>JAPVLO010000278.1:4517500-5117500 GCA_027257055.1 Cephalopachus bancanus | reverse complement strand
GATTAGCCCGAGGATGTGATGAAAACCAGCATCAGGACTAAGATTCAGTCTTCTTGACCAGTGATTCAAAGTTCTATCTATTTTTAAGTTGGTGAATCTTTGTCTAGATATAAGATCTAGACAAAAAACAAACAAAAAAATTTCAGAATTGAATGCATCAGTATGACTAGTGCCCAGAACAACAACAGAACATTCACAGCCCCAGAAGTCTTCTCTTATCCCTTTTTTTTCCAGTCACTATCTTCTGGAAAATAACCACTGTCCTGACTTCTAAGAGCACAGAATACTTTTACCTGGTTTTGTCCTTTCTCGAAATAGAAAAATAAACTGGTCATGGTGGCTCATGCTTGTAATCTCAGCACTTTGGGAGGTGGAGGCAAGAGAATTATCTGAGCCCAGGGGGTTGAGACCTGACTGGGCAACTTGGCAAGATTTTATCTCTACAGTGAAAATTTTTTTAAAAATTAGCTGGTTTTGGTGGTGCATGCCTGTAGTTCCAGCTACTTGGAAGACTGAGGTGGAAGGATTGCCTGAACCCTGCAGTTTGAGGTTGTGGTAGCTGTGAGTATGCCACAGCACTATAGCCTGGGCGACAGAGTAAGACTCCAACTCCAACCAAAAAAAGAAAAAGAAAAAGAAAAAAATAAAATGTGTTTTTCTGTTTTTGGTTGCTTTTGCAAAGTATTATTTTTGTGAGTTCATCCATAGTATTGAATATTCAGATAGATTATTCATTCTCATTACTGTATTGTAGCTCATTGTTTGATCATACCACAATTTATTTATTTCTTTTATCAAGTGCCAAGGGCATTTGGGTAGTTTCTAGTATGGTTCTGTTACAAAGAGTGCTATTACAAACATCCTTGAAGGTATCTTTCGATGAAGTATATGCACTCACTTCTTTGAGGTTTATACTTAGAACTGAAATTGAGTTTCGAGATATGTACATGTTAAGCCTTAGTAGATCCTATAATTGGCAAATTTAAATGTTTGTCTATCAAAGTTTAGAAATCACTTAACTATGACATTCTGCATTTATTGACATCTGGGTATCTGTCTGACATTGCTGAATAATTGTCTTCTCTTCTCACGTAGGTCATTGAGGAAAGGTACATGACCGAGGCTTGCCTTGTGTCTTTGTGGTGCTAGGTACTTGGGGCTGGGTACAGCGTGCCTTTTACACGAATACTTTCTTGCTCAAATGTACAAAGAACTGCATAAACATGGTTCTGCGGCTAGGAAAAAGCGACTGACTCAGACTCACATGGGAAGGACACAAGATGTCTCCATAGAAAGAATAACTAAACCAAGGCTGGCTTAAAAACTTGAGAACAGAGATTATGGCTCAAAGTCTTTGCATCCCCCACAGTGCTCAACAAAGTGCCTTATACACAGCAGGTACTCAATAAATATTTACCAAAACAATGGAATCAACATAGAAATAATTGCACATTGCATATATCACATCTAACTCAAAGGCAGGTGCTTTTTGAGACTGGAAAACAGGATGGATATAGAATTGAGTAAAAGTTGGAGGAAAACATGCATTAATCCTACCCACGGGAAACATTTGTGTAAAGAAAGCAACTTTGTTGTTTTATTAATTTTTCAGCCCCTCCTCCCAGGCAGAGAATTCCCGAATCTCTCACCCTGGTCCTGAACAATGCAAAACTGAAGAACGGACACTACGGAGGGGCGGGAGCAAGACTTGAAAAGTTTCATTAAGACCGAAGACAAGTTTATTTCTCTAAGAGAACTCAACGTCAGAGACTCAAAGTAAGACCTGGGGGTGGAAGGATGGGGACACAGGCCAAGGATGGCCTGACTGACAGCACAGGCTCTGGTTTCAAGCAGCGAAGCCCAGACATCTCTCACTGTGCAGCAATGGCATTCATAAAGGCTGGGCAAGTCATATGAAACGAAGGCGGGTGCTGAGGCTTTCCCTGAAGGGGCTTTGTGAAGAAAAGGAGAGGCTTGAAAAGAGATCTGAACTTGACCGCATCTGAGTCCCTCGATGGCCCCTCCGTTCCAATCAGATTGAGAGCTGATTACACAGCCATGTGCATTTCTGTTGAGAGTAACACAAAGAAAGTGTCTTTTGTCCATTTCAAACCAGATAGAATGAAATATCACCTCTGAGAGTTACGCTTAGTGGCATATTTTGACATCTCACAGGAAATCAAATTTCTGCCCCTCAAAAGAAGAGAGTTTTTGGTCAGGACCCAAAGGTCTTTTCTCAAACTTCTCATTAACAAGCCAGAGAGTATTTTGAGGTTTCTAACCCACTCTGTAAATGGCAGTGTCTCTCCTTCCCTAAAATCAGAAGAACCAATGATATGTATGTAACAGAAAAAGAGATTTCCTGCAGCTGAGGATGGGAGGGGAGTGAGCCCTTCTCAGGGCCACTGTCATTAGGCAAGACAAACCTCATCCACTTGGGCTTTAGAAAGAAAGAAAGGGCGGGGGGGGGCAGATGAGGCAGCAGATGTGAGGTGGGAGGGGTTGCAAAGGGAAAAGAAGAGAAAATAGGGAAGTTCTAGGAAGGTCAGAGACGAAGAAGAAAATGAAAATTTTTGAGTACTTACTGTGTCCCAGGTTTTTTTATATAAAGCACTTCATTTGGTCCTCAAAGCAACTCTAAAAAATAGGACATGGTGGCTGGGCTCGGAGGCTCAGCCTGTAATTCCAGCAATTTGGGAGGCCAAGGTGGCTGGATTGCCTGAGCCCACGCGTTCAATACCTGCCCAGGCAACTTTGCGAGAATGCATCTCTACAAAAATAAAAAATTAGCCGGGTGTGATAGCATGCACCTGTAGTTCCAGCTACTTGGAAGGCTGAGGTGGAAGGATCGCTGGAGCCCAGCAGGTCAATGCTGGGGTGGCCATGAGTGTGCCACTGCACTCCAACCTGGGCGACAGAGTGAGACTCCAACTCAAAAAAAAAAAAAAAAAAAAAAAGGACATGCTATTCCTGTTTTGATGAGTGAGAAAATTAATGCTTGCCTGAAATCTCATGGCCAGTCTCCCTGACTCCTGGGCAAGTAGGCCCCTGATGTGGACCCCGTGCTTTAGAGGGATTTGCTTCAGCCCTCCTCTGGCCACATTGCTGTCCAAGAGGTAGAGAGTGCCAGGGACAAGGAGACTTGTCCTTGTAGAGCTTGTGTACCTCTGCTAGACCATGCTCCAGGTATCTGGAACCCCAAAATTCTCTGCCCAAATTCTACTCACATTCTGTTGGTCAGACCTAATTATATACTTCCACAAAGACGAAAGGAGGAGGATGTATAGGGTATACGACTTCCCAGCAATAGCTCCCCACTGTGGAAGGGCAGCATGAATCTGGGGGTCAGTTGTCTCTTGGCCATTCATGGCCTCAAACCTAGGTCAGTTCTATGTCACGAGGAATCTGTGTCCCACCAGATTGCTACTTTACTGACTGCATTTGGTCTTTCTATCTCTTTTGTGTGCATTAAGATCCTGATCTAGGCCAGGTTGTTCTACAAGGATGAAAGCCCTGAACAGCTTTCACATAAGAGGAAAGAAAATTGATACTCAAATAGATGCCAGCAAATTGGAATTAGTAGATTCAACATGATTTCAAAGTCTTAAAACTGACAGAATTCCCAATACAGCCAGAATACCATTTGCTGCTACCATCATCAGATTTTACATGTCCTTTGCACTATGGTTAGTGCAAAAAAGTTTAGGAGTCAGACAGTCTTCACTTTAAATCCGTGACTCTGCCTTTTACCAGCTGTAAGACCTCGTGTAACTCTCATAACCTTAGTTTCCTCACGTGTAAAGCAGATCTGGGTACCATCTACCCAATATTGTTGTTGTAAGGATTAAATGAACAAAAGCATCTGCCCTGGTGCTTGGCACATGGTAGATGCTCAATAAACTTAGTTGCATTGAATTCCCTTCCTCCTGTCTGATAGAAGTTAGCTACACTTGAGCACTTAGACTCCTATCATGCGTCTAGTGATGGAAATATTCAGTACAAATAAATTATTTCTCCAGTATTCAATGTTCATACAGGTATTTCTTTACAAAGCTATTTTGACTGAATTTGATTTAGTTTAGCTTTTTAAATAAGAGCATTATTGAGATATAATTCATATGCCATGAAACTAAGTTTTTCAGAGTCTACACTCTGGTGTTTTTTCAGTATATATAATGGTGCATGAAATCATCACTGGTATTTACTTTGAGGACATTTGTATCACCCCAGAAAGATATCCCAAGCCCATTTTTAGTCACTCCCATGTTCTCCCAACCCTCTACCAGCCCTAGGGATCCACCAGTCTAACTTCTGTTTTCTTTCAATCTAGTTTCTGTCTCTGCAGATGTGTCTATTCTGGACATTCCATACAATATGTTGTCTTTTGTGTTTGGCTTTTTTCACTTATTGTACTGATTTCAAGGTTGTAGCATATATTAGTACTTTATTTCTGAACAAAATTCCATGCACGGATATACTACTTTTTGTTTATTCATCAGTTGATGGATGTCTGTGCTGTTTACCTTTCCGGTTATTATGAGGAATGCTGCTATGAACATTTGTGTACAAGTTTTGTGTGGACATTTGTTTTCATTCCTCTTGGATATATATCTAGGAGCAGAGTTGCTGGGTTGTACAGTAACTCTGTTTAAAGTTCTGAGGGCCTGCCAGACTTTCTAAAGCAGTTGCACCATTCACAATCTCATCAGATGTGGAAGAGGGCTCCAATTTCTAGCTGTCTTTTTAATTATAGCTATCCTAATGGACGAAGTGGTATCTCATTGTAGTTTTGACTTGCATTTCCCTGAAAATTATGTTGAGCATCTCTTCATGCCCTTATTGGACATTTATAGATTTCCCTTGAAGAAATGTCAATTGAAATCCTTTGCTCATTTTTAATTGGGTTATTTGTCTTTTTATTGCTGAGTTGTAAGAGTTTGTAATGTATTCTGACTATAAATATCTTATCAAACACATGATTTCCAAATACTATTTCCCGTTCTATGGGTTGTCGTTTCACTTTCTTGATGATACTTTTTGAAGAACAAAAGCTTTAAATTTTTATGAAGTCCAGTGTATCTGTTTTTCCTTTTGTTGTTTGTGCTTTTGGTGTCACATCTGTGAAAACACCACCTAATTGGTAGTAAATAAAGACTTATTCCTATGTTTCATTCTAAGAGTGTGTAGTTTTAGCTCTTGTTTAGGTCTCTGGTTCATTTTGTGTTAATTTCTGTGTATGACTGGACTTGGTGGCTCAGTTTGTAATCCCTGCACTTTGGGAGGCCTAGGCGAGCGAATTGCCTGAGCCCACAGGTACGAGACCCGCCTGGCAACTTGGCGAGACCTCATCTCTACAATAAATCAAAAATTAGCTGGGCATGGTAGCGCGCATCTGTAGTTCCAGCTACTTGGGAGGCTGAGGAGGAAGGATCGCCGGAGCCCAGCAAGTTGAGGCTGTGGTGGCCGGGAGCATGTCACTGCACTCCAGCCTGCGCGACAGAGTGAGACTCCAACTCAAAAAAATAAAATATAAAAATTTCTGTGTATGGTGTGAAATAAGAATTCCAACTTAACTCTTTTGAATGTAGGCATCCAGTAGTGAAGCACCATTTGTTAAAAAGTTTATTTTTTCTCATTGATTGTTTTGACACCCTTATCAAAAATCAGTTGACCGTAAGTGTAGTTGTGTATTTCTCAGCTCTCAATCCTATTCTGATCTATATTTCTAGTCTTCTACTAGTACCATATGGTCTCTATTGCTATAGCTGTGTAATAAGTTTTGAAATCAGGAAGTGTGAATCCTCCAACTTTTTAATTCTTTTTTCAGAATTTTTTTGGCTATTTTGGGTCCCTTGATTTTCCAAATGAATTTTAGAATCAGCTTTTCAATTTCAGGAAGACAAAAAAAAAAAGGCAGCTGGAATTTTAATAGAGATTGCATTGATTCTGCACATCAATTTGGAGAGTAATGCCATCTTGACAATATCAAGTCTTTCAATCCATCAACATGGGGAATCTTTCCATTTAGTTAGGTCATTAATTTCTTTCAGTTGTGTTTAGTTGTTTTCAGTGTATAAGTCTTACACTTAGTTAAATTGATTTGTTAGTTTTATTTTCAGATTGCTTATTGTTAGTTTATAGAAAGATAATTGATTTTTGTGTATTGTACAAATGTATGAAATACAAATGGTGTATTTGTATATTGTCTTGTATCCCACAACATTTTGAACTCATTTAATAATCCCAATAGTTTCTTGGTGGATTCCTAGGATTTCTGTGTACAAGATCATGTTACCTATAAATAGATTTTATTTCTTCCTTTCCAATCTGGATGACTTTTATTCACTTTTCTTGTGTAATTACCTTGGCTAGTACAATGTTGAATAGAAGTGGCAAGAGTGAACCTCCTTGTTTTGTTGCTGGTTTTCAGAGAAAAGCACCCAGTCTTTCACCATCAAGTATGATGTTAACTGTGGGTTTCTCATAGTTGCCTTCTATCAAGTTGAAGACATTTCTTTCTATTTCTAATTTGTAAATTGTCTTTATCGTGAAACTACGGGATTTTGTCAAGTGCCTTCTCTGTGTCTATTGAGATGATCATGTGGTTTTTTTCTTTGTATCTTGTCCTTTGTTCAGCTGGATTCCTTTTTGTATGCTAAATCAAACTTGTTTTTCTGGGATAACTTCTACTTGATCATGATATATTATAATTTGTATGTGTTGCTGGACTTGGTTTGCTAGTATTTTGTTGAACAGTTTGCACTTATGTCCATAAAAGATATTGTAAAGAATGTCTTTGTATGCATTTGGTATCAGGGTAATCTTGGCTTCATGGAATGAGTTGGGAAGTGTTTCCTCTTCTACTTTTTGCAAGAGTTTGGGAAAGACTGGTATTAATTCGTCCTTAAATGTTTGGTAGAAGTCACCAGTGAAGCCATTTGAGTCTGGATTTTTATTTGTGGGAAAATTTTTTTTGTTGTTGCTAATTCAATCTCTTTCCTTATAGGTTTGTTCAGATTTTTAATTTCTTTTTTAGCCAGTTTTGGCAGTTTGTGTGCTTTTATAACTTTTTCCATTTCATCTAGGTTATTTAATTTGTTTTCATACAATTGTTTACACTATTCACTTAGAATTCTTTTTATTTCTGTAGGACCTATAGTGATATTTCCTCTTTCAGTGATGTTTCAGATTTGAGTAATTTGAATCTTCTCTATTTCTTGGTCAATTTGGCTAAAATTTTGACAGTATTGTTGATCTTTTGAGAGAGAGGTTGTCTTTTTTTTCTTTTTTTTTTCTTTTTGAGTTGGAGTCTCACTCTGTCACCCAGACTGGAGTGCAGTGGCTGTTCCCGGCCACCGCAGCCTCGACCTGCTGGGCTCCGGCGATCCTTCCGCCTCTGCCTTCCAAGTAGCTGGAATTACAGGTGTGCGTTACCAAGCCCGGCTAATCTTTTGCTTTATTGTAGAGATGAGGTCTCGCCAAGTTGCCCAGGGGGGTCTCGAACCCGCGGGTTCAGGCAATCCACTCACCTCAGCCTCCCAAAGGCATGGGATTACAGGCTGAGCCACGGAACCCAGCTGAGAGGTTGACTTTAAAGCTTAACTGAACCTATTCTTACTAAATACATGAAGAGAGAACATATATGATTTTCCATTCTTCTTTCAAAGCCCTTTAACCTGCAATTCATTCCACAAATGTTTATGGAATCTTTACTTTGTAGAAGCACCATTTGGCGTACTGTGGACCTCCAGTATGAATGAGGCATATTGTATAGTTCCTATGCTCAGTGGTACAGTCTTGGGTAGAGTGAGGGAATGGAAATCGGGGTCAAGATGGGGTAAGACTGAGACTCCTAAGTATGGCTGGGGAGGCTGTCCACTCCACAACTCCAGGCTCCAATGACCTAGACTACTGGACATATGCTAGTGTATACTGAAGCTGAGATATGCAGTAGTCCTTGGATAAGTACTGAGACTGAAATACACACAAAGGGATCTGGAGACATAAGTAAGAGGGCTGTCGCTTCTTGTGTGTGTTCTCTGTGTGCATGTGTGTGGTGTGTGTGTGTGTGAAGGAGGAGATAAATACCAGTATTTATTCCATCATTTCCTCCTCTACACCTTCACTCTACACCGCCCTCCTCTTTCTGTTTGGCAAAAACTCCCACCTTTTGACAAAGTATCATGATTTCTAGAAAGATTCTTGGCCCCACAATTCTTTGATGTGCATAAGACTTGGCAGACTCACAGGAAAATGAGGTCATTTTACAAAAATCTTGTAGTGGTGGAAACCTGGTCTTTCTATGGAGCACAGCAAGGCCAGGGTGGCAGGGGAATAACCTGGAACATCATTACATAGTCTGAAGATCAAAGCTAAGAACATCGCTTCTCCTGGGGAGGTCTAACAGACAAGGACCGTCAATCCTGTGAGCCGGTTTCCCTGGGAGGGTGGCTGGGCTGCCTGCCTGCTCTTCCCAGCTGCTTTGCGCATAAAATTTGAGTGATCTTATTTTAGAAAGGTATTTAACACTGAGGCTGAAGAACTGTTTTGTAGTGGCTCACACATCCCTGGAAGCAGGGCCAGGGGCCAGTCCATCACAGGCAAAAGGGCCATCAAAGCTGTCCCAAGAAATACTAGCTGCCTGGGGGAATACACTTGAGAAAGAGCTGTTCCATCCTGACCTCCAGAATGACCAATTCACATTCTAGCAGGGCAGCAGCAGATTAGCAGCTGCAAGGTTTTCTCCCCAGCTCGACTCCTGAGATCTGAAGTCACTTTTTGCCAGGAATGCCTCGCGAAGTAGGCTTTTACAGCACTGCCAAATAATCTGTGCTTATGCAACAAACCACTTCTTAATTTTAAAAAAAGGGGGGGGGGAAGGAAAGGAAAGGACATTTCCCCCGGGGTACTAATCCTTCTCTATGTGAAGCCTATCTTTCTAGTGCTGTTTTAAAAAGTAGCTGCCTTGTGTGTCTATAAAAGTATGTAGGGAGTTTGGATTGATGTTTGTTGTGAGGATGCCAAATGGAGACATTTCTTTTTTGGTCTGTTCACAGTTTTCCTATTGTAGGGGTACAGAGGTCTGCTGACCAAATGCTAATGGAGAGAGAAAAGTGGGTGGCCAAGTGAGGACTTCTGGAAAGGACCAAGGATGCCAGCATCTGGCCTGTAGCTCTGCCTCTGCTGGGTAACAGCTCCTAGGTCCTTGGCCAGATCATACAACTTCTCTGCTTTGACTTTTTTGTCTGTTAACATGGGAGTGATGCCTACCTACCCTTAGGGACAAGATAAGTCAGATAAAGCACCTGTGGGTACTTTGAAAGCTACAGATGAGATAGCATGACAAGGATTACTATTATGTTGCTGTCTGGTCAATGCTGGAGTCTTCTCCCTTATAAGCACTGCTACTATTCAACAAGCCCATTCATCCAACTTTTGCAGATGAACCTACTATGTAATCCTGCCCCTGCTAATTGTATTAACCACTGAGATGAGTCTTCCGTGATTTCCATTTTCTTTCTTTTTTTTAATCAATATTTTTTATTATGATTTTTGGGGGGTACAGTTAAGGGTTAGGTGTGCAATTACGTTTCATTCAGGCACCCTGTTGATAAGAGGTGTTTCCCCAACCCCAGACAGATATTTGCTACTGTTAATCCCATTCCCCTCCCCCCCATAGTTTCCCAGTACCGTCAGCCATTTTCTTATAGTATTGCATTGGATGTTCAAGGTCCATTACATGAGTGAGAACATGTGATACTCGGATCTTTGTTTCTGTGAGAGGTCACTCAGTATTATAGACTCTAGTTCCATCCAGGTTGCTGTGAAATTCATGATTTTGTTCTTGATTTCCATTTTCTAATTGCCTGAATGTTGAGTGCTTCATATGTATGTTGATGCTGTAGAGTTAAAAAACAACTGATGGACAAACTGATGGACACTTCACCTCCATCTGCCTTTGGGATCCAGGATTGACATATAAATACACACACACACACATTTTCTCACTCCTTTCTGGAGCCATGGCTCCATGGTTATTGCTCTTCTGTCTGCAGCTGCAGTGTACTGGATGGGGCAGAGACCACCTCAGACTGCACAGCTGACGCCCCATGCAGGTGACCACCTGGCAGACAAGAGAGGGCTCAGTGCGGGTGACACATGCTCCTTTAAGGGCTCTGGGAGGGCATCGGTGTGGCCTAGTAGAGGAAGGAGAGAGCCTAGAATCAGTCAGACCTGGTATTGAGTCTCCTCCCTGTTCATGTTATTAGTTGCATTTCCTCCCTTAAGACTGAGCCCACATTCTCTGCCTCCAGAGTTCTTCCCATCCCAGGGTGCACGTGTGGGGATTAAATGAGCTCACCATGGTGAGCATCTGGCAGAAGAAGAGCCACCCCCACCGGATCCTGTCCCCACCTGCCTGGATACCTTTTCAATCTTGCTGAGAATGAGTGGAATCCCAGCATGCATTCACTCCACAAATATGCAGTGAGCACCTACTAGGTGCCAGAACGTTCTAGATGTGGGAACATAGCAGTGAGCAACACCAGTGGGGTCCCTGTCTCCTGGAGCTCACATGCCAGCCCTGGGCTTCTTATCACAGGGATTTTTTCCAAGGACAAAAAGGAGCTGGAAATCCCAAACACGCATGATGACTTGGCTCTGTTCTTCGGACACAGAACAGTTGGTTGGGTTTTATTTTACAGACACTGCCTTATTTGAACTGCTGTTTGACATCTGGGAAAGAATGAAGTCATGGCTTAGATCTTCATCTGTTCCCAGTGTTTGCTTTCCAAATGAAATGGCAGCTCTCAAGATGCCCCAAACAGAAAGCTTATGAGGGTCCCACAGACCCAAGGGGCATGTAATAGGAACGTGCATCCCATGACTTGCCGGCATGGGGGCTTAGGAAGCTTATTGCCCCAAGGGCTTGGCCTAGAGCCAGGTGGTGGCACTGGACCCTGTGGGGGGGCACAGATGGCACTGCATGTGCCAAGAGCTGACCAGGTGACCACAGGTTGCTTCAACTCTCTGAACCTCAGTAGCCTCATCTCCCAATAAGCTTGTCACTGGTTTCCCGACCTCAGGGGTTTTATAAGGACCAAGTCAACTCACAAGAGGGTTCCTTGACATAAACCAAAATACACACAAACGCAACATTTAACAATAACAACAATATTCTATCATTTAAGAGCCATCTCGCAGTTTGTCTCCTGACATCACCATTATTCTCTTTACACACATTTCTGCCTGAGCTGTTAGTTTTCCTTGGTAGAGAAACCTATGCCAGTTACCAAACTGGACCAGAATTTAGCTGGTTGTGACTACAAAATTTAACTGGTTTTGTGACTATAACAGCAAGGAGAGTAGGGTGAGACAGAGGAGATCTGTGTGGGGAAGGGAGAAGGCAGACATACAGGTTTCGATCCATGTTATAGTCAAACCATCAGACATCCTCACACGGGAGTGAGGTGGGGCCCACCCACCCCAAAGCCAGTCCCACCTGCCCAGGACAAGCCCTGGCGCTTGCACGCAACCAGCAAGGCCTGGAGATCAGGTGCATGGCCCCAGTGACTGTGCCCTTCAGCGTTCGAGATAGCCACCGAAGCTGGCGCTCCTTAGACACATGGGGCCTGGTCTCCAGCTGCAGCCTGAAAATGAGCGGGGCTGGGGGCTCTGTCGTCCTCCAGGGCCCCTGGCACCCTAAAGGGAGGGCTGATCCTACGGCATTTCAATTTGAGACCACTAAGGCCTTCCACGCCAGAGGCCAGCTCAGCTTCCACGCTCTGGGAGCAGGTCGGCGCTCCTGCCCCACCAGCTTTTTGCCTCTGTAAGGGACCCACAGGGGAGGCTCCGTGATCTGACAGCACCAGAGGCTGAATCTGCAGAGCCGTAAGGGAGGCCCAGGACATCAACGAGTGTGTCATGGCTGGGCAGAAACCAAAAAGGAAGGAACCCGTGTTTAGCGAGTGACAGTGCGACAGGTGCCTTGGACCAGGGGCAGACTAGGGTGAGGGTTGTGCATCCTGAGATTGCCTGGTTCCCGTGCTGGCTCAGCTGTTCATTTGCTGTGAGATGAGTCACCTCTCTGGGCTTGGTTTCCTCATCCAAAAACAGGCTGACCAATGGCGGTGTTGGGGTGGGGGTTGGCTGCAAGCATCAGAGGCAGACTGATTCGCATGAACAAAGGCGATGTATGGGCTGAATACAGGTAGCGCACAGAATGAAGGGAGCTGCTGGAGATGGGGGGCTCAGAAACACTAGAACCAGAGTCACTCCAGGGACTGGAGGCCAGAACTGAACAAGGCCACCTGGGAGCCCCAGACAAAGGGTGGGGTGAGTAAGATCCTCTCGGGTATCCAAATCCCACAGGCAGGGCCTGACTGGTCTTTTGAGGTCACAGGGTCACTCCTCAGCTGAGAGAGAGGATAGGAGGCAGTGCCACCAAGACCAGACACAGCAGGACAGAGATGGGTCCCCAGAATGGAGCTGGGGTGCAGTACCAGGGGAAGTGTCCATGCCTGCTGGCAGCCAAAAATATCACAGAAATCCATCACAGTGGACAGTGAGTCCCACTGCAGTGGGTTGCCGTGAGGCGGAAAAGCTCTCGGACAAGAAAGCACTTAGCTTGGCGCACTGTTCTTACCGAGGAACTGGTGGTGTGCAGCTGTGTGCCACTCAGCTCGGCCCTCAACAGCTCTGTGAAGTGGGGTCTCCGTTGTCCACGTGGAAACCCAGGAATCCAGCTGGTGAAAGACTTGCTCAGGTTTGCCCAAGTGCCAGGTGGGACTCGACCCCCAAGTTGCCTTCAGAGCCAGGCACTTAAATTGCAAAACTTCGTACGAAACACATGCGAAGGCCCTCTTGATCAAGAAGCAGGAAAACGCTGTTAATTAAAATGCAAAGCCTCTTCCTTCCTTCCAGTGTCTCTTTCTCAACTGTCTTAGTGTTTTAATTTTCTACTTAATGTCTAAGTAAACAAATAAATAAAATATTAAATGATTAGCACGAATTTGACTGCCCTTTACATATGTGATGCCAGTTTTACGCTTGACCTTAGCCAAAAGGCCAAGAAGTGATGTGATGCCAGTTTTAAATGCAAGTAAGAGCATTGGGCTTGGATCTGGACTCGCCAAATCATTTTCAGCGGTTGGCTTATACAGGGAAGTAACACGGGTCAGAAAGGCTGTGACCGGGTTCCTTGGACATTTGGATGTCTGTGTGTCTTAGAACATCATGACCTTCTTTGCTCATCTGAGGCAAGATCTGCTTCAGCTTCGGGGGGTTTTCAGCATCGCAGACAAAACAAGCTTCCCTTGCACTCACTTTGAGTCTTGCTGACCTGGCACACATCACGTGTCTTCACATATGCAGGGGAAGGAAAGAAAGAAACAAGATGGGAGGATGAGCCCTGGAATGACAATCGCTAGCTCAGTGTCTCTGGCTCAATGCCAATGCCACCAGCTCTGCAGCCTCCTGGGTACATATGACCTTGCGGTAGCCCTACACAGTCCTCCACGCCTGCATCTGTAGAATGGGAGTTCCTTCAGGTTCTTGTGAGGATTAAGACCTCAGAGGACGTGCAGTCCCAAGGGAGGTCCCACAAATAGGGGTACTGCGCGGTTGCTGTTGTCACAAAGGGGTTTGGAAAACTGCTGAAGAGAGACCAGCCTCTTGTTAAGCAAACAAAATTGATAGAGACAATAACCTTTGTCTTCACCAGTTCCAGGACTTTCACTTTCAAGAACGAGTCATTGTATTGGAGAACAGGAAACCGTAGGATTTGACCCACAAACATTTCATTTCAGCAACTCTGCCTCAGGGAAACTTCTAGGTTGACACCCTTCTCCTTTTGAAGCTGTGGGCGTTGGTGATATTCTCCCTCAAGAGCTGGAGAGCCTTTGTCTGCCTCATGGAAGTAGGACCCCTCAAGCCCACAGGATATACTTACTGGTCAAGGAGCCTGGTGGGAGGAGGGGAGTCGTCATGTTAAGCAGCTGAGAGGTCCTCTGGCAAGTGGCCTTTTAGGATTGGGGGCACCTTATAAACATCCTCCCTTTCCCTGCGCAGACATGCTGTACTTAGAGCCATGCTCTCATGCTCCTTTGCATTTGTTCTAAGACATGCGCTGGAGCAGAATGCCCCGAGTTCTCCAGGGGCTGGGCCTGTCGGATGAATGTTCCGGGACAGGCCTGTGCAGTCCAACTGCCCTAGTAGCAGCATAACTAGTTTGAGAGCTTCAACTTGGAGCTGTCTGCAGTGAAACTGCCTCTCTCCAGCTTGGCCAGAAAGAGAAGAAGACCTTCCTTGGTGACTACTTGTCCACCCATTGCTCAGGCCCTGGAAGCATGTATGCCCCTGGTGGACTGCTGGGCTGGACCAAAGGCCTTACATTGTCTGCCTGATAAAGCATTTAAAAAATTATTTATTTATTTATTATAAAGATGTGGGATACAATTCAGGGTTATGTGTACAAACATCGATCATGCAGGTACCCTTGTTGATGAGGTATGCCCCTCCCTCCCCTAGCAGTTTCCACCAACTGCCAGTCCCAACTCCCTTCCCCTGACAGTTTTCTGCTACTGCCAATCGCTTTCTTATAGCATTATGATTGTTCAAGGTCACCTTATGAGTGAGAACATATGGAACTCAGTTCTTTGTTTCTGTGATAAATCACTGGGTATGATCGACTCCAAATCCATCCAATTTCCTTATATTTGTCCTTCTTTATGGCTGCATAATATTCCATTATGTGTACGTACCACATTTTTTTAATCCAGTCCAGCTTCGACGGGTAACATGATTGGTTCCATGTTTTTGCTATTGTGAATAGAGCCTGATAAAGCATTTAAGTGCTGCCTGCTGACCCTGCCCCTGGGTCCGGCAGCACACAGGACACTCTCATTAAACTGCTGTGGTAGAAGCCTGTTCCCACCAAGTGGGAAGCGGTGGCCATGTTTTAAGCACAGGTGTTACCAGCAAAATCCCATCCCTTACAGTTGCTAGGCCATTCCAGTTCAGGGAAAGACGCAGGCCGGCAAGGCCCACTCTTTCGCCTAAGCAAAGGCAAGGGAAGGCACCATCAGCTGTATCCTGACTCTTTCTGTCCCCACCCACAATACACAGTCCTTTTGGAGAGCCGCAGGACAGGGGCCTGGGGGACTGCCGTAGCCTCAGTGAGTTGGAGTGAGGAATATGTCAAGTGGAGCAACTGCAGGTGACAGGTTGCCTGGTTTACATTCCGACTCCCCCAGGAAGCTTTCCTTGACTTCTTCAGACAAGATGGCTTGCTCCTTCTTGGAAACTACAGTATGGATAAGAAATGTACCCATGGTTTAGGAACATGGTCTGCAGGGCCTCAAATCCCAGCTCTTCCGGTCACTAGGTGTGTGACTTTTGGCAAGTCACTTAACTTCTCTATGTCCTTTACTTACAAAACGAGAAGAGTGAAAATACCTTTGTGTAGTGTTCTTGTGTGGAAGGAAGGACATGATGTAATATACATACAGCGCTCAGGGCAGTGTCTGGCACAGAACACGCCCTCAACAAGAGGCTGATAGAATATAAAATTTACCCTTTTAGCCATTTTTGAGTACAGATTCAGTGGCATTAAGTACATTCACAATGTTGTGCAGCCATCACCACCATCCATCCATCTCTAGAACTTTCTCATCATTCCAAACTGAAATTCTGTACCCACTAAACACCAACTCCCCATTTCTCTCTTCTTCCAGGTAATGGTAACCACTATTTACTTTCTCTTTTACTTTTGAGTTGATGTCTCACTCCATTGCCCAGGATGGAGTGCAGTGGCACACTCACGGCCACCCCAGCACTGACCTGCTGGGCTCAGGTGATCCTTCAGCCTCAGCCTTCTAAGTAGCCAGAACTACAGGTGCGCGCTACCACGCCCAGCTAATTTTTTATTTATCTTAGAGACAAGGTCTCGACAAGTTGCCCGGGCTGGTCTCGAACCTGCGGGCTCAGGCAATCCACTTGCCTTGGCCTCCCAAAGTGCTTGGATTACAGGCTGAGCCACCAAGCCCAGCCTACTTTCTATCTTTTGATTATATAATTCTTTTTTTGTTTTGTTTTTGTCATCCAGGCTGGAGTGCAGTGGCACAATCATAGCTCACTGCAGTCTCGACCTCCGGGGTTCAGGTGATCCTTCTGCCTCAGCCTCCCAAGTAGCTGGGACTATAGACAGGCACTACCATGCCTGGCTAATTTTTTTTGTTCTTTGTAGAGACAAGGTCTCATTGTGTTGCCTAGGCTGGTCTGGAACTCCTGGACTCAAGCAATCTTCCCGCCTTGGCCTCCCAAAGTGCTGGGATAACTCTTGATTCCATAATACCATGCATACTTTTCTATTCAACAAATATTTATTGAAATAAATATTTTCATATTTCTTTGCACCAGGAACTAAAGTAAAATCTGAGTTACAGTGGTCATCAAGATAGAGTTAATACCTTCATGGAGGCTTTTATTATAGTAGTTTGAGACTGACAAAAAAAATATGCAAGACAACCTCAGATAGTGATATGTGCTATTGTTGAGAAAAACTACCCAGAACAAGAAAACAAAAACAAGCACTGTGTGTCTTTTCAAAGTCATACAAGGGCTTTGTTTCACAGGATGACTCAAAGATGATTTCTCTAAGATATTTGTTGGACTTATCTGTTTACTGTTCGATTAGTGTCCAGACACCGGGAAGTTACCTGTCAAGCTGTAGATTTCTAGTACATAGAAAGGGTGATCCAAAAAGTTAGGGCTGAATTATCTTGTAAGGACAGTAAGCACTTTGATATCTACCGTAGCAATCTTACAACATGATTTATTTTAATATCTACAAACACCCAGTTCCTCAAATGCTTTTGGAACCAGCGTGAGGGACTCTTACTAGTTCCTTCACTCATGAATTAACACACCTTTGACACATGTTTATTTTTGTATGAAAGTCGTGTTTTTAACGTTTGAAAATTTTTCTCTTGGACACTATGAAGAACATAAATCGGGGCAAGGGTTAGAGTGGCTGGAGTCGGCAATGTCTGAGATGGGGTGTTGAGGGAAGGTTTTCCCCTCTCTGAGGGGGGTGAAATCTGAGCAGGAACTTGGATGATGAGAAGGAAACAGGAACCTCAACTTTTGGGAGAAGAGTCTTCCTAGCGGAAGAAATGGACTACAAGGGCCAAGTGTGCCCCTGCGCCTTGAGACCAGCGTGACGGGGCAGGGGCTAAGGACAGCGGGAGTAATGTAGGAATTTTTAACTCCCTGTCAGCTTAAACTGGCAACCTCGGATTTTTGTCCCACAACCAAGAAGATTAAGGAATGTGGACACCCAAAGGATGAGTGAAAGAAGCAGTTATTAAACGACAAAGCTCTTTAGAAAAAGAGAGGGGGCCAAGATGAGTAATCTGGTGTAAGAAGTTTTTTGGTGGTATTTATCTTACCTTTTTGGGGGGTGTTTCTCTCATTTACATTTCATCTGCCTCATTTTCTGAGACCCAATTTTTATGGCACATGTGGGTCCTTAACCAAAGTTACCCCATCTTGAATATTACCCATAAGTGCCACAGAAAAGCCCACTCCGGGGGGTAAAACCTCAGTGCTAATGCCATGTTAATGATATTATAATAAGCCAAGGTTAAGTTAGGACATTTAATTACGGTACTGTGCCTGCATTTAGACAGCAAATAGTCCCTTTTAGCAGTATACCCTGGGTTGAAAGGATGCTCTTAACCACACTAACCACATTTTTAGCCACAATTATATAATGGGGGTCGTGTAGGGGGCGTTTCACAGGTATTAAGTCTCCTCAAGACCCTCCCTCTCTGTCTGCCTAACCAGCTTTTGACTATCTCCTCTCTCAGTAACAGAGTCTGGAAGGTTCCAGGCCAGTCCTTGAAAAGCCCTGCGGACATGCCAGGGGAATCAGACCCCACTTGAACTGATGTTGAAGAACGTCCTCCATCCTCACAACCAGCAAGTAAGAGTCCTCAGGTTGGAGGTCACCCTTCCTACCTCACTGGATCTCCTCCCCCCTCCCCCTCCACGTTTAGCTCACAGAGGCTAGCTGATACCGGGTCATCTTGCCTGTGTACCCCAAATGGCTCCAAACCTGAAGCCAGTTGTGTCTTTACCACCAGACCTGGGTCTCAGCCCTGACCTGGAGACTTTGAGGATGGAGACGGTGTGGCCTGAGAAGGGCAGGTACAGAACGGGAGGGGCTGATCAGGAACCCAAGAGGGAAGTCAGTCCAGTGCCTGCCTGTGAAGTTCCCTCAGAGGCCAGCAGTGTCTTGGACTCAGTCAGGGGACTTGGTCCTGGTGCCCGTTCAGAGGAAGCACAGGTGAGCCAAGGCCTCTCTGCTAAAATGCGAGTGATTCCTTCCACCTCTGAAATCCTCTAGGATTCCCAGACAACCCAACTCTGCCCTGCAAATCTCTCTCTCACAGAATTGAGCCCCTGGGGCAGCTTACTGGACAGTGCCCTCTAGTGAAACTTTGTGTTCCTGCGGTAACCCCTGGGGAAAGGAATTGCTGGGGCCCCAAGGATAGGACTTTCCTGGGGAAGATAGAGCCCATGCTATTCCTTGGAGCTCTGTTGAGCTCCTACTGTGTGCCGGGCACCGCCGGCTGCTGTAGAGTGCTGGCAGCAATGTCAGAGTAGGGGGCATGTCTGCGACAGCTGTGAACAGTATTAAGCACAAGAATTCGGGCATCAGACTGCCTGGGTTCAATTCCTGGCTCTTCCACTTAACTCTGTGACCTTGGGCAAGCTACTGAGTCTCTTGGTACCTTATTTTCTTATCTGTAAAACAGGGAAACCTCACAGTGTTGTCATGAGAATTCAAATAATTAAAATCTACAAAGCACTGAAGAGTGCACCTTGCGTGTAATATGCACTGTGACAGAATTTGTTAGATAAATAAAGGAAAATTTGTTAAACATTGGAATGATAACTAACAATAAACTGGTTACCTAGGGCGCTACTGAGCTGCCCATAACCAGGGGTATGGAAGGATGCGGTGGCACTTTCAGATAATTAGTGATATCTTTTAAGAACTTGACATTAGCTGGGCTCGGTGGCTCAGCCTGTAATCCCGCGCCTTTGGGAGGCTGAGGTGAGTGGATCGCCTGAGCCCGCGGGTTCGAGACCCGCCTGGGCAACGAGACCTCATCTCTACAATAAATCAGCCGGGCGTCGTAGCGCATTCCTGTAATTCCGGCTACTCAGAAGGCCGAGGCGGAAGGATTGCTGGAGCCCAGCAGGCGAGGCTGCGGTGGCCGGAAGCGGCCACTGCACTCCAGTCTGGGCAACAGAGTGAGACTCCAACTCAAAAAAAAAAAGAACTTGACATTGTCCTGCAATGTGCTAAGCACTTAACATGTATTAACATATTTTGTCTTTATAATAGCTTTGTGTTATTACCACTATTTGACATGGGATACACAGGCGTTGTGATGACCTGAAATCCCGCAGTCTGACTGACAGATTTGGGATTCGATGGATTCCAGTGCACCGTGGATTCTGAAGTGAGTCGTGTTCAGAAGTCGGAGAACACTTGGGTGTCTGAGGTCAGGGCATGGGAACCTTGGGGGAAAAGGCAGGTGAGTAACCTGTGGGCTGGAGGGAAGAGACTCCAGGGGCGGCCAGAGCCCCGGGCTCTGAGACACAGTGATAAGGAGCCCTTTGTGCTGGGACTCAGAGACAGAGTGCAGGTGGGAGGGGGCGGGAAGGTGGAGGCAGCTTTTGCAGCAATTAATCAGCCGACCCACCCACCCACCAAGCCATTTATTGCTGTATTTGGCAATAAATGGAAGGGAGGTGCTGGGAGCTGACTCCATGGGCCTCAGTGTCACAGATAGTCAGGCGAGCTCTCTGTAACCGGACAGTGTCCCCGGTCCTGGTGAGGGAAAAAACAAAGTCCTGGGGAAGAGGGTACAGCAAGTAAATGGGATGGAAGATACAGCTAGGGGCTTTCCTTGGAAAAGAGGGCACACGGGTTCCCTGGTAGCTGCAGGATGGAGAAGATGCATGCAGAGACATACATAGAAGCACCAAGGAAAGTCCTGCATCTTCTCCTGTTGTCTCTACAGAAAAAAAAAGGAGCTGAGATCATCTGTTCAGGGGCGAGGAAGCGAGCTGGAGGGCTTGAGAAAGGCAAAGTTTGAAGTAAGCCGGGCAGGAGCTCCGGGAGGGCAAGCAGGGTGGAGAGGTCCTGTTGGAGATGGGGAGTGGGGCGTGGGGCTGGGCCAGGACTGCACAGTCAGCAACCGCTGGAAGGCAGTCATCAGGGAGGAGGGGAGGTGGTGTTAGGTCACGCTCACCGCTACCCACTCCCCCTCTGGTTTTCTCATGAAGACTCAAGTTCTGGGACTATGGGAGCCATCCCTTCCATCTAAGAGCAATCGTCCCTCTGTCCAGCCTCCCAGCGCTCCCAGGGGCCATGACTGCCACCTCCCACAAGCACACGGAGCCCACTGGCCCCCAAGGACTCCAATGGCTTAGACATTTAGGGCACCCTCTAGTCAACTTACATATCCCGCTCCTTCTCCACACGGACTCTGGAAAATATCAGTGTCCACAGAGGAACACGGCTGATTTCTTGTATGGATGTGACACCTTGCTCACATGCATTTCCTGCAAGTGGGCATCGGGGGAGCACTGTGACTTCATTTTCCAGGTGCAAAAGCCTCTCTCTGGTTCTGCATCACCTGCCAGAGGATTTCTGGGCAGCTGTCTTGCTATCAAGGGAAGAAATGCCTGGTCTTGGGCTCTGTGCACCGCCCCCTGCCCTGAGGGCCACTCCCAGCATTACCCTTCCTGTGGGGTACCAGGTGGTATGGGGCAGGGATGGCAAACACTTGGAACACATGTCTCATCATGCCCTCGTCTGGCACCAAGGGCAGACCTCAATAGCGATCACGTCGGGCTGCTCAACGCGATGCTCCAAGCAGCATCAGAAGACAATCGCAGTTGAACTCCAGACGACCAGGCTCTGCAGCGCCAGCACTTCCTTCCTGTGAAGCAGGATGGCCCCGGTGAGACTGAGAAAGGCTGAGTGTCTTTGGCCTCCAAGCGGCCCCTCCCTCCGCCCCCCTTGGCTACATCCTCAGAGGGGGGTTCCATTCCAGCAGCTTCCCTGCCCTGCCCCGCTCCCCCACTCAGGCGCCTGAGAAGCTCAGCAGTGAATCTGATCGCCCGTGGGCAGTCACAGGCAGAGCAGTGGGCTCAAGTGCTCCAAGAGGGATACTGATCACACCGATCCGTGGGTCCGAGGCCACAGGCATTGGGTCAGAGTGGAAGCGAGGCCCTGGGCTCACAGGATTTTCAAGTTGCAGTCATAGCTGCCAATCTGAGAAGGTCTCGTGTCTAATCACCAGCACTGACCAGTCCAGGTGTTTTAACAGGGGACTTTTGGTCTGAAGGGAGTCACTCTAATGACAGATTGTTTAACTTGTAGAGCCATCTGGGGGTTAGCCAGGCCTGTGGCGCCTCCGACCCAACTGCAGGCTGCAGCATAGTGCGTCACAGTGGATGAGTTTTCATTCCGGTTCAAGATGGTGCCATGGCTAACTTAGCGGCATCTACTTGGTGTTCTAGTGAGGTTTTGTGATGGTTCTCCCTGGTCGATAGTTCAAGTGTCTCTCTCCTTTCCCGCCCTCCTTCCTTCCATTTTTCCTTCCTTCCTTCCTCCTTCTTTTCTTCCTTTCTCCTCCCTCCCTTCCTTCCTTCCTTCCTTCTTTCCTTCTTCCTTCCTTCCCTCCTTGCTTTTTCCCCCCATTGCCCAGCCCACCAGCCCCTTAAGCCCCCTCCTTTTTTATCAAGGGATTGTGATGGAGGATGACTAGCTGGACAGGGCAACATGGCAGCTAAAAGTGCAGTCCAAGCTGAAAATGCCCCAAGCCTGGGAGATTGCCCCCATCTCTGTCCCCAGGGCACAGAGAAAGCAGACAAGCTGAACCGAGGGTTATTTTTAATCCAAAGATACTGCCTTTGGGAATAAACAGCCTAGGAGGACCTGCCAAATGAGTGTGGACCCAATGGAGGTGTCAGAATGCAGCTGCCCCGGGCCCCTCCGGAAACCAGAGCTAGGCGACAGTTGGGTATTTTTACACAAGCTGACTTGCTGTGCACCCATGGGCCCCAGGGTCCTGTGAGGACGGGGTGGGAACTCCACGCCCCATGACCTTTAAAGCCAGCCTGGCCTGGCCTGAGTTGGAGTGGACCAACTGTCTCCCCCCTCCCCAGGATCAGGGCCTGCAGGGCCAGCCCATGACTTATTGCCAGTGTTCCTTTCTGCATTCCTGCCACCCTCACCCATACCCCAGACGGCTGAGCATCACCTCGAGTGTCATTTTCTTCTTCCTTCCCTGTCTCCTCCCCTAACTTTTCTTCCTTTACTCTGTAACACAGATGATCTGCATCCATTGTAGAAAAACTTTAAAGTGGAGATCAGCAAAACAAAAAAGAAAGATCCCTATGACCTCTCCCACGGTGGGTGGGTAGGGACGAGCACCTGTTAATATCTGGTGAACATTTTTCCAGTCTTTTTTCTGTGCGCATTTACATAGAAGGCATTTCTTTTTTTCCAAAACATGGAATCCCACCCAAGGCCTGGCACTGAGGAGTCAGGATGGCCACTCATTTGAGAAGGGTCTCCGCCCATCTGGATGACGAATGTTGTCTCCAAATGAGGGCTCCACAGCTCTGTGACAGGTGGTTGTTAGGACATGCCATGTCAAGACTGAATTGTTTTGAATAATTACACTGAACTACAAAGGTCCATAACATGGATGCCAGTCTGAGGTTGGATAGCAGCTGCTGGGCAGATGTCCCTGCAGAAGTATTCTTTGTCTACGTTTGCAATGGCCTTTGTGCAAGGTTTTGGTTTTGGCATTTTGCGTGTGCCTATTCTCTGTGTTCAATACAAACAACTTTCCCCTTCATCCTCACCTGTCCCAACAGAGATCATTTTGCCTGTGTCAGGCCTTGTTCCAGGGGCAACCTGATTCAGAAAATGCCAGTGCACTGGTTAAAAAGACAAGTTCTGGAGTCAGGAAGCTTGGGTTCAAACCCTTGCTCTGCCTCTAAATAACTGTGTGAAGTTGGGCAAGCGATTTAACTTGTTTTTGTTTAATTCTGTAGTACAATGATAGAGACAGAATACACAATGCTGGCGTGGTATGAGAATTCATGAGAGAATATGGGTAAAGCACTTGGAAGAGTGCCTAGAACATAGTAAGTGCTCAATAACCATTTGTTCTTCTTCTGCTATTAATATTTTCAACTCTTATAGGACACCTCCTGTTTTCAGGCATTTGCCTGCCTTCTGTGTGATTTGGGGCGAATTGATGAACTTTTTTCTTTTTTTGTTTTATATATATGCTTTTATTTTAAAGATGTGGGGTGCAATTCAGGATTGAATTTCTTTCTTTCTTATTTCATTCAGACAGATGTTCAAGGCAGTGGGGCATGAGATGGGGGATCATCTCAGGAGCTGGGATAGCTGGAGATTCCAGCTATTTGCATTATGGAGTCACCGGAGCTTATTAACATATTGGAAAATGATACAAAGCCACACAGCTCTAATTGAGACTCTCTGAAAGACATCACTCCAGTTGTTGAAGGTGGGGCATGAGTTCATGCTATTCATGCTACTTTGTGGACGCCTTGAAATAATAAAAATTTCATAATAAAAAGTTTATATACACATATATGTGTGTGTGTGTGTCCTGAAAAAAAATCCACAGTCACTCTGTTTTACTTTCATGCTTTTTCTGGATTGCTTTAATATATATTTATAATGGTCATGATTTTTTGGGGGGGTGGTTAATCAAGACCGTAAGATTGTCAAATGCATCCCCCTTGGACACCCTGGTCTACAGCAAGGTCTTCAGTCTGACAGTCATATTCCACCGCACTGATGACGTACAGAATTCCCAGCAGACAGGTGACGGGAACAAGGACAGATACCCTCACTGGTCCCTGGTGCCAGGCTGCCCCCTCCCTCGCCCTCCCTCCGGATCCTGGCTTCCAGCCCCTCTTTCAGGTCACGCTTGCCCTCTCTATGTCAATGCCCAGCACTCACTGTGCTCCATGAAAACGCTGCGAACAGAAGAGGTGGAGGGTGGAACATCCGTCTGGGTCAATCACAGAGCTTTCTGCCTCAAGGCTGGGGTCCCTAACAGCTGGCCCCTCCCTCTTCCAGGCCAGCCGGCTGGCTGCTCACCACCTCTTTCTCTCGGGTTCTGGCAATCCCTCCAGACTTTTGGCAACAGCATAGATGTCACATCTTTGTTGCCACATAGCGTCCAGATGTTTGGGCTGGTTTTGTTGCTGCCACCATTATTATTGTGAATAATTAAAGCTTCCTATTATTGAGTGATTACGGGGCACCAAATGCTGTACATCCACAAGCATTGTCTCATTTAATCCACACAACAGCCAGTGAGGTACCCTCTACCATGACCCCATTTTATACATGAGGAAACTGAAGTTTACGGAGGTTGCATGTTCTTCACCGTCACGGAGCTGATAAATGAAAATTTAAATTCCAGCTCATGCTCCCAACATTGTGCTAATCAGAGACTCTTTCCTCAACCCCAGACAGAGGAGGGGGATATAAAAGAATGGCTTTCACTAGACCCACTGGTCTGCTGTTGTTTGCTGTATATGGTAAACCCGCACATATTGCTATAGCGTGGAAACCCTTGCCATCTGGGCTACAGTGTCACATGAAAAGGCTCCAAGGGGTGTGTGTGTGTGTGTGTGTGTATGCTTCTAACTGTAAACAGAGGGCAATCCAGAGGTGAAGGGCTGCCAGGTAAAACCATGACTCTTGACTTCAGCACACCTGGATTTGGTCCCAGCTCTGACACTCACCAGCCTGCTACCTTGAGCTACTCACTTCTCCTCTCTGAGCCTCAGTTTCTTCATCTGTAAAAGAGGGATCACAAACCTATGTGTCAGCGAAGCTCATCAAGAGAGATCCATGGACAATGTCCAGAGGGGAGCCTGATGGAAGGAGGGGTGTCCCGGCCCAAATTCCCTGGTGCGGGGACAGGGGAGGGGTGGGGCGGGGTATCGGGAGCCCTAGGAACCCTTCTGGGGATGCCGTCCTGCTGAACGTTGAGAGCTTTGGAGTGAGGTCTGGCACCTGCTGCTCCTCAGCACTCCCAGCCTCCCACGGCGGGGAGCAGGCCTGCTCTTTGTGCCCCTTCCTCCCTGCTCCTTTCTCCCTCACACCTCTCAGCCTGATCAAGCTCACGTGCAGCCCTTGCTTTCTTCCCTGCTGCCGCTCAGGCACCGGCCACGCAAGGAGGGGCTGCAGGTGGCCTGCAAGTCCCCAGGGGGCTTCTGGACTGAGGAGTCGGCCGCCCCTGCTGTGAACCTCCTACTCTTAGAAAACCAAGACTCCAAATGCATTCCTGTCCCCTCCCAGCCATAGCCAGACACACAGACCCAGGTAGACAGTGAGACACACACAGAGACTCAGACACACACACACATACAGAAACACAGATATAGAGAGACACAGACTCATGGAGACACACAGACATGAAGACACACAGAGACACAAACACAAAGACATGCAAGCACACACAGAAACATAGATACACAGAAACGCACACAGAGACACGTAGAGACAGACACATACAGAAACATACACAGATGAGCAAAGAGAGATGTGCAGACATGCAAAAACACACTGACACATAAAGACACATACACATAGACACAGACACAGACACACAAAGACACGTGCATACACACACACACACACACACACACACACACACACACACACACACACACTCACACTAGCTCCCACCAAAGACCCAGCCTTCTGCCCAGTGCCCCGAGCCCTGCTGCTCTGCCTCTTTGGTCTAATAAGGGTAGGTGAGACGGTGTTGTGAGAGTCCAGAGATATTTCCAGTGTGCGCCTCCTTGGGCACTTCCAGCTGGCTGTTCAGCTCTGGGCAAGGGTCCAGGGCCCCGGGCCCCAAGGTCGAGTCACACAGACTCCAGTCCCGAAGCCCTAAGTTGCCCCTCTGGATCCCTAGCCTTAGAAACACACCGCAGGCCGCCCTCGGAGGCAGCAACGTTGCTCACAGAAACTCCATTTGGTGCAGATCGAATCTCAGAGCATTTTAAATGCTTCATCTGGAGGTGATTTGGAATTTAAATGACCAGGATAGATGATTTTTTTTAACCGGAAGGAGAGCTTGGAGTCATTCTATCGTGCCCGTTATTAAGCAACAGTTTACAAGGGACTTAAAAAACTGCTAAGGCCTGCTTTACCCAATACGTTAGAAAAATTTACTCCAGGATTTGGTCGTTATTTGTGTAACTGGTATTAATGTTCCACAACACTTGGGGCAAGAAATGACACATTTCATGAGTTTTCTAAATCAAATTAAATCACACTTGGGCCCCACCTACCAGGGCCTCAGCAAACTCAGTCCCAGTCGCTTTTCGAGGCCCCCTCCTCTCCTCCCACGCAGAGAATTCAGAGGCCTCAGGGTCCCAGAAACTTGAGGAGGGACATCGGGTCTGTGTTACTCGTTGTCTAAGCCCAGTGGACCAGTGAAAGGCTGTTGCCGCTGACTGTACCCTCCCCGAATTCAAGGCCGCAGAGCAAGTGCTCAGTCCCCGGAAGCACCCCGCTACGTCCCCACAACGTGGCCTTCTAGCCACACCCCAAAGGCCCTGCTGCCTTCAGGTGCCCACACTCAAGGGTCCCACCAGCCCTCGAATGACCTCCAGGTCCTGGGCCCCCTCCAAACCTTCTCCAGCTCTGCCAATCGGTGTTAGGTCTCTAGACCCTAATCACAGAGAGGCTTTAACTTTCTCCCGCAGCAAGAGAAGCCCAGCCCCCAAGACACAAAGCCCTCTGGAGAGGAAGAGGGAAACATACCTTGCATTCTTTTCCAGTGAGCCTAGAAAAGAAAAACAGACATGGTTAATTTCTCAATCACAGCAGCCAGTCACTTAGTCGATAATTGCCCGACTTGCTTAGTAATCCACACTCTTCGGGGAGCAGATAAAGCTGGGGTCCAAAAAAACCCCAAACAAACAAACAAAAAACCCCTTCCTTGAATAAAGATTAGGAAATCTCTTGGCCTCTGTAATTTTCGGTCTCTCTAGACTACTCCTGTTACAGAGATGAGTCCAGTCCTACACAGAAACCCTTTAGTGGCTCAGTGTCTACGGTCTTGGTCTCATCGTTCCTCTTCATGGGAGGGTTGTACCTCTGTTTGAGAACTTACGAGGCTGGATAAGGAGTGACACTATAGCCAGGCTCGGTGGCTCAGCCTGTAATCCTGTGCTTTGGGAGGCTGAGGTGAGTGGATTGCCTGAGCCCGCAGGTTCGAGACCCGCCTGGGCAACTTGGCGAGACCTCATCTCTACAATAAATCAAAAATGAGCCAGGCGTGGTAGTGCGCGCCTGTAGTTCCAGCTACTGGGAAGGCTGAGGCGGAAGGATCGCCGGAGCCCAGCATGTCGAGGCTGCGGTGGCCGGGAGCGGCCACTGCACTCCAGTCTGGGCGACAGAGTGAGACTCCAAATCAAAAAAAAAAAAAGTGACACTATAATTCGAGTAAGCCTAGGCTAGCTCAGACTCACACCCAACACCACACAACGCAGTAGAGCTTAAGGTTGAAAGGAAAGGCTGGGGGATCGATTCAACCAGTGTTTGAGTTCTGGCTGCATCACTTTTTTTTTTTTGAGTTGGAGTCTCACTCTGTCACCCAGACTGGAGTGCAGTGGCCACTCCCGACCACTGCAGCCTCGATCTGCTGGGCTCCGGCGATCCTTTCGCCTCAACCTTCCAGGTAGCCGGAACTATAGGCACGCGCTACCAAACCCGGCTAATTTTTGATTTTGTAGAGATGAGGTCTCGCCCAGTTGCCCAGGCGGGTCTCGAACCCGTGGGCTCAGGCAATCCACTCACCTCAGCCTCCCAAAGTGCTGGGATTACAGGCTGAGCTACCGAGCCCGGCCTGCATCACTTTTTAACTGTGTGACTTCAGGTAGGTTACTTCACCTTTCTGAACATCAATTTCTTCATTTTTAAAATGGAGATGATAGGATTATGTGAAAGTTAAATGACAGAGAGCTAAGTGGTGCAAACTCATACAGTAAAGGGTAGCCTCTGCATCAGACACTAACAATAATATATGACAGAGAAAGAAAATTAAAATCACATTTAAGAACAATATAAGCATCTCTGGGAACAAGGCCGAGGTGCATTCTGTGCAGCTCCTCTGAGAGTCTCTCGGGGGACTGAGCCCTATTGACCAGAGTGATGATCAGCTTTCTTTTTATCCCTTCTTCGTTCTTCCCAGTCCTATGCCCCTGAATGCCCCTATGCCCTGAACGATTTCCTAAAATAAACACACTGCAGACAAGGCCTTATCTCAGAGTCTGCTTTTCGTTGGGGTCGGGGCATGGAGTTTAGGCTAAGACAGCTGGAAAGGAAGAAAACCAAAGCAAAAAAATAAAATTAAATTAAAAGAGGGATGGCAAACAGGAAACGAAATATGGCAGAAATAAGTTAAGATATAACATATAATTCATGTAAACAAATTACCTACCAAAAGAAAGACTCTCACACTAGAGCAAACAAAGTTTGCAAGAGGGCTACCTAAAGCAAACCTACAAAGGAAGATTGAAAATAAAAAGTTAGAAGAAGGTGTACCAGTCCAGTGCTAACCAGAATGAAACCGATTGTTACGAGTTGAATTGTGAGCCCAGAAAGAAGTGTTGAAATCCTAACCTCCAGTACTTCACAGTGTGTCCTTATTGGGAAATAGAGTCATCACAGATGTAATTCGTTAAGATGAAGTCATATTGGAATAAAGCGGCCCCTTATGCCAAAATGACTGATGTACTTATAAGAAGACGAGAAACACCCAGGAAAACAACCATGTGATGTGGTGGCAGGCATTATGGGACCACAGCTGAGGAATGCCTAAGACCACCAAAAGCTGGAAGGGTATTAGGAGGGAGCGTGGCCCTGCCAATTTCAGGTTCTGATTTCACTTTGATTTCAAACTTCTGGCACTTAGAATAGTGACGGGATACAGTTCTGTTGGTTGAAGCCACCCCGTTTGTGGTCATCTGTTAAGGAAGACCCCAGTCTGGTCTCGAACTCCTGAGCTCAAGCAATCCTCTCTCCTCAGCCTCCCAAAGTGCTAGGATGACAGGCATGAGCCACTGTGCCCAGTCAATTTTTACACAATTTTGGGTAGTTCAAGAATATTCCAGAAAGATACACTCTCTGGCCCAGGTTGGCCTCCTCTGCCTCTGTTAAATATAGACATATGGCCAAGCTCGGTGGCTCAGCCTGTAATCTCAGCACTTTGGGAGGCCAAGGTGAGTGGATTGCCTGAGCCGGCAGGTTCGAGATCCTCCTGGGCAACTTGGTGAGACCTCATCTCTACAATAAAATCAAAAATTAGCCGGGCGCAGTCATTCACACCTGTAGTTCTGGCTACTTGGAAGGCTGAGGCAGAAGGATCGCCGGAGCCCAGTAGGGTGAGGCTGCAGTAGCCGGGAGCGGCCACTGCACTCCAGTCTGGGCGACAGAGTAAGACTCCAACTCAAAAATAAATAAAAATAGACATATTCCTTACTCTTTGGGCTAGAGACTGAAGCTCAAGATCAGGCGTTAGGCCCCTAGATACAGGCTGCCTTTTGAATGCCCTTATTAGCATCCAGGAGTTCCATCGTCAATCTTCTCTCAGGAGGGAAGCAAAGATTGAAGTAATTAGGGAGTATCACCTTCTGTATAGGTACTGTTGAGATACCACTTCCCTAGAATTATCCTTCAGAAAAGGAGTAACCTTAGACAGACTCTTGATTACAGGGTCTTTTTTTTTTCCCAATGACTGTAGTTTTTGAATAACAAAAAAGTATTTATGAAATAAATGCATCAATGCTACTTTTAGACTGGTAAAACAATCACTCGACATCATTTGTTAAAAAGGAAGCCAAGAAATCATTAGTAGTATTCCATTAGTAGTATTTGACTTTTCCATCTATACTATTAAAAGTTTATATGTTCAAGTTGGCGGAATTTTTTTGTTTAATCTTCTCATTCGAAAAAAGAAAAAAAAATAAAGCCTAATTTTCTGGTTGACTTTTATTCAGCCAAATGAGGGAGACTCAAAAAACCCAGAATTTATTTATAAAAAATTGTGTATTTGTACATGTTTAAACTTCAATCACCTTTAAAGTACTCTCCATATGATGCAACACACCTATCGAGATGCTTTTTCCACTGCTAAAAACAATTTTTAAACTGGTCCATTTTGATGCCTTTTAGTACTTCTGATGTTTTTTTTGTTTGTTTTACCCCCTCCACACCGGCAAAATGCTTCCCTTTGAGAACTTTTTTCATTCAGGGAAACAAACAAAAAAGTCACTCGGGGCAAGATTGGGTGGATAGGGAGGGTGGGACACAGGGGTCATGTTGTTTTTTAGTCAAAAACTGCTGAACACTCAGCACGGTGTGGGTAAGTGTACTCGCAAATCACCCATCATGAAACGGGCAAACATGTTGAAAGACTCTCCAAAATAAAAAAATTCACTGAAGCTGAAAACAGAGTCTCCCAACAATGCTAGCTAGTCCACGGATGCCAGTGGGTTCCTAGAACATTCACCCTAAGGGGGGAAGCCTGGACTACAAGGAGCCCGCTTTCCAAAAAATAATTCCAGTTTTTTGGGAGTCCCCTCTCGTGTGTATTCATCTGTACAAGGAAAGAGGGTGTTGAGGGTCCCTTTCCCTGAAGGTCCTGGTCAAGCAACCCCACCCGTGAAGAGGAGAGTCGCTTCCACTGAAACTCGCTTTGGTTTATGGCTCTTTGGGTGAGTCTGTCCCTCGTGTCCAGGCATCTGAGCACCCTGGGAAATCTGCCCTTGCCAGGTGGTGGGCTGTTCGTTACCTGGATCTTCCCAAGAACATCTCCTAAGGATGCCGGGCGGCCCCCCAGGGCACTCATGTCTGGGAGGGACTGGTTCTGGCGTCAGAGTGAAGTCCACCACCTGTGCAGAGCACTGCGCCTGTCATCCATCTCCCCAACAGCCCTTGGTGTAGGGATGGAATGTTTGGCTGTGTCGTTTAGACAAGCGAGGAAACTGTACGGCCCCAGATGAATGGCAGGAAAGGAGAGCCATCCGTTGGTTCTTGCTCACTGACGAGGGAGGAAATTTTGTGGGAGAGGATGCTTGGTTCTCATGGCCCTCCTTCCCTCTTCCCCGAGATCCCCTCTTTGAGCAAGCCTCCTTCTCTGGGGACAAATGAACATCACCCATCCCAACCCTCCTTGCTCCCAGATGCTTGCAACAACCTCCGCACCCTCTTGGCGGTTGTGCCACAAACACACGCACAGCACAGATCGCCCATCCACTCCCCACATGTCTCCTGAGTATCCACTGCAGACTGGGTACTTGGGAGAAGGAGGCAGACACAAATCATGGCTGGAACCCAAGCGTGGGCCTGTCACTGTTGCAGGAGGACACACATTTCTGTGGAGAATGAGGGAGGCAGTGAGGAATCAACAACCAACCTTCTGTCGGGCTTCCCCTCTGGAGCAGCGGCTGAACTGATTTCCTCTGGCAATGGCTTCAGAAGACAATGCCCAGCACCACAGAGAACCACCAAAATCATGAGTCTGGAAGGTATAGGATGCCACAAGGGAAGGTGTGGTTGCCCTCCTCTCAGGAGGTCCCCAGGCATCTAGGCAGGCAGCCAGGGGGCTCCCCAAACTCACTCTGTTCTGCAGTGGGGAGAGGGTCACCACCCTCTGCACAGGCCCCATGGAGACCTCCAGGAGCGGGCCCCTTCCTCCACATCCCTTCCAGCTGCTGAACTGTAGATAGAGCAGCCAATTGTAACTGAAATGAGGGAGTATAAAATATCCAAAGTTTTTTCCAATTAGAATTTTTCAAAGCAGTTCTGCAGATTTTTTCAAGTGCTACTTTGCACATTAGGTAATCAGCACTTTCAGCCTCTCCATGCAGAAAGTCCAGAGCACATGTTCTTGGGTTCCTGGGCAGAAATGCAAAGTCTCCATTTCGGGGTAATACAGCACCATTCCCCTCCCCCTTTAATTTTGCTGATAAAAGTTGTACCTAGATACCTCTTAGGGCAAATGTACGTGACCACAGAGTTTTCTCTTATGATTTCTACTTTTAAAAATGACCTTATGAGTCGGGCTCGGTGGCTCAGTCTGTAATCCCGTGCTTTGGGAGGCAGAGGTGAGTGAATTACCTGAGCCCGCGGGTTTGAGACCCATCTGTGCAACTTGGTTAGACCTCATCTCTACAATAAATCAAAAAATTAGCCAGGCATGGTAGCGCGCACCTGTAGTTCCAGCTACTTGGAAGGCTGAGGCGGAAGGATTGCCGGAGCCCAGTGGGTCGAGGCTGCGGTGGCCGGGAACGGCCACTGCACTCCAGTCTGGGCTACAGAGTGAGACTTCAACTCAAAAAAAAAAAAAAAAAAAAGAGTTCTCAGTGCTTAGAGTCCGCTCTGCACATGATGTAACAAGTAATGGCCTAAGTTTGCTATCTTTTGTCAGTCATGGTTTCAAGACTTTAGGTTCACTCTCCAACGAAACTGTATGTTTCTGGAAGGTCGGACCATGCTCTATGCTTATTTTGTGAATTTCATTTTTGTGTGTTTAATTTTCAAAACTTTTGTATCCATTTCAGTATCTAATATAGACAGCACTGAGCACATACAGAGTGCTGGAAATGCCCTCTGAGGGACTGAACAGTGCTGGAGGGCATATGAGACTGAGGCAAGAGTCTGGATTCTGGAAGGCAGCTCTGTTCACCACTGAACCAAAGATGCCAGTGAGAGCCCTGGGTTCTGGAAAACAGCTCTGCTCACCACTACCACTAATTCCGGCAAGAGCCCTGGATTCTGGTTCCAGCTCTGCCACTATCAGACCAGTCCTCTTTCCTCTTGCCCTCAGTTTCCTCATGTAAACTGGATGGCATGTGACACAGCCACCCTTCAATGCTGGCCAGCTAAAGGCTGGTGCTCTCCCAGGCCACAGGACTAGTGGCAATGCCAAGGAGAACTAGCTCATTCCTGAGACTGAACCACGCCCTCAGGCACCCACCCAGGAAGCAGTGATGATCTCCCAGAACACACAGCTGAGACAGGGACCTGGACGTCACCCCTGCAACACAAAATACCTTCCATGGCACCCCCGGTCTGTTTATTCCTTGTGCTCCTAGGCCAACCACAAGCTGAAATAATGCACAGTTCACAGTCTTCCAGCCTCGAGCTTTTTAGGAAGTTTCTCAACATTTAGCTAAAGGTTTTCACTCAGTGTCAATGAGAAACAACAGACTCTCCAGAAATTTCCTTGGGAAATTCCGTACTGGCTAACTCACTAGGGCAGTAAGGAAGCTGGCCTGAGTTCAGCCTTCACCACTGTATCGAGCAAGTTTTCATGTGTTCATTTATTTCATAAACTTTTTGTGTGGGGATGTGAGTGGTCATCTAGGCATCGTGCTGAGTGGTGAAGATACAACAATAAACAAGATTGGACAAAGTTTCTGTCTCAGGAGGCCTTAAGACTTGCTGGAGAGGGAGAAATTAAGCAAGTCATCACTCAAAGTTCAGATTAGAATGTGTGATATGTGCCATAAAGAAAAGAGTGCACAGAGTGCCAACAGGGAGGACTAACTTCACCTGAGGCGGGGGGGTTGGATTAGGGAGGGCTCCTTGGAGGAAGCACCATTTCTACTAAGACCTGATATACCCAGGAAAGAAGACATGGTGAGGTTTGGAGAATGGTCTGATCGACAGTACACAGTGAAAAACAGGGATTGGATTGCTAGTCCCAGCTGTGACTCCCACTGGCTGTGAAGCTTTGTGTCAGTTGCCTGTGGTCTCTGGACCTTAGCAGTGGCTTGGTTTGGCTTTCACTTTGTCTTGCGTCTGTGTGTTTTGTTGTTTTCCTGATCTGTACATGGAGATGTGCTGCTTCCAGTAAATGTTGTGATGCTCAGATAAATGTAATGGCTAAGGTGCCACCCTGAAGATAGTCGGTCATTCTGCAGGAATAAATGCATGGATCTGTGTCATGGGCTCTTCCCCTTGGCATCTGCCACGTCTGTGAAAGTGAGACGGTTTGGGGAGGACGTCATCTGACATCTAGAAACATGGAGTGAAGTGGGCTTTCCTTATTTGGATTCTTCACTTTATATGCAATAGTCCCAGATTACGTACAGACACATACAGGGGATAAGAGGAATTGGAAAACCTGGTCCCCAGTGTCCTCTGTAGGGGAAAGCCAGCAGACGTGTGAGGAGAGAAGGGGGCTTATTAAACACACCTCACTGGCAGTCCTTCTCCTCCCTTCTTTTCCAGTTGCCCCTCAAAATGCTTTGCCAAGAATTCTAATGAGAACCAGATTCCCTCTCTTGTTCTGTCCTTCACCTGCCTGTCTCTCTGCAGAGATATTGCTGTCCACTTCTGCTGAGAGCCCGGGGGCGGTTTGTTTTAAATTCTCTTCTGTAGACATTGAAGCTTTGAACGTTAGAGAAAACATTTCAGGTTTCTCTTCTTTTCTACTTCAGCCAAAAAGCACGGGGTCAAAAGACGAAAGGAAGGAAATGCAGGGCGCTCTTCGTGGAGGATTGGGGGCCAATCACCTACCAGAAGCCCTGGCTGTTAATGGGCACAGAGAAATGTTTACTCTGCCATGGGAATGTTCCTGTTTGTGGGTCCCGCCCACCACCCTCCCACAGCCTCCAGCGGGTCAATGAATCTATTGTGAAGCTAAAGAAAGCCAAGGCAAGACCTTGGCCAGAAAAATGTAAAAGTGGGTTTGTCCTTTTAACCTGAAACAGAGGTTATGAAGGAGGTCTGCCAACTCCTGTCTTGGCTCAGTGGATGTCGTGACTCCTCCTTGCTATGGAGAGTTCTAAGACCAGCACGGTCTCTGCTCTTGCCCTTGAGGCTAGCCAGCATCTGGGGCCTGGCTTGCTTCTCCACAGCCCTGCCTTTGTCTTCCTCGGCCTGTTTCTGTCTTGTGCTTGCTGGCTCTACTTCCCACAGTCTTGGCCAGCTCAGCCTGCAGCGCGGAGGGGGAGGGGCACTCCCAGGGCTGCCTCCAACAACCCTGCCCATACCCTAGGTTCCCTCTGAGTTTACACGTAACTGTAGAAGAATCATTCTTTTATATTTCTCATGTCATCATCTCAAAAAAAATCCTTATTTCTTAAAAGATTCCCTTCTCATGAACAACTGGGATGGAGGTTTGCTGAAAAACATTTTGGGCTGCACACAGTCTGTGTGATAGAAGAGACAGTGCCTGACTTCCCTTGGCTCTGCCATCCAAACTTCCACTCCCTCCCATACCACACTCCTTTCCATGAGAGCAACTTGCTCTTTTTTTTTTTGAGTTGGAGTCTCACTGTGTTACCCAGTTTGGAGTGGAGTGGCACACTCATGGCCACTGCAGCTGCAACCTTCAGTGCTCAGGTGATCCTTCCACCTCACCAGCCTTTCAAGTAGCTGGAACTACAGACACGTGCCACCATGCCTGGCTAATTTTTGTTTTAATTGTAGAGATGAAGTCTTGGCAAGTTGCTCAGGCTGGTCTCAAATCCCAAGGCTCAGGCAATCCTCTTGCCTCCATCCCCCAAAGTGCTGGGATTATAGACATGAACCACCACGCCTAGCCTGCAACTTGTTCTTTAAACCCAGTTTCATCAACAGCCAGGTTTGCCAAGACAAACTTTCTACCTGGGAAGAAAAACTCCCCTTAAAGCCTGGTGTTCAGATAGTGTTTTGTCTAACAAGTGAATTCTCAATTACTAAAAGCTAACTGGAAAACAATTTCTATTTTAAAGTCTGTCAGCTTAAAAAACAGGCAGAGAGAGACTCTCTAAGAAAATTCGGTAATGTGCACTGCAATGGGAATATAGTAAACTATATGTGTTCAGAGAGAGGTAAAGAAAGACAGCCGGGCTCGGTGGCTCAGCCTGTAATCCCGCGCCTTTGGGAGGCTGAGGTGAGTGGATTGCCTGAGCCAGCGGGTTTGACACGCGCCTGGGCAGTGAGACCTCATCTCTACAATAAATCAAAAAATCAGCCGGGCGTGGTAGCGCATGCCTGTAATTCCAGCTACTCGGAAGGCTGAGGCGGAAGGATCTCCGGAGCCCAGCAGGCGAGGCTGCGGTGGCCAGGAGCAGCCACTGCACTCCAGTCTGGGTAACCGAGTGAGACTCCAACTCAAAAAAAAAAAAAAGACAAAAGTTTTTAAAGGAAAAATGAGGAGGATTACATAATTGTTTTTGCAATCATTATCCTTGGCTACAAGGATCAATAATAGGAGTGGTGCCAGTCTGAGATTGGACAGGCACTTGCTGGGCAGATGGCCTCACAAAAATATTTTTTTGTGTAGGACTGCAATGGCCTTTGTGCAAGGTTATGGTTTTTGCAGTCTTTTGTGGTAGTTTGTATTATCAGGCATGTGTGCATAAGAACCCTCCCTTCTGGCCAGGTTTGGTGGCTCAGCCTGTAATCCTAGCACTTTGGGAGACCGAGGTGAGTGGATTACCTGAGTCCATGGGTTTGAGACCAGCTCGGGCAACTTGGCGAGACCTCGTCTCTACAATAAATCAAAAATTAGCCGGGCATGGTAGTGCGTGCCTGTAGTTCCGGCTACTTGGAAGGTTGAGGCGGGACGATCGCCTGAACCTGGCAAGTCGAGACTGTGGTGGCTGGGAGTGTGCCACTGCACTCCAGTTAGGTGACAGAGTGAGACTCCAACTCAAAAAAAAAAAAGAACCCTCCCTTCATGGCCTTCCCAGCTCTGTTTATCAGGGTTTTTGACATTAGTGACTCCATTCTGATTCTGGCAACTTTCACAAGTTACATGAAAAAGAAGAAGATGGCCCAGCGCTTTGGGAGGCTGAGGTGAGTGGATTGCCTGAGCCCACAGGTTCAAGACCTGCCTGGGCAACTTGGTGAAACCTCATCTCTACAATAAAATAAAAAAGTAGCCGGGTGTGGTAGCGCACACCTGTAGTTCCAGCTACTTGGAAGGCTGAGGCAGAAGGATTACTGGAGCCCAGCAAGTAAAGGCTGCAGTGGCCAGGAACGGCCACTGTACTCCAGTCTGGGTGACAGAGTGAGACTCCAACTCAAAAAAAAAAAAAAGAAGATGGAAGCAAAGCTGTATTTTTCATGTTTTCCAAAAATATGGAATCCAAATATCACATCAAAAATAAAAATAAGTGTTTAACAAGAGAAAGGCTATAAGGAAATACTCCGACATCAACTATGGCTGCAAGTTGTCATGGGATGAGAATGAGCTTTGGGCTCAGGCCACCTGCCTCCATGGGAGTTCTGAGCAAATCACTGAATTGTCCTGCAACCTCAGGGTCCTCAACTAAAAACGGGAATAATGTTTCTCCCCTCAGAGAGTTCTTGCGAGGATCACATGAGGTGACGTATATGAAAGTTCCAGCATGGTACTAGTCATGCAAAAACTTTCCTTAGCTCATGTTGGGCTACTGTGCTATATTTTCTAAATTTCCACAATGTGCACTTCTACCCCTCTAAAGGGAAACACTAAGCTTCAAATAATGACAACAATATGGTCCACAATATGGGATCTTTCAAGCTAGGTAACATTACCCAGATTGGATGTCACATCTGGGATGGGAAAACTTCTAAAGGCATCCTAAAGCCTTAGTAATAATTAGCCTAAAAATGCAATCACTTTATCCTGACAATAAATGGGGCCCAGACCTCAATCTGCCATTTTAGAGAGAGGTCCCCTGTCTTAGTAACTAGGTCGCTCCAAGCAACACACCTCAGGGACACTGTTGCCTCCCACAGGGATGCAAGGACCTTTGCTTTCTGCTTTGAAAGATGCCCCAGCAGGCCAAATCCCTCTGAGAAAAGAGAGTCCCACCATGCCCTCTGAAATGGCAACATTCCTCTCATTGCACTTTTTATTGGCATCCTTTTGTAACCCATTAAGTCCTTAACAGCAGCTTTGAGAGATCCCACCTGGTTTCCATCAGAATTTTACCGTAAGCCACCACAGACATGTGTGATAAGTTGATGCTAAAATACCATGACACACTCCTTGGATTTACTAGCATTTAATAAATGCAGGAGAAAGCTTTGCCTTTTATAGCCTGGAGCCTCCCATGCCCAAAGCAGATGTAGCAGTTGCCTCTTGCTAAGCATTCGTTACTCATTGCTCCCAAATCCAAGGAACAGACACCTTGGACCATTGTGCTCCAAAGGCAGGAGGAATCCTCTTTCTGGGAGTGGCAGGTCCAATGTTCTCAACCCTGACCGTAGCTCAGCATCAAATGGGGAGCTTTTAAACAATACCCAGGCCCCAGACCCAGAGATGCAGATTAAGTTGGTCTGGGTGGAACCCAGGTAGCCATTATTTTTAACAGCTTTCTAAGAGGTCTCTTATCTGTATACAAGATTGAATGCTGCTAAAAGCGATTTGGACCATAAGCAATTCAGGACAGTGGGAAGAACACGAGCTTTGGAGATAAGAAATGATGAATCTAAATTTACTGTCTGGAAAGGATAAGCTGTGCTATTTTAGACAAATTTCTTATATTCCTTGAGTCTTCGTTTCTTCATTAAAAATGAGGTTAATATCTGTCTCATAAGGCAAATAAATGGGAGCTTGTTGTATAGATTCTTCTGGAGCCATCTCCAGATGGATAAGGATTTAAAGTTGTCTTCAGTGATCAACCTTTATCTTTCTTGGTAGTGAGGGGAGAAGGAACATCCTGTAAATTTATGCCTTGTGCTTAGGCAGATAGAGGAGGGCAGGGAGATTTTCTTATATCTGTTTCTTCTCAATTGTCTTCAACTCAAAATAATCCTTATGCCAAAGTGGCATAGATTGGGGTGGCATATTCTGGCCTCCTATACTAGAATAACAGAAACAGAGAAGAATTGATGAATGGAATGAGAAGAGAATGAAGACATTGGCTACAAGTATATGGTCAATTGATTTTTGACAAAGGTGCAATAGCAATTCAATGGAGAAAGGATAGTCTTCTCAATCAATTGTGCTGGAACAACTGCATATCCATATGTAAAAGTAGCAACAAAAAAACCACCCTTGATCCTCAACCCATATCCTAAACATTATGCAAAAATTCACTCAAAATGCATCATAGACTTAAATGTAAAACCTAAAACTGTAAAACTATTAGACGAAAACATAGGAGAAAATCTTTGTGATGTTAGTTTGGCAAACATTTCTCAAATATGACAAAATCAAGGGCACAATCCATAAAAGAAAAATTGATAAATCAGACTTTATCAGAAGTAAAGTCATCTCCTCTACAAATGACTGCTAAGAAAATTAAAAGACAAGCCACAACCTAGGAGAACATATCTGCAAAACATGTATTTGATGAGGAACTTATATTCAGGATATAAAAAGAACACTTACAATTCAATAACAAGCAACCCAAGCAGGAAATGGGCAAAAGATTTGAATAGGCATCTCACCAAAAAACATATGCAGATGGCAAATACACATATGCAAATATACTCAGCATCATTAGTTATTAGGAAAATGCAAAATAAAACTACTACATATATATCTATCTCATTAGAATAGCCAATTTTTAAAAAATGACAATATCAAATCCTAGTGAGGATGGAGAGCAAGTATAATTCATATATCACTGATGGGAGGCAAAATGGTGCAGCCACTTTGGAAAACAAATTGTTAGTTTCTTATAAAGTTAAATATGCATTATCCTAAAAGATGCATTTATCCAAGAGAAATGGAAATGTATTTTCATACAAAAGCTGTACACAAATATATAGAGAGATTTTATTCAAAATCAGCAAATGCAAAACAATCCAAATGTCCATTAACTGGTAAATAAATAAACAAACTATAGTATATCTGGGCAGTGGAATGCTACTCAGCAATAAAAAGGAAAAATAAACGAATACGTACAGCAACATGGATGAGTCTCAGATGCCTTTTACTAAGTGAAATAAGTTAGACAAGAAAGGCCCCGTCTGTATGATTTTACTTAAGGGACATTTGTAAGAGGGAGAGCTTTAGGGATGAAGAACAGATCACCGGTTGCAAAGGGCTGGAAGGAGAGGAAAGGGTGATCCCCGGAGCACAGGAAGGTTTTAGGGGTAGTGGGACTGTTCTGTATCTTTGTTTTGAGTTGGAGTCTCACTCCGTCATCCAGGCTAGAGTGCAGTGGCATGCTCAGGGTCACCCCAGCATCCACCCGCTGGGCTCAGGCGATCCTTCCGCCTCAGACTTTCAAGTAGCCATAACTACAGGCACGCGCTACCACGCCCGGCTGATTTTTTGATTTATTGTAGAGATGAGGTCTCGCCAAGTTGCCCAGCCTGGTCCCGAACCCGTGGGATCAGGCAATCCTTTCACCTTGGCCTCCCAAAGTGTGGGGAATACAGGCTTGAGCCACTGTGTCAGCCTCTGTGCTATATCTTGATTGTGGTGGGATCGTGCAAATGCATGCATTTATCAAACTCATATCATTTTTGCACCCCAAAGTATGGATTTTGTTGTATGTAAATTATACTTCAAAGAAAAAAACTGATAGGGCATCTCTGAATTGAAGAAATGTGGTATCTTGTTTTCTGTGTAGATTGGCTTGATTTACTCCAAGGTAGGAGTGGAAAGTGAGTGCTGATTGGCCTCAAGGTCAACACAAAGTTAAGTGAGCTGTGTTGAATAAATCAGATCAGTGGTTTCAAATCCAGGTCACAGGAGCCTTGAAGCTGTCTCTGAAAAGGTGGTGAGTGGAGCTATAGAGCTATTTTCCATGCTTCAAGACAAATCCAAAACAAAAACAAAGCATTATGTTTTACCTGAGATAAGGTTGCCCAGACAAGAGTAAATTCTCAAGTTGTTTCACTTTGGCTGGAATTCTCTTTTCTTTCTTTTTTTTTTTGAGTTGGAGTCTCACTCTGTCACCCAGACTGGAGTGCAGTGGCTGCTCCCGGCCACTGCAACCTCGACCTGCTGGACTTCGGCGATCCTTCCACCTCAGCCTTCCAAGTAGCTGGAACTACAGGTGCGCGCTACCATGCCCGGCTGATTTTTTGATTTATTGTAGAGATGAGGTCTCGCTGCCCAGGTGAGTTTCGAACCCACGGGCTCAGGCAATCCGCTCACCTCAGCCTCCCAAAGCACGGGATTACAGGCTGAGCCACCAAGCCCGGCTGGAATTCTCTTTTCTGCTGATACATTTAATTTGTAGGAGTTTTAAAGCCAACATGCAGCATGGTGGATAAAAGTCTTTAAAACAAAAGGTGATGGGGCGAGGTGGGAGTATAAAATGGGTTTTCAGTGGTGACAAGTGAACCACCAGAGTAATGCATACACTTGAGGGAGATGGAGGAACACTCTCCTTTGGAAGATCTGAAACCCCAAGCAAGTTTTTACTTGCTCCAGATAGCTGAGGGGTTGTTGTATCTAATGGTCGGGAATGAGCCTCTTCCCCAACCCCAGGTCTCTTCAGGCCCCTGGGAACTCCAAGTAGCCTTGTGTGTAAATTGGAGATTGACAAAGATACAAACCCTTGAGGTCTCATCAACACCACCTTCTCCCTCTAGGCTAGGACACTCTTCATGAAAAGAAGTACATTTCCAAGGCCGAAACTGAGCCACTTTGCTGACAATTAGCACATCAGTTTTATGAAGTATCAACACAGCTCACTTAACTTTGTGGTTGACCTTGGGGCCAGTCACCACTCATTTTCCATTCCTACCTTTGAGTGAATCAAGGCAATGTACACAGAAAATGAGATACCATATTTCTTCAATTCAGAGAGGCTTTATCAACTTTTTTTTCAGTGGGGTATAATTTATATACAGCAAAATTCACACTCTTGGATATAAAATGATATGGATTTTGACAAATGCATACATTTGTACGATCACCACCACAGTCAAGGTAAGGAATGCTCCTACTAACACTAAAAAGTGACAACCAACCCTGGCTGAGATGGGAAGACCTGGGAAATTATAGCAGCAACCTTAAACTCACCTGCACTCAGGCCAATTAGCGTGCCCTCCCCTGCTCAGTTTACACAGAGCTCAAGGGAGCTTAACAGAATTAGGAGTAGATACTTTGTAGTTATTTTTAACATAGCTCAACTCTCTTGTAAATCTCTCCATTGTCCCTGCCAGTAGCGTCTTCATAATGGGAGGCGTCCAATCTTAGAGACAACAGGACGAGGCAATAACATGTCTGAAGTCTTACACAGTAGTGGCCCAAGGAGTTTAGTACCTGAAAAAGGGATTCATGGCATGGTAGAAAGTTTATGGGCTTTGAAGTGGATCTGAGTTCTGATTCTGCCACTTACAAATCTTGGTCAGATTATCTTGCCTCTCTGAGCCTCAGTTTCCTTTAGAATGAGGATCTATCTGCCTATCTACCTACCTGCCTCGCAAAATTACCATAAAGATTAGAGGAAATGAATGGAGGGTCCCTGACGTGGAATAATGTCAAGGAATAAACTTATCATCTGGTAGATGCTCAATATATGTTAGCAACACACACACACACACACACACACGCACACACGCACACACACACCTATACATACAAATATATACATAGGTATACATATTTAAAATTTAATTAATAGAAGAAAAATAAGATGCATGCTCTCACTTTTGAACGTTTCTGAGATTGGATTGCATCTTCTAATTGATGTCAACCAAAACTTACTAGCAGCAAACAGAGGAATGAGCTGTGACACGGTTGTCATCACTTGGGCTGTGCAAACTTCGCTAAATCCTTCTGAGTAGATTGCAGCAATGAGAACTACAAGAGGCGCTGTGGCTAATTCATGCCCTGTGAAAGATTATCACTAGATACTACACACCCATCTGTCAAAAGCATCTGGCTGAATTTCAGACTTCCAGTGATATGTAATTCAATTGAAGAGAACATGAAGCCATGAGTTTAACCAAAGAGGAAAAGCATACAAAACCTGGCCTGGCTTGCGAACTGAATTTATGAAGTATTCTCAGGAGATCCAGTTCATGGGCATAGGCTCCATAAATCTATATCTTTCTGATCGGATTGCCCGACCGGGAAGAATCTTGAGACCCTGAATGGGAAGAAAACTTAGAATCGATTTTAGATGGTGATGTTCTAGAAGAACATGGTATGTGGTTGTACAGGTAAATGGACACTATTATTAGTTTTAAATATGTATAATTTGATATGACGTTTCCTTTTTCTGTAAATCTATGTAAGTCGATAGTGCATCTTATAACTGATGCTATCCTATATTATATTAAATACGGTCACCGTTAACCACCTCTGCCCTCACTGGCTAGAACCACACATGCTCATGTTGATTTTTTTGTGAGGTTGACTGACTAGTCTGGTTCAAACAGTAGCGGCAGGCAAAATATGAGGGGGGATCCAAGAAAAAACTGGAATTTTCTTTTGGAAGGCGGGCCCCTTGTGGTAGGCATCGAATGTGTGCCTCCTGACCAAACAGTCATTCAAAATTTGTACCTGGAAGTTTTGAGAAGACTGCGCCAAAGAAACATTTCAAGTCCTGGCAAACAGTTGACTGCTTCCGCCACCGTGACAACACACCTGCCCAACCTGCACTGAGTGTTCGGCAGTTTTTGACCCAAAACAGCCTGACCCCCGCTCTATTCACCACGTCTTGCCTTGAGCAGCTTTTTTTGGTTTCCCCAGTGGAAAAAAGTCCTCAAAGGGAAACGTTCTGCCAGTGTGAAAGAAGTGAAGCAAAAAATGGCAGAAGCACTAAAAGGCATCCAAATGGACCCATTCAAAAACTGTTTTGAGCAGAGGAAAAAGCATCTCGATAGGTGTATTGCATCAAACAGAGAGGACTTTGAAGGTGACTGAAGTTTAATCATGTAAGAATAAATACACAATTTTTAATTTTAATATTAATTTTTTTTTTTTGAGTTGGAGTCTTACTCGTTGCCCAGGCTGGAGTGCAGTGGCACGCTCACGGCCACCGCAGCCTTGACCTGCTGGGTTCAGGCGATCCTTCTGCCTTAGCCTTCCTAGTAGCTGGAACTACAGGTACACACTACCACGCCTGTTTCATTTTTTAAAAAAATTTATTGTAGAGATAAGGTCTCACCAAGTTGCCCAGGCAGGTCTCAAACCCCTGGGCTCAGGCAGTACTCTCGCCTCGGCCTCCCAAAGTGCTGGGATGACAGGCTTGAGCCACTGCGCCTGACCAATACACAATTTTTTATAAATAAGTTCCAGGTTTTTTTTTGATATTTCTTCATATATGGCCAATGAACATTCTATACTATAATTTATTGTGTGTGTGTGTGTGTGTGTGTGTGTGTGTGTGTGTGTGTGTGTGTGTATGTGTGTCAGAGTCTCACTCTGTCACCCAGGCTGGAGTGCAGTGGCATGGTCATATTCACTGCAGGCTCGACACTCCTGGGTTCAGGCAATCCTTCTGCCTCTGCCTCCTGAGTAGTGGGGACTACAGATGTGTGCTACCATGCCCAACTAATTTTTTAGTTTTTTCTTTTTATAGAGATGGGGACTCACTAGGCTGGTCTCAAATTCCTGGGCTCAGGCAGTCCTCCCACCTTGGCCTTGAGTTATAGGTGTAAGTGCTTGGATAACAGGTGTGAGTCACCCCACCCTTACTATTTATTTTCATGTTGGTGGATATTTGGGTAATTTCCAGTTTGAGGTTATTCACCTATTGTTTGTGGCAAGTTTCTTTTTTTTTTTTTTTTGAGTTGGAGTCTCACTCTGTCACCCAGACAGGCATGCACTATCACGCTCGGCTGATTTTTTGATTTATTGAAGAGATGAAGTCTCACTGCCCAGGCGGGTCTCGAACCCGTGGGCTTAGGCAATCCACTCACCTCAGCCTCCCAAAGGCGCGTGATTACAGGCTGAGCCACCGAGCCCAGCTTGCAGCAAGTTTTAAAATAAGTTTTTTCCCTGCCACATAAAAAATATACTTAACCTAGAACCTGATGTACAATAAGCATTTAGTACATTTCAATCATGACAATTCCTTTAAAGAAGAGTTTTCATTATATTTTGGTTAGGAATTCCCTACCCCATCCCACATAGTACATGGTAAGATCTCTAGGTTACTGATGATGACAAGACATTTTCCCAAAAAGCCACAGAAGGAAGTGAATGAGGCTGGGCTTGGTGGCTCAGGCTGTACTCCCAGCACTTTGGGAGGCTGAGGTGAGTGGATTGCCTGACCCCACGGGCTCGAGACCCACCTGAGCAACTTGGTGAGACCTCATCTCTACAATAAAATAAAAAAGTAGCCGGGGGTGGTAGCGCATGCCTGTAGTTCCAGCTATTTGGAAGGCTGAGGCGGAAGGATCGCCGGAGCCCAGCAGGTCGAGGCTGCGGTGGCCAGGAACGGCCACTGCACTCCAGTCTGGGCGACAGAGTGAGACTCCAACTCAGAAAAAAAAAAAGTGAATGAGTTGTCGTAGGAAAGGGAGAATCTAGAAAATTAACCTCTCCCCGTCCCCCACCCTGGCACCCTGAATGCCTCTCTTCCTCCCTAGGCTGTTACTGAACTTTTCCATGGATTAGGGGCAGGAGTAAAACCCCTGGGAGAACTGATGGCTCCTCCCACAAACTGCTGTCCAGTCTCCACAGGAAGTAGTTCTCCAGCCACCACAAGGACCCATGGAGAAAAGCTGGATGATGGCCCCTTGAGGTTGCCAGTCCTCTCCTCTCCAGAAACCAGGAGCTAGAGGGTTCCCTGTCCTCTGTCAGCTCTATGCAGAGCTGGGGTCCACATCTCTGTCTCTTGGGACTTAGATCCTTAAAGGAAGGATGCCAAGATGCAGGGACACTTGAGAGATTATTTTTGGCAATGGTAGGTGTTACTGTGACTTGCCCTTGACCCACTGGCTGTCGTTCTGCTTCTCTTGGTTCCTATCTATTTTCGAAGCCTGATTTCTCCAGAACATCCTGCTGATTCTCTAAGCACATTAATGTTCTCCTTGTAGATGTTTTCTTGGCTAAATTGGCCCCTTGGTTTCCTGCTGCTTGCACTCAGTGATCCTGACTCATTTCACATCTGCATCAGAAGCCTAGTCTAAGAATCCTTTCCCAGGATCAGGTAAAGGCCCGGCCTGTAACCCAGGGTGCCATCTTGAGAGTTATCAGCGTGCTGGGGTCAACCCTTTGATCCTGCCTTTCGGTGCCTATCTTCCCATTAACCTCTCTGGAACTCTCTGAGCATGCGTTCTGCTTTCTGACCAGACAGTACCCATGGCAGACTATGGTGGCATTATGTCCTCAAAGCCTCCTTTGCTCCCACGGGCATTAGTCATGACCACCTCCACTCTCTCAGCACCTTGTCCTCGCCTCCAGGTAGGATAAGTCACATTCTCTTGCAGCTGTTTGCTGATGCATCTGCTGGTCCATCTGCTTCTAATCTCCTCAGGCCTGTAAGCCATCCGTGATGGATCCCTGAATGGTGACCCAGGAAGCAGTTTACACCTTTGCTGACCCCACCACCAAAACGACCTAGAGTGAAGGACAAATGTGCTCTTCCCCGGTGAGCCTGAGGGCTGAATAACTTCTCCTGATAAGGAGGAGTCCCTGTAAGAGGGGAAGACTGGCCTTCACGGCACAAACTTTAGGCATCTGCTTGGTAGAGGGTCTTTCCTTAAGTTCTCAGGGACTCTTTCTAGCAGGGGACTGGGAGGAGCTGGCCTCCCGCGGAAGGATGGAGTCATCCACCAGCTCTCTGTCCAACCTGACAGTGGCTCCAAATCCCCCTGAGCAGAACCTCTCAGGACACAGGAAGCATCTGGGTGGAGAGAACACACATTTTACTAGAGGTAAATTTACTAGAGGTAAGAATCTTCGAGTGAGAGTATTTCCACTCTATGGTCCACCTCAGAATCCTTTAACTGCTGGGGAGAGCCAGCCAGCTGGCCCAGAGAGGCGTGATCGTGACTTTGGAGTGTCACGATCCCTCTGGAGGGTCCTCTCTGCTGCTCCATGACGCTCACCTATCAGGTCTTTGCTGACAGCTCAAACTCCATGTTGAGTCTGGTGTCCTCAACCAGGTTGCGGGTGAGGGTCCCTCTTCTGCTCACCACTCCTGTGAACAAAGGGTCAGAGATGGCAGCACCTGGATCAAGCCTGGACCCTACTCCTGAGGCCTCACGTGGCTTCCCTTGGCTGCCTCATCTGCCCCTGATGCCTGCTTGGGGCCCCATCTGCCTGGCAACACCTGAAAGGCCCTTTACATGCTCGGGGGAAGTCCCAGGCTACAGAACTTGAAGGATCCCTGGAGGTCATGCAAGTCTGTGTGTGGCAGGATCACTCCAAAGTTTACCATCTAGTCTGGGCAAATAGCTGTTTTTCAGAGGTGGCTTTACCAAGAAAACCATTCCCCTTAGGTCCCAAAAGTGAGGCTATCTGCCTTTCTCATCATGACCCCAGGCCAGGAAGACAGGACTCAGGATCTATGACATGTGGCTGAAAAGTTGGAGAGTTTTCCTTCCATAGGGCATGTTATTAAGCAACCCACCAAGTGGCCATGATCACATCACAAAAGGGATTTCAGTCTAGCTTCGCCCCATCAGTGTTCCTGGGTTACCAAAGGTAGGCTTGTTACCCCAGAAACCAGGAGGCAGGGTCACTAGGCATAGGAGAATTGCCTAAAAGAAGAGAGAGACTTAAACATTAAATTTAAATGTCAATCTCTCTCTATATATATAAGTTTAAATTTAATATTTGATTAAAATTAAGTTGAGGAGACAGAATTAAAATAAACAGACTGCTCAGCTGACTGTAACAGTTGATTTGTATGTTTCTAAGCTCGAAAAACCGATTCCTGGGGGACTTGAGGCTGATGGGCCGCCAGGGATGAGATGATAGTGGGGAAGGGGCCCTGGGCTCACCACGACTCTGGCTCCAGTGCTCTGTGCTGTTCCAGCTCTGTACCTCACTCGAAACACCGTACTGCAGAGAGAAGCCTGGGCTGACACGGGGAGACCTGGGATTTAGTGCCAGCTCTTCCATAAGTGGCCTTAGATACCCACCTTCTTGTTTCTTATAAAGAAGGACAACGGGCTGTCACCTGGAAACCTTGCAAGGTCTTTGAAAAGCTCTAGCAAGTGACTTTGCAGTAACTTGGGTGGATTCAGAGCCTAGCATACGTAGTGATCTATCACAAAACAAAGAACCGAGTACCACATGTTCTCGCTCATAAGCGGACCCTGAGCATTCACCATAATACTATAAGAAAGGGATTGGCAGAGTAGAATACTGCCAGGGGAGGAGGGGGTCGGGAAGACATGACAGCAATAAGGGTACCTGATCTCCAAAGGGAGGCCCCATCTTTACCTGTACAATGACTACTTGTATACCTAATCCTGAGTTGTACCTCACATCTTTAAAATAAATAAATAAATATATACATAAATAGGAAGAAATTAGGTTTGGTGCAGTGGCTCACACCTATAATCCCAGCAATTTGGGAGGTCAAGACAGGAGGATCTCTTGAACCCAGGAGTTCGAGACCAGCCCAGGCAACATAGCAAGACTTTGTCTCAAAAATAGCAACAGGAAAAATAGTCAGGTATTGGAGCACATTGGCAGTCCTAGCTACTCGGGAGGCTGAAGTGGAAGGATTGCCTGAGCCCAGAAGGCCGAGGCTGTGGTGAGCCATGATTTGTGATACTGAACTCCAGCCTGGGCAAAAGAGAGACCCCTACTCAAAAAAAAAAGAAAGAAAAAAGAAAAGAAATTAGAACACAGAACATACAGAGGGAGGACCATGTGAAGACGCAGGGAGATAAGGCAGCAATTACAAGCTAAGGAGAGGGGTCTCAGAAGAAACCAATTGTGCAACACCTTGATCTCAAATGTGTGACCTTCAGTATTATGAGAAAATAAATTTCTACTGTTTAAGCCACACACACACACACACACACACACAAAGAAAGAAAGGCTCCAGTGAGACAGGGCATATGGTGTGAAGTGTGAAGCATAAGGACCTGCACAACACGAGCTATTGTTCGTGTTATTTTTGCCCGTGGAGTGTGGCCATTCCTGCCTGGGAGGTGGCATTCGGAGTATGCCCAACTGGCAGGGAATGCGGCCACGGGGCACAGCAGCCTATGATTCCAGACAGTGTGCCCAGGAGCTAGGTATCTGAATGAGCAAATGCAGGCGTGTCTGGGCACAGACAGGCATGCACTTCACAAAGAGGCCTGAGTGGGTAGCTCCAGGTACCCCTGATGTTAGGGCCAGTCCTTCTAGCCTGTCTTGGAGCAGGGAAGAAGAACAGGGACCAGAGCCTGGAGTTGGCGCCGGGGTGGGGGCCACTGTGAAGCTGCCTTGGGCCTCAGCAGTGGGAATGCTGTGGCCACATGCCCTCTGTCATTGCCCGCCAGGCTGGGTAAAACTCGGCTTCTGTGCCTTTAAGATGGTTTGACATCTTGGAGATTGGAAACAGAGCTCGATGGCTTCCGCTGGCAGTAGCTCTGGAATGCTGTTCTAATATAAAACTTGCTCTCAGTGGATTTAAACCGATACTCCCACTGGCAGGCACTGGAGCAAAATCCCCTATTATGGTCCTGGAAAAGGTCCCAGATTCTCTGGGCTAATCCTTCACCCGCGAAGGTTAGTGAGAAAAGAGCTGTTTCCCCTCCCAGGCCATGCAGCAATATCTCCCAGCCTCAGCGGGCTAGCAGACCCTGGGATTCCAGTCCAGATGCAGGACGGAGCGCTCGGGGCTAGAGAGGGAGTCCCCACGGTGCTCTGCCCTAAGGCACCCTCTAGCCCAGCCCCTCAGGGGTGCCTGGCTCACGTGCTCAACAGCAGCAGATGGCAGAGTCTCGCTCTGTGGCTCTGTCCACCACTCTAGGCCGCCTCCCTCCCCTAGACCCAAACGTCAGGGGCGTGTGCCCGTTTTGCATGCTCACTGAGGGGGATGAGTGTGAGCCTGGATACCAGCTCCTCCACATAGCTAGTCAGCTTGCTGGTGGGTAGGTCCTTGCTTTCCACCATGGGGTCCCCCATGATAGCCTGAGCTCCCACCAGCTGCTCTCTTCCTGGGCCTGGCCCTGCCACGGTCAAGTCCTCTGTTCAAATGCAGGCTCTCGGTCAGGTGTGGTGGCTCATGCCTGTACACATGGCACTTAAGGAGGCCGAGGCAAGAGGATTGCTTGAGTCCAGGGGTTTAAAGCCAGCTTGGGCAACATAGTAAGATCTCATCTCTACAAAAAAAATAAAATAATAATAAGAAGAAATAAAATTTAGCCAGTTGTGGTGACCCATGACTGTAATCAGTAGGCTGAGGCAGAAGGATTGCCTGAGCCCGGGAGGTCAAGGCTACAGTGAGCAGTGATCGTGCCACTGCCCTACAGCCTGGGCAACAGAGTGAGACCGCGACTCAAAAACAAAGAGCAAAAACAGGCTCTGGAGGCAGAGAGAGCAGGGTTGAATCATGTCAGGGTGTTAAGAGAACTAAATGAGCTAGACACTGTGTAGCATCCTAGCACTAGTACGGCGGCTCTCAAAGTGAGGTCCAGGAGTCCCCAAGACCCTTTCAGGGAAGCTGTGAGGTCAAAACTGTTTCCATGAAAATATCAAGAAGTTATTTGTCTTTTTCACTCTCGTTTTCTTTTTTTTTTTATGAGTTGGAGTTTCACTCTGTCGCCCAGATTGGAGTGCAGTGGCCACTCCTGGCCACTGCAGCCTCGACCTGCTGGGCTCCGGAGATCCTTCCGCCTCAGCCTTCCGAGTAGCTGGAACTACAGGTGCCTGCTACCACGCCCGACTAATTTTTGATTTATTGTAGAGATGAGGTCTCGCCAAGTTGCACAGGGGGTCTCGAACCTGCGGGCTCAGGCAATCCATTCACCTCAGCCTCCCAAAGGCGCGGGATTACAGGCTGAGCCACCGAGCCAGGCCACTCTCGTTTTCTTAAGAGGGTACAGTAGAGTTTTCCAAAGGCTGCTGACTCTGAGAGCTGTTGGAATGTGTATTCTAGTTTTTAAATTTTTCTCAGTTTCAGTTTATAAAATGGTAAATGTCAGTAGATAGAACCAAAAACTCTCTGGGGGTCACCAATAATCTGTAAGAGTGTATGGGGTTCCCGAGACCAAAACGTCTGAGAACCACTGGCCTAGCACAACACTGGGTGCAGAGTGGATTTTCTTTTCACTGCCTCTGAGCTGTTCTCCTTATCACATGACTCCATTCCTTGATCCAGTGGGTTCTGTCCTTACATCTCAAACAATGCATTTTATTGTTCACTTCTTCCCAGCCCTCACCTGCTGCCCCTTCACATGTTAAAAGACTCTAGCTAGCCGGGCTCCGTGGCTCAGCCTGTAATCCCAGCGCTTTGGGAGACTGAGATGAGTGGATTGCCTGAGCCCGCGGGTTCGAGACACGCCTGGGCAACTTGGCAAGACCTCATCTCTACAATAAATCAAAAAATCAGCCGGGCGTGGTAGCGCATGCCTGTAGTTCTAGCTACTTGAAAGGCTGAGGCGGAAGGATCGTGGAGCCCAGCAGGCCGAGGTTGTGGTGGCCGGGAGCGGCCACTGCCCTCCAGCCTGGGCGACAGAGTGAGACTCCAACTCAAAAAAAAAAAAAAAAAAAGAGACTCTAGCTACCCAACCTGATACCTTAGTCATGGTTACTTTCCCCCATAAGCGCCCATCGGGCCAGCAGTATGATCACCTCACTGTGCTGATTTCACCATGATCAGAAGACAAACAGGCTGGCCTGTTTATGAAAACTGAGTCTCACTGAAGGCTAAAGCCAGACTAAGCACTGTGGGCTTGCTCTGGCTGAACAGCAACAGGACGCTCAGAAATGTGGCTCTGGCCTTGATTGCTTGCCTTGCTTTGTCTTCAGCCTTCGGAAAGCCAAATACTCAAATGCCTACTTCAAGATACTATGCTGTCCCTGAACTTAAGTATGATTAATGAGCTTTGTGACTGCATGTTACCATATCAGTCAGGGATTGGTCAGAAACACAGAAGGCCCTCTAGGTATTTAGAGGAGGAAGAAGTTTAAGACAGGGAATTAGAAGCATTCATAATTTTGGAAGAGCAGGGGAAGTGTGGGGTACACGTCCGGATACTGTGTCCTCCCCCCACACCTGGCTTCTTTCTGTCCCTTCCCCATGGAACAGCCCCTGGCCACAGCTGATCTCTGTAGGACATGCATAATCCCTGTAACAAGTCATGGGGTTAACAAGTCACGGGATGCAGGTAACCAAACAACCTAAAGACAACATAGCTGTCATTCCTAAGCAATGCGATTGTAAACACTGGATAGGAATTTGAATAATTAACTTGCTTGATTATACAACTATTGTCTGTGATGTCCCAAGGATTCCACAACTTAGCTATTCAATTTTGGGGGGCAAAAATCTTTTAACAAAATATCGTTTGGAAGCTCTTCACATCTTATAAAGATTAATTAAAAGTAGGATATCAGTTTTGCCACTAACTTCAAGGTTTCATGAGGTAAAAAAATATATGCAATCATACAAGCATGCATGATAAACTATCTTCAATCTAGGAATAATAAGAATATAAAGAATATGTGACCGGGCTGGATGGCTCAGCCTGAAATTCCAGCACTTTGGGAGGCTGGGGCGAGTAGGCTCCCTGAGCCCATGGGTTCAAGGCTAGTCTGGGCAACTTGGCGAGACCCCCATCTCTACAATAAATCAAAAATTAGCCGGGTCTGGTAGCGTGTAGTTCCAGCCACTTGGAAGGCTGAGGCGGATGGATCACCGGAGCCCAGCAGGTCGAGGCTGCAGTGGCCGGCAGCGGCCACTGCACTCCAGTCTGGGAGACAGAGTGAGACTCCAACTCAAAAAAAAAAGAATATAAAGAATATGAAACAAAGACATGTTCAAGAAAAATGAAGTGTCCTAAGTACATTTTTTTTTAAAGTCAGAGTCTCTTTCTCTCATCCAGGCTGGAGTGCAGTGACACACTTGCGGCTTATCGTAGCCTCGACCTCCTATCCTGCCTCAGCCTCCTGAGTAGTTGGGACTATAGGCACCTGCCACCACACCCAGCTAATTTTTTTGATGTTTTGTAAAGACGAGGTCTCACTATGTTGCCCAAGCTGGTCTTGACTGCTGGGCTCAAGTGATACTCCCGCCCCAGTTTCCCAAAGTACTGGAATTAAAGGGGTGAGCCACTGGGCCTGGCCCTAAATACATTTTGATCTTACTCATCATTATACTTTTATAACAATAGATTTTTATTAAAATGCTTTAAGAAAATAATTCCCCGTAATTTTGAATTCTGGGGACTGAAATTTTAAGTTGTCAAGATGATTGTTGTAGAATACCAATCATTTTCACAAAGTGAAAAGAAAGAATTTTAAAAAGATTTCTCTAAGTTATTAGTTTCCTATTGCTGCTATCATAAATTAACCACAAATTTAGTGACTTTAAAAAATACAAAGTTAGCAGGGCTCGGTGGCTCAGCCTGTAATCCCACGCCTTTGGGAGGCTGAGGTAAGTGGATTGCCTGAGCCCGCGGGTTCGAGACCCACCTGGGCTACTTGGCGGGACCTCATCTCTACAATAAAATAAAAAAAATTAGCTGGGCGTGGTAGCCCATGCCTGTAGTTCCGGCTACTTGGAAGGCTGAGGCGGAAGGATCGCTGGAGCCCAGCAGGTCGAAGCTGCGGTGGCCGGGAGCGGCCACTGCACTCCAGCCTGGGAGACAGAGTGAGACTCCAACTCAAAAAAATAATAATAATAAAAATAAATAAATAAAATTTTAAAAAATTAAATAAAAAATACAAAGTCATCATCTTACAGCTCTGGAAGTCAGAAGTCCAGAATGGGTTTTACTGAGCCCAGGGTGTGATTTTACTGAGCAGGGTTGGTTGCGTGTCCTCTGGAGGCGCTAGGGGAGGATCCATTTCCTTGCCCTTTGCAGCTTCTGCTGTCTGCCTGTGTTCCTTGGCTTTCAGCTCCTTCCTTCATCTTCAAAGCCGGCAGCAGCATCTTTAAGTCAGCCTCTCTCTCTTCTTCTTTTTCTTTTGTCACACCCCTTCTCTGATTCCATGCCTCCCCTTTCCGCTTGTAAGGGCTCTTGTGATGATGTTGGGCTTACCCAGATAATCTAGAATAATCTTCCCATCTTAAGGTCTTCATTTAACTACATCTTGAACATTCCTTTTGACTTGTGTTATACTCACAGGTTTGGTAATGAAAAGATGAATATCTTTGGGGCTGTTATTCTTCCTACCACAATCATAAAAATATGCTACTGAAAAACATTTTCCTAAATTATATTGCCTTGTGTCAAAAGGTTCGTGATCTCATTAAATGTGTCAGCTGAAAGGGAGCATCTACTTAGCAATGTAAATATGCAATATAATAATTACAAGAACAGTCTAGCAACTGATGGTGCTGGTTTTTGTTTTTTTTGGTTAATATCATGTCATCAAAGTCTAAAATTTTAACAACTAAAATAAGATTTTCTTTTTTCTTTTTCTTTTTTTTTTTTTTGAGTTCGAGTCTCACTCAGTCGCCCACACTGGAGTGCAGTGACCACTCCTGGCCACCGCAGCCTCGACCTGCTGGGTGCCGGCGATCCTTCCTCCTCAGCCTCCCAAGTAGTTGGAACTACAGGTGCGCACTACCACGCCCAGCTAATTTTTTGATTTATTGTAGAGATGAGGTCTCGCCAAGTTGCCCAGGCAGGTCTCGAACCCGCCGGCTCAGGCAATCCACTCATCTCGGCCTCCCAAAGTGCTGGGATTACAGGCTGAGCCACCGAGCCCAGCCTAAAATAAGATTTTCATAGTAAAATTATAAAAAGTTAAATTTGAAATACAATTTCAAATTTATTTTGGTATTCCAGAAGTTTTTCTATGATCATGATATCTGGTTTTTGTTGATTTTACTATTATTTTTAGACTAAAATATGTATTAGATTGATTTTTGCCCCAACATTCCAAATTAATATAGAGTAAGGGTGTAGAGACACATTTTTCTTTTAGTAAAGCATTATACTTTTCTTTATGCTTAAAATAATAGGTTACTGGGGCCAGGTGTAATAGCTTACACCTGTAATCCCAGTGCTTTGGAAGGCTGAGGCAGGAGGATCACTTGAGCCTAGGAGTTTGCGACCAGCCTGGGCAACATAGTAAGAATTTGTCTCTGTAAATATTAATATTGGGTTCAACCAAATTTGGCATATAAAAAAATGGATTATGACATACACTGTATAGAATACATTTTAACTTATTAGAAAATGTCTTTCATTGCACATTTTTCTGTCATTTGTTAGTGGACAGACGGCATGAGTTTCGTGCACTCACCCAGGACAGAGTCATTAGCCTGGTGGTTACTGCAAAGGCTACTTGTGCAGTTTTAAAAGTTCTGTCTTTTTAGAAACTGACTTTTACAGTTTTGGCTTTCTCTTTTCTTGTCTTTGTGATTATCTGAACTGGTAAGTTCCTGGGAACAGGATTGAAAACCTGGATAACCACATCCCTACAACGACACTATGGCAGGCATTCCTCGTTGTGCTGTGTCCAGCTGACTGACAGGAGCCCTCCTGGCTGGGCTGAGAACTGCTGGTGTCTTTGTGAGTGTCCAGGGCATGTTCTCCATGTGGGTGACCAAGAGGTTCGGCAGAGCTGAGTCAGGGCGGGAAGGAACTTTCTCGTTTCTTCTAGTGTATGCTGTCAACTTCATTTTCTTTTGCCAGCCATGTAAAGAGCTGGAATCTGGGGCTGACTGGCCCTGTGTTTCTGACTTAGCTCAGTATGTGTTGGTGCTTCACAGTTTGGCAACCTGCACAGCTGTTTTGCTGGACTGGTACTTAATTCAATTCTGTTAAGAATAAAAACCAGGATAGCTGTTAGGCTTTTTGAAATGCTGACAATAGCTTATGGGCATTTCCTCTTCTACATTATTACCAGCTGGGAATGACTTCCTCACTAGCTTCTCTATAACCTTCATCTTCTCTCAAACCTTGAGGTCTAGGTGGGCGCTAGATGTGGATCACATCAAGGTACTCCCTAGGAGCTTCCAAAAGACTTTTGGGTCCCATCACCCAGAGCTGACTCGGTAGGAATTAGAGATAATTTGGGTCCGTTTTTCAAAACTCCAGAGGCCCATCACCAAGTAGGGCCCACGAAAGGCTGTGCAGTGGGAGTGGCTTCAGTTGTTCGTTGGAATAGAGGTTAAGAGTGAGGACTCCACTGGGGAAAAAGGATACAGGATAATGTCCAATCTAAGGATGAAATCCAGAGGTAGGACCCAGGAATAGGGGCTGAAGTATAGGTACAAGAAGTCAGCAGAGACCAAAAAAAAAAAAAAAAAATGCTGGAAATGTGCTGCTTTAGTGTGCTAGGGCTGCCCTAACAATGCATCACAGATTGGATGTGTTAACAACAAACATTAATTGTATCACAGTTCTGAAGGCTAGACATCCAAGATCAAGTTTTCTTTTTTTTTGAGTTGGAGTCTCACTCTGTCGCCCAGACTGGAGTGCAGTGGCCGCTCCCGGCCACCACAGCCTCGACCTGCTGGGCTCTGGCGATCCTTGCGCCTCAGCCTTCCGAGTAGCTGGAATTACAGGCATGCGCTACCACGCCCAGCTGATTTTTGATTTATTGTAGAGATGAGGTCTCGCTGCCCAGGCGGGTCTCGAACCCGCGGGCTCAGGCAGTCCACTCACCTCAGCCTCCCAAAGGCGTGGGATTACAGGCTGAGCCACCGAGCCCGGCTAAGATCAAGGTTTTTACAGGCACGATTCCTTCTGAGGGCTGTGAGGGAAGCCTCTGTTCCTGGCCTCTCTCTCTGGCTTACAGATGGCCATCTCCTGGATCTGCCCACACCGTCCTTCCTCTGTGCGTGTCTGTGTAGACGCTTCCCCTTTCTATCTGGACACCAGTCTTCTTGGATTGGGGTCCACACTCAAGACCTCACCTTAACTTTGTTACTGCTGTAAAGACTCTATCTCCACATAAAGTCACATTTGGGGGTTCTGGGGGTTAGGACTTCAGCAGATGAATGGTTTAGGAGAACAACCTAACCCATGACAGTGCACATGATAAAAAAAAAGTATGTGTATGTCATGATTTTCTACATGCGCATAGACATACCAGTGCACATGCAGCAAAAGACGCTGACCAAGTGGTAGATTTTAAGTCGATTTTTAAAAATGATACTTTTTTCAGCCAGGCATGGTGGCACACCCCTGTAGTTCCAGGTACCTGGGAGGATGAGGTGCAGTGATCCTTTGAGCCCAGGAGTTTGAGTCCAGCCCAGGCAACACAGTAACACTCTCCTCTTAAAAAATATATACTGGCTGGGCATGGCGGCTCAAGCCTGTAATCCCCGCACTTTGGGAGGCCACGGTGAGAGAATTGCCTGAGCCCACGGGTTCGAGAACAGCCTGGACAACTTGGCGAGACCTCATCTCTTCAATAAATCAAAAATTAGCCAGGCGTGGTATTGCACACCTGTAGTTGCAGCTACTCGGAAGGCTGAGGTGGAAGGATTGCTTGAGACCAGCAGGTTGATGCTGGGGTGGCCATGAGCATGCCACTGCACCCCAGCCTGGATGACAAAGTGAGATTCCACCTCAAAAAAAAATTATATATATATATATATATATATATATATATATATATATATATACTATCTTGTATTTAAATTTTCTCTTACTTTGCACATATTAGCTATATTAGCTATATGATCTTGCAAATATTCTGGTCAATAAACATGAGCGGGAATGAAAAACAAAGGCTGTAAGAGCAGACTACCTAGGCTCAAATCCTGGCTCTGCCGCATAGTAGCTGTGTCCTTTGAGCAGGAAACTTAACTTCTCTATGCCTCAGTTTCTGCATCTGTAAAAAGGGAATAAGTTGTACCTCACAGGGTTGTATAGAGATTGTACCAGTTAATATGTGTAAAGTTCTCACAACAGAGTTAACAAAAACATTAACTGTTACTCATTTATTGCTCTGATATGTTTTGAGCTCTCATAGGCGTTGCCCTAGGTGCCAAAGAGGACGTGAACAAATAGTATGCTAATGGTTAACACATACCAAGTCCTTTTTGTGGGCAAGTTCGACCTAGACCTTTTATGTGTAACTGCGCATTTAACTTCCGCCATGTCTTTCTGACACAGGTACTATTCATATTCCTCTCTTGCAAGGAAAAGCTAAGGGACAAAGACTATTAGGTGGCAGGGCAGGATTTGAATAGGCAACCTGGCCCTTAAGCATTCTGCTGCTACCTCCCAATGCAGTACAGGGCGATAGCAGGGCTAAGATGGCAGAGCCGGCCTGGGGCACTACCAGTGAAGTTACATGAGCTACTTAGGAAACAAAGACACTCAACACACATATGGAAAGCATTTCAACCCCTGCAGCCTCTGCTGTACCAGGTGGTGTCTCTTGGCTGGGCTCTGGGGTGCAGACCTGTAGAGTTAGTTACTTTGGAGTTAGGTAGTTTCAAGTGGAGGCTTCTGCCCTTGACATTTCTTTTGCAATGATGTTAAATTTGTGTGTTGGGCCCTCGGACCGCTGTCTCATTTCATTCTCAAAAGAGCCTATGACTCAAGAGAACTGAGGCTCAGAGGGGTTTAACACCCTGCCAAGTTCACATGGAGAGGGAGGGACAGAACCAGACTAGAGGTAGGGTCCCCACAGCTGCTTTTTCAGGGGACTGATGGCTTTCCCTGGGGACACGCCCTCCTACAGGAGAGTGTGGGCGTGGAGGGATTCTCTCCAGGACAGAAGAGCGCCCGTGTGTCCGGGGAGCTTCTTCTCTCCCCCTCTCAGCCTGCGCCCACTCTCAGAGGGCAGGGTCTCTAGCTCTGTGCACCCCCAACACAGAATACAAGGCCTGGCACAGACTATTCCCGGTGGGCAGGGCTGGAAAGGGCCTGGTTTGTAACGGCGTGGAAGCATCAGAGCCCTTTTCTGATGGAATATACACAGAATCCCCAAACAAAAATCAGATAAAGGCAGCTCTGTTGAAGCAGGCGTGGGTCTAGTTCCGACTTTTCAGTCTTCCTGTCTATGCCCAGGAGGCCCTTGGGAACCTCCTAAAAACCCTGGACTTCCAGAAAATTCAGTGTGAAAACTGCCAATCTAGTTCAACCCCACTCCCACATGCCCCCACCCCTTGCAACAGGGAAAACTGAGACTTAAGAGTGGGGAGGTGACTTCTCACAGACCCCTAGCAAGGGTGTCGGGGCCAGGATCCTGAAGACAGGTCCCCTCACTCTGAGTCCATGTTATTTCCGGTCTCCCTACCCTTCTATCTTCAGAGTTAATGTTTGTTGAATGAATATGTAAACTTTCCCAGAAAGCCTTGCGTGACTTTCCCTTGTCCTGACCCCACTTCAGTTCAGACCAGTGTGAGTGGGGGATTTCGTGGAAGGACTCTGGGGTAGCTCATAGGTCCAGGAAGGAAAAGCTTGAGGAGAAAGCACACCTCTGAGTCCTCGGGGACCAGTTCTCTTTCTCTTTTCCTCTCCTGCCTGATCCTTCCTGACATCTGCTGCAAGTTCAGGAACAAGGCTTTCAGAAGCACTCAGGTCGGATATGACCAGCTTCCAACAAAGGAAATAAAAAGAGGCCCTTACTTGCTAGCGCCATTTAGTCAAATTATGGGGAAGGGCTTTGGCCTGGCTCAAGGCACTTGAGCTCAATCACTAACTTGGGGGTGGGCTTGGGAGGACAAAGAGGAGGGGTCAGGGAACTGAGTACAGTTCAAGATGGGTTTCCTGACACCCAGTCCCCTGGTAAGAAGGTAGACGTGCTTGGAATACACAATCGGCAAGAGGCCAAATTGTTAAAAATCAATATTTGGCTACATTTGAGGCCGAAGTCAAAAGTCACCACGGAACTTCTAAGATTCCAGAATAAACCTGAGCTTATATTAAATAAGTACAATTATGATGATGATTTTATTATCAAAGAGTTTAGTAGTTAAATGTTAAAGTGAAGAGACTATTATTTCTCAGTGCAGCTTCCGCTCCCTGCTGGTACTCTTAGGATCATCATATTTTGACACAGAATAGTCACTTCACTTTAGCTGATGTTTAATGATAGCTGCTGTGTTGAAAGGAATTATAATTCAGAAAACAGTTTTTGAATAATATATATATATATTGTTTTGAGTTGGAGTCTCACTCCGTCGCCCAGACTGGAGTGTAGTGGCCGCTCCTGGCCACCGCAGCCTTGATCTGCTGGGCTCTGGTGATCCTTCCACCTCAGCCTTCCAAGTAGCTGGAACTACAGGTGCGTGCTACCACACCCAGCTAATTTTTGATTTATTGTAGAGACGAGGTCTCACCAAGTTGCCCGGGCTGGTCTCAAACCTGTGGGTTTAGGCAATCCACTCATCTCAGCTTCCCAAAGCGCTGGAATTACAGGCTGAGCCACCGAGCCCGGCTGAATAATATTTTTTATAAAAGAACTTTGTACCTATCCTTGGCAAGTCTCTGCTGGATATGGCAAGCTGGATGTATGAGGGGGACCACAAAAAAATCCAGAATTATTTTTTAGTGGGTGGGGCCCTTGTAGTACCGGCTTCCTGCCCATAGCACCCTGAGTGTTCAGCAGTTTTTGACCAAAAATAGCATGACCTCTGTGCCCTCCCTTCTCTATTCACCTAATCTCACCCCAAGCAACTTTTGTTTCCCTGGATGAAAAAAAAATCCTCAAAGGGAAGAAGTGAAACAAAAAACAGCAGAAGCACTAAAAGTCATCAAAATTGACAAATTCAAAAACCACTTTGAGCAGTGGAAAAAGCATCTGGATAGGTGTATTGCATCAAACGGATAATACTTTGAAGACGACTGAAGTTTAAACATGTAAGAATAAATACATATTTTAAATGAATAAATCCTGGGTTTTGGGGGGTTCCTCCTCATACACTGGCCATGCCAAAAACCCTCTGAGCCATGCCAGGGCAGGAGTGTCTGGGGTTAGTTCATTCCAGTCTGCAGCTCTGTGTGACTGGTCTAGGCCGGGGTTCCTGCATCTGTGAAGAGCTCCAGCCTTCTGTCAGCCCCACTCAGAGGCATCTGGCCTGCAGAAGAATTTTCTGGTTTCCTCAAAACTTTGAGAAAAGACAGTTCAAAGATCTATGCTTTCAGCCTCACCCCATGTTACTCACTATCTGTACAACTCCTTGTGTTCATTTTTGTTTTCTTTGCATCTGAGTCAACTTCCTGGTAGACTGTGTACTTCTGAAGGCAGGTGTCCTTGGATTTTCTGCATCCGGCCCATGCTTGGCCAGCAGGATCCTGAAGCACTGACTAGAAGCCAGGAGCTGTGTTGCTGTCTGACCAGATCATGTGATTTAATTCCCAGAGGTTCCTGCACACCTCTAGCTCTAAGACCACCACCACATGGACCTACTGGAAGAATTCTTCTTGGCACTTCAGAGTGACTTTCTGCCAAGAGGCACGGACACCTATGCTTTTTGTTGCACAATATGACCGACCCTCTGACGTTGAGAGGGTTAAGGTTGCCACATTTCTTTAAAAGCACACTACTGAGGTTCCACCATTTTCAGGTGGCCAGGAGCATACCTGTGCTGCAGACTGCAGTGCTCCACCTTCAAAAAAATAATAAGAATAAAAAGTAAGCCGGATGAGGTGGCTCACGCTTGTAATCCAGTGCTTTGGGAGACAGAGGCAAAAAGATTGCCTGAGCTTAGGGGTTCGAGACCAGTCTGGGCAACATGGAGAGACCTCGTCTCTACAATGAATCAAAAAATTAGCTGGGCATGGTGGTGAAGGGATCACCTGAGCCCGCAGGCCAAGGCTGCAGTGGCCATCAGCATGCTGCTGTACTCTAGCCTGGGTAACAGAGTGAGACTCCACCTAAAATAAATAAATAAAAAGTACTCTCCTGTCATCTGGGGTTTTCCTCCAGTCTGCTGTCAGTATTCTGCAAGTTCGACGCCCGGGTGAGGGGGAGCCCGCTCCATCGCCACAGCCAGTTGCTTGCCATTGGCTGTTATAAGGCACATCTGGGTTTGAGAGTCACTGGATAAAGTGCGGGATTTCCCTCACAGGGAAAACACCGAGACAGTGTGCTGAGGTCCACTGCCATGCCTGGCTCCGTTGGATGGATGACTATACTCTCTCCTCTGCCCCTTCCTCCTCCTCCCCACCCTCGAGTCACATTGTTCCTTCCCCCAAGTGCCTACGTTACTTGGCTCAGAGACAGCACCTGTTGGAAATTGACTTTGAGCAATCATTGTACTGCTCAGTGCCTCAGTTGCTCTGTGAATAAAATACAAATAACTGGCCAAGAGTGGTGGTTCACGCCTGTAACTCCAGCACTTTGGGAGGCAACGGTGGGAGGATTGCTTGAGCCTAGGAGTTTGAGATCAGGCTAGGCAACATAGTGAAATCCCATCTCTACAAAAAAAGTAGGAAAATTAACCAGGCATGGTGGCATATGCCCTTAGACCCAGCTACATGGGAGGCTGAGGCAGAAGGATCATCTCAGCCCAGGAGGTCAAGGCTGTGGTGGCCATGAGTGTGCCACCGTACTCCAGCCTGGGTGACAGAGCAATACCCTGACTCAAAAAAAAAAAAAAATTCAGATAACCTCCCCACAAAAAATTGGAACAAAGCAGTAGACTCAGCTGAGCCTAAACTGGTATTTAAGTGGATCTGAGTAAGTGGGGGCATTAATGATAATTTTTTTAAATTGTGGGGTACAATTCAGGGTTAGGTATTCATTAAATATTCATTGTGCAGGTACCCTTGTTGATGACGTGTGCCCCCCCTCCCCTGGCAGTTTTTCCACTGCCCATCCCACCTCCCCGCCTCCCCATGTCTTCGCAGTTTCCTGCTGCTGTCAGTCCTTTTCTTACAGTATTACAATAGTTGTTCCAGGCCCACTTATGAGTGAGAACATGTGATACTCAGATCTTTGTTTCTAATGAGAATTTTTGATAAATAATTTTATTGAAGTGTTGTTTATATACCTCAGTTTATAATGCATATCATATTTATAATAAATAATTTATAAGTAATATTATTTTTATAATTTATGTACCATAAAACCCCCCGGCTGAAGTGTCCAATTCAGTGATGTGTGCAAAAGCCCCAGAAATCCAGGTGTAAAACCTCTCCATCATCTCAGCGAGCTCCCTCGAGTCCTTTTACAGCTCACCTCAGCTCCCGCCCCAGTCCCAGGTAACCTCCTCTCTGTCTCTATAGATTTGCCTGCTTCTGAGCATCTTAGGGAAGGGGAATGATGCTATGAACCATCTTCTGTGAGCAATGAGGTTTGGTGTGGGGCGATGGTTCCTAGGCAGAGTGTTAGAGAGACAGAAGGAGGAGGAAACGTCAGCAATCAGCTCTCGAGCCCGGTTTAGGGACAAGGACTCACCAGGTGGGGAAGGGGGCTGGAAACAGAAGGAGGAAGGGCTGTGAACCTAGGAGGACTTTGGAAGTCACAGGACAAGTCACAAAGGCTGGCTTGGAGGGAGGAGGCATTCCCACAGCTCTGACACAGGGCAACTGAAGGGAGTCACGGGGTCATTTGGTGACAGCCTTCAGGGTGTGCCAGGTGACAACGACCCTGACTAGGATGCTGTGAACCCACAGAGGGCCTATGGAGAAGGGCCAGGGTGAGGCCCCTGCGATGTTTGGGGACATGCCAGTGGGATCGATCTTGTTCTTTTTACTGCTAATGTGGCCTGGCTCACACTCCGTGTCTGGTGAGGCAAGTTTGTTCTTGCCAGGATCTTTTAGACAGCCATGTGTGGGCCCCAATGGGGGTCAGTTGCCCCCCATGGGGGATGTCCCCTGAATCCTCCAATGTCCCCCAGGACACACTGAGATGACCCCTACCACATGCTCTGCTTGGGGGCTCCACTGACCTCACCCAACAGCTTTGCTCTTGGAGGGCCTGGGAGGATCCAGAGCTGCTGGGGCTTCGCCCTGTTTCTGACCGCCCTGAATACCTGCCTAGGCCAAGGGCCACACCGCCTCTTTCCTACTCTCTCCCCTGCCCACAAGGTGTATATGCACAAATGCAGATGGGTGGTCTGAAGTCCCATCCAGGAAGAGCCAGGCCCAGTTTTGCTTTTATTTTCCCTAATCCATCTCCAAGGGCATTATGGGAAATGGCTTCCGGAAATGGCCGTAGTCGTGCTTTTGGAGACATGTCTGATTAGAAGGAACTGCCAAGGGCAGTGCCCCTGTTTGAAAGCTCCCGGTGGGCCTGCTTTCTTTTGCTATGTGGGCAAGAGCTTCTTTGGACAAAACTATTATCACAACTCCTGCACGGGCATGAATGGGGTCTGGACGAGAAGCCAACTCTTTGAACTGCACCTCAACATTCAGGAGCAGCACTGAAGCTTTAATTCACAAGAATGAACAGTTGGAGATAAGCTAACCGCTCAGCTGTCACGGAATTTCTAAGAACACGAACCTGTGCCTAATACAGGCCTTGGAACATAGAAAATACCCCATAAGTGTTTGAAAGATGAGCTTCAGGAATCATTTAGGAACCATACCTATTTTAAGGTATTCAGTCAACAGTTTCTTATTAAACATCTATAGTTGATAGGCACTGCTCTAACAGAGAGAAAAGGAGATTGAGATATCAAAGAACAACAGAAAATGACTGGACAATGCCTATAATAGTCACTGGGAAAGGTGAGTGCATAATTGTCTTTCTGTAATATGTAAAAAGTATAGGCTCTGGAAGTAAAATCTGGAGGCAAACTATTGAACAATTTAATTCTTTTTATTAAAAACATTTATTTTAAAGATGGGAGGTACAATTTAGGGTGAGGTGTACAAATGGTCATTGCACAGGTAAAAGTGTGGGCCTCACTTTGGTCCCCACGTCACCTGGTTGGAGATCCAGTACCCTTATTGACGAGGTGTGTGCCCTCCGACTCCCTCCCTGGCAGTGTCCCACTGTTGCCAGTAACAACTTAATTCTAAGGAGGGTTTCCTCATCAAGGTTTAAATGTGAATTCTCTATCTCATTTAGCTGTTTATTTATTTGCTTACTTATACCCCCTGCCCTCCTCCATGAGAACAAAAGGAGGCTTTGAGACTAATCTATGCACCTACCAGGTCAGTCTGAGAGGCTTCAGGTCTTTGCTCTCTCTTTGCCTCAAGGGCCAGACCAGGGAAGAAGAGAGCAGGGTTTCCCCTGGACCACCTGCTTCTGAACCAGCTGGGCTCTTATGAGGCATGGCTAGGGCTGGGCCTGCCCTGATACTTGCTGGGTCAGGTTCTGTGGGACTGAGGTATCCAATTCATATTTTTCTAAAGCACCTCAGGGATTCATCAATATGTGGTCAGAGTGAACACCTGCTGTGCACCTCTGCCAGGGATTCTTCTTCGACAATGTGACATGTGGTTAGGGGAAGAGGGCAGGGGTCTTCAGGGCGGCCCCGTCTCCTGGTGTAGGAAGACTGTGGCTGGGGACGTCTTCTATCCACAACAAGGCTGGCCAGTAGCCAGGGGGTGAGCTGGCCCCACTGCCAGCTATGTGGACACTGGCAAGGAGAGAACGGGACTAGGACAGAAACTGTCACCTGGGGCAGTGACTCCTCCAAGTGTGGCCCCTGGGTCAGCAGCGCCAGCATCCCCTGGGAGTGTGACAGAAATGCCAGCTCTAAGGCTTCCCCCCCAACTCACTGCATCAGAGACTCTTCCCCCCCAACTCACTGCATCAGAGACTCAACAACTCCGTGTGTTGAGCCCTCTGGGGGCTTCTGACAGTACAGTTTGGAGAATCACTGATCCATGGAGTAGACGCTTTGCATAACTACCCTCTGTGAATCTCGCCACTGCCATTTGAGGTGAGGGACAGCAGCCCCCTATTTCAGAGAGGTTAGTAGTTATCTGCCAGTGTCCCCAAACCTGCCAACAGCAGAGACGAGAGCCAAGTTCAGACCAGGGGTCTTCTGGCTCTTTCCACTCCTCGGGTGCCCAAGAGCAGCCGGTGATGGGCAGGAGGGGCCACTCCCCTCCTCCACGCCCTGAGAGAGGAGCTGGGTCGCCTGACTTGAGGGGGGCGGAATGTTGGATGGGGGGAGCAGACGCATAACCAGCAGGGCTTCTGGGGAAGCAGGAAGCCCCAAGCACATTCCTGTGCTAACACCTACCCAGCCCCTGCTTGGCCTTGGCTTCCCCACAGCCCTTACAACCTCAGAGGCCCAGGAATGGTGTGCTCAGGTAAGAGCCGGGAGATGACAATTTTCATTTTAAAATGTCCTTCTGGACTTACAGGGCGTATGTGAAGGGAGCTTATGTCCACTGATGAGGAAAGGCATGGTACTGAGGGGTCCCTCACCTGCGAGCCCTGCTGTGGGTAGAGTGGTTCCTGCCCCTGCCAGCCACCTTGCTTTGCTGGCAGTAGCAGCAGGTGCATCCCACACGTGGGGAGACCAAGGCTTGGGCAGCAGAGGGCGGTGCCGGGGCTCAGCAGGGAATCTGGATGCCGAGACCACTCTCCTGTACAGCCCACCCTGGGTTTGGGTGCTGTACTGGCTGGCACAGGCTGGTCCAGGATTCCAGTGCCTCGGTGAGAGGCCAGCCTCACTGTGGTCTCTGTCTGCCCAGCCCAGTTTTCTCTGCCTCTGTGCAAAAAGGGAAGAAGGTTAACATAAAGTGGTTTCCTGTCAACCTAGAATTTGTGTTTACTGAAGGTGTTTGGGCTGGGGAAGGAAGGCAGGAGGGATGGAATTTCTCTGTCTCAGTTTTCAATAATGAGAAAGACCTCATGCTTCCTGACTTGGGAAGAATGCTTGTCCTGGAGTCAGACAAAGTTGGGGAAGAATACTATTTCTACCCTTTCCAGTATCTAACAGCTTGTGCCTCAGTTTCTTTATCTATAAAATGGGGACAACACAACCCATGTGGCAGAACATTTGTGAATAGTAAACAAAATTAGGTTTGTGATCTGACTGGCACAGAGGTGCTGAAGAAATTTTTGTCACTTTCCTTTTAGTTACTACAGAGTGCTTGTTCACACTGTGTAAACTTCGTCTGTGGGAATTTAGGACAATGTCCCCGAAGACACAGTAGCCCAAATTACAGAAATAGTTTGAAAAGCCCAATATGAAAAAATTCAAGTTTGGAAAATAAATAAAGGCAAATTATTCCCTTTGCAGGATTCTCCTGATAACAAGAAATGAAACAAAGCAAAAACACAAACACACCCGAAATCCCCTTAAGATCATGTTAAATCATGTCATGATTTTATTTAGTAAGTCTCTTCAGGCATGCATTTATTGGGTAAAGTAAAGAATTAGTGACAACCTGGGCATCTCCGGCTCACAACTGTCCCAGGTGGTAGGAGGAATTTGCCTCTTAAATTAAATAAGGCTTAACCCTGAGCCTTGGAGATTAAAAAAAATCCACTAAAAAATTCTCAGCATAAATGTTCCATTGTTCTGACCTATAGCCAGAAAGAAAATGCCATAAAGTCAGTCCTCACTTAATAAAGGTGTGGATTGATTCTTGGAAACTGCAACTTTAAGCTAAATGACATACAGCAGGTCCTCAAATTACATCATTTCATTCGATGTAGTTTTGTCACAACGTTGATAAGAAAAAAACATTGGATTGTTATGCATCATTTCACGTAAAGTCGCAGTTTGCAAGAACCTATCGATGACACTAAGGACTTGGTATACAGAAATGTAATTCACAGGAGACACCATTCTCTCTCGACACCCCCTGGACTTCTCTCTTTATCAAATCATGTATTAACCCTTGGCCCTGGGGCCAAGTGGGAGATGCCTCTGAACCTCAGGGAGAGGTCAGCCTCACTATCTGCATCTGTGAACAGGGCCGGGGCTGATGCAGGCGGCAGACAACGGGTCCACGTCAGCCCTCCCTCTGAAATACCAGCTTCCTTCCCTGCAATGGCTGCAGGGGGAGATACGGCCATGACTCACGCTACTATTTCTGTGCTCTCATAAAAACCCTTGTTGATGTTGACATAAGACAGTCTTTCAAGTCTTCAACCCAAGCGTCAGCCTCAGTGAACTGGGGAAGAGGCTTTGCTTTGAACGACATCAGGCTTGGCTGAGTGTGGGTGGGAATGAGGCCACAAGGGAGATGCCATGTTGACAGTCTGAATGACCATTTTCAGACCATCTGCACCATGTGCCCCTGCACCCGCAAACCTGGGGGCCACTCCTCGGGAGGCTGTCAACCTTGGCTGTGGGTCAGACTCATGGAGGAAGCCTTTGTAAATTACAGGACCCATCCCCTCAACAAACTGAACTGAGTCCTTGGGATGTTGTCCTGCAGCCTACCTGATTCCAGGCCACTGTCCCCAAATAGAAGCCTGTTTTATGGTCTCCTGCCCAGGGCAGCCCAAGCCTCTTTAGGGGTCAAGCAATAACTGACGTACCTTCTGCCACACTTCTTTCATGTGCTAGAACGTTTTCATTTTATTTCAGCCTCTTAAGTGCTGCTTTTGTGCTTGGCCAGGTAGCAGATGTGCAGCAAGTATTTTGTGCAATAATTTTGCCGATGAGGATTCTGAGACTCAGAAGGGTAAGGAAGTGCGTCCAAGCTCACACAGCTGGAAAGTCAAAGTTACTTCTCGACTCCAAAGTCTGTATTATTTCCACTGCTTACAAATGAGCCAGTAACACCTGAGTCTGCAGTCTGTGGTCCATGGGCCAAACCTAGCTGGACATTTATTTTCATACAGCTAGGGAGCAAAGAATGGCTTTTGCATTCCAAAAAGTTTATTTAAAAAATAATAACAAAACAAGCAGTTTAAAAAAATGCAACAACCATCTGGCCCTTTATTTTATTTTATTTTTTATTTTTGAGTTGGAGTCTCACTCTGTCGCCCAGACTAGAGTGCAGTGGCATGCTCCCGGCAACCGCAGCCTCGACCTACTGGGCTCCGGCAATCCTTCCGCCTCAGCCTTCCAAGTAGCTGGAACTACAGGCGCGCACTGCCACGCCCGGCTAATTTTTTTAAAATTTATTGTTAGAGATGAGGTCTCACCAAGTTGCCCAGGCAGGTCTTGAACCTGCGGGCTCAGGCAATTCACTCACCTCAGCCTCCCAAAGTGCATGATTACAGGCTGAGCCACCAAGCCCAGCTCCATCTGGCCCTTTAAAGGAAAACTTTGCTAATTGCTGATTAACAGACTGTGACATATGTCCCTTTCTGAACTCACCCTGGGATGGCTGGTGAAATGACACCGTGTCAATGTGTCCCTCCAGAGCTACATTGTCAAAAACAGCAGTTCTGAATCATTAATGTGACTGAGATCTTCAAAGACTTTGTGCAATCCTTGTTTTGCTGGCCTGGCCTGTAGGTGGGACGTGCATTTGGACATGTCAGTGTTTGCCAGGGCATCACTAAGCTCACACAAAGCTGAGGGTTTTGCAATCTTTCACCTGTCACATTAAGAGTTTTCCATCAAAGGCCTCTCTTAACATCAAGGGGCTGAGGCATTTAATGGCCGGGTCCCCTTCAGTCAGAAGCCAGAACAATGACCTAGTCCTATTATGTCTATTTGAGGTTGATTCTGAAAAAAATTCTGTGAGGTTGAAGAGAGAGTATTGTTATCTCAATTTTAAAAACTCTTCTTTAGAAATGATAAAAGTATGGCTTAGAGACCATAGGGGTTTGCATGAGCATACAACATGGCTGAGCCCCAATTTGAACCTGGTGGCTGGTCTTCTCATTCTAAACAACATGCTCCTCTCGGTGACAATGGCCGTAGCTGAGCATTGGCTCAGTGCCCTGTGTTTAGAAAAAATATCCTGCACTTGGAGTTAGACAAAAGAACGAAAGCATGGAGCACGACCCAACAGTTCTAGTCTCCAGGGATATGTTCCTTTTGTTCTGACTGCCCGTTGTCTACTGATTGGGAGAGTATATTACTCCAAGTAGATATTAAGTGATAGGAGACCCACTGGATGCAAATGATCCTTGTCACATAGAAGTGCTGTGCTTTTCTCTAGCAGGGTAGATTGCAACTCAAAGGTTATAGCTGTGCTGCCTTATAGAATAATCAGTTTCATGAGCAATTTACCAATCTCATTGCAGCATTCTTTCTTTCAGTGATGACTCATATTCTATAATTTAAAAAAAGAATCTTGCCATTCTGCAGATGCCCTCATTAATGAGTTAAATACATCTTTGACACACACTCACTATATATTGATATGAGTCACGTTTTTAATTTTTTGAAAAGTGAAACGTTGATACCCCCATCATATCTACAGGTGAAAACCTCTAAGAGCAAACTCACCAAGCTGTAGTGGTCACTTGGGGAGTTTGAAGTCTTTTCTCTTCAGATGTATTAATCTGTCAAGGGGTGGCCCTAGGTGGCGGACACCTTTGGATGGCATAGCTAAGTTTAACTTAAAAAAAGTTTAACTTTTGGCTCCTCCTCTAAAATCTGTGCAGTCATGGTTGACTTGTATAACTTCTCTGTTTGAGTTTCCTCATCCATAAAATGGAGACAATACCCCTACTTGTTATATGAAAATTAAATAAAGTGTAATCATAGAGCACAATGGTCGAGGATACAGATCCTGAGTCAGGCTGTCTAGCTTCTTGGGTCTGCTGTTTTCTAGCTGCATGAACTTGAGGAGAGCATTTACCTTAATTGTCCTCAATTTCCTCATCTGTAAAATGGGGTTAGTACCTACCTTGTGGAGTTCAATGCATCTATCTATCTATCGATCTATTTTTGTGAGTCAGAGTTTTACTCTGTTGTCCAGGCTGGAGTGCAGTAGCACACTCATGGCCACCCCAGCGTGCTCCTGCTGGCTTCCTGTGATCCTTCCACCTCAGCCTTCCAAGTAGCTGGAACTACAGGCACACACTACCGCACCCGGCTAATTTTTTTACTCTATTGTAGAGACGAAGGCTCGCCAAGTTGCCCAGGCTGGTCTCCAACCCATGGACCCAGGCAATCCACTCACCTCGGCTTCCCAAAGTGCTGGGATTACAGACTGAGCCACCAAGCCTGGCTGCGTCAATATTTTTAAAAAGCTCTTGGAACTATGACTGGTATATTGTAAGCACTTGATAAATGTCAGCTGTGGTGAGGAAAATAATGAGACTTATAAAGTACCCGGTAAAGCACCTAGTATGTAATTAATTCTCAAAGAACTGGTAGCTGTCAATTATCAAGGATACCCACCATCCAGACTGAGTCAAGGCAAAAGGATTGTTTACATATGAAAATAAAAAGGTTCCAAGAAGTTAAGAAATGTCCCAAGCTCATCCAGATAGAACCAGAATCCAGGTCTCAGAGTTCCCAGCCCAGACCGCGTCCCCTGCACAGAGCTAAGGACCAAAGGCCAAAGACAGCCATCCCTGTCATACAGTGGTTCAGTCTCCTCCCCACCAAATGTCTGCTGCTAATACTGCTTCTAACCCAATTCTGTGGTAGGGCCAGAGGGAAAAGTCAGAGCCTGTGCAGAATATGCCAGGTCGGTGTTGGTTCCATTCACTTCCAGGGAGAGAATAAAGGTCAGGACTGTTCCACTCCCTCCCCACCTTCCATTCCCCAGGGTCCTCAGCTCCATGCTAATGCCTCCAGACAAAACAGTTGAAGATTTCCACCCCAAGTGATGATGAACAGGAAAGACAAACCCACACCACGCTGCATACGCTGAATACCAGACATTCCTCGGATGGTTTGCTGTGTAGGTGATTGGCCACAGGCTTCTCTTAGAGAGCAGAGATGGAGACTGGGGGTGGGGAGGGCTGTGCCCCAGCTGCTAGCCCCAGAGTCTAGAAACAGGACAGGGGTCACCGCTTCAGTCTACTCATCTCCCACACTCATCCAGCAAGCCATGCCATTGGAATCCAGGTGTGACCAATGTCACATTCTAGCAGCGCATCTAAGGCTGGGAGTCATTGAAACGTTAGTTGAAGACCTGCTATGAGTCTGCTATGAGTATTTTGTTTTGGTTTTTGAGTCAGAGTGTTACTCTGTTGCCCAGCCTGGAGTGCAGTGACACTCTCACAGCCACCGCAGCCTTGACCTGCTGGGCTTAGGTGATCTGTCCACCTCAGCCTTCCGAGTGGCTGGAACCACAGGCGTGCGCCACCATGCCCGACTAATTTCTTTTTGATTTACTGTAGAGACAAGGCCTCTCCAAGTTGCCCAGGCTGTTCTCGAACCCCTGGACTCAGGCAATCCTCTCATCTCCACCTCCCAAAGTGCTGGGATTATAGGTGTGAGCCGCCTCGACCGGCTACATAAGTGCTCTTTTGGGCACTTGAGTTAGCTCTTGAAAGTGAGAGAAATGGGGTCTTCTTTGGTCACATTTTGATAAATGCTTTTATGTAGGTGTGAAGGAAAGAATGTTTTGCTGAATACCTAATATGCGGTCAAGAGCTTGCCAGCCTTTCAGCATCTGACTGCTGTCTGGGGTTAGCTAGGGTGCTTTGGCTGCAAGCCTGACTCAGGCTGGCTTAAACATGGCAGAGGCATATTTGGTTAGGGATTGGGAAGCCTGGAAGAACGAGGTTAGACAAGCTGGCCAACAATGCCACCAAAGACACAGATTCTTTGTCTTCACTCTGCTGCCCTTGGGGTAGGCTCCGTCCCAAGGCTGCTTCTGCTGGTGATCTGAGGGTGTATTTTTCATTCACCACTGACATGGGAGTGATACGGGAGAGAGGCTGACGTCTTCAGCAGACATTTCGTCTTCAGCAGACATTTCCTCTCATCTTCTTGGCCAGAATCAGGTTGCATGCCCATTCCTGAACCAATTGCCACAGGGGAAATGGCTATCCTTGAGCTAGTCAGACCCACCCTTGACTCAAGGCCAACTCCCCCAAAATATTGCTGCGTTCCATGAGGGAAGAGGACAGAGATGTTGAGACGTCAAGTCCAATGTATAGCCAGTGACCCCAAAAGTCTTGCAAGCTAAGTGACTTACTTGCTCAATGCCATGTCTCTCTGAAATTCAAAGCCCTTGCATGTTCTTTTAGCTTCACCCTGCTACCTCATGAGGCAGGAACAGCGGAGGAAGAATTGGGGAATTGAATTCCAAGCACCCTTTTGGGGCACAGAGCTACAGGAGGAAACTGTTAATTCAAGAAAACTCCCTCCTCTGCCTGTCCTTTCTTTCTATGAGGACGGGGCTTCATGTTCCACTGGCGTTCAGGCTGTAGGCATGATGGTGTAGGCATCGGCTCACACTGTCCGAGGTCCTTTCGGTATTTCAGGTACAACCTGCTTTGAGTGGGAGCCTATCTTCTGGATTTTGCTGTACATGAAGAGTGGCCGGGAGGTTTCAGGATATTTAGGATCAAGTTGTGTTTCCTTGCAGCTGTTTTAGGAAGGACACCCTAGGAAAGCAGTTCTCAGAGAAACTATTTTAGGCAAGAGTGTTGCCCTGTGGTCACTGGGGGTGGGGGAGGGTGGAGGTGGGAAAAGAAGGTGACAGCTGTGGTGGGTGGTAGAAGTTTGCGAACAAACTTTTTTTTTTGTCTGTTTAAGTCCAAATCAGCCAGAATCCACAGCAGCTGGCACCAAACAAGTCATAAACGTGGGTTACGAACTGCATGATCTAAAGTTTATCACCCTGGCAATCAATCTTTATTAAATTTCTATAAATATCTATTATTAAAACCACATGTCCAGGGCTTGGTTTTAGGTGCTGGGAAGGCTGCATGTGACCCAGACGAGGCTGCTGCACAGGCGAAATATTACCTAGTCATACTAGACAGGGTGTGCGACGTGCCGGGGTGGGGGGTGGGGGGGAGGGGATATGGCCATTAGTTCCAATAACATGAGGGAGCCGCGTTCCCCAGCCTGTGACCCTTGGAACATTTGTCTCTCAAATGTAAACGTAAAAAGGAGCAACCAACTTCATTAAGGCAAAAAAAAAGGGCGGGGGAGAGGCAACCCTATGTACTATACCCTCCTTTTGGAGATACCCAGTGCATGTGAGTGTCTTAAAGGCTGCTAAGAAGCCTCATAGAGACTGTTATTTACCGACTTAGCTTTCATAGCTTGATTCTGTCAATTATTTGCCCATGAAACACCTTTTTCTCTCAAGGAAACCAGGAACGCCCTATCAGTGTCCTGTGGACCCACACTGCCCCCTGTGGTCAGAACCACCTAGCATGCACAACGAAGGAGAACAGGACCCAGCACAAAGAGCTTTCTCCTCCCCGTACGCAGCCAGGGACAGCCCAGGATGGGCAATCTGCTGTGTCAGGGCTGCATCTAATCAGCAAGAACGAGGCCTCCGGGTGCACACCAGGAATAGGGCTGTCCTGCCGCTTCCCGGCTGCCAAGCACAACACTCCCCGTCCATCAGGTAGGCTGAAGATGGCTTGCAGCCGTGGAGGTGGCCTTAGGGGAAGAGTGGCAGCCAGCCTGAAAGGTTTGCGTGTCTTTCCCCTGCCTCCCCGTCCCCTGCTTCCTTTGCGATGGAGCCCTGGTTCCAGAGTGCAGGCCCTGCCAGATGGCTTCCGCCCCTACTTGGCCCTCCAGTTTTAGACTTCAAGGCTTTGCTCGGCCCTCTCCCCACTCCCTCCTTCCTGCCTCCACCCTGAGTGTTCTCCCTGCTCCGACCTACCCACCAGCCCAGGCTAACAGCCTCCCAGTCCTCCTCAGTCCTACCCAAGTCTCCGCTGTCTCCCTGCCTCCCTGAGGCCTTGAGTCCTTTCAGGCTCCCACCCACAGCGGGCAACTTGCGTGCTGTTGCTTCCCTCAGAGGAGACTGACCTCTCCAGGAGGGTCTAAGGTCTTGGAGGGAAGGACTGTGCCTTTCACTCTTTCCATCTCCTCATTCTCAGAGTCCAGGGTGCTGATAGATCACTACCCCGTCTCTCCCAGAGCCTCTGGCATTCCCCCTTCATGCTTTTTCAGGAATGCCCCCGCCAAGGTGTCAGAGTGCTGGGAGCACAGGACTGAGGGCCTCTCTCTGGGCCCCTTCTCACCCTAGGCTATCCCAGGACTCCTATCCATTGGGAGTCAGGCTGAAGTTCCTCTTCTTGGAAGCCCTTCTCAGTCTCAGGGCTCCGCCCTTTCCTCCCATGGCCCCAGGTCTAGTGTTTTCCCTCCCTGAACTGTGACCTTCTCCAGGAAGTAGGCGGGGTTCCCAGGGTCCTGCAGACAGCAGGGCCTGGGGCACCCCTAAGGCCCTTGCTGGTGAGGCATCCTGAGTTATTTGCACACACAGAGGATCTGAACTCCTGAGACAGCCTCTGGCCCGGCATGGCCACTTCCACCTGGCTAAGTCTTGGTTTGCCCTTCTTCAAAATGGCCACAACCACTTCCCTGCTGCGGCTGAGGGCTGGGCCACTGGGTGAGGGCTGGGTCACTGGGTCCCGCAGCACTGAGCTGACACCAGGGAGACTCAGTTAACATGCTGGTTTCACCCTTCCTGGTCTGCTTTGGCTTCCCACCTTCATGTGGGTGGTGGTCAGCCCCAGCCCTGTTTTTGTTGTTGTTAAGTCAAAGACATAAAGACCTTTAGTATCAGTTGGCTTTGAGATTCTAAATCATTAAGAGTGAAAGAAAAGTCCTTCTTATCAGCTGTTGGACACACCAGTGGCATTCTCCTGGTTGCTATGGTGATTCTTTGACACCTCCTTCTCATAGATTAGAAGCGCAGCACATTTTTCAAAGCCTGGCTGCCCCCCAAACCAGGACTTCCATCCAAGCAATTCCCACCCCCAAACAGGAGGAAGGGGTTGGCATTCCCTGGAGATTGCATTTTTTGGCCTCAGCTGTCAGAAGTGAGCCTAACCTTCCTGTGTCAGGCCCGGGGTCCAGTTGGGAGGTGATCCCATTTGTTTGGACTTACGAGACAGGCATGGTCAAAACACTCCAGTCACGCGTCCAGGAAGTCTGCTTCTTTCAGAGGAAAATAATTGTCTCCCTGTTCAAAGTCTATTTCTTCCTTGAGTTTCCTCTAGTGTCAGCAAAGCTGTATGGAATTCAGTGGTACCCTGTGGCTTTGTGTTTGTCACACACACACACACACACACACACACACACACACGTGGATGCGCTCTCCTAACATGCCTCTGGTAACTGGGGACGTGGTGCTCAAGGTGGAATTTCACTCCCATGACAGTCTTGCCCCTCCCTTTTCCACCTTCCTCCCATTCCCATGAGGCCTTCACACAGATTCATTCCTTTAAAGGTTTATTTCTAGAGAATTAAAAAAAATAATAATTTATGTGATTAGATAAATTAATTTCTGGGATGAGACATGATGACACAGCACAGGGCTTAACTTTCCCCTTTTCTTCTGGGTACTGCAGGTTGATGGGAGGCAGAAGAGTGAAACTCTGCTTTTCGCTTTGTGGGGTGAAGAGATGCACACAGAGTGACCCACACATCGATGCTTCCTGAAGGGCTGGGTGGTAGGTTCAGAGGAAGGACAAATCTAAGCTTCTTTTTATAGAAAAGAAATAGCTCTTCTTCATAGCATTGAAAAAAAAGTTAATCCACAGAAGCGCCGTCACACCCTCACTCCTAATGACCATAAACACAACATACCAAAGCACAAGCTCAGGAAGATGGAGTGGTCATTTCAGGACATTTTACACATGGCACTTGGGGACTGCCTTGGGAAAGATACCTTCCCCAACAGAGGTCCCCTCTTGAGGCCAGCACTGTGGAGAGATGGGACATGAGCCATTAGCACAGCTGTCCAGATCTTTTGCTTTCTGAGCTATGGTGACTACTACCTTTCAACCTGAAGAGAACACGTCTCCAAATTTCTTGGGTTTGGTTAGTCTCTCAGAAGCAGCCAGCTCCTTGGTCGATGGAGGGTACATTTCCTCCAGGAATCTGAGAGTGGAACATGTGGGTAGTCTGTGCTGCGGCCTTAAGGCCAGAATCCCAGAGGCCCTGCTAGAGGCTTCGAAGCTGGAAGATTCTGGGGACCACCTGCAAGCAGGAAACAGAAACTCCTTGACGGGAGGCCCACAAGCTCCCTGGGAGCAGAGATCACGTCTTGCTCACCCCGTGCCAGGTTCCTTCATGAAACTTTGGCCTGGGGCTCACTTTGAAGATGGAGTTCACTCTTTCGAGGGGTGATGGTTTTTGGTTATACATTTTTGATTAATCAAGAATAGACATTAGTTGCCTGTAAACTCGACTAACAAAGCTGCCAGAAAGAAGTGGGTGAGACTCAGGAGAAGCTCAAGGAGGTTTTTCGTGATAAAAACTTATGCCAGCAAGGCTACAAGTGGCTCACTCCTTATGGTCCATGGCATGGACTGCAGTCTGGGCACACGATGACCAGGTGGAAGACTGACCAGGACTCAAGGTACCCGCCTGCACAGACTGCCAGGGCCACATCTGACTGAACGCCAGTAGAGTTTGACTGAACAAGGGCTGTTTGCTTAACCAAACGTGGCCTTAACATTCTTACCCAAAGACATTTGAAAGGCGCACCAAGCAAAATCCAGATTCCCAAATCACCAGACAGTTCTGAAGTCCAGTTCATGTTCTTTTTTTGACCCTCAGAAATGGCAATTTCTGGGCCCAAGTATCAGCCCAAAGGATTCACAGCTCAACGTTAGTTCCCCTCAGAGGGCAGAGAAGTGAGAAGGGACACATGTCTCTTCTGCTCCCTACTTCAGAAAGCCACATTTCTATGTTCCAGACCTGGGGTCCTTTTTACCCTGAAATCACCCTCTTATAAGAGGCTATGAAAGTTCACACCCCAAAATGCAACTCATACCTGCATTATTTCCCATTGAAGAAGAACCAGAAGTCCCCCTCAGTGACATTGGGGTCACTGCCATAGTACCTATTAAACAAGGCCCAAAGCACAGCCTTTCAACCACTATATGAACTGAGACCAAGACAGTCACAAGGCTGTTCACACACACATGTGCAGGGTGGATGAGGAAGGGATGGTGGAAAAACCAGGCCCACACCCGGCAAAAACCAGAACCAAATTCCCGAACATTCCTAGCAGTGCAAAACTCCAGACAGGAGAGTATTTCTATAGGTCCTACGAAAATAAACTATCTTCTGTGCCTGTTCTTTAGCCTCATCCCATTTGGTTTGTCTCTGAAGGTTTTTCTGGTATCACATGGTCTTAGACAACTCTGAGGCAGGGGCGGAGAACATGCTGCCTGTTTCTGCCTTGCTCCTGGGATGCCAGGATGTGGCAGGAGACAGCAGAAGGGAAGAGGGGAAGCTGCCTGGGCACGGTGTAGCAGAGCAGAGGGTGGGGTGGGCTGGGCCATGGAGGAGCTCTCCAAAGGCCTGCTGCATGAGCCATTGACACACCTTGATTCTGAGCCTTTGGTCTGATTCTTAAGAGTCTCAGAACGTACCTTGTGTCCATCCTCAGAGTGCCCAGCCAGGGCAGTCATGAAGACTCGCACTAGCTCGACTCTAAGAGAGCGAGTCAAGGGTCTGTCAGCTTTCCCGAGAGACCAGGGCTCCTGCATCTCTCCTCCTCTTCAGAACTGGAGCCTACAGCCCCTCATTCTCCACACATGTGTTCCACTTGCTTTTGCCACTGTATTTTCTCTAACTTCAAAAAAAATTCAAATAGGTGCAGCACTTACAAGTATTTTATAAATATGGGAAGCTGTCAAAAGTTTAATGATATATTTTAAAACCATGACATGGGCTAGGGTCTGCCGAAGGTGACATCTTTTGAGGACCAAAGCACCAACTTCTCCCCCCAGGTGGAGCTACAGGGTGAATGAACTATGAGATGTGGCAGCATACCATGAGGAGAAGCAGAGGATGACTGCCTTCAGTGGGTGTCAGTTTTGAAAACCATGTACCTTCATTAACTCCTGTCTTCCTGCCATGAATTCCTTCAAAGACTCTTGCTACCTGGCATTAGGATCTACCCCACAAGCCACTCATCATTCATGCACCATCTTGGGTAAAGTTTCATATTAAGGATAGGTTCAAGGCCCTTAAATGCCCTTCCTAGGAGAGGTCTCTGAAAAGTGGAAAGGGGAAAAACATGAAATTCTGGAAGTGTGACATCCAGAAGATGGACTCTGGAAATACTGTATGTCTTCACTTATGTGACAATAAGTAAAACTATCTTGTTAAAGATTCACATTGATTTTAAGATGCATATAGACAGATCAAAAGTCATCTTGGGCCAGAGAACAGGTGACGAAGTTTTAAAACAGCTGCCTTTGAATCGTGAATTCTGGCCATTGCAAGTGCAGAGAAACCAACACGGGCCCTGAGGTGAGTCACAGAGGAAGTTCTTTGTTCCAGCAGAATGCCCACCCCAAACACGTAAGAGGGGGCTGTTGCACCTACCGTTATCTGGGAGACATGGATTTTTGTGGATGAATCTGTGTAAACTGAAACAGCCTCTGCAGGGTACGGAGCCCACGTGTTTTATTACAACCCCTGCTCGCCAAGCCCTGACAGCCTCCCACAACTCTGCCCTTTGGATTATGGAGGAAAAAAAAATAATCGTTCAATTTTCTGAGCCATGGAATACAAGACGGGTTTAGATTGTACAAAGAGCTTACACACTGAGGCAAGAAAGCGTGCACAACAGAGTGGGAGTTTTTCATCCCGGGTGAGCCAGTGCTCGAGACACGGAAGGAGGACCTGGGTCACCCTCCCGGAGGCCACATGGGCTTGTGTTTCTGGCTTTTGTTAACCATGTCCAACTCCAACTTCTGTCTTCTCCTGAGGGGAAGAAGAGTATCTATGACATCAGTGGCTTCCTCCAAGTCATATATTTTTTTCCTAGTACAATTTCACAGAGAGGCCCAGGAGCAGGCCCAGAGTAGGACCAACAGAAGAAAAGTGTCTGAGAATGACATAATACTGACTTCTCTTTTTCGGTAACAGTCCACGAAACGTGCGCCCCTCTCTCCTGAGACACAGCGAGGCATGAGGGGAGGTGGCGGAGGAGCTGTGGGTGGGACACTGTACCGTGTGACATCACGATCATGCAGCTGGTGTCGACAGGACACACGCGAGAACGAGCGCCCAGGGCTCCGGATTCGCCCCAGGGGGAGGCAGGCAGCTTTGTAGTCTGTCCCGTTCAGGCAGAGCCATCCCCTAGGGCTCCCACCGTGGTTCTGGCCTTAGCCCTCGTCCTCTCTCAGCTCCGTGGGTAAAAACTTATACTGCTGCTGGCGGATCTGGGCCAGTTTTTTCCTTGCTTCTTCTAGTTCTCGTTCTTTCTTTAGCATTTCTTCCTGGGCGGCAATGATCTAGAAGGAAAGCAACGAGCCGTATGAAACTAACACTTTTTAAAAGCATACTGCTTTCTTCCCCCAACTGCTGTCGCGTGAGCTCCCGTGGCCCCTGCTACAGTGGGACACGGCTGTGCTCTGGGAGCAGCATTCTTAGCTCTGGAGACGAATGACCCTGTCCACTGATTCAACAGCAAACATCTACTGTATTTCTACACGGCCTGGACTCTGCTGTAAGCACGTCACACAACTGTCCCTGCACCTTCGTGGTGCCCGTGTGAAATATGCGCTAATGAAAGTCCTATTTTTCCAATAAGAAACCTAAAGCAGAGAGGTGTGGGCTCACTCCTCTGCAGGCACCCAGCTAGTGGAGGGGGACCTGGCCAGGTATGCTCAAAGCTGAAGGGGGTGCCCTCAACCACTAGATGGCCCTCATGGACTTATTTCACACTTGGAAGGTGTGATCTGAGAAATATTAGCTGATAGGTATTGTGTGAAAAGTTAAGTTGTCCTCAAGAAAGCCAGTTAAGTTCCTTTCCCATGGATCTTTGCTAGGTTGATGAGTATTGCTATCAAGGTGGGTGAGAGTGCAGTATTTCCCAGACTTAGTTGGTTGGAGATTCTTCAAGGAATGAGTGCAACACACTCTAGGATGGATTTAGAGTCTATAATACTCAGTAATCCATCAGAGAAACAAAGAACTGAGTACCACATGTTCTTACTCATAAGTGGACCCTGAACAATTATCATAATACTATAAGAAAGGGGTTGGTTGTAGAGGGAAATTGCCAGGGGAAGGAGCAGGGAACACACTTCATCAATAAGGTACCTGATCTCAAACCAGGTGACGTGGGACAAAAGGGAGGCCCAAACTTTACCCGCACAATGACCATGTGTATACCTAACCCTGAATTGTACTCCACATCTTTTAAAAAAAATGCTCTGCTAAAAACACATCCAGTGCACAGCCACACGGGAAGTGGTTCAGGAGAGCTGGAAGGCAGGGGAGTAACTTCAGAGTTGCTGGTGCTGAGCAGTAAAACAGTCTGTAGAATGGATTTATATTAACACATCAACAAGGGCAGGCCTGATCACCTGGAGCTTCCTCCCTATTCCCATGCGTGAGAGTGCGATCCTGAGTAAGCCAGAATCCCACCTATGCTTATACAAGTTCTGGGAGTGGGCAGGCATTCATTCTCTCAGTAGGGCCAAACGTCTGAGGTGGGCAGTGACTCCAAATGTATCATCTTACTTAAACGATAATATCATTGTCCTCCATTTTTGCTCCGCCCTTTTTCTCTAACAGAACCCTTAGTTTTTAGCTAGGAATATGCTTCTCAGAAAAGAATACTGCATTTCCCAGCCTCCTGTGCAGCTGGGTTGGCCATGTGACTCAGTGCTGACCAAAGGTAGGCAACCAGAAGTGATACATGCAACTTCAGGGCATGTCCCCGCTCCTTCCCCCCTTCTGGGTAGATGGACAGTCTCGGAAGCCACTGAGTCATCCGGTACCAGTGGCCAAGGGCAACATCCCAAAGATGGCACATCCCCAGACTGCTTACACCCAGACTGTTACATGCAAGAGAAACACAATTTCATCTTGTTGGAGGCACTGTCATGTTGTGTCTCTGTTAGAATCCAACACCCATCTTGGGGGTGAACATTGCTCTGGATTTAATTACACACCTGAGCGATGCCCCCCACGAACTTTGTTTTCACTACAACATCGTCATCATCGGCTTTGCCAAATGCTGCCTTCTGGGCTGCACGAACAAGATTGTCAGAGGCTCTTTTCACAGCATTTCCTGCTGCCTGGAGAGTGGAACAAAGCACACATTCTGGCATTAGACACAGCCATTTAGGTCTGGCAGGAATGGACATGAAGGCACAGTTTATGAGACCATGAATCAATTTATCATCCAATTATAACATATAAGATCTCTAGCCAGCACGTATCCATGTTTGTCAATCCATCTATCGATTCTACCAACATCGGCACCCACCTCGCCACAGGTTATTTGCAGATGGATGAGTCAAAGTGCCGACCCCCAAGGAACACAAATGTTTGAGGGGAATTACGATCATGTAAATAAATGTGATATGTGCATTAACAGAGGCATAATCGAGGTCTGCCTCCTTGGTCTAGAAAACCACCTCCCCCTTTCCCCAACCAATTTAGCCTGTACTTGAGGACTTGGCTCAGACATCATTTTTCTTGTCCGACTTGGCCCCACCTACATTCTCTCTCGGTGCTCCTGGAGTGCTCTGTGCTGATTTCTTTGCAGCCCTTACTACACTTGTGGCTGTCTGTCCCGCTCCTGGACAATGAGCAACTCGAGGGCAGGGGCAGTGGCTGGACTTTGCATCCCCAGCACCTGGCACAGTGGCTACTCTGGGTTGGTGCTGAGCAGAGGCTTTTGGAGGGAAAGAAGGGCGATAAGAACACTGGGGAGGGAGCATCCACCTCTGTGTGGAAGGGCCTTTACAGATGTGATTTTAGAGCCACAGCTGGACTTTACACCACAGGCTGAAGGGTGGGGCAGCAGTTAGAGACAGGCAAAGAAACACTATTCAAGTCTGCTTTTTCACTAAGGCACTAAGGCTGCACCCCGTGTATGGGCTCACATTCTTTTTTTTTTGAGTTGGAGTCTCACTCTGTCACCCAGACTAGAGTGCAGCAGCATGCTCCCGGTCATTGCAGACTCGACCTGCTGGGCTCTGGCAATTCTTCCACCTCAGCCTTCCAAGTAGCTGGAACTATAGGTGCATGCTACCACGCCCAGCTAAGTTTTGATTTATTGTAGAGATGAGGTCTCGCCAAGTTGCCTGGGCGGGTCTCAAACCCGTGGGCTCAAGCAATCCACTTGCCTCGGCCTCCCAAAGCACTGGGATTACAGGCTGAGCCACTGAGTCTGGTCCTTTTTTTTTTTTTTTTTTAAAGCAGGTTTTATTGAGAGGACAGAAGAGCTCCCACAGTGGGAGGAGACCCAAGGGGTTGCCAACTTTTTCTTTTTTTGAGTCAGAGTTTCACTCTGTCGCCCAGGTGGGAGTGCAGTGGCATGCTCATGGCCACCACAGTCTTGACCTGGGGTCTCAGGAGATCCTCCTGCCTCTGCCTTCCAGGTAGCTGGAACCACAGATGCGTGCCACTGCGCCTGGCTAATTTAAAAAAAAAATTATTGTAGAGATGAGGTCTCACTGTGTTGCTCAGGCTGATCTTGAACCCCTGGACTCAGGCAATCCTCTCACCTCTGCCTCCCAAAGTGCTGAGATAACGGGTGAGCCACCATGCCCAGTCTTGCTTCTTCTTAATGCTCATGAAACACGTCATGAAGGAATTTGCTCTCTGTCAGCTAAGGTTTGGAATTTTCTTCTAAAGGTGGTTAAAGCTTTATTAACTCTCTCATTCCTTGTTCAGACGTCCTTGGAGTCGAGAGCTTGGGCTTGAGAGTTAGCCATCAGTAGGTTGAGAGGAGTTCTTATTCCAAATTAGCTGGCCCATGTGGTTGGTCATCAACAGTGACCAATGGGGACCACGAGGGTTTGCACAAGGAGTGAATGGGAAGCCAACTAATAACTGACAAGTAGTCATCATGTGCTTATTTTCCAAAGAGTTTATAGGTCAGACATCATTAGCCTACTTTTCTGATGTGAAAACTGAAGTTAAGGAACTTGTCTAAGATTCTGTAACTAGTAAGTTATAGAGATGGGATCTGAACATAGATCTGTCTAGTCCTAGAAAATCTGAGTTGTTCGTAAGGAAATCAGACATGACACTGCAGTGTCCAGTTAAATCAGTAATTACGATAAAGAGAATGACGCTGTGTTATATCTGTGCCAACCCTTAGGACTTAAAATGGTCCCTTCATATCCATTCTCCTGTCTGACCCTCAGAAGAGTCCATGTGGACATTTCTATCCCCACTTTGCAGATGAAGTCACTAAGGCCTGGAAAGTTTTCATGGCAGAAGTGGGACTTGAACCCAGGTCTCTCTTAACTCAGGATGTTTTCCTAAGAGATATCCCCCAAACTCAGGAATCACATATTCATAGGCATGCAGCACCTCAATTTTCCCCTGGGTTTATCCCAGGACTCAGTGAAGGTGAGGGAGGTTGGTCAGAGAGAAACCCAGAGAGTCAAATAATAAAAACACAAATACAACAGGAGTTCTGAGTTTTGGTAGAATTGTTCAAATACTTTTACGATTCCTTCATAACTTATATAATCATATTTTTAGCAATATAAACAATCTGCATTCTAATGCTTATAATAATGAACATCTATAAAATCAGAAGCAAACACAATGTCTAAAGTATAGGGACATTCTGGCATAATCAGTTGATGTAATATCATGCAGCCATTCAAAATGAGACTCATGGAGAACGGACCAGTTAGCTTTGCACAGAGAAATTAACGAAGCCTTAACTTTGAGGAAAAAATATGTATGAGAAAGCGTTACGTGAAAAAGCAGAATGACTCTCGCTATGATTATAACAAAACTACTTTGTGTGTAGATAAAAACAGGAACAGAAAACAACGTTAACATTTGGTGTATGAAGATGTTGAAGCTCCATGACTGCCACCCACAGCACCGACCTGAGAGGAAGTGCCTGTGGAGGTAAGAGGGGCGTATCTCAACCCGAATATAAAATTGGGATCTGGCAGCCATGACAGGTACCCTATCAGGGCTTGCTGAAGGTCAGGCCAAGCCACAAGGGCCTACATATAATCCTTGGGTTCACTCAAGTCCAGCCGACTCTCCTTTTCCAACTTTTTAAAGGCCTGAACCTGTAAGTGCCTCGGAGGACAGGCAGGAACTGGGCTTTACTCGAGTTAGATTCTCTGGTATCCTGAGAATGACTGTTTCATTCGAACATTCCTTTCATTGTGTTCCAAGCATTTTTATGATGAAAGCAGTCAGGAAAATGCACATGTGCTGGGAAGGACTTGACTGTCATCTTCGTGACATGCTCTTTGGGCTCTCTCTGAGAAACCTGAGCAGAAGTTTCCTATAAAGTCCTCAGTCCTCTCACTCCCTTCTGTGGCAAACTCTGAGTGAGGGCCTCCTTGGGGACGGGCACGGTGTTGGGTGTGAGAGATGCAGATGAAGAAGAGGCACCTGCCTAGGAGTCTCACAGCCTTATCATAGACGGACACAAAGAAAATGCAATGATGGGGTCTGTAAGAGTAGTCTGGCCAGGGGCTCTGGTAGGACAGAGGAGGGACTGACTGTTACAAGCCCTGGGAGTCGTAGGGCGCTTCTCGGAAGAGGTGACTCTGAAGATGGGCCATAAAGGATAGGCAGGAGTTTGCTGGGTTGGGCTGGTGGGGAGAAGGGCCAGGACATTCTAGGTGAGGGAGGGCCCCAGGGCATGAGGAGACCAGGAGGCACACGTGGTGGGGCAGCAGCGGAAGATGCATGGATGCACACGGTAGAGGATGAGGCTGGAGGTGGACAGAGCTGGCTGATGGAAGGCCTGGTGGGTCATGCCAAGGAAGTGAAGCTGTCCCTCCTGGTGACACTTACCCGCTCCAACAGGAGTATTTTCCCACCAGCATCAGTGACCATTACCTGTAGCCGCCTCATGGCCTCTGAGTCCTGGTCGGCTTTCACCTTGCAGGCCACAAGCAGCTGAGCCGTGGAGGCGGCGACCTGCTTGGCGGAGGAGATGAGCTTCTCTTCACTGGCGTGTCCCTGGACAGAGGCATTAGCTGCCTCACAGAGACTGCTGGTTGCAGCCGCCACCATCCGGGCCTAGGGACAGTCAACAGAGAAGTGACCCAAGGCCCACACCTCCCTTATAGACTGACTGTTCTACAAATTCTTAGGTCAAGACACAATCATGTCCATCTATCTGTTCACAGACAGCAAAGGCCTTTATATCAAGTAGAGGTAACTGACAATTGGGGGGACCAGATTTTCCAAGCCACAACCTGATGGGCTTCTGAGGTACCTCTATGTCTGAGAGGCTCTTGGCAAGAGCCGTTTCCCTTGGGGATCCAAAAAGCAAACGGGGAGGAGGGAGAAGGCAACTCACGGCAGAAATCAGTCCCTGTGACCACTGTCCGTCATCTGCGGCATTGGCAGGAATGGAGCCCACCTAGAGACCGGAGTCAAGAAACCTGCAATGAGGGTGGGCAGGTAGGCCCAGTGGCCTGCAGCCCCCTCAGCCCTGCCTTGCCCTGGAACTAGACTCACAGCACTGCTCCATGACTGCCACCCACAGCACCGACCTGAGAGGAAGTGCCTGTGGAGGTAAGAGGGGCGTATCTCAACCCGAATATAAAATTGGGATCTGGCAGCCATGACAGGTACCCTATCAGGGCTTGCTGAAGGTCAGGCCAAGCCACAAGGGCCTACATATAATCCTTGGGTTCACTCAAGTCCAGCCGACTCTCCTTTTCCAACTTTTTAAAGGCCTGAACCTGTAAGTGCCTCGGAGGACAGGCAGGAACTGGGCTATACTTGAGTTAGATTCTCTGGTATCCTGCAACATGTTTGGCACATAGTCAGCCCTTTATCAATGTTGAAATAAACTGAAAAGTTTAGGTAGATGTTTTATTCAATGATCCATTTGCGGTCTTTACGTGTTGACCAGTCCATGAGAACTCGGGTGTACAGGACAAGACCAGCACCCTGCTGGGCATATAGGGGACATTTGAGAAGCATGAAGAGACAGCATGAGTGCCATGTGGGGTGGCAGACACGTGTCAATATTGAACTACATACCACATGATGGCTCAGAAAGGGTTAAAGTATGTGGACTGGACTAAGACATGGCTGAGCTCACAAGAGACTTCCTGGAGGCCACTGGTCAGGCACAACTTCTCTTCTGTACAGTAAGGCCCCTATATACAAACGAGTTTTGTTCCAAAAACACATTCATAAGTCTAATTTGTTTGTAAGTCCAACGAAGTTTGCCTAAGCTAAGTTTGCCTAAGTACTGTAATAGGTTTATATAGTTCTTATATAAAAAACAAACAAAAAATGGAGAAAATATTTTTACTTTTATAGTACAGTACTTTGAAAAGTATAATATATCACCACTGCTTTTGCACTGCTTCTGGACACCCTGGGCTTGAAATAAAGACACATATAACTGTACTCTATATAGTACTAAGTACACAAAAACACAACCACTTGTTGGGGATGCACACATGTGACAATGTACACCAGACACATGAACTACCTTATATGATTGGACATGTTCAAGTCTTTGCAAGTTCATAACTTGAAGGTTCGTATGTAGGAAACTTACTATACTACAAATTCTTAAGTCAAGATACAATCATGTCCATCTATCTGTTCACTGAGAGCAAAGGCCTTTTAATATCAAGCAGAGGTGACTGACAATTAAGGGGACCGAATTTCCCAAGCCACAGCCTGACAGGCTTCTGTGATGCCTCTACATGTGAGAGGCTATGCTTGGTCAGTTTGGATAGGATGGCTCCAGGCTATATGGGAATAACAGGCCATATAGAGTAATTCATACCCAGAATTACTAATGTACTATTAATCCTCTGAATCATTAAGAACAACGATGCTTTTATGCTGGTGCAGATGGAAAGGGTGACTGGAAATGGAACAGACTGAAGAACTCTTAGATGAAAACCAGACTGGCCTTTTGACCAACATCTAAGGAAAGTGCTCGCTGCCAGGTTGGACAGCATTCAGCTCAACAGTACTAGCAAACACACGGAGTCCTGCGGCGTTGGGAAGTGGTAAGTAAGGCCTCTGACTGTGGTGCTTACAGAGCTGCGCACCAGGACAGTTCACATCTTCAAATGGCCTAACATATAGTGGGAATATAAATGTCTTCTCCAGGCCCGCTGCCTGGAGTGGGATGCTTTCCCTAACAAGAAGCTGATGGGAGGCCCGGAAGCCAAGCCTTTTATTCTGTTAATCAAGTTTAAGCAAACAGTTTTAGTCAGTGGGGCAAAGACTGGCAGTTGGGAAGGGAAGTCGGAGCATGTGCTTCCTTGGTCAGGCCAAAGGCCTCTAGCTCTTTCCCTTGGCCCGCGGAGGCTCGCTCTCTGTGAGTGTTTGCCACTTGGCCAGCTGGCTTTACCCACCTTTCCTTGGGCCACCAGTTCCCTCTGGGCTGCCGAGGCCGATTTGACCAGGGCACTTGTGGCCGCAGCAATGGATTTAGCAGCTTCCAAGATCTGTTCCTCAAAATCCAGGGTCTCATCCGCTTGCTATAACCAAAACAAAACAGCATCACATGCAATTCACATCCACAAAGGCTCTTCTACCAAACTTCATACTGCTTGCACACCTGGCTCTTAAACTGCCTATCGCTTTTCGTTGACAAGCCACACCAGGGTAGAGAGGCCTAAGTTGTCAGAATGGCTCTTTACCTGCTGTCCCCTCCCCACCCCCCAAAAGAACCAGCTGACATTCTACACAAATTTTAAATCAGGAAATTCTAAGACAGATTACTTTTCCAGACCAGAATCTTTAAAGATATGTAAGTTCATGGTGAGTAAAATATACACAGTACATACAGATAGTTCCACCAACATCAACAAACCAAAATAAAAAAAATCAACACTCAAAATCAAGAGTGGGTCATGGCACTCTTCCAGAGCTTCAGACTCAAAACTGGGTTGAGGTGACTCACAACTGCAATCTCAGCCCTTTGGGAGGCTAAGGCAGGAGGACTGCTTGAAGCCAGGGGTTCGAGATCAGCCTGAGCCACAGAGTGGGATCCCGTCTCTACAAAAAATAAAAAATAGCCAGGCACAGCAGCATGCCTACAGTCCCAGCTACTCAGGAGGCTGGGTTGGGAAGAGTGCTTGAGCCCAGGAGTTCAAGGTTGCAGTGAACTATGATTGCACCACTACACTCTAGCCTGAACAAGAGAGAGAGAGCCTGTCTCTAAAAAAGAAAACAAAGGGGGGGGGGGAGGGTGGAAAAAAGGAAGAATGACTATCGGTTCTGAAAAGTCTTACTTTTCTTGAGTAAAAATCAGAAAATACATCAAGGCAAATGTGACATCAAAGTGGAACTTGTTCTGTCACCTGGACACTCGCCATTAGGGCTTTGGTCTACATTTACCACCATCACATCCCTGGCAGCCAAAACAACCCAGAAAGTCAAAGGGAAGCTTTGGGGAACTCAGATTAGTCCTCCAGAGTCCCCTGGGATGACAGTCCATGACTCTACATCAATTTGGTTAAGCTGCCCTCATAGGTCGCAGAATGTTGAAGATGTGGCTGGAACCTTCAGGCACTGAGAAATGGTGATTAGGCAAAGCAATGCTTTTTGATGTGTGGTAAATAGACATCACATAAACTTTACCTTTTTACCCAATTTTAAGTGTACAATTCAGTGGCATTCAGTACATTTGCAATGTTGTGCAACAGCAATACATCTTTAAGAGTGCCTACTATGTGCTAAGTATTTTGTTAGATTTGCCTACGTACACAGACTTCAGTTCTCACCTAAATAAATACAAATTTAAAAACAATTAAAAAAAACCCCTACATTACAGTTATCTTTGCAGTGAGAAAACACTCATGCCCAGGGATGAGGAATATTGGGTCCAAGGTCATGTGGCAGCATGAAGACTCTAAACTGGAATCTGAAACTAAAAATGACTCTAAAATGAAGTATTTCTATTAGCCTCGGCTGCCCCTTAGGGCATCAGTGAGGAAGGACTTCATGCCAGAGGTTCAAAGTCAGCTTGTTAATCGTCCCTTAGGAAATATCAAACAGGATGGACACAATTCTTCTCTAAATCCCTATTTTTAATGACCACAGTTTGAACCATAAGAGATGTCAATCTCATTTTCAAAATAATCCACATTATCGAAATAAAATTTCAATTCACATCTAGTGGATCTGAGGAACAATGGCAGCATTTCAGAATTTCTAAGCCAGAACCTGTGTGTTCTTTCCTATTTCTGATCAAGTCCTGCTCTAAGAGTATTTAAGATGGAATCTGCTTATTGAAATACAGAAATGACTCACCAAAAGACACTCTGGCATAAAAGGTACTCTTATACCCAGGCCCCAAATAAATTACATTAGGCTCTAATATATATATATCAAAATCAAAAGAGTGGGTCATAGAACACTCTTCCAGAGCTTACGACCCAAAAATAGGTTGAGGAGATTCACATCTGTAATCCCAGCCCTGGGTGGCTGAGGCAGGAGGACTGCTTGAGGCCAGGATTTCAAGATCAGCCCGAGCAACAGAATGAGATCCCTTTAATTTGTGTGTGTGTGTGTGTGTGTGTGTGTGTGTGTGTGTGTAACCTTGAGATTAAGAGCTTTTCTGCAAATTCACTCTGCGAAAGTCAAGTGTATAACAGAATTTCTGAGTCCAAAAGGAGCCGAGCCCCTCCTCATTTTGTAGATGAGGAAATGGAGGCCCATGATGGCCCCTCGTGTCCCAGACTCTTGCCTCTGGTGGCCTCAGTTACACTATGGGTTCCAAGCCTGCCAGATTGACAGTGTGGGGACACTATATCAGATTTCTGATTTCCCATTTTTTTTTTTTTTTTTTTTTGAGTTGGAGTCTCACTCTGTCGCCCAGACTGGAGTGCAGTGGCCGCTCCCGGTCACCGCAGTCTCGACCTGCTGGGCTCCGGCGATCCTTCCGCCTCAGCCTTCCGAGTAACCGGAATTACAGGCATGTGCTACCACGCCCGGCTGATTTTTTGATTTATTGTAGAGATGAGGTCTCGCTGCCCAGGTGGGTCTTGAACCCGTGGGCTCAGGCAATCCACTCACCTCAGCCTCCCAAAGGCGTGGGATTACAGGCTGAGCCACCGAGCCTGGCTTCCCATGTTTTAAGATTTGCAAAGATGAACTTTCCTTAAATTCTTATATATCATCTTATTACAATGGATTTGAAGGATCTCTCCACATCTTCTGCTGCCCTGGAGTTTTTTGGGTTTATTTTTTTTTTTTGTACACACAGGCTTGAAATAGATATTCAACTTGGAAATATTTCCGACGCCCACAGATTTTTCTGATAATGTCAACTGCTGCAATGCTCTTAGATGAATTTTTATTTTTCTTTCCACAACATCTCTAGCCTTCAAAACAAACGCAGCAGAAAGTCTTGTCTCTGGGAGACATTTGCTCTGATTAGAAAGTATTAGATCTCCTGAGAAAGGCCGACTGGGATGGCCACAGGGATGCAGAGGAAATGCTTACATGCTGGCCGTTTGGGCCCAGCACCATGATGAGACCCAACAGCTTGCCTGCTGCGTCCCCATATTCCCCTACGTCGGTTTTATCATTCAGACGAAACACCCACACTATGTCTCCTGCTGAAAGCAGACATCAACATGTCATGTTTCCTCACACCCTACAACGTCTAACCTCAGGGAAAATGGGATCTCCCCAAGCTGAGAAGACTGGTGAGAAGCCCGTGTACCCTGGGCAGTGCGCCCCGTAGGCTCCAGCTGCCACCAGCATGCGGGATGGGGTCTGGGGGAGGGTGGCAAGGGTGGCAGGGGAAGGGAGGGAGGACACACACTTCATGAGGAAGGAGGGACAAAGAATTGGCTTGGTTTTCGAGAACTTTCCTAAGTAAAAGGATCACAATTAAGGTGAAGAGTTTGTTAATAGAACAATCCTCACCACAGCTGGGAGATGGGAGAATAAGGAAAGCAACGTGGTACCCTGGGACCCTGGCAGGGGATCTGGAGGTCTGGACCCTCTTCCAGAGCTCTCGTCCCCACCTCCTCACCAGAGGGGCTGAGCAGGCCAATCTCTTGACAGCCTCTTTGAGATATTTTACAGATGACCATGGTCAGTCAGATGTGTCCCTCCAGCTTATGGAAGGACAAGGACAATGAATCCTCACCCGAGTTTTTTAAAAAATCCATTCAGCAATTGGATCATGTAAAGAGCTGTTAAGACTGTTAAAACCATCTTTTAAAGACCATGACTAATCCTATGCATGTGGCTATGTGTATTTCTTCATGACTACTGGCAACAAGTGAAGGCAAATAACTTAAGAAATACTTTTAATAGATAGGCTTGCTTGATAGTCCTTGCTAAAGAGTTACTTGAAGACCTAGTTAAAGATGCAGGTCTGTTTCAGTAGTTCTGGGGTGAGGCCCAGAAGTCTGTATTTCTAGTGGAGGTGGTCATGGACCACTCTGTGGGAAAGGCCAGCCTAGGCTAAGGGAAGCCAATGCCAGCTGACTTAAACCCTACCAGCCTGTGATCTCCTCCAGGACCAGATTTTGTTTCACGTTTCTCTAGCAGAAAACCAGATAGAGGTGTCCATGTGATGAACATTTGCTGAATGAATGTATCCATTCTAAATGAGCTTTCCAAGTTGCAGAGTTCAGCCAGAGGACAACACACAAGGTAAGAGAAGGAGAAATACATTGAGTAAGCTCCCACACAGCTATGTGTGTACAGCTATGAGCAGTTTCCCGTCCATTTAGGGGCCATCGGTTGTTAACTGTGTTCTCTACCGGCAGCCCGCAAGTAACATTCAGTTGGTGGCATTTGGTCATGCATGGGTCAATGTGAACCCAGCAGCATCTGACCAAGGGGCACTCTTACTTAACAAAATAGTGCTGACAAGAGAGTTAGCAGATGTGCAAACTAAGACTCTACTCTGCCTAATGAAAGTGTTTGCTGCTGCCCCTGTGTGCTGCTGAATCTACCCTCTCTTTTGGTCTGATGCTCCTTCCCCCACGCGTCTTCACTTGACAAGGGTGGTGGCCAGGGTGCTCCTAGCCCTGAGCAACTGACTTTCCTGAACTGTCTAGCATACTCTGGCTGAGGATGGAGTTATCCTCACCTGGGCTTCTAGGGAGTTTCGAGAAAGGTCTGAGCACCCTTTGGTTGACCTTCCTATTTGCTGATCAGAAGAAGCATAGCTCGCCTTTTAGGAAGTAAGACTCCCTCCCGGAAAGGCTACACTTTGGGCTGGCTCCCTCCCTGCTTGTTCCCCACACTTAGGAGAGTATTTGAGGCTCCCATATGTTTGCCCTGATAGGTCTAAAGGTTCAGGAGCTAGGATCCTCCTGGAAGAGGAAATGGCGGAGGTGGGAGCAGGAAGGGGAGCACTATGGGAATGAAGAGAGGAAAGAGGGAGGGCTTTCCTCGTTTTTAACTCGGCTTTTGACCTTTCATGGACTCGGAGGAAAACTTCAGAGTGACACATTCCTCTTCTAAAATGATTAGTAGATGTAAAGCATGACTGACTCGTAGCAAATGTTCAGAAGCTATCAGTAATTGATTTCATTATTATTTCTACTACTACTTTTTTTTGGTTTTAAAAATTGTTTCTCCAGCTTTGGGCTAAGCTAGTCTGTTTCTCTGTGGGAACCGTGTTTTGCATCCCTCACTCTTCCTGCCATTTCTGATTACAATTTAAAATAACCGTAAATGCAAAATCCACCAGTCAACAATCAATGACGTGTCAAGTGACACATGGCGTCGACGGCACTTCTTCCAGCTTCTCCCTCAGCACCGTCCGGGAGTGGGACAACCTGGGTTCCAGTCACTGCTCTGGACTTTGACCATGTGACTTTGGGGTCTTCACTGCACTTCTCTGGACATCAGTGGCTCCGCTTTTTGTCACTTGAGGAGCAACTCCTTTCGCTTAGAAACGCTTGGTTCTAAATTAAACTCTTCTCAGAAGGCTTTGACGAAAGTATGCTGGAACTACGTTTTGTCTTCCTTCTTCTTACTCAGTCTCCTCAGGGGAGCCCTGGCTCTTTCTTGCAGCTCCTTACCACCCTCCCCTGAGCACGGGGCCCTGGGCAAGCGCTGGGCGGGGGAAGGGCATTTCTCCCCACAGTCCTTTTTCTCACCCTTTTCTCTGTGACAATGTCCCTGCAATCCCAGGAACCTCGGAGGCGAGGGAGCACAGGGCACCCGCAGGAGAGGGCCAAAGGGCCACTGCCCTGATTTTTGCCTCTTTCCCTGGAAGCATCTTGTGAGGGACTGCCTTGCTGAGAGCTAAAACACACAGCGGTGGCCTTTGTCACACTGGCTCCACACGCCAAAGAACAACACACAGTGTCACCTTTACAGTGAGGTGCTGTGTTTTGCTCACTCCTGGAAGTCTTGCAGAATGCTTGTTATTAAAATAAGGTCACAGCCATCAGAAACTTAAAAAAACACTGGATGTAATTCAGTTTTTAAAAGTGTGAACATTCTGCATATAATTTAAATGTCCTTGAGGGGAAAAAAAGAGGCCAACACCTAGAACTCCTGCAGCCCGAGCAAGGCACATTTTCCTGCCAGATGGAAGGCTGAGGACAGCAGACTGCCATGTTTCTCCTTTTTTAGCCATGAGTTTGGCTGCTACCAGTTTGCTTCTGGTCTTGAACTGAGAGGCACCTTGAGGGAGGTCCTAGCCTGTATCCCAAGCCCCAAACTGTAGAAGAGCTAGATCAGCTTCTTTTTGGAGGACCCAGGGGTGGGTTGGCTTTAGGACTGCTACACTTATTAGTTCTTTTTTTTTTTTTCAGTTGGAGTCTCACTCTGTCACCCAGGCTGGAGTGCAGTGGCATGCTCACAGCCATCGCAGCCTTGACCTGCTGGGCTCAGGCGATCATTCCGCCTCAGCCTTCCAAGCAGCGGAAACTGCAGGTGTGTACCACCAAGACTGGTTAATTTTTTGATTTATCGTAGAGATGAGGTCTTGCCAAGTTGCCCAGGCTGGTCTCGAACCTCTGGGCTTAGGTAATCCTCTTGCCTCTGCCTCCCAAAGTGTTGGAATTACAGGTGTGAGCCACTGCGCCTGGCCACCCTTACTAGTTCTAACAAAAGGTAAACCTCCCAGAACAACTGGGACTGCTACAATTCAGCACTGGACAGTTGGCCTGGTCCCAAGAAGAATTCCAAACAAAGTGAGAGACAGAGAGAGCAGGCACTGTCAGATGGTTCTGTCTGGGACTGGGGAGGCATCCAGTCCAGATGCGGGATAAAAGCAAGTCCACACAGCACCTGCGGGAATAGGTCTGACCTTCTGCGGTTAGTATCTTGGGAGTGGTTTTCCCACGTACCCAGTGCTTTATTACTTTGCTTTCAAAATGAAAAGCAACACCACTGAAACGATCTTTTAGTCACTATTTGTTTGATTTACAAAAATGTGTAAAGAGGGCGTCATGCGCTCAAAAAAGTGGGGGAGGGGGATCTTGACTAGACATTTATGAAGCACAAAAAAGAAAAGGTAACAGAATTCTTCCCAAGAGGAATCAGATAAATTTGCTACACCTTAAGCTCTTTCCCTCTATGCGTCGGAGGAGGGTCTGACAAGGACCTGCTGGTCTACAGTGGTGGAAAGTCGCCCGGGAATGTGTGCTGACCGAGTGCTCTCACACACTTCTGCTTGTCACATCCTACACGATTCCTGGTCTGCAACCAACTAGCAACACATGAGTTCACAGCCTGCTATCTACCCCTATAGAGAACGCTGGCATTGCTCTTGCCCTTCCCTGAACACCAGGCTGCCTGTTCCTCTTCCCCACATTCATTAAAGAGGGTTTTGCTGGTCAATTACAAAATGACCAAAAGAAACAAAAGTATCAGTAAATTTAAACAGATGGGCTCTGTCTGAAGGTCCTTTCAAAACTACGTTTTTCCTTTTTTTTGTTCTGGTTGTTATTAGTATAGATATGGGGTCTCACCATGCTGTCCAGGCTGGTCTTAAACTCCTGGGCTCAAGCAATCCTCCTGCCTTAGCCTCCCAAAGTGCTGGCATTATAAGCATGAGCCACTGCACCTGGACTCAAAACTGTTTTCCTTTATATTTATATTCATCCTAACTTTGTCTATTCATCATAACATGTCTGTTTTCCGTGGCCCTTTGTCATTTCAGTAGGATAGCTTAGCTATAACTAGACTCAAAACCAAAACTGACGTTCCCTAGTGAAGGTGGCCTTGATTCTGGTGGCATCCTAAAATCTCCCTGACAGAGCACCTGCTGATACCCACAGATCACTTCCCAATGGAAAAGAACTCCAGGGACAGGTTCCACTTTGCAACTCTAGAAGCCAGGACACATGTCCCTCTTCTGTGTCACCACTCTCTGCTGCTAATATCTATGACCCCATCACTATGCATTTACCTGTAAGCAACATGGAGATGACTTCTAGACATAGCCAGGGGAAGCTTTCATGACTGACATGTTTCAATTTGTGGCTCACCACCTGTATGGGGGTGTTGCTTACGTATGTATACTCAGGAGTTCTTGCTAAAAGATTACTTCTTTTCTCCACCAAAAAACTGAGCTATGAGCATAGTAGTTGTCTTTCCAGACATAAGTGCTCACAAGGGCTTTTGCTGAGAGAACTCACAATGAACTCACATATACTTCACAGCCCTCCTATGAGGAAGAGGTCAAAACCCACCAAAGAAGGCTGGTATGTACCAGAAAAAAATGTTTTCTATATCATCCCAAACTTCCTGCCACAGCCAATTAGTTTATGGGACTACTTTCTGATTGTCTGCTTATTTGAAATATTATCAACCTCTGTTGATAAGTTAACCTATTACAGGAAATTCAACAGACAGAGTCAACATTGCACTATCATTACAAGATATACTTAGTCCTAACCAAGATTTGTGTAAACCGCGGTGACTCACCATCCGTACAGTTGGTAAGGCTGATTTGGGTGTGTTTTTTTTTTTTTTTGAGTCAGAGTCTCACTCTGTCACTCAGGCTGGAGTGCAGTGGCATGCTCACAGCCACTGCAGCCTTGATCTGCTGGGCTCAGGTGACCCTTCCGCCTCAGCCGCCTCTGCCTTCCAAGTAGCTGGAATGACAGTCGTGTGCCATCATGCCTGGATAACTTTTTGATTTATTGTAGAGATGAGGTCTTGCCAAGTTGCCCAGGCTGGTCTTGAACCTGTGGGCTCAGGCAATTTTCTCACCTTGGTCTCCCAAAGTGCTGGGATTATAGGCGTGCACCACCACGCCTGGCCCTGATTTGGTTTATACAGTTTGTTACTATGAGTGGAAAGGAAAGTTACAGATAATTGATGTATATTCTTTGAATTGTTTGCTGAAACTCTGATCATGAACTTTTAAATTGAAGATAAAGATAAAAATGAACCAATATGAAATATAATGTGTTTGGAGGTTATAAATCCTGACTTTTATTATCCCCTGTCACAGCTCGGGTTAGATGCTTCCATTTTTTTCCCCCACCAATCCTTTCCTTAAGAATTCAGCACTGCACAAGACTAAACTGTACAAAATAGCTCAAGCTCTTATGAAACATCAATTATTAGTTCTTGTTTCTGTAATAGGCAAATAACCTAATAATACCGATACAGGTCTCAAACGCTCCAAGAAGAAATGGGAAAAAACATACTGGATTGTAATGAGTGCTCCATCTTCTAAATCTACTTGTGATTTTAACATATGCTTTCCTGTTGCCTTATAAACTTTATTAGGAACCCCCGGAGACAGGGCAAGACACTGTAGGAATATGTTTGATATATAGTTGGATTAAATAACAACCTAATATATCAAACATATCACACAGAGGCCTGCAGAAAAGGCATCCAGGTTTGACTGAGCTCGAGAACAGGCACAGTATTGAAGGTTATGGTTGCAGGGGGTGGTCACCACTGCAGCAACTCCGACACCTGTCTTTGGAGCACAGGTCTGTCTGCAGGTGTGGAAACGGCGCCATCAGTGATATTGTCGGCTCGTGCACTGGCACTCACTGACCAAATGCCACTAGACCATTTTCCAAGCCAACGGTGGATTCAACAGTGCCTGTCTGGGAGATTCCAGGCAAAAAGAGATGCTTAAATCTTAAGGGCCTGGGGTAGGAACGAATACACCAGAATCATCCTCATAAACCACGAACCATTCTCTTCAAACAGGCAACCTGAGAATGCCAACCAAATCATCACCCCTCCCCAAAATGATTCCTTAAAGCAGCTAAAATGTTCCCCAGTTACAGAAGGGAGACATACTCATTTTCCACTGAGGGTATGTGTATATGTGAGGGGGTGGAGTTGTGGGGATAGGGGTGTAATAGCAACTGTTTATTTTCAGTATCCTACGGATTTTTTTTTAAGGTGATGGGAGAGGATGGAGAAAAGCGATTAACCTCAAAAGACTGGTTGATTTTGGTGTCAAATTGTTGTTTTTTAACTGGAAAAATACATTCCTTTATATAGGCAAGGACGATATTTTATTTCATGCAGAAGTTATCACAAAGTAGATTGCCCTACTAGACAGGCACAAAAACTATGGTTTGGGTTGATGGTTTCTTCAAAACATTAAAGAAAAATATAGATAGGGGTCTTGCTATGTTGCCCAGGCTGGTTCCGAACTTCTGGCCTCAAGTGATACTCCCATCTCAGCCTCCCAAAGTGTTGGGATTATAGGTGCAAGCCACCACCTGGGCCCAGACAGTTTTATAGACAATATCCATGTGGTAGGTGCCTCTGGCCATCAGGTCAGAGATACAGAGAAAGACTTCAGGCTATTATGAAGCATTCTGTCAGTACCAAGTACTTGCCTGATATGATGGAGGCAGTCTACTAAGGTAGGTACCCTCGAGCCAAGGATACAAATCATCAGTTTGTGTTATGTTAACTTTGGCTTGAACCGAAGGATTTCTGGGCTTTCCTATAAAAACCCTCACTGTAAACACAAAGGTTAGGTGATCCTAGGGTGGTGTAGGGAGTCGTCACTGGCCCACTTCAGCAGTCATCATTCATTTCTAAAGTGCTATTATTTAGAAAACATCGTTTTGTACAGTTTTAAAACAGACTCCTTCATCATCCCAGGTCCATGATCATTCATGTACATTTCTTATCTTCTTCATATGTGATATTCTTATACAGCCGTGATTGTAAGTACATAATTCTGCATCCTGTTTTCCCCCCTTTATATCATATCATGAGCACCTTTTTCGTGCTACATAGTCCTTGTGACCATTATTTTTAATAGCTGCACAGTATTTCTTCAAAGAGACAGGTCACATTCACCCTCTCATTACTAAAAACAAGTGTGCAAGGAGCCCTGTCATTCGCACACAACTCTTTTCCCCTCTTGGATTTCCTCCTCAGAACAAATTCCCAGAGGTGGGATTCATGACTCAAAGGGTCCATGCCAACCACAGGTGGTTCCTATGGGACTAGACCAGCTTCCTCTGACAATGGAGGGGCGGCGGCGAGAAGGCAAAAGGGGACTGGCATGGACTGAAACTGCCACCTGGAGCCCACATACCCCCCTCCCCCAACGCAGTCAAGGTGGTCTGACACGAGCAAGGTACTTCTCCTTTGGTGCCTCTGATGCTAATGGACTTTTTGAAAGGATCAGATGAGTTACTCCATGGTGAGTACCTAGAAGACTGTCTGGCACACACTTGACACTCGATCCATGTGAGCTTTTTGGTTTTCTTATTCTTGAAGGCCTATGGAATAATTTTTATTTCAGGCGTTTCTTAGGATAAAAGTCCCAGAAGCATATTTTTGAAGACGATGGTGACGATAAAGGTGATAAAGCCACCATTTACCAAGTCCTATTGTATGTCAGACAGTGGTCTTATATTATTTGTGATGACAATAATCCTATGGGGGTAGGAACGCCAATAATTTTGTTTTTCCCACCAAGAATCACGAATTAAATAAATGACTGGACAAAGGGAAACTGAGATTCTGAGACAGACCCAGAGCTCAGAAGGACCCTGCAGAGGAACAAAGGAAAGCGGATGGAACATCTGAGAGTGTGGTAGTGTTCATGTTAAATTAGCACCGGGTTACTTATCCAGGAGAACGAATACTGCCAGCTGACATGGCTTTGACATTAGCAGACAGAAGCTTTCCTGAGAGAGTATACTTGTGAGAAATTAGACAAGGATGAGGAAAAACATTTCGCATCATGCTTCGACATTTTAGTCAGCTGCTTTTTAAGTTTAAAGACTTTTCTTTTCTTTTTGGAGTTGGAGTCTCTGTTGCCCAGGCTCGAGTGCAGTGGCATGCACACTCACAGCCACCCTAGCGTTGACCTGCTGGGTTCAGGAGATCCTTCCGCCTCAGCCTTCCAAGGAGCTGAAATTACAGGTGTGTGCTACCATGCCCAACTAATTTTTTAAAAAAATTATTGTAGAGGCAAGGTCTCGCCAACTTGCCTAGGCTGGTCTCGAACCCGTGGGTTCAGGCAATCCACTTGCCTCGGCCTCCCAAAGTGCTGGGATTATGGGCTGAGCCACCGAGCCCAGTCTAAAGTACTTTTAATTCATGATTAACTTGGTTGACAAAGCAGAAATAAAGACATAACTAGAGAAAGAAGTTGTCCCTACACCCACACTTAGCTCTTAAGTTTATAAGAAAAAATGTTGGTAACATCAGGCAACCCAAGATCCTCAGGTTAGAGGCCAGCAAACAGAGCCCCGGTAAACCACCAAATCAGAAGCCAAAACTGTAAAATGATATTTTGATGATGTAATGCTTAGATGCATTTACCAAGTCTAGAGTGACTATTAGGAGATAAGTTGTATTAACAAAGATAAGTTCTATTCAAACAAAGGTTTGAAGAATGTTCCCAAGCTTAAAAGACTCATTATATACACCTGTCTATTTCTCACGCAATACTGGCATTTTGAGTAGTCTGGTCTATGTTAGTGGTCAGACTTTATCCTTTGGTCTTACAAAAAAGGGTAGAATTTCAGGTATACCTAAATTGGGGGATCCATTTTTTTTTTTGAGAGGAAAACCAGATTTTCCTAATGTATTTGGGTCCTTAGAAAAGAGGTGAGTTCAGGTACCATCAGGGACTTGCTTGAACAGGAAGAAAAAAGAGGCCTCTTCTGATTCTACTGCCTTCCTAATGAAGGTAGAAATGAAAGGTGAGGTGGGGGCTTACAGTTTCTTAACAGGGCTGGGGACTTTGCCCTGAAGACAGACCTAGCTCAACATCCTTTTAATGTGTCCTCCCCACTGCCCAAGCTAAAAGTATCTCTCCCCTTTAAGTGGCTATGCCTCTTCACATATCCTCATGATCTTAAGTCTTAGACATTAGATAAACATAGATGGAAAAACACACCAGCCAATCACACTCTCCAGTACACACCGAAAAGGCCTTTGTGCACTCTGGAGGTTCACATTGCCCTTTGTGGACTCCCAATATCTCTACTTCTCTGTAAAAAGCATGATGAAAATCAGAATATTGGAGGCCAGCAATCTTACAACCAGTAGCAGGAACTTTCCACAGGAAGCATCCAACACCTGCTTTATGTAAGGGAACTAAATCAAGACTGTAAATGCCCCGATTCTTCCTTTGGAAAAATACCCAGAGGTGTCTTTCTGGGTGGTGAGCCTGGCATTGTTTTTCCCCCCAGACTGCACAATAGCACTGGGCAGGTAGAGCAGGCTTGCTGTTTGCTGTCTGACCATGGGCAGGAGACAAGCTCCCTGCAGCACACCTAGCTCCATCTCATAGCCACCTCCCAGAAGACCTATCGATGTCAGACAAGCCACCACCAACGGACACTCACTTTTGGTTTTGCTCTTGGCTTCAGCTGCTCTAACTTCTTAGCAGCGGCCTCGATGGATGCTGCGGCCCCCAGTAATTCTGTTTCTGCAATGACAGTTGGGTCTTCCGGATCCACCCACTCGGTTCCTAAAATCAGTCCAAAAGAAGGTCATTCTTGGTAGCTGCAGACCTCAGGGCACCGGCTTAATTATAGACAAGATCTGGATTTGCATGTGGGGAGGCTCCATGAGCCTACTACCTGCACTGTCCTGAGGCACCTTCTCTCTAGCTTTCATAAAGGCCATCTGGATTGTGAGGAGGGGCTGATTCTGGTTTTCTAAATCAGTTGTGTGTATAGCCCTGCCACAGAGTAGTCACTAAGGAGCTTCAAAAATGAAGAGCCCATGGCCCAAGGCTTGAGCCTGATTCTAACTTTGACGTTAAAGCTCATGGATATAAGTAAGCATCCTCAGAAGACTCTAGATCATGCTCCAGACCATTCAGAGGTTTGCCATTCCCATCTCCTGGGAACACATGAGGAATGGTCCCGCGCCTCAATTCCAAGAAAAGGAAATTGGTGAGAAAATCTTTTCCTGGTGAGTTCACTGCTTCCGTGTAAGCACACAACATACTCAGATAGCACTGCTGTCTAAATGTGAGAATATTATTTGAAAAAGAATAAATATCCTGATGAATGAAAATGCAGATCCAAATAAATGGGGAGACTCCTCAGTTCTCCACGGATTATACCCTGTTGTAGAAGCACTTAATACAAAGACTGGGAGAAAGACTTGCTTTAGGGAGGAAGCTACTTTTAAAATCTAAATCTACCCATTTGCTTCAAGAAAGTACCTCACAGTTCTCCTGGCTCATCTACCAGCAAAGGGCCCACGTTCTGCCCAGTTCGATGTATTGGCACTGCCTCATGGGAGTGCCCTACCCAAAATCATGAGAGAATCCAACCTACCTTTCATGGCTTCTGCGGCCTGGATGAGCTCAGTCACGGCACCAGCAACCCGCTTGGAGAAAGCAGCCAGCTGATGCTTGAGTTCTGGGGTTGGTTTCTGAAGAATCTATGGATGAGAAACAAGCCAAACACATAAGGAGGTGGCAACTGTTGTGACATGAAGGAGGCACACAACCTCCTGGTGGACATGGAGTTCGACAGCCTGGTTTTAATTGCATCTCTGTCCCAAAGTGACTTCAGAATCTTGGAGAAAAACATGTAAGACTCACTGGGCTTCAGTTCCCCCAGGTGAGAAATATTTATTTATTTTTTATTTTTTTTCAAGTGAGAAATATAAGTTGGGAACCAGGGGTGCCTCCAAGATCCCTTCCGACATAGTTCCCAAAGATCTCAGAGGAGAGGAAATCCTTGTCTTTTATTTGAAGTTTCACTTGTCCTGTATTTGTACATAAGACAACTACATGCACGTGAAAATTACCAAACATGTAAGAACCCTCTGAGTGAACACAAATGCTCCCAGCTGTGGGACAGCCAGTGCTTGTGACAAAGCAAATGCAGGACCAGAGGAAACGCGCCACTCATGTCTTGGAGACAAAATCCCTACGTAAGCAACTGTTAACTAATCAAGAGGGTCACTCCTGAAAAAAATCAATCCATTTCCAGGGTTCTGACTTAAGCTCTCCTAGGAGGAGTCCTGAGGATTTGTCCTCTTTTGAATGAGCTCAAAGGTTTTTAAAATTGTTTTCTGCTTTTTGTGGAATTAAAAAAGCTGTTGGAAATTCCAAACATCAATCCCACTTAAAGGACATCTCCAGCTGATTTCTTCTCAAACTCATCCAAGAAAGGAACTAAGAAACAGGAGGACAGCCCTCACCGCCTTCCACCATGGACCTCAATTCTGACGCACACCATCCTGCTCCTTCCTGCATCTGAAATTCCTCTTCCAACACTCTTTTCTGTATTCCCCCCACACCATGTCTCACAAAGGTAATCTTACGATTTAGAAATGTTCAGACAGGAGAAAGTATAACTGCTGTCTATTGCTGTACAATTTTGGAGGCTCTGAGTAGGGGACAAAGCATCAGCCTTGGAAAGCTGTTATTCTGTCATTTGAATGCCATGTTCAAACCTAGCTTTGTCTGTTACTGGTTTGTGAACCTGTTTTCTCATCTGTAAAACTGGGATAATGCCTAGCTCTGTGGGTTGACATAAAGATCAACTGGAAAAACACATAGCAAGTATCTCACACAATGCCAGGAACACCATAGGCGTTCATTAAGTGTCAGTTCCCTTCTTGGTGCCCCATACCCTTTTTCACCAGGCCAGGTAACACAATCTTTTTCAGGAGTTTGAAAAGGATGGCATTTGGACTCCAGGCTGTCGGGAGCCGCAACTCCTAACAGAAGGCAAAGTGAAAATGGGAAAAACGCTGGCTGAGAGCAAGGCCCCAGCTAAAGAGGCCATGCCGGAGGCAAAGCCCCATGGATCCCATTGATGGCCCCCTTTGATCTTTGGGAGTGTGTGCATAAGACAGAAAGTACCCCTTTCTGATGAAGCATTAACTGATAAGCGAGGATGATGTATTGGTGAAACTGAAGTTTGAGACATGAATAAGGAACACAGCAAAAGCACGGCCATTAGAGACGCTAGAGAATGTTTAGTTACCTTCGTCTCCATAAAAAGCAAAACCATTGTGTATAAAGAAAATAAAAGAACTTTCCCATTCTTTATTTTTAATGGTTAACAGACCCTATACTAAATTAACACCTTAGACGGGTAAGATGGAAGAGGAAGTTTGTGAGACCTGAGACAAGTCAATCCTGAGGGTAGCTGCTTTTAAACATAATTTAAGAAAGTATAGACATAGTAGATATAAGTTTGTAAGAGTAAAATGATCTAGTAGTATAATAATATAGGAGAGAATAGTTAAGTAGATAAAAATAGGATGATTAAAGATAATTAGATAAAAAATAATTAAATAGAAAACAAATATAAAATATAAGAGTAGTCAAGCATAATTCATATAAAGGTTGGTAAGCATTATTAGATTATGATTCATATAAGTAAAATAAGAATAAAGATAGATACATAATAGGAAAGTTTATAGGAAATAATTAAGAAATAATAAAGTTAGTTATAAGAAACAATAAAATTAGTTATAGATGTAAACGCCAATATATTGCTGCTAAGTTACATGTAAGAATTGTTAGAAATATGACATAAAAGGGGTAAGGGTTGAAAGGTTACAGTTAATTATTTTTAGCAGAAATTGTTTCGTTCCTGTCTGTTGGTTTTAACATAATAGAAACAAAAAAAGAATAGGGAGGAACAATAAATCATTGTAGAACGTTTGATTGTAAAACATAATGTAAGCTTTTGTGGGCATATGTGTGAGGGGGTTGAGGGTTGAAAATGCCTTATATAAACATGTGAAAATTGAATAAACTTTGGAAGAGTCCCGAACTCGACCCAGGGAGTTGACTTGTGTCTTCTTCCTTCGCCGTGTCTGATTCTCTCACCTCAGGCCCTAACCCTTGTGTTGGAGCTGGACTCTGACACACCATGAGGCTTAGTAAAAAATAGAGGCTTAGTAAAAAACAAAAACAAAAAACCCAAACAAACAAATCTCACATCTCTAGAATAAAAAAGAAAAATTGGACTGGAGGAGTTAATGGGTTACACTGTGACCAGCCACACCAGGGTACAGATGACATGATATTATATACTTGGAATGATTAGTCAATGATTTTTGAGCATTACTTCCCATGCATCTATCCTCATCCTCCCTCCTCTTGTAATCTTTTACATTTATTTTGTATTTGCTTCTGGTCTAGGATTCTAGCTGCTTTGTTATTCTCCCACACTAGAACCCAAATATATTAATAACTCTGCAGATATTAAGAACTCAGTACAGACCTGTGAATGAGTGAACAAACGAACTGAGTGGAAAACAGACCAATACACTATTGGGACAAGAACTATTACGACAGCTTCCTAGGCCAATTCCAAAAGAACACTGGAACCATGGAGAGGTGAGTAAATGCCTTTACCTTCTAGTGCAGCCAGTGGGCAGGCAATTTAGCCAAGCACGGGTTTTGGAGTCAAGGTCAATGTACTTGTATACCGGCCCTTAACCCCTCTCTAAGCTTCAATATACTTAGCATTTCAGTGAACATAACAACCATCCTTTCCTTAGAGAGTTGTGGTAAAATGATACACATTAATATAGAGAGTGCTCCTGATAGCATTGTTCTGGGCATTCGGATATTTAAAATTTCTCCAAATAATTCTCATATACAGCTAGAGTTGAAAATCACTGCTCTAGACTCAGATGTGGCATTTGACACCACTTAATTGTAAAAGGCTTGTACAATATTTGTTTGAAATAAGATATGCTATAAAACCACCAGGTTATGGCTCAGGGTCAGCTCATAGGCATTTAAAAATGGTTTTCCCACAGTGACAAACACAACATGACTTAGCAAATGGTTAAGGGTTTGGTGGAGATAATCATACTTAATAGTGAAAGGTGGAATGTTTCTCCCCTAAGATAAAACATTAGGTAAGGATGTTTATTCTCACACTTTTATCAGTGTTGTACTAGAATTCCTAGGCAGTTCAATAAAGAAAAATAAATAAATGACACACAGAAGGGAAAAGTTCACAGATGACATGAACATGTATATAGAAAATGCTAAGGAACCTATAAAAAAACCTTCTAGAACTAATAAGTGAGTTTAGCAAGGTTGCAGGATTTAAGGTCAACATACATACATCAATTCCACTTCTATATACTAGCAATTAAAAACTTGGAAACTGAAAGTTTTTAAAAAATACCATTTATAACAGCATAAAATTTTTTAATTACCTAGAGTTAAATTTGACAGATTACAGACATTACTGAAGAATATTAAAGATCTAAAAAATAGAGAAATCTACAGTATTCATTGGATCAGAAGACTCAACGTTGCTAAGATGCCAATTCTCCCCAAATTGCTCTATAGGTTCAACACAAGGATTGTATCCTCAACAGGTTTTTGTAAAAATAAAAATTTGACAATACTATCCTAAAATGCACATCAAATACAAAGGATCTAGAAGAGCCAAAACCATTGTGAAAAAGCACAAAGTTGGGGGTTTTTGTTTGTTTGTTTGTTTTTTGAGTTGGAGTCTCACTCTGTCACCCAGACTGGAGTGCAGTGGCCACTCCCGGCCACCGCAGCCTCAGCCTGCTGGGCTCCGGCGATCCTTCCGCCTCAGCCTTCCAAGTAGCTGGAACTACAGGCTCGCGCTACCACACCCGGCTCATTTTTGATTTATTGTAGAGATGACGTCTTGCCAAGTTGCCCAGGTGGGTCTTATGAACCCGCGGGCTCAGGCAATCCACTCACTTCATCCTCCCAAAGCGCTGGGTTTACAGGCTGAGCCACCGAGCCCGGCTTGAGTTGGGAGTCTTAAACTACCTGATTTCAAGGTTTATAAAGATGTTGTGATTGAGACGATATGGCCATTGGTATAAAGACACACAGATCAACGGAGTAGAAAAGAGTTTATAACTAGACTCATGCATAATGGTTTCAACCAAGGTGCTAAGGCACCTTAATTCAGCGGGGACAGGATAATTTTTTCAATAAATGATGCTAAAACAAGTGGATAGCCATATGTAAGAAAATGATCCTTCACCCTTTCCCTGTGCCATACGCATACATTGACTAGAAACAGATTATAAAATTAAATATAAGAATCAAAACTACGTAGAAGAAAATATAGGAAAACATCTTAGTGATTTTGGCTTTGGGAAAGATTCTTAAATAGATGACCAAAAGCACAACTACAAAAGAGAAAACAAAAAAACCTGGTAAGTTGGACTTCATAAATTTAAAACCTTTTGATCTTCAAAAGACACTGTCATTCACACAATGGAATATTATTCTGCCAGAAAAAGGAATGAAATTCTAATACGTGTCATGAAATTGATGAATTTTAAAAACATTATGCTAAGTGAAAGGTATAATTCATCTGTCAGGGTAAAGAAAGCTACTCCAGGATATGTAAGAAATCAGAGCAGCTCACCTCTTTATTCCATCCAAGGACAATACTTGAGGGAAAACATATATAAACAAGTAAGGAAAGAAACAGTAGAAATTTCAAAATGAGGAAACAGGAAGTGAAGAGAACGGTGGAGAATGATGAACTCTTCCTTGTCCTCACCTCAAAAAGGCTAGAGATAGATTATGGGAATGTGTAATGTCAATGTTAGTAAAGATTTTTTAAAACAGCAAAGAAAAACATTATGCCAAGCGAAAGAAGCCAGTTGCAACTGATCACATATTGTATGATTCTATCTATATACAAATTCCAGAACAGGCACATGTGTAGGGGCAGAAAGCAGATCAGTGACTGTCTGAGGCTGTGGGTATGCAGTGGGGAGGATGAGGTGTGGGTGCTAATGGGCACGAGTTTTCTTTCTGGGGTGATGAAAATGTACTAAATTCAATTTATGGTGAGAGCTGTACAACTCTGCAATTATACTAAACACTAATGAACTGTATACTTTAAATAGATCAAGTTTGTCATGTGTAAATTCTTATTATTTTTTGAGACAGGGTCTTACTCTGTTGCCCAGATTGGAGTGCAGCGACACAATCACAGATGACTGCAGCCTCAACTTCCCAGGCTCAAGTGATCCTCCCACCTGAGCCTTTGGAGTAGCTGGGACTACAGTTGTGCACCCTCACATCCCGCTATTTTTAAAAAAATTTTTTTGAATGTTTTGGAATATAGGTTTCACTGTATTGCCCAGGCTGGTCTTAAACTCTGGGCTCAAGTGATTTTCCTGCTTCCGCCTCCCAAAGTGCTGAGATTACAGGTGTGAGCCACCATGCATGGCCTAATTTTGTCATATGTAAATTATATCTCAATAAAGCTGTTTAAAAAAATAGAATCAACATGGCATTCAAATAAAAGAACAGAAAGCGTCAATATCATCCTAAAATTAGATGACCCTTGCAAACATTCAGTTCATTCTAAATGTTTAACATCAGCTCATTCTAAATGCTTAATATCTGAGGACTATAAGATGCATTTTGGTTTGACTTTTGCATTTATCTAAGTTCTATCCACACATGATTTTTTTCTCAACTCTCTGTAGTGCTGTCAATTTCTTTCTTTTTAAATAATATAAATTTGTCTTCTTTGCTTCCACAAGACATTGTTATAAAAATAAAAGGATAAGCCACACCTCTGGAGAATCTATTTGCAGAACATATATCTGACAAAGAACTTGTATCTAGAAAATACAAATAATTTTAAAAACTCAATAATAAGACAAAACACCCAATAAAAAATAGACAAAACGTCTTAACAGGTATTTCACCAGAGAAGATATATAGAGGGCAAACAGGTACATTAAAAAAGTTATTCAACAATGTAAATTAAAATCACAATGAGATACCACTATGCACCCACTGGCTAAAATTTAAAAGACTGACATGAAAACCGGTATCAAGGATTTAGAGCAATTGAAATTCTCATATACTGCTTGTGGAAGTATAAAATAGCAAACCACTTTGGAAAACAGTCTGGAAGCTTCCTAAAAAGTTAAACATACACCTACCCAATGCCACAAACATTCAATTTCTAGGTGGAATGAACACATATTGGCACAAAGACTTGTGTATATATGAATGAATGTCCTTTAAAGTTTTATTTATAATTATCAAAATCTGGAAACAACCCAAATGTCCATCAACAAGTGAATGGATGAACACATTTTGGAAAATCCATACAATGGAATACTACTTAGCAATGTAAGGGGACAAATTAGTGATACATAACAACAAAGATGGAATTGAGAATACTGAAGCTGAGTGAAAGAAGTCTGATAAAAAGGAGATGATAAATGATCTCATTTATAGAAAAGTCTAGAAAATGTAAGCAAATCTATAATAATAAAAAGCAGATCAGTGGTTGCTTGGAAGTTCTGAGGGGTGATGAATATATTCATTATTTTGGTTGTGGTGCTGCTTTTACAGATGAATTACCATGTCATTTCTCAAACTGTATGCTTTAAATACATGTTGTTTAATGCATATTAGTTATGCCTCAATAACATTGGAAAAAAGTTGCAGGTGTGGTGGAGAGATTCACTTAAATCATCAAAGTAGAAGGATTAAAGATCTTTGTCTCCAAAAGAAGAGCCCTTCATGTAGAATGAGTTTCACTTGGCATACACTATGGCCCTCTCAAACAGGGAACAACCTTGAGCTAAAAAGCCCGAGCTTCAGAGAAGGCAGGAGGAAAGGAGTTCTATTTTTATGCCGCCATTAAATCAACATGATTTCTAATAGCAGGCAATAGACAGATCCTAATTAAAGCTCTGCAGTGCAAGCGAGGGTAATTTTAACCCTGCTGCAGATCTCATACTGTGGCTTTGCAGAAATATGGAACTGTGAATGCTGCGGAGGCAAACTAGCTGCTTCTTGCCTGCAACACAAATCCTTTATGATAAACCAGCAAATAACAAATGCAGGAGGCTAACGTTACTCAAATGGGCATCTTCCCAGCTTCATACAGCAGCTCTCAGGGCAGCAGGGAGATGGCTCTGCCCAGTTAGATCCTGTTTGTTGAGGGTGAACTGGATACATCATAGAAAAGACTTCCCTAAGTGGAGGCTGTCAATTTGGAGTCTCCGAATGCAGAAAGGTTCCAACTGGGGGCGGGGGGGGTGGGTGTCTGTGACTCCTCTTCATGGTGTGAGAAGCGTTTGTGTGTCGACACTGACATTTCTTTGATGAGGGTGGGGGAAGGCCGGAAATGGTCCAGGGCTTTCAGCTCACAGGGGCCCAAGATCCACAAAAAGTTAAGGATGGTAAAATCATGGCGTGTATCTACATAGGTCAAATGAGAAAAGGACTGGAAAGAGACGCAAAACGAATGATTACTGATATGTTTCTTTAAACTGTAAGGATTGGAAGCAAATAGGACAATTGCCAATTAACAAGATTAATTAATTACAGGCAGTGAGCACATGGATATGGACATCACTTTCTGTGTTTTTAAGCCTTTCCAAAATAAAACTAAAATATGCACACCAGCAAAAAAGGCTAAGAATGCTTGGCTCCCAAGTCTTTCAACAGAACATGGCTAAGACAGCATCAACTCAAGCACATTCTCGTGTGCCTCGTTTAGGAAAGGCAGCCCATTGAAGAGGATCCCTGATCCTTCCACCCCCAAAAATGACCTCAATTTATCTCTGCAGATTGCTGGATCCTTTCTCCTAACCTTCATTTTTAGAATATTTTTCTTTCTCCTTTTGTCAAAAATGGACAATTATCTGGTCTCTCTTTTAGGAATCTCTACCGATTCTCCTTGAGTCGTTAAAAACGGGGCCTATTTTTCCAGCATTCCAGGAAGACTGTCCTAAGATCTTTCGTTACAGTTCTGGTTTTCTTTTCAGAATGGAGAGACCATGGTCATCTGACTACACCTGATCTCTCTGCAAAGACCAAGGAATAGGGTGAGGGGCAGAGTCTCTAGTTTTTTTTTTCATTGCTTTTCTAACCACCTGTAAATATCTAGTCAGATTGTAGTATGTATTTTTTCTTTTATTTGAGAGAATTTCAACAAAATTCGAATGTCTTCTCTAGACTAGCAATTAGGCTTTCATTTTCTGATTGTGTCCTTCAGAACTCCCTCTGAAAATGGACACAACTCTTTGTTAGGTCTCCATGGAGCACCTGGCCTTGACAGTCCTGTGGCTCACAGGCTCTCAGTGTGAAACAAGCTTCCATGTCCTTATACTTCTTTTAGCCCAGATTTCTCCAAACACTGCTTTGGAGAAGGAGTTAGGGTTAATGATGTGAAATGTGAACTAATTTTTAGCAGCAGATTCAAGATGACAGCACAGAATACTGTCACAGGGGTCCTACACTTTTTTTAGTCAGGAACTTGTATTTTTAAAAATATGTTTATACTAATTCCCTGGAAACAGAGGCTTATTTTCTTCCTATATTTTTATTAGAAAATGTCCTTCAGAGAGTGTGTCTAGCTTTCTAAAGACAACAGAAATAAATCCATGAACAAATAAATACACAACACTATTTCATTCACATCCTTTAAAGTAGAGCCACACCCCTCTCACCCGTAAGGGGGGAAAGTTCTAACTGCAAAAGATGAGATGGATTCTGTTTATTTTATAAAAATTGCTTTACTATCATTTTGCTTTTCTTCCTGTTAATGACTTCATTTTAGCACCAGCAACCATAAACCTCTCAACAGCTTTGCAGAACTAGGACATTTATATTTCTACTGCAATTACAGACTACAAGGACAATAATTATATAGAATGACAGAAAAAAATATCCAGGTGGTAGGCTTTTAACAGATACATCAACCACCCAAGTATGCAACACATAAGGCTTTGGAGTCCCAATTCTACAGTAAACACAAGGAAGAATCCACAACAGATAGCCAATCTATTGAAATGTAAGTAGTCACAAGAGAAGCATGTCTGGCCATAAAGGGCCACTGTTCTTGCCTAGGCCTTGGGAAAGAAAGCGGTGGTCACTCTCCCTCCTTCCAACCTCTGGCCTTCATGAGCACCTCCCAGATGAGACCTCAATTACATGTGATCTTGGGTCTCCCCATGGTAAGTGCCCTTCCTCCTGCTACAAAAAAGCTGCAGATTAACATTAGGGCCGATGCCTAACATAGCAGCTAAGTGGCTGTGAAATAGGGGTCTCTGAATGTGTGGTCAGGGAATGTTCCCAGAGATCCCCAGACCCCTCAGCCTCCTCTCAGGCCAAGAGGCCAACTGTCTGCCCACTGCTTGGACAGGATATATACTCCACATACAGGAATTCCTTGTCTTGTTTTGTTTACCCAAACAAGGTGGGCATGGAAAGGAGAGGTGATGAGGAGACAGGAAGCTCTCTGGTGCATCCACCAACTTGTTCCCAGATACAGGGATAGGGCTTAAAGTCAGCATGGGATCAGGAAGGGGACCCTGACAGGGCTCCACTTTCTTTTCTCCTAAGAACTTCTTAAGCACTGGCGCCTATCCTTCCTTCTGAAGAAAGAACTCCTCTCCCTAGAGTGCTGTCTTTTTGCTGAAGAGAGACAGGGGAGACCTTCACTCCTTTCAACCTAGGCTTGTGGACTTGTCAGAGATGAAGGTGGAGGTAGACTCTGCATGGGGACACTCCTATTCAACGACTCACCAAGGGCAAAGACGCAGATTGCCAAGCCGAGGCCCACGTGTGCAAGGCCTGGACCCACAGATGCCACAGAAGGTATCGTTGCTGCACAGATACAGGCGTAGGTGGTGCTGGAGAAAATACAGTCCCACCCAGCAACGGAACCGGGAGGAACGATGACATGGGAATAAGAGGATCCCTGCATCTCCTCTCTTCCCCTAAAATGAGCTAGACAAAGACTAAAGCATGAGAGAGAAAATAAGATGGAGAAATGGGGTGAAGGCAGGGAGCTCCCACACAGGAAGCTGAGAGGGCACTGCTGCTGCAAGCCTGGTGCCACCCACTAGCCAGAAATGGCACCTTCCAGGCAACAGATTTCAAACAAAGCACTCAGCGCGTGTTAGCTCGGTCACACAGGCCTGGGTTTCCAGACACGCGCATTTCACCCTTAATAAGCTGCCTGTATAACACTGAAGGAAACTGAAGCCCTGAAACTGAAGCCCACTGTGAGACAGTGGCCACACAGCTATTTGTGAGGTAGAGCCAGGATTTGAACTCCAGACTTCTAAACTTACTGTGTGCACAATACTGTGTCTAATTCTCAGTTAGGATAAGGCTCCACTTGACTTCCAACATACTGTTCCATAATGAAAAAGATGCCTTTGAGGAGCCTTGCTGGTTTCATTCTATTTAACCTGAAATTCTTCCAGGCACTGGAATTCTTCCGCTGATACTTCAACTATATCCCAACCCCTCTGGCTGGTTGAGCCACAGAGGCACTTGCTTGTGAACGCCGACTGGCTAAGACACTCTTTCCTTGGCCCATGTGCAACACACGGGTCACAGGAGTTCAGACTTTGGGAGCCCAACGTTAGTAACCCCATACTGGTGACTCTCCCGAAAGACACACTTCAGCACTGATACAGTTACCTGGATGAAGCTGAAAAACCGGGATCCCTTAAGTGAGCTAAAATGCTTACTATCAGAAGATAATTGATTTTTAAAAAGGAGACAGTGCAGTGAATTGGGAAGATATGCCAAGAATTGGGATTTGGTCCCAGATCTGCTGGGAATAGTTGGGTGATCTAACCAAGGGACAAACTTCTTTGGGCCTCAGATCATCCTCTGGGCTGCTAGCCTCACGTGATGGCACAAAGGCAAAATAAGAGAACTTGAGAATACCCAGCAAGTGAAAGGCTTGGCAGCCTTCCTATGGGCATGTGCACTGTGTATCTGCAGGGGGCCTGGATTTCCTTTCTTAGGTTTGGAAGAACCAGGGCAGTGATGGGAGGGGAGACATCGTCAACTCTCTTCTGGGGATGTCCCTGACCACCTGGGCCTGCCCCAGACCATACATGGTTCTAAACCCAGGACTCAGAAACAGATGCACAGTGCACATGCTTCCTGCCTCTCCATGGTTGGCCCTCAGGGCCTGGGGGTGTCAAGCCACGCTAGGAACTGGGTGTCTGTACAAACCTGAGGCTCTTTCATGGGTGGTCTAACACCATGACCCCTGCAGCCCCTGCACGGTTTTTCCCATTTCTGTCTCTTAACCAAGCTCCATGCTGGGCGTGCCAGGCTGGGGGAGCCATTCTCACCAGGATTTTAGCCATTCACCCATGGACAGGAGGAAGTCGTAAGAGCCTAGGGCTCTACTTGGAGCACTAGCAATGGTCCTCCCTAACTTGTCACATAGACTGGCGTGGCTCTCTTGATGTGATGAGACCTCCTGACACTTGTTCAGTTGTGGTACTGGCTACCCATCCGCTCCACCCCTCACTCTGCTCACCCCTCTTCCAGGCTAGTCTTGCCTTCTGCGTGCAAGAGAAACCGGAGGCGCCCTGGATTCTAACTGTCACTTCCTCCAGGCTGTCCTTTTTAGCTCAGTGTCCTGGGCCAATACATGCGGGGACCCTTCAGCTCGATCCAGCCCCAGCCTCACAAGTGGGGCTCACACAGTCCTCTAAGAGGGGTCTTCCTGAAGAACACATGGTCCGCATCAGCCGGGGTGGCTAGCGTGACACAGCTATTCCTCGGCCCTGCCCTTGCCCGCATGCCTCCTCACCACCAAGACGTGTTCCAGAAGGTCCAAGTAGCCGAGCGTGCACTCCGTCCCATACCGCAAGGCTCTGGTTCGCACCTCATCATTGACGTCAGGGTGGAAGGATGCTTGCTGGAGAGAGAAAGGAATGTTGACATCTTTAAACAGGAAGATTCTGCTGGGAGTCACCTGGCCAGGAGTGCCAGGCAGCCCTGGGTCCAGAGGCAGGAGACCTTAACCCCAGTGGCCTCTTGAGAAACCTGCCCTGACTCCCTGGACAGGAAGGTCATTCCTCTGCATTACCCCGGCCCCTCCCACCTGCCCCCAGCAGGCTCTCTGACATCATCTGTGTGTTGACTTTGTTAGTGCCCGGGGTCAGATGACAGAAACAACTGCATCCTCCCTTTCCCACCTCCCTGTTTTTGAACTGCAGAAAATTCCACAGGCACTAACATGTCTAGCAAGATTCATGACTAGGGCTTACAGCAGGAGACATACTGACCCAGGGTCAGCCTGGCCTCTCTTCAGCAACACCAGGAGTCCTCAAGGCCCCTTGCTGTTCACAGGCTAATTAAGCCCTGGTTCTCACCCCTGGCCTGACCACGCTGCAGTCACAGTGAGGTCTCTGTGACCAGGGCCCTCTGGCTCCTGAGATGCTTCAGACAGTGAGCTCTCCAGTACCCTCAGAGGCTCCAAAACTCTGCTTACATGATGCAAAAGTCAATAAGCAAACGGGGCACATGCTCAAGGCAGCACCTCAGGATTTTTTCTTGTACTATGGCCTGCCCACTTAGTCCTTCATGAGATTATCACCTCCAACGGCATAACCATCCATAGGGTTGCCAGGTAAAATACACCCAGTTAAATCTGAAACGTTAGATACACAATGAAAATGTTTTAGCACAAGAATGGGACACCCTCTGCCTTATCTGCTAAAGCCAGCAACTCTTCCCACTCTTTCTTCTACTGCTTCGCTCTGGAAATAACAAAGAGCCTTGCAGAAGTACATGCAATAGAAAACCACCCCAAACTCACAAATCGGGACGCACACAAATCACACATTAGGGTTAAAAAGCCAACGCTGAAGGGGAATACGGCCCAGCCTCCTCTTTTGGTCCACTCAGGTCCCTCTCCCTGGGCATGGGGAAGGGGTGTTGGTGTGAGCACCTGTGGGCTCTCTCCTTATCTGCCCCCACAACTCTGGAAGGCCCGGGGCTCATTTGTGCCGCCAGCAGGTCATTTACGAGTCAAGTTTCACTCATCTGAGGACTAGGGGCTCACTTTGTATTCACCCTCATCTTTCCATGACCCCAGGAGTGGGGCACAGAGCCTCACATCTATGTGATATGTCTACCCTGTGGGAAGACACAGGCTGCGATGCTACCGGACATCATTTCTGGTAGGTCACATGCAAGCCCTTATGCAGGGTTGCGGGAGAGGGGAAGTTGATGTATTCTTGTGCCCTGCGAGTGGCTCTACAACTTGGTCAGAACCCTTTGGGAGAGCAATCTGGCCGTCATTAAAATCTCATACCACTGCACCCACTAATTCTGCTTCTGGAAGTCTTGCCTAAGGAAATAACCCAAAGCACAGACAAAAACAGACATACCCAAAAATGTTCACTGAGGTAAAGTTCATGATTAAAAAAAAAATGCACACAGCCTAAATATTTGATAATAGGAGAAAGATAATATTTGTTGACAGAATAATAATAATATTTGTTGTGAAGTCATTAAAAAGTCAGTGATGGAGACTCATAGCAACATTGAAGCAGCCATATAACATTAGTTACAATAGTAGATACAAGGTTATATCTAACACAGACATATGCACATGAAAGAAAGATCAAAAAGAAATATGCAAGATAATTAGGGTGCAGGCCAGTCTTCCTCTCTGCCCAAGGAAGCAGTATAACTCTCCCACTCTGATATGATGAGCCAGTATGTACCTTTCTGCACCTCCACATTTGCCCTGGCTGTCATGCTCAGACCCAAAGCAGTGCTCAAACAGGGAAGCTTAGCCCTTCTGCTTGGCACATGATGCTTCCTTTTTTTTTTTTTTGAGTCTGGATCTCATTCTGTCATCCAGGCTGGAGTGCAGTGGCACGATCATGGCTCAGTGCAACCTCGACCTTCTGGGCTTAGGCAATCTTTCTGCCTTAGCCTTCCAAAGCTGGAACTACAGGCATGTACCACCACGACTGACTAATTTTAAAAATAATTTTTTTTGTAGAGATGAGGTCTTTCTATGTTGCCCAGGTTGGTCTTGAACTCCAGCTTCAAGCAATCCTCTCACTTCAGCCTCCCAAAATGCTGGAATTATAGACGTGAGCACTGGGTCAGCGAAGCTTCCTTCTTAATTCACCACCCAGCATCCCTGGTTTTTGGTATGTGCCCTACTGCACGCACACCTTTTCTGGCCAGCTGTCTGATGCTCTTTTGTAAAGGGGTGAAGAATACAGGAGATCAAAGGAAGCAGAAATGCTAGTGAGTCTGCTAAGTTAAGTCCTGTCCTAGCAGGTGTCTCAGGGCTCAGCAGTGACACACGTGCAGTCTGGTTTTGGCATGTGACGCCAGAATACAGTCTTCAGGACTCTGGCTGTTATTTTTTCCTGCAAAGTCAAGATGGTCTGATCCAGGGGCAAAATCACAGAGAGCAGTCAGGATGGGCCAACAGCAGCCACACTTCTCACTTCATCTCTTCCCCTGAAATCTGAGGTGGATTCTATTTTAAAAAACCCATTTAACCATGATCTTTTTTCTGTTCACTTTTCCTCCTTCATGTCTGTGACATGGTGACAAATGTGTCTGGAGCTCATCAACCACAGTGACACTGAGCATTACGGCTGGAAGCCCCTGCACAGCAGAAAACAACTGGATGAGGAATTAAAAGAGCTTGTTTCAGCACTATTTTGATAGTGAATAGCTGTGTGACCTTGGTTATGCTAATACTTAACCTCTCTGAGCCTGTTTTACCATCTGACAAATTGAAATAATTACTCTCGCCCTTCTCATCAGGGATCAAATGACAGAATACATAGGACAGACCTTCCAAAACTGTGAGGTGCCTTTAGGTCTATCTTGCTAGACAACTAACTACCCATCTCTGATGAAAACTTTAGACCCTTTGGAAGTTATCACTTCTAGTGGGAAGATTCCACTGAGCACGTCGAGATGGCAAATACTTTCAGCCTTAGGAGACAGCCCAATTTCCTGACCTAGCGCCCCTAGTCCTTCATGAACTTGGCCCTACCTGCCTTCTACCTCCCCACCCTTGTCTCTCCAGCTCACCCTCTCTTTCTCTCCGCTCCATCACACCCAGGGAGCCCTCCCGTGGCCAGGTCCTTGTACACACATTGCTGCAGCTCCCCAGCCCCCCTACTTCACCCAGTTACCTCCAAATCCTCCTACCCCTTCTGGGGAACCACCAAGAAGCCACAAGAGTCGGACTGTGCAGCGGTGGCCTGCAAAGAACTTGCTTCACCACAGAAAACAGCTCTATTCCCTCAGGCCTCAGGCAGCAGGAGCCGGCCTTTTGCTTCTGGTTCATCTTCAGCCTCACTCACCATGGCAGGGGCTCATCAATCAATCACTAAGTAGAAGCCAGAGTACCCAGAGCCAGACTGTCCCGAGAAGGGTGAAGGCCTGGGCAGGGGGCACTCAGGAGAATGCAGGGCGATGTGGGGGCTCTTAGGATTCATTTTCTTTTCTTTCTTTTTTTTTTTTGCGTAGGAGCCTCACTCTGTCGCCCAGACTGGAGTGCAGTGGCCACTACCGGACGCCGCAGCCTCGACCTACTGGGCTTCGGCGATCCTCCCGCCTCAGCCTTACAAGGAGCCGGAATTACAGGCACACGCTACCACACCCGGCTCATTTTGATTTATTGTAGAGATGAGGTCTCGCCAAGTTGCCCAGGCAGGTCTCGAACCTGTGGGCTCAGGCAATCCACTCACCTCAGCCTCCCAAGGCGCGGGATTACAGGCTGAGCCACCGAGCCCGGCTGGATTCATTTTCTTAATAGATAAAAGATGAGGGTCACAGGGCTCAGGTCTCCGTGGCTCCCTTGCCAAGCACAGGCTTGGGCAGACTCCCATGAGCCACCCAAGGACCAGAGGAGATTCTCCAAGATGTCTGGCAAAAAGGTAGTTCCCCGTTCTGTTGTGTTTCTCTGACTTACTCCCTCACCTCGTGGCCTCACCTCGTGGCCACACCTCTCCTAGCGCCCGACGGCTGACCTGGAGGGCAGGAAAAGTTCATCTGGATGACCTGGAACCAAGTGCTGCGATCCCTGGTTAGCAGTCTCGGGGTTCCACCATATGCCCTGCAAGAAGGCTTCTTGACTACTCAGGAAGAACTAGAAAGAGGATGAGGCCCGCAGGGCTGACTTTATTCCCTTTCAAACAATCACAAATCTGCCATAGAGAGTTGCTTCCCACAGGCGAAGACAGGCCCATGCTGTCTTCAGCGTGCATTTTTATTACAAAGTTTGAGGAGCTGAGCTGATCCCTTCTGCATGTTCTGGGCCCTCCCCTTTTCCAAAGGACACCAAACAATGCACTCATGACTGAGAACCATCTGTCCAGCCCAAACAATGCCAAGGTCTTTACCTTGCAAGCCGTCAACATATCGGACACGGCTTTCCGGCTCAGATTGGCAGTAGCAATCACATCCTCCTGTCTACATGAGTTCCCAGCCGCCACGGCTTTGGCTGTTGCCATGGTGATGCCTTTTGTCATCCTTATGGATTCTTCGGGTGATGATGTCTTTTCAGGTACCTCTTTTGACTGGAACACCTGAAAGTCAGAAACAGAGAGGTTAAAGGTTAAAAAAAAATCAAAATGGAAGGACAAAAATCATTTGTTCTTCTCCATCCAGGCTGTAGCTGTGTCTGAAAACCAAGCCAGCCACTGGAAGAAACAGTCAATTGGCAGAACATTAGAAATTTAATTTGAGTAGAGTAATATCGTTTTTGCTTTTGGGATTCTAGCACGGACAAACCTCCCACACTCGCACGTGGCATTCATGGGAACAATCATGTATGGTGAGGGAGACACAGTGATCACCTGTTCATCTGTAGGAACTGACACTCAGTATTTACACACCACCCCTCCCAGGAAGGTTGCCTGTGGCCTCTTAGCTCTTTTCCCCTATCCCTGCTGGTGCTTCGCAGTTTCCAGACATTCCACAGTCCGGTGCAGGTCTAGGGGTGGGATGGACCTGGCTGGACCACTCCAGGTTCACCTCTCCTTTCTCTTGAAGGGGCGAGAAGCTGGGGGAATGACGCCTCAGTTCCTTTTCTCCTTGGCCTGTCTTACAAATATAACCACGTAATGGTGCAGAGGTGTTCATGTCGAGTGCGCCGTGGTGACACTGTGAATTATTTACCACCACATGCCCCTCTTAGAGAAGCTGACATAAATTAACCATGGCAAGTCAATATCCCACTTAAAATGCCCCTGTCAGTGAAGTCCACCACTCCTGCTTAAGCCCATCTGCCTTATCGGCTATGTGTGACTGGTGCCTGGCTGTGTGCTGAATGGGCATCTGTCCCTGCACACAAGATCTGACAGCCCAGGTGGGGCTGCCCTGTCTTCAGCACCAGGCAGCCTTGTCTCAGCAGGAAAAGCTTCCCTGAGGAGAAGGCAGGGCCCAGTCAGTGACCCCATCGAATGTCAACCAGTGTCAGCCATCACTACCCCCCACAGATGGGCAACTGCAATTACACAGCTCAGGACCCTGCATCCCAGCCCCACCACTGAATGCTGCTATGGAATGGAGACCACGTGGATAAGTCCTCTATACAAATGTGGCCCTCATGGTCCATGCTCCACAGAAACCCAGAATCTGGGTGAATTTCAAATCACACTGGCATACTTAGAATAACCACATGTCTGTAGTTTCCGAGGATAGCCCCAAATTTCAAATCCCTCCCATCGCTACCATTATGCCTACCCACGCATGTCAGAACCTGTGTCCAGACTTTAAGGAGGAAATGCCCAGCCCGTGCAGCCAGGCGAATGCCACGCAGCGGAGCCGGAGGGCGCCACCAGTTGCTGAGTCGCTCCCGTACTTTTTAGCTTCTCCTTTAAAGGATGATTTAAGCACAACATCCACCAAGACTAAGTTCATTAATGACATGACAAGGGAACACAAGGTCCTGTCACCAACACCCAGGGGAATTACTTTGCTATTGTTTCCACTGCTGACCCTCAGGTTGCCCTCACAGGTGACCCTTTAGAGGTGCAAAACAACTTGTTACAAAGACAGGTAACCACCTCTTCCCCACCAAAAAGGTGAATCTTAGATCAGATCTCCTATTAAAAAGAAATGTCAGCCAGGCTTGGTGGCTCAGCCTATAATCCCGCGCCTTTGGGAGGCTGAGGTGAGTAGATTGCCTGAGCCTGCGGGTTCGAGACCCGCCTGGGCAACGTGGCGAGACCTCATCTCTACAATTAATCAAAAAATTAGCCGGGCATGGTAGCGCACGCCTGTAGTTCCAGCTACTTGGAAGGCTGAGGCGGAAGGATCGCCGGAGCCCAGCAGGTCGAGGCTGCGGTGGCCGGGAGCAGCCACTGCACTCCAGTCTGGGCGACAAAGTGAGACTCCAACTAAAAAAAAAAAAAAAAATAAATGTCGGTTTGAAACCACTCATTTTCAGCATCTATTTTAGGGATTAGAATGAGTCCATCTATAGCCATCATGGGAACAAAAGAACAGCAGATAACATTCGTATCACAGTCACTTTAGGGTGTTCTCACTCTGCAATGCCGGAAAAAGGCAGAGGAGGACAGGGCCCAGTGCCCTCAGCTTGGATGACTGGACCAGAGGGGAGCTTGATTTTTTTTTTTTTTTGAGTTGGAGTCTCACTCCCTCACCCATGCTGGAGTGCAGTGGCCCACTCATGGCCACCCCAGCATTGATCTGCTGGGCTCAGGCGATCCTTCTGCCTCAACCTTCTTCTTACAAGTATCTGGAACTACAGGTGTGTGCTATCATGCCCGGCTAATTTTTTGATTTATTGTAAAGATGAGGTCTCTCCAAGTTGCCCAGGCTGTTCTAGAACCTATGGGCTCAGGCAATCTCCTGACCTCAGCCTTCCAAAGTGCTGGGATTACAGGCTTGAGCCACCACACCTGGCCGGGAGCTTGATTTTAAAGGGAAGAGTCTCAGGCAGAGGCAGCCAGGCTTTGCCAACAGCAATCCTCTGACTTCAAATGCTGCATGTGTGCAGGCAGCAGTATCAGCTGTTGCCAACAGCAACGTGAATCAAGATGCTACATACTGTACACACGATTTAAACCCAAGGTGGGTAAGAACAGCCAAACTCACTTTCCCTTTTGCCAGGAGTCTTCTGCAATGCTTTGGTTTTGTGCTGGCACTTTCGTGGAATTAAACCTGAATCGTCCACAAGGGCTGAGCCAATTTACATCTCTACCACCAAGTGTATGAGTGTCCCCTTTTCTTGGCAACCTTGCCAAACAGCTTGAACATTTCTCAAAGAACTCAAGATACATTTATCATTCAACCCAGCAATCCTGCTTCTGGGAATATTCCCAAAGGAGCACAAATTGTTCTACCAGAGAGACACTTGCACTCGTATGTTTATCATAGCACTATCCACAGTAGCAAACACATGGAACCAACCCAGGCGCCCATCAATGGTGGACTGACTAAGGAAAATGTGGTATATATGCACCATGGAATACTATGCAAGCATCAAAAAGAATAAAATCATGTCCTTTGCGGCAACATGGATGCAGCTGAAGGTCATCATTCTAAGTGAATTATTACAGAAACCAAAAACTAAATGCCACATGTTCTCACTTTTAAGTGGGGAATAATCACTGGGTACACACGGGCATAAAGATGAAACAACAGACACCAGGGACTTCCTAGAGGGGGAGGGAGGGAAATAAGGGCTGAAAAACCGCCCACTGGGTACCAAGCTGACCACTTGGGTAAATGGACTCAACAAGTCATGCAACAGGCCCATTAATAAACGGCATCTGTATTCCTTGAATCAAAAATAAATAGAACATGAATAGTACTAAAGGACATATTTCAATGAACGCCTTGATTACTATTATAAATCGATCCCAGCCAAACCCAGTGACACCTGGGGCCTCAGTGATACAAAGTTACTGAAAGGTCGGTGAGGGGCCCCTTAGTTCAGGGGTTCTAGGTAAAACATCATTGTACAAAGAATCTCAGAGGCGTGCTGGGGTCAGCTCTTGGAGGCTGGACTCCAGGGAGGTGACAGCTGCCTCCTTACCGTGAGCTCTTGCTTTATGCATTCAATTGTGGCCTCAAGCGCCCTGGTGCCCCGGGTGGCCTCATCCTCTACCGCCTTTACAGTCTTGAGGAGGGAGGTGACATTGGTCACCATCACCTACACAGGAAGAGAGAAAACAGAGAGTGCACTGCGTGAGGCCCAGTCCTTGTTCCTTTCCGCTCAGACTGAATGCCAATTGCGGAGACCTCTCTTTCCTCCCAGTGAGAAGGGAGCTCAGGCACCCATTCTCACTGCACGTCTGCACGTGTGTGTCCCCAGCACAAGCCCCATTCTACCTTGGCGGCCCCCTTGAGCTGGTACATGGAGGGGTCGTCGGCCGGCTTGCTGGCGGCTCCCTTGGTTGCACCGATGAGGTCGGAAAGGGCCTTGGCCACGTCTTTGATGGCATTGATCAGCACAACCTGAAAGAGAGTCAGAGCCCAGATGAGCAGGCGCCATGCATTCCCTTGCTGACTTCACCAGGGGCACAGGGGACCAGAAAAAGACCATCTCTGCCTCAGGGCTCTAACGCTCGCAGTGTGGCAGAGCCTCCCAGAAGCCACCCCTGGAGATCCTGTCAGAACTTTGCAGAGTCCCAGGGGAGGCAGAAGGTGAGCCAGCGTGGGGAGCTGGTCTATACATACAGCATGTTTCAAGCCCCTGGCTGGCAACCCTGCCAGGAAAAAGGCAGCTAAGCAGACACCAGAGAGGTGCTACCACTCGCCCCTGAACTGGTGCCCCAACATGGAGAACAAAACCCCAACCTCATCCCAGCCTGTGGGGCCTTCAAGACAGCCCGCCGGATTCCCCAGCTGTCTCTCGTAGAGCTCCTGGCCTCACTTGGCATGCTACAGGTACACGGTTGGCCTGCCCTCCCCAGGGGAAATCTCCACTCATTCCTGTTTGGGGCCTTGGCTGTTGCCGTTCTAACTGGGACCCGGCTCTTTCCATCACTTGGACCTCAGTTCAAGTGTCATGTCCTCAGAGGCCTTGCCTACCCCCAGCTATAGGCCCAGGTCCACCTGACACTGTCAGATCACCGTCTTCTTCACGCACTTATCAATACGTGGGACTACTTGGTCATGTGTTCACTTAAACATGGTCTGTCTTCCCTGACTTGGATGCAAGCTCCAGGAGGCCTGGCCTGGACTTCTGTTTCCTTTCATGCTCAGAACAGGGCCTGGCACCCAGCAGGCACTTGGCAGATGCTAGTGGAATGAATGAAGACACAGGTGTGTACCCACATAAACCTGGATGTGACACATTAGTCACGTTTGCTTTTCTAATTTCGCAGAGGCCACAGATCACCTTTCCAGTGGGCTGGACTTGGCGTCAGAAGTACCAGCCACAGACAGGAATTACATGATACTGGGCACTGCATTTAAGTGCTCTCAGTCCAGTAGCTCCAATAACAACTCCTATTTCAGTAATAATAATGATAACAACTTCCCTGTATTGAGGGCAGTGTTCAGGCACTGAGCCAAGCACTCTACACACACGGTATCATTTAATCCTCACTACTGTCTTTCCAAGGGGGAACAACTACAATCCTTATGTCCACACTCACAGAGCCTGGGAGTGGCAGAGTTTGGATTCAGACTCTGGTCTGTGTGATCTGAAAGACCACGGTTTTAACCTCCACAACGCATCATGCTCTCTGGCTCCTCATCAACAGTGGAATTAGCAAGCTAGCCCCCTCTATCCCATCAGGTTGCTGTGGGGACAAACTGGGATCACAGATGTGGAAACATGTCAGAGACTCCAGAGTCCCAGGCGACTGCCAGCTCAGCACTGCAGCAGTTGTCCACCTTCTGCCTGTTACCATTGCACCTTCTTGCCTGTAGGGTACAGGAACCCCGGTCAACCTTCTGAATCCTCAGTGCTGTGATGTGTATGGACAACACACTGATTCTCAAGATCACAGCAGGGAAGGAGGGATAGCAAAAGGACACATAGGCACAGAAAGCAAAGGTCTGTTGCCAGCATCCACATTATCTGGGAGACACTGTCCCATCCCAGTCACTTGACAGCTCACCGAGTGGGGACATTTTTCTGAAGGGATTTTTATGTGAGATTTCATTAGAAGTTGATGCTTCTGGATATTTAGACAATTTGGGAGTTAAGATCCTACAGCAATAAGCCAGGTGCAATGGCTCATGCCTGTAATCCCAGCACTCTGGGAGGTGGAGGCAAGAGGATTGCCTGAGTCCAGTGGTTTGAGACCAGCCTGGGCAACTTGCGAGTCCTTGTCTCTGCAATAAATTAAAAAAATTAGCCAGGTGTGGTGGTGCATGCCTATGATTCCAGCTACTTGGAAGGCTGAAACAGAAGGATCACCAGAAGGTGGTGCATGCCTGTGGTTCCAGCTACCTGGATGGCTGAAACAGAAGGATCACCTGAGCCCAGCAGGTCGAGGCTGTGGTGGCTATGAGTGTGCCACTGCACTCCAGTCCGGGTGACAGAGTGAGACTCTGACTCAAAAAAAAAAAAAAAAAAAAAAAAGATCCTGAAGCAATAGCCAAAAGAAATGAATAACCCGATTAAAAAATGGGCAAAGGACCTGAATAGACATTTTTCCAAAGATGACATGCAAATGGTGAACAGGTATATGAAAAGAAGCTCCATGTCCCCAGTTCTCAGGGAAATACAAATCAAAATCACAATGAGATTTCACCTTACATCTGTTAGAAGGGCCTTTACCAAATTTTAAAAAAAAGACCAGTGTTGATGAGGATGCAGAGAAACTAGAAGTCTTGCATAGGACTGGTAGGAATTCAAGGCAGCATGGCTTTATGGAAAACAGGGCAGAGGTTCCTAAATAAATAAATAAATAAATAAACAGAACTGTCATATGATCTAGTAGTCTCTCTCCTGGGTATTTTTACTCAAAAGAACTGGAATCAGAATCTCGGTGCGATATTAGCACTCTCATGCTCACAGCAGCACTGGTCACATTAGCTGAAGCGTGGAAACAATCTAAGTGTCCATCAGGGGATGAGTGGATAAAGAAAATGTGGTTAATACATACGATTAAATAACTATTGGCACATCATTATTTAATGGAATATTAATCTTCTCCTAAAAAAGAAAGTAATCCTGCCATTTGTGATAACATGGAAAAGCCTTGAGGACATTACGCTAAGTGAAATAAGCTAGTCACAAAAGGACAAATTCTGTATGACTCCACTTATAGTGGGTATCTGAAACAGACTCATAGAGGCAGAGTAGAAGGGCGGGTACTAGGGGAAAACGAGGAGTTACTCATCAGTGAGTATAATGTTTCATGTACGCAAAATGAGTAAGTTTAGAGATTTTCCTCAGGGCTCTGTCCTGATCCCATTCTCCGGTCACTCCAAGTGTTTCCTCTCATGTGGTTGTAGTTGCTATCACTATGGCAACGGTCTCTGGTCTCACTGCCCCACACCCGAGTAGGCTGCTGCCCACTCGTGAGTCCTACCTGTGTCTCTCTCTGGCACTTCCAATTCAACATGCCCCAGGCCAACTCACCTGCTGCCTGCCATACTGGCTCTCCATCCAGGGAACTCCACCTTGGTGCGTGGAACACCCGCACGCTGCCTGGCCTGCATGCAGAGCCAGCATTAACTGACCCCTCTCTCAAGGTCCACTGCATTCAATCCTTCCTCACGCTTGGCCAAGTCTTCCTTCTAGATTCCTTGCAAATGTGTAGTGTCTCTCCACCTCCACAGTCTATGTCACTATCTCACTATATTGCTTGGATAACTGCTGCCTATCAGCTCCTCAAACTAGACACACACACATGTCAAAAGTTCCTGTTTTGTCCTAGGCCCCTTCTGAGACCTGGTGTGCAGTGTTTGTGGAAGGAAAAAGAGGACACATTCCCTAGGTCCCACCCATACCTGGGTCTCAGGGTCATCAGAGCCCAGGCTGGCTGCCCCCAGCTTGACCACCTCTGCCAGCTGAGTGATGGTGGCTGCAGAGGACTGGGCTGCCTGGGCCAGCTTGTCTGGAGTGGACGCGGCCCCTGACACAAGCAGTTTTGTGTCTTCCACCAAGGCCTTGGCTGTCTTCAGAATGTTCTCCCTGAGAAGGGGAGGGTACAGGAGAGGAGAAGAGACAAAGGGTAAAACTTGAGTGCCTGCGGCTGGAAGGAAAAGAAGTCCCTCACACAGTACTTTGTTAAAGGGGATCTGAAGCAGAGAGGAGTGTGTTCTGCCTCCCTGTACCAGCGGGCTCTCACCTTCCACATCTGCAGACTTGGGGAGAAGAGAGCCAACTGGTTGACAGGAGATGTCAACGAAGGACTCAGCCCCACCAGCCTGGGCTCCCCTCCCCAGCACTGCAGTGAACTGAAACATCAGCTTCTTTTTTGTGGCTCCCACTAGCCCTTAAAATATTTCATCACCACAGGGACTGTGAGGACACATGGGCTGGGCCACCTTGTCCATGGATCTGAGTCCAAGAGGCTAGGCTAGGGAAAGGATGACAGGGTACTGGGAACTTTCTCCCTAGCCCAGCTACTGGATTGAAGAGAGGAGAAAAGGTTTTGGGCATATGGGGAGAATTTGGGGTTCCCTGGTAGCAAATGGAGAGGCCCCGGCATCAGCCTTTGAGGACTGGCTAAAGAGCCAGTGTTCTCAAGGCAACCCTGGCAGAGAGAGTGGGCTTTGAGCCCCACTCTCCAAAACACAGTGAAACTTCAGTGTACCTGTCTTGTCCCTCCCGGTCCTTTTGGGGCCTGTCAACGGTCCAAGGACTGGCTCTCTGGCCTGGGAGGCGAAAGATAAAAAAGCCATCTCTGCTGGGCTCAGTGGCTCACGCCTGTAATTCCAGCACTTTGGGAGGCCGAGTGATAGGACTGCCTGAGCTCAGGGCTTTGAGACTAGCCTGGGCAACATGGCGAGATCTCATCTCTATAGTAAATCAAAAAATTAGCTGGGCATAGGAGCACGCGCCTGTGGTTCCAGCTACTTGGAAGGCCGAGGCAGAAGGACTGCCTGAGCTCAGCAGGTTGAGGCTGCAGTGGACTTTGAGTGTGCCACTGCACTCCAGCCTGGGTGACAGAGTTAAGACTCCAACTCAAAAAATAAAAAAATTTTAAAAAGCCATTCTCCTCTGGAGCCAGCTAGATTTAGGGCTGTCAAAGGCAAAGTTCACACATGACTCTGTGTTTACAGTTGGCAAAAGGGGCTTATTCTGATGATGTGGTTCACTTTTGCCACTTGAGCATCTTGCTGAGATAAAAACAGATAACTACATTTCTGGCTTCCAGGCAGCATCCCAACCCCCCTGAGCTTCAGGGCTGGCCAGCCTGACCCTCCTCCTGTCCAGGAGCCCCGTACCTGTGATCGGCAAAGGTCTCGCTGTTCTCTGCATTCAGCGTCCCCGCTGTCGCAAACATGATAGTGGTGTCCAGGTCGGCGATGATCCCAGACACGGCAGTGGCGGCCGTGATGCATGCTTGGGTCCCCTTGTTCCCAGCCTGGAGAGCTGAGAGCACCAAGGACACCTGAAGGCAGAAAGGGAACGTGAGGGGAGAGGGAAATGGGAAAAAGTGGGCAGAACGTGCTGACTCTGAAAACGCTGGACCCTCTCTCCCGGGAGTCAATGGAGTGTAGGGGCTAACAGCACATGCTTGGAGTCAACAGCCTGAGTCTCAGTACCAGCCTTACCTTTATAGGCCATAAGACCTCGCTTCACCTCTCTAAACCTTGGCTTCCTCATCTATAAAATGGGGTTGTTATTTCTTGTCTAGCAGGGTTGTTGGGAAGATTAAATAGGAAAAAAAATGTCCGTAAAGTGTCTGGCAAGGCATCTGGCATGTAGTGAGTGCTCAGTAGAGGGTGGACGCTGCTATTTACTTGATCACTATTGCTTCTGAAACCACAGAGAGGGGCGGGGGAGGCTCCTATGTGGCCATTCCATCCTCTTTATCAGGTTTTTTGGTAGGAATGCTAACACCCATTGTGCTTTCACTGTTGGAAGGGCCTCAGAGTGCAGCTCAGGGGCTGGGGTCCAGGGGGCCTGTGCATGTGACCCCAGCACTCCTGACGCTCCCGTGAGCCATCATCTACCACCCCATAATAATTCTAGTGCCCTGAGGGTGCAACTGGTTGGTCAAGGGGCTCACCCCAGTGTCTCCCATGTCGGAAACCCTGTGCCATCACCTCACCGCTTATTCCTCCAGCTCACTCTCCCTGTTCCTAGAGACACTTTCCTCCAATAAGCCCGATTACAGCACACTCCTGCTTACAGTTTCCCCTGGCTTTGGAGAGGAGCTGAGATCCCTTCCTGAGCGCATGCCAGCCTCACCTGCCTCTCACCATGCTGGCCAGCTCCTCATTCCCTGGACACAACCCCCTCAGCAGTCTAGGTCTGCGCTCTGTCTGCAGGGCTCCCCTCCCTTCCCCAGCCACTGACCTACTCACTCTGAAAGATGCAGCTCAAAGTCTCTCGAACCCCAGACGCTTCTCCCTCTCTCCTGTTCTAGAAAGCCAGCTCCACCTCCCTGCCAGGATGCCACAGTTCATTGCTCTTGCCCTCAGCAGGCTCCACGGTACCCAACACACATGTCAGGCTAGCAATTGGAGGCTCTTTGAGGCCAGGAGCCCTTAATTAATCTCTGCATGCACACACTTGCCATCCTTCAGCACAACGGACCCAGAGAAGGCCCTGAAAATGTTTTGCATATATTAACCAGGGCAGGGGCTACAGCACCAAGGAGAGGCACTGGGTTTGAGACATGCTTTCTCCCCTGTGCTGCTCATCTCAGCAGATGCTGGTGGGAGGCCACAGGGCCTGTTTCCTAAGTACCCACCACATTCCAGGATCAGCCAATAATGAACTGCTTCTCTTCCTCACGTGCCTGATCCTCCTTTAAATGCCACTAGGTCCCACCAAGAAAAGACGAGTCAGACGGGCACAGAACTGGTCTGGGAATGCGGTATCGTTTTTTGGAGACGGCTCCCATCCAGAGGATGAATGACAAAGGCCAAGATAAGTAGAACTGGAAGTCTGAGTGTATGTGAGTGTAGGGGGTGCTGGTGGGCGAGATGTTTTTGGTTAGAGTGAAAGAAGAGGAGTCCTACCCTCTGCAAAAAGGGTGCAAGTCAGCAGGTATTTATTGAACACCTACTAGTCACTAGGGGCTGTGAACACAAAGGCAGACAAGCCAAGGACTCACGGTTGTGTGTGGGGCTACACGCTACACACGCCACCAAGAAAGGGAAGAGAGACACAAGGCACGCCAGGCAGAGAGGAGAGGGCAGGGATACGTCGCAAGAAACAGTCGCAAAGTCCTGTTGCTAAGAACCACCCTTTGGTCCTCCTCTAGATGAGAGCTAGCATGACCGGGGCCGGCCCAGGAAGACCATGTTGCTTGGTAAATATTAAGCAGAGTGGATCCAACTCTTCCCTCCCTTGTGCTCCCGCTACAAGGCTGTGTATGGGAGAACTTGGCCGGAGTCAGTTCACGAACAAGGAAAGGCTTTGAAAGAAGGGAAAACGTCTTCCTCAGCTGAGAGATGTATTCCCTCGTGCTGTGGAGTCCTGGGAGGGCGGACGGTCCTGTGGGCTGTGGGAGATGGCCAGACTGTGGCTTGGCTTCTGTGCAGGGCCTCAGACAGAGCAGTCTCTGTAGCAGCTGCTTCCAGGGAAAGGCTCCCCCCTGCCCATCCTTAAGTCCAGCTGCCAGGTTTTTAAGCAAGATAGAGCTCTGTGCCCTGCAAACCCAAGTGAAGGGACAGGGAAGCGGCCAAACACAGACGCTTCATCCTGTGTCTCAAGCAGCCTGCACAAGAGCTGACCTGGAAAATGATTCGGAGACAAAAGCAAAGTGACAAATAAAAGAGCTACTTGGGAACGAAGGGACGTTCAGAGGAGGGCATGGCTAACTGGGGAAAACCACCTGGAAAAACAGAGTTTTGGAGAAAAGCTTACAGAGAGCAGTAGCTAGTATTTACTCGGGGTTTAAATATGCATCTGGCACTGCGCCAAACACTTTTACAGACATCACCTTGCTTAATCTTCACAATTCTACGAGCCAGGTATTATGTGTTTGTATCATCATTATATAGATGGGGAAACTGAGATGCGGGAAGGTGAAGTGACTTAGCTCAGATCCTAGAGCCTGGTTCCCTACCCTCCACGATTCTCTCTACAAACAACTGTCTCTAGAGTCAGAAAAACGTAGTGCAAGTTCTTACTTCTCCACAAAAGGCCAAGTCGCCTAATCCTCCCTCTCTCTACTGTCCCATCTGTAAATAAAGAGATCACGTGAGAGGAACTTTCAGTCCTCTGATTCAGCCCTCAGCACCTAAGAGGCCTGCCTGAGAAGGAAGACCAGGGGACATGAAGTATCAAAGGGGTTGTGGGGAGGGGCCCCAGCTCCAGGCCTCCCCTGCCAGCAGCTCCTGATGGGACTGTGATATTGTCTGTCCACAGGAGAGCCCTCCAAGGGAGGGGCTGCACCAGGGCCTGACCTTCAGGGCCATCCCTCTCAGGCCCTCAAGTTCTCATAGCCCGTGGGTCACCCCAGCTCCCCGACGCGCCCCATCCCTGGGAGAATCTGGGGGTAGGGAGGACCAGGACGAGGCAGCTGGGCTGTTTCCTGCCTTTGTTCCGATCAGGCGACTCACTGAGGGCCGGTGCAGTTCCCTGGCTCCATCTGACCCCACGGCTCCTCCTTACCTTCTCCGTGACGGCACGGGCACACTCGATCAGCTCCCTCTTGGTGTAGCTGTCTGTGGGGCACACCTGGAGGGCCCCTGCTTTCTGCACCAGGAAGATACAGCCGTGGCCCAGGTCCTGCACACGAGTGCGAATCTGGAACCCGATCTGCAGAGGCAAGCCCGGGATGGGGAAGGAGAAGCGTGACGGGCCTGCCGTCGAGGCCTTCCCTACGTGGAAAATTTCTCCTATGTCCTATGGGAGCCTGGCTAGGAAAATTCCACTCCCATTAGGAGTCCGTGTTTGGTGAAGTATGGAATTTGGTTGATTCTGCTTCCCTTTTTAGAGGCTGTAAAATGCCCACAGTCTCCATTAAGCAAGCCTGTATCTTGTGGTCCTAGCATAATACCGCCCTGATACTCGTTACCTTTTCTGATTTATAGCTTATCTGCCTCTCGAGCCACCCGATAAAAATGGTAATCAGATGAACTCCGTGGGGGTAATTCTGTATTCATTCAACAAGCATTTATTGAGCCCCTGTTGTGTGTCAAGGCCTCTCCTAAGCAGGTAATACATTTTACTTCATTTCTTCCTCACAACAGCCCCAAAGAATAATTGGAAGTTCAAAACATAGTCTCAGCATTAAGCATATTTTAGAGTGTTCAGATTCCTGCAAAATTGGTATGTACACTAACCAGAACACCCCCTTCCTCAGCGGTACCCTCTGGTGAAAGTGGCCGCACTGTACCCAGGCTTCCTTTCCAGGCTTGTGGTTTCCTTTAAAAGGCACATTTTTAGGGTTTAAAAGCTCCGCAGGCATACATACTCTCAATGACCCCCAGGTTGTGTGATTATAAAAGGTACTTAGCCTAAGAGAAGCCAAATGAGCTCCCTTCTCCACTGTGACAAGCCGCCAGCTGTCTCCTCCAAGGTGCAATACATTCACCCCCGCTTCCCCCTACATTTGCATTCCTCCAGTCCTGCTTCATATTAATTTTCATTTTGGTCTGATCAATACAGCTGCCATAAATAATCTGCCCTCTGGCCCAGGTAAGCAACTAAAACTAAGCCAAAACAAAACTCGAAGCATGAGTCAGTGTTATTTTCAAGAATCAAAAACAGAAGCTGCCGCTTATCCTTCCAGCAGCCACCGAGAGTAGCTGCTAAAAGATCTCAGGTACTGTGAATAAAACCTGAGACTGTAGGCCCCTGGATGCTATCTTCTGAGGTCTTCTCATTAATCAGAGATTAAAGAATGGTAACATTGGAGAAAGGGGGTGGGGCTGCAAGTGTTCTGTTATTTTTGAAACGACTTTTAGGGGGAAAAACAGCTCTTCCCCTTGACAACTCTTAAGGCCCAAAGAACTTTGAAATCCGTTTAGTAGAAAATTCTTGTGATCCACAAAGCTGAGCTTCTGCTCTTTTGGGTGTCTTCTATATTGTACACTGGGTTCTGCCAAGAGCCTCACAATCAGGCAGGACTGTCTTGCCGACCGCCTCCATGTGGGAGGCAACATGGGCAGCACCCCTGGATTGAACACGGCAGCTCTGCCGACAGGTCTGGATTGGTGCAGCAATAAAGCTGCCATGGAGGAGGGGTCAAGCACTCCAATTCAGTCCACATAACCATAAAGCCATTTAAACACATCTGCGTGCTAGACATGTTTGTTGGTTTTAAAAGGTCAAGCCAAAGCAGGGGGATGCCTCCCTGAAGTTATAAACTCAACCTGGCTCTTGAAGCTTTCCAGATCCATTTAGTTTAACCCTAAGTATTCAAGGGTCAGAGCTCATCTACAGGTAAGGGCTCTGAAGTCAACGATGATTGCAAACCTCTGAATGAGTAAGTGCTGCTGGAAAAGGCAGGAGAGGAGGAGGGAGAAACATCGACAGAACTTCAAAGTAAAAAAAGGCCTTACCAGTTCAACCTCTCCATCTTACAGATAAAGAGACTGAGGCCCAGAGAAGTGATGTGATTTGCCCAATATCACACAGTTGGTCCCTGGCAAAGCTAGACAAGAATCTGGGTCTTTAATTCTGGGTACAGAGCTCTATCCAGTAGATCGGTGGTTTTCTAATTTCTTTGGTTCTTCTACTTAGCAGCAGAACACTTTCTCTCCCTCAAATAAAATCTCGTGTGGAACCTCAATGTGCAAAATGGATAGAGGTAATGTGTTATTAGCATGCTCTTCCTGTATAAGAGAAAATTTATATCCTTTTTATTTATTCGCTTTTGAATTGTTGTAGGGATGAGGTCATCCTATGCTGCTGAGGCTGGTCTCAAACTCCTAGGCTCAAGCTATCCTCCCACCACTGCCTCCCAAAATGCTGGATTACAGGCATAGGCCACCATGCTTGATCAAAATCGATATCCTTGGCTCAATAGAAAGTTAACAATGGGACTGAGTGAGCCGAACCAACGTTTACAGATGAGGTGATAAAGGCAGGGACAGCCTCAGCTGCCAAATTATTTTTGGCTTTTTCCACCCTGTACTTCGCTTCGGTGGCACAGAGGTGAGAAAACCCTGTTATGCGTGTGACATGTACACAGAGCAGTTTCCTCCCGGTTCTCAGCCGCAGTCGGCAGGGGTGATGCAGCAGCAGCCCAAGCAGGCCCCAGCGGGTCACCGTTCCACCTAGGCCCCATTCACAGGGTCCCTTCTGCTGCCCATGTGAGTGAAAGGCTGAAAGGAGGGCAGGACCAGGGCTGGATTTCCTGATGGTTTTCAAAAGAGTTTGATGAAGTCGGCAAAGTGAGACCCGAAGCCAACGTGCACAGAACCTGACATTCTCCTCCAAGGGGCGGAGTTTTGAAGAAGCGGGCGCAGCACTAGGAAAGGCCTGGCTCTCAGTGTCCTTAGCGCGTCTTCCCTGCTCCCGCACAGAGCCACGCCTGGGCTCTCTGCTTGCAGAATGCGGGGCACCGGGACACACAAGTGCCTCCCACATCCCCGGGGGTAGAGGGAGGAGGGCCCGCTCTCAATGGCCTCAAACCTGACACCTACGGGAAGACACGACCAGTGAGAAGACACTGCCTCAATACCCCCCAGAAGCAGGTCCATAAAGCCACACCTCAACGCCCACTGCTCAGCCCGCTTCTTGGAAGTCACATGACACACGCAGTGAGGGACCCTGTACATGCCACGGCAGAGCTGGCCCGTGGACAGCAGGTCTCGAATTCCAGGTAGGAGGCTACAAGGAAGACCAGCATCAGAAGGCGGAGGGCTGAAGCCAAGGGAGGCAGCAGCTGCTAAGGCCCTGGGCATTCTCTGCCAACCCAGGGCTTTGCCCCGGCGGCCGGGACTGTGCCAGCTCACACGATTGTCTTCTAGGTGCCTGGAGGTCCCTTGGAGGCTTGGCCGCACAGTCCTTTTTGGACAACATGCGGGAGGGATGTAGCATTCCAAGGACAGGCTGACGTGGGCCCCCCTCACTGGTGTTCACGGGATGGGGGGGCTGAACAGAAGGGGAGGGGTGGGCTCTCAACTTTTCACCCACAGGAGCAGCAGGAAGGACCAGGGATTTTGCTTCCAGCTCTTCCTCTCTGGGTCACCTGACTCCTCAGCTGAGCCCATCAGCCTCCAGAGGCCTGTGTTCCCACTCCTGTGACACAGGAAAGAGCCTGCCCTGTCCACTTCACAGGGATGAAGGGATATGGTGAAAACATCTCAAAAAGTTGAACATGCCATGTGAATGCTTACTGTTGGAGGAAGAGCAGACTGATTTCGGAGACTCAGTCAGGGCTGTGATGCTCAATGAACCTGGGTTTGAATCCTGGTTGCGCCACACACTTGTTAACGTAGTCACTTACTTGAAACGCTCACTTATTCCAAAACGTTATTTAAAGGGGCTTCCACACTAACAACTGTACTTGTGTGGTCTTAACTAAGCTCCCTGAGCCTCAGTTTATTCATCTGTGAAACGGGCATGAGCAAATGATTCTCCTCCCACCTACTGCCGTTGTGAGGGGAAATAGGACAGCAGCCATCAGAGCATCTGGTGTGTGGTAAGGACTGGATACATAAGAACTCTGACTTTGCGGGGCACACAGGAGAGCTAGGGCACTGAAATGAGAGAGAACCGCGGAACCAACACCATCTACTGGCAAGTTCGGAGGACATTTTGTTCTACTGGAGGAACATTCTAGAAAGAGAATGCACTTTTTGAGATTGGATTCAAACAGATAAGGGATTTTAAAACGTTAAGCTTCTCAAAGCAACACTAAACACAGTAAATATGACTAGCCCACAGACTGATCCCATTAACTGCCAGTGTTTATTATGAAAGAATGTTGCTCAAAGACATAAAACTTGGGGGTTTTCAATCAGCAACTCCAGTAAAGCGTTACTTGAGCCTTAAGAAAAACCCTCAATTCCCCCTTCTTGCTCAAATAAAGGTAAAATGGAGAAAATCATCTCCTGGTTTGGTGCCTTGAGGGAAATTAAAAGGCTGGTCTTTATGAAGTTTTGGATCTGATTTCAGTGGGAGGGGGTCTGAACACTGATCGTCTTTCCTTAAGAAAAAAAAAAGTACCAATTTTTCTCAGGCCTTTAAAAGCAATTACATCTGAAGCCAAGTATAATATAATTTACCCAGGATAGCTTGTGAAAGTTGAAAAGGCAAGAATAGATCTGACAAAGATAGATGAAAACATGAAAAGAGAAAATAAAGTGTGTCCAACAGCAGCAGGACATCACTTGGCTATGTCCAGAGAGTGTGCCTCAGTGTGGAAAGTTTCAGAAAATTCTAGAGAGGACATCCATCTCATTTGGAGGAAAGGGCTGTGGTTCTTGCCACAGGCGCTTGAATGTTTCTGCCAGCTTTCTTTTAAGGCATCCAGTGTTACAAGGGGTTACTGCAAATTTTCCTCAGAGATGAAGCTGGAGCCTCTGAATCTTTTCCCCAGGATTTACATTTAAGAGTTGTGGCTGACAAGATCTTAAGTTCTTTCTTCTTCTTCTTCTTTTTAAGGGGAAACTGACCTTAAATTGCAAAGTTGTCAGAGGATTTTGACTTTTCTGAATAAAGAAGTTTTCACAGTCATGTTAACAAAGGTTTGGATTTTCCATGGAAAAACAAGCAGATTAAAGCTCCTGCTTGATGTCTGAAGGCAGAGCTATGACTTTTCCTGTAATTGTCACATTCTGGAAAAGACCAAAATGCTGACTCTGCACAGCAAGCTGCAGCACTACAGTGAAGGGAGCAGCTTATCTGCCCTGGATATAAATACTTTCACATGCTGTGATGGGAGGGTCCTCGTGGGTACACAAATAATTCCACGATCTTGGAATAAAGAACAGCATTGCTTAAGGGGTCTCCTAACTGTCTCAGTTTTCTCCCCAAATATCTGTCTGGCAAATATGAAGAATTTTCCTTAGCAAGCCCCTGGTAATTTTATATTCTCCTGGCCCCTTTTCATTCCAGGTCATACTGCTCTTGTGTCTGGAGTGAAAAATACATCTCAGACTGTAATGATGAAGAAGGAAAGCTGTAACGAAAACGTCAGCTGCTACAAACACGTCTCGATAACCAAAGTGACTCGCTGCTGTGCTTTTAGCAATGCATTTTCTTTCCGGGATGCTCTGGCATGATTTTATAGACTTCTTCAGAGGTCTGTGTTGTAGTAAAATAACCTGCTTGATTCATACATGGGGTGGGTAGTGCAGAAGAATTCAGATGTGGAAAGGGCCCCCCAGGTAACTCGGGCAGGTCAGCACTGGACTAACCAAGGCAGATGGGGGTGGATTCCATTTTTAACGGTTTCTGTGGACAGAGATCCAAACCTCCCTTTCAATTGCAGCCTCTACTTGTTTTGAATACTCCCTCAAAGCCAAACATTTCTGCCTTTCATCCCAGCAAACTTTTCCTTACTGGAACGTAAGTTCCCTTACATTTGTGGCTGAAATTCAAAATTACAGGCTAATCAAATGAATTATAAGTCTAGATGATCCCACTAAAACAGGGAGTCTCTTTTTCGAAAAAAAAAATATGGGCCTGTATGAAGCATCAACAGGATCCTGATTTGGGTCTCTGACACATGTTCTTTCTTGGTAGTGACTTAACATACTCACTGCAAGTAGAATTATTCATGCTGCAGCATAAATATTCAATTATTCTGACATCTCAAAGTGCAGGCAATGTTAGAAACTCAAGTAATTTCATGCTAGATATATATGTATGCAAGTACATATATATGTGATATTCCTGTTTACATGCAGTGTTACTGATACAGCACACGTTAGAAAGTGATGTGTTTTGGGTCTTGATTTCTGCAGCATCACTGAGAGTTTCTGTTAAGACACACTTAGATCTGCTTCCCAGGAGAAAGAGCAGCACTGAGTAACTTGGGGACAGTGACTGCCACTGCAAATAGAGCAGACCAGTTACAACCTTTTGCCTTGACAGCCCAGTTCATTTAGGAAGGTCTTGAACAGGGTTTGTGCTCAATAAACAGCTTGCTGAATTTCACAGAATGTAGTCACCTTTTCTTTCCTGTGTCCCTGCAATCCACTCCGTTATGTTTTATTTCAAACTGAGCTTGCTTTCTCTATGAAGCCATGCAGTTCCCCGGAGCCCGGGACTCCTTCTGAGTGTCCACACTGAGGCAGGTGCCACGAGCCCCCCTGGAGCTCCACCCAACCTGTGTGCTTCCCAGTGGAACACTCACGTTCTTAGTGGCATCAGAGATAGAAGCTCTTAGAAAGTGGCCTTTGGGACCAAATTTTTGCTACTGTAAGACTCTAAGACTCTCATGGGTACGGGCTTTCTGAGGCCAAGTCTACATGGGCCACTAAAGACAGCTAGTTCAGAGAAGGCAGGCAAGTAATGTGAGAGGAGTCCACAGAAGACACGGGGGCAGGGATCTGGGCCAGTTCTTAGAAAGCCACCAAGAACGTTCAGGCAAGACTCTGTTCCATGAAAGCAGCCCTTTCTCAAGAAGGGGCCAGCTACATTCCATATCTGGTTCTTCCAACACTACTGTGAACCTTTGGAAAACATGGAAATAATTGGGGGGGCTGTGCTAAGTGGAGTAGGGAGTGAGAAGGAGATGGCAGCCCCTGGCTTGGGCACAGAAGAGGTGGCAACCTGGGGCTAGGGGACCTGGCAGGGGAGCACTGTAAACAGAATCCTTCTGCTGAAGGCCACTCCCCAGGCAGCCCAGCTCCTGTCCAGTCTACTTCAGAAAGGGCAGTGAGCCTTGAGCACAGCCTGGGGCTACCAAGTCTGGACCTGTGCTGTGCAGTATTGGGAACTAAACCTGGTTCTGGCTGCTGGGTTGGGGTCTTCTAGAGTGGAGCTAAGCTACGAAGAAACCCTGGGGGTGGGCATCAGGGCGTGCTTGCTTCTTAAAACAGGGGCCTTAAGGTGGCAGACCTCCTCTGGTTCCGCCGTGGCTGCTGCCATCTGGCCCTGGAGAGCCAGGTGCCCATAGTCACTGGTCATTTGTGAAGCCAGTCCTCCCAACTCCTCCGGGTTAGTAACCGACTTAGTCATCTGGAAAAAGAAAATAAGCAATACACACACACACATACACACAGAGAGAAAAGCATGAGAACCACGTGTTAATATCACTGGAAGCCAAAGGGTTTCATTCACTTTTAAGCTCCTGATGGGGTGAAGGCCAGGACTTGCATTTGGGGCTGGACGCTGGAGGGCGATTCAAGCGAAGCCCATGCTACATCTCACACAACTGACCCCACAGGGTCCCTCTCAGGCCACAGACTCTGGCTGGGCCAGATGGGCACATGCTCGGTGTTCAGGCCGTGCACCATGGAGCCGGGCCCTCAGCATCCACCTTCTGGGGGGGGAGCATGGCAGTCTCTGGCCAGCCCTGCCCTGGGGGGTCACCAGAGGCATTTCCCCAAGAAGCCACCAGAGGGCACACGCCCTGTACACTGCTCACCCCTGGGCACAGGCTTCTGTCGGGGGCCTGGTTTGGTTTCTGGGTACCCAGAAGCAGGTCCCACCCAGACAAGAGAGGGCATGAGGACAGGACTGTCAAGGAAATCGTGAATGAGAAGTGATGGATAAGCCAATGTTTTGGAGAAAGAAACTCATAGAGAATACAGCGTTGTATTCACTTTGTGCCAAAGAATGACAAGATTTCAGCCACAAATTTAGTTGAGTATAAGGTTGCCCAATGAATGTATCTCAATTACCTTACCTAGCTTGCATGCTAGTTTCTAGTTTGTCCCCTTCCTCTGGACAAAAATGCCTCTTCATTCTCACAACAGCAGTTTTAACCTGCTGCCCAGAAAGGTGTCCTGTCCCTTGTCAAGGGGCTTCCCTCCTGCCCCCGTCTTTCTCTGAGGAACAACGCTGTCTCTCACTTTGTGGCCTTTAAGACCTTGATTTTAGAGGACTTTTTAAAAGCCCCTTTAAATGACTTCGTATTCACAGAGGCAGGAAAGGAAAGTTCAAGGCATGTGGACAGGGAAATGTCACAGGTTTCAGGCCGAAGTGTGGGTTCCAAAGAATGCAGGTTGAGCCCTGAGAGAGCAAAGTAGTGCCAGACGCTGCTCCATTGTGTGGACCCAGGTGCAAGCGAGCCTGGGGCGGCCCGACGGGGTGATGGGGCCTCTCTCCTACTGTGTCTGGGCTTCTCAGGGTCATGGACACCAAGGGTCAAGACAGGCCAGCCCAGAACCTGGCCCAGGAGAGACTCCAGAAACATTACAAGGTCACCAAAAACGTCTTTCCTATCACTGTGCCTCCTATTTATCAAGCATCGGCCCGAAGGGCTACTGGGTCAGACCCATGACCTGTCTCAAGCTCTCCCAAGAAGGACGAGCCTGGACTCGGTTCCAGCTGTTCATGAGACAACGGGGTGGGTATGGTTCTCCAGTCCAAATTCTTAAAAACAAGAAGCCTGGCACGATCACGGAATGTCCATGAACGAGTGGCAGCAGCTGGAGAAGCCTTTGTAGTCCAAGCTCAACCTCTAGTGGACACATGATTACATGACAAAACCATTCAGAGAGGCCTGGGGCACACAAACCACATGGAGGTTCATTCTGGTCCCTCCAGCCTCAACGGCGGCTTGCTTTCTCAAATCCAGGCTTAGCCGGCAAGGGTCAAAGAGGCATCTTCCGAAATTTGATCCTGTGGCCTCTGAGCCTTCCAAAGTTGAGAGAAACTTTTTTTACATACTGCATGAATTCTTTGAGGACACCGCTTGTCATCTTTTGTATAACTGTTTACTTTATCAAGACAGCATTCACTGTCTCTTAATGCCGTTTATATCTGAGGATCCATATATACAGGTGTGTCACATTTTAGAAAAAACCAAAAAACCCACCAAAAGTGATTTGCCTCTTATTGTCAGAATTTTTTTTTTTTTTTTTTTTACATAGCCATGATGTCTCATTTTGCCTGAAAGGCAAGCAATACCTTTTTATGCAAGTGTTATGATTGGATCCTGTCAGACAATCTCAATCTCTGTTTTGTTCTATCCCAGGATACCTTTTCTTGTACTGCACTTTTAATCTAGAAAAACACCTCACATGCTTTGAGCAGTGAATAGGACGTTCCCCCTCTTTCTCCTTAACTTCAAGTTCCTTCTCATTTTCATCGTTCTCTCATTTTCTCTCCTTCCTTTGCTCCCCTGTCCTCATGCCCAAGTCTTAGTAATCTTGAATTCTCTCTCGTAGCTTTCTTATGAAATGAGGACTCCAGCAACCCGGGGCTTCAGGGCCACAGGCAGCCAGAAGGACCACAGATAAAGGACAGAAGCTGGAGCCCAGGAGGGACTAGAGACGTGGACTGGTCTCTCTCTCCAAAATTTAGAGACTTGCTGGTGGTGGTGAACAAAAGGGCAACCAATGGTGGGGAGGGCGGCTCTTTCTCCTCTTACCATTTCCTGAGCTGTTACCGCAATGGCTTTGGAGTATTTAACCACAGTCGTCTGGTAGTCGACAAATGTTCCCTTTGGTTCTGGAGGAGTGCCTTCATCCAACTACAGAGGAGAGAGAAAGAACACAAAAGTCATAAGAAGCCTGGTCAAGTGTGGACTGCATTAACTTGAACTATAAACTATGAAAACCAGAAAGGCCCTCAGAGAGTCTCTGGCCTAGAGTCAACAGAATTACCCAACTTCCACGACAAGGGCTTCAGCAGAAGTGCTCATGAGACATTTGGGACACGTCGGCAAGGAGAAGCCCTCTGCCATGTCTGAGGGGAGCTGGAGGACTTCCAGAGGAATGATGCTTCAGCCAAGTCTTAGCAGGTGAGGAAGAGCACGCCACACATAAAAGGTGGGGAAGGTGTCCCAGGAAAAGGGAACAGCTTCCAAGCACATGGAGGTGGAGTGAGCCGGACACGTCTAGGGAAGTATGAAGTGCAGGGAGACGAGGTGGGAGAGAAGGCAGACTCTCCATCAGGAAGCGCCTCCCTAGGAATAGTATAGCCCATGGGTGTCTACACCCTGGGTCCCTTACTTATGAGCTAAGCCAGAGAACAGAGGAACTGGAGGCACTGAGAATATGTTGCTGCTCATCTGACTCTAAGTACAGATGGGGCTAAGAGCAGGGTAAGCCCACGATGAGGTGGAAGAGTAAAGATGGAGAACTGGGTCCCTTGAAGAGCTGGGGACATACTGGTTCCGAAGATTTGTATCCAAGACCTGGTTCCAGGGCTTCTGAACAGGACGCAAGTCCTTCACCGCTAACTTCCAACCATCCCATGGCCACAGTAAAACTCAAAGCTATACCTGGTCAAAAACTACAGAGAGGAAGAGGAGATGAAGACTGTGATAATGAAGAGGAAGATGATGATGATAAGGACGACTAGGATAAGAAAAAGGCAACCCGGCATCACCACCACCACCACCACCACCATTGTTACTGTCACCACAGGCTGCTGAAAGTTATTCCAGCTGGGGAGACAAGGTGAACGCAAATGAAAAAAGGCAGTACAAGCCTCCAGAAGTCAGCCTGACCTGAACAGAAGGGGGATGCCGAGAGCAGTGAGAATGAAGCTGGATCTGTTTTATGGAGACCCTTGAAATCACGATGAAGATGGTGGGATCTGGGGTAGGCAATGACATATTTGAGAAGATCTCTCTGGCAGTACCATATCGTATGATTTGGAGTCAGGGAAGAGACCAGGGGACAAGAGGTCATATGTCAGGTTAGATGTCAGATAGAGCCTTCAATAAGAGCTACATGTCATAAGCAGGCACAAGTTATACTGTGGGTGAAAGGAACATATCACTGTAGCCTACACATGATATGGCTGCCCAGCTTGGGACATAATTTTCACCTACCTATCAACACTTTTGAGCTTTGCTTACCAGGCAGCTAGATGCTGCCAAGTATCCCCTTTACAGCACAGGGCACTGCTTACCAGATGTGGACGGAGCTGTGTACTCATTCACTTGGCATAGATGGTCTGGGCATCTTCTAAGTGTCAGGCCACATGTTAGGAGTTTTCTTACATATGTATGTATTTATTGATGAATGATTGGGGGGTCTCACTCTGTTGCCCAGACTAGAGTACAGTGGCACAATCACAGCTCACTGCAGCTTTGACCTCCTGGGCTCAAGCTACCACACCCAGCTAATTTTTTGGTGGTTTTTTTTTGTTTTGATAGAGACAAGATCTCACTATGTTGCCCAGGCTGGTCTCAAACTCCTGAGCTCAAACAATCCTCCCACCTCGGCCTCCCAATGTCCTGGGATTACAGGCATGGGCCCACTGCACCCAGTCAGGAGTTTTCATGTGAGATGTGGTGTTAGTGCCAACATGCCAGGCTGCTGGGGGCAGCTCGGAGCTCTTAGCCAGTAGCCACCAGGCACCATGAAGAACCTTTAACCAGTGTGAAGACAGTGGGAAGAGCAAGAACAAACTAGTGAGTTTTTTAGGATTTCAACTTGATTTAGTTGAAAGAACATTCATTTATTCTGACATTATAGCCTCCTCTTTTTATTGTGGTGCCAACATGACCCTTTCTTTTTTCTTTTTATAAAACAGCAGTGATGTAGATAGCAGGGGTTTTGTTTGTTTTGTTTCTTTATAGTTTTCTTTCTTGGCCAAAAAGAAAACAAAAACAAAACCAACAAAGAAAAGATATTCATCACCAAATCCCATAAGATCCCACTATAACATAAGAAAGCCAGGGTTCAGAAAGCTTGAGTGACCTGTCTGAGCTCACCCAGAAAGCAGATTACTTCATCCTTACCTATCAATTCCCAAACCTTCTAGTGCTAACACAGAGAGAGAGAATCTCAAAGAGAACCTCCACAGCACAAGCCCCCAACGTGTCACGAATCGCATCCAAGTTGCAATCAACTTTGGGCACGCTCACGTTTTTCTGCTGCTCACTTCCTTTGAGAATTTTGGATAACGATTCTAATGGTATCTCAGTGTTCTAACCAAATTAACGAAACTCTGAGAAAATCCTAGCTTTTCAGCGTCACGTTGCATGGGGGCCCAAAGGACCTGAAATGCCACTCAATATGAAGTTGCCAATGACAGGCTGGGGAAGAGGTGGTATGTGGTACCCTGGATGTCAGTCTGGGGTAGATAAGAGTTTAGGGGTGCCGATGAAACCCCAGTTCTATCCTTTCAGAAGAGCGGTTCCTAATAACTGCTATCAGGTAATGACAGACTTATTTCCCAGCCCTTCTAGGAGAACCGAACAGGTCCTTGGCTGAGAGAGCATCTGCTAAACTACTGACAGCAGGTGGTGCCGGATCTGCTCTCCTGATTCATGGCCAATCACAGTGCGGCAGGCTCTGAGCTACCAAAAACAAAAAAGAAAAAAGATTTTGGGATCTGACTTTTATTTTCTAGGGATTTATGGAATGTTTCCCTCACATTAGAATGATTTTGAAAAATTCCTTCTTCCAAGAAAAAGGTTATCACTGACATTTCTAATTTGTACCAGGAAACACTGGTCTCTATGATCGAATGTCCTTGGTAGAGGACAAGGACAGGGAGCTTACTTTCAGGGTTCTGGTGTTCTGAAGTCCTGAAAACCAAACAAATCCACTGAGACTTATCCAAGGTCCTTGAGAAAGAGAGAAGTTTCACTCATTTTCTGCCAAACTGTCCACATTTGAAGCATGAGGAGCCCAGGGCAGAAATTAACGGATACTTTGACAAAGTGGAGCCTGGAGTCTTTACAGGAAGATGCGGCATTCCAGCTTGGACTTGTTACTTGATCAGTCTGACAATGCCTGCACAATGCTTAAGGATAATTATTCTAATTATGGTTTCAGTGTATCTTTTATTATGAAGATATGAACAACCGGTTTTCTCTAAATTAGCAATTAAAGACTGCTTATTATCCTGAAAAACCATATTAATATATTCACGAGCTGACAATGGACATTTCAAAATACTGACGATGCCTCAAATTCTATCACAGGATGGCAATTAGATGCTGATGAATGTTCATTCTAATGAATAGCAAACTGACCTGACTAGTGAAGGGTTCCTTGACAGAGAGCAGGAGATAGGGTGTTGGGATTGCCTCCAGTCACATGTCCCTACTGACCCAACTCAATTGATGGGCAGTACATGAGACGGTGGTACCCGTGTTGCCTTCTGTGTCAGTAGCCTGCAGGAGTTCACCAAGGGCTTTCATGTACTGTGTCAGTGGTTTCTGCACTTGGCTAGACACCAGAACCATGGAGGAGATTTTAAAAGGACAAACAGAGATTCCAATTGAGCAGGTGAGGGTGGAGCCTTGGTATTACATTCTTAAAGCTCTATGATTCCAAAGTAGCCATTCCAGAAAGTGGCACTTGGGAATCACTTCTTTATTTCATTGTGGAGTTCATTCTCCACAACAACCCCAGGAAGTAGACAGGGGAATGAAAGAATTATTTTCATTTCACCAGTGAGGACAACTACGATATTGTCTTGGACGCCATCTTTTTTCCCCGTGTAAAACTGGAAGGAAGGGTGCAACTGGTTTACAAAAGTAATGTACTACATACTAAAAAATGAATGTATATGTGGGCTATGTGACTGGACATCCATGCATTAACCAGACCCTTCAAGAAAAGAAGAGGCTTATTGGCAGCAGCCTTCACGGCCAGTCAGCTGCTTAGAGAAAGGCATGCAAGGCCCACGTCTGAGGCAGATGAGGGAGGAGATTGAGTCAAGGAGGATCCTGGGAGCCACACCCACCTTGCCCATGGCCTCTGCGATGGCGTCCACCATGCCCCCCACCAGCCCCACTTCACTGGCTGCTTCGTTCAGCGTCACCATGATGTCGTCCACGGCTTCTTTCATCAGCTGGGCGGCCTCAGTGATGGCGTCGTGGGTGTGCTGTGCCTGAAAAGGGGATCATGAAACACTTCCATGAGCAGAAGAAAGTGGCGTTCAGTCTTTTAAGAATCACTTCATTTCTTTTAAGAATAGCCTTAAAAAGCAAAACATAAAACCATTATCCCCATGAGGGAGTACAGCAATGTATTCTGTATCTTCCCTTTCCTTGTTTATGTGCGTCCATTGTTTGCAGAGTAAATAAAATTAGAAAGATAATAAGAAAAAGATCCCTTTTTACAACTGGAAAATAAAACTGTAATATCAGTGTCTTATGACATGACTAACTTTATATGTTACTGTGGAAACATATAAAATTGTTGGTGCCACAGGTTCCTAAATATACAAGTTGATACATATAACAATATAAAGGAAAAATGTGCTCATAACAAATACACTTCCCTTCAAAGTTGCCCAACACACTAGGAATTCCCTTTCCACAGATAAGACTGGATGATGAAAATATAGGTATACACACAAGAAATACATCTGTGGAAGGCCTGATAGGCTTCGAAATGATGCCACAAATTATATTGCCATGAGGTTGGAGGAACAAACGAGGAAAGTGCTCCAAGGACGGAGGTTCTGCAGGCACAGCCCTGAGTATTCACGCATTCCTTAGTATCTGGGAGCAGGTGTTTCACACATGTGTCAAGCACAGAACAGGAGCTGGGTAAATGAATGAATGAAAAATGAAACAATGGCTGTGCTGGGTTCAATGGAAGACACCTCAAGTGATGGCAATAGTTGGAGAAAGAGCCAAGGTGTGGGATCTGCCTAACTGGGTTCTAGCTTTGGTTTGACTGCCACCTAGGTAAGTGGCCCTGGACTTGGCCTCCTTCTGAGTGAATGGGGCTAATCGTTAACAACACTGTGCAGTGAAATTCTGATGAGATGACATGGGTGCAGGAAACTTATCATTTATATGAAGGGTAGACAAGTAGGGGACTGTGCCCTCATCCTGAGGAATCCGACCCATCGCCAGGTAGTATCAGAATTGCGCTGTACCAACATGCTGGGTCTATGCAGTGGCTATGGTGTCCTGAGCCACCACTTCCAAGAGCCAAGGTGTTGCATCTTTTCTTTGGTAGATGAGAAGGTAAGGAAGCCAGTGGAAAATGGTAAATGACAACTCTTTTGAGTGATTTTCTAAACACAAGAGAATTCCCAGAGGCTATGTGAACCACAGAAACTGGCTCTGTCTGAATTGAAAAGCTGTGGAAAGCAAAAAGAGGTCTTCAAACATGACATCTGATGAGATGTAAAATATGTTGACCATGGATGGTTACCTTTGAGGTAACTGGCAGGATGCATAGATCTTTCTATTCAGGATGAATGGAATAAAACGGGAATTTAGGTTGATAGTTGATTTCATGGCACAGAGAGGGTAAAACACAAAATGTGCAGATTGCTTTATTTTGATAATAGATGTCTGAAAGGTGATAGATATTCACTGCACATACACCCAGAAGGAACATCTTGTACAAATACATTCTCATTCATACAGAAGGTGAAATGGAAAGGATGTATTTCTCTAAGTCTCAGAACAAGATGACCGCTGGAGATACAAAAATGCCAGCCACTGTATATATTCATGTTAAAACTAAGGACACGTTTTAGGGGAGAGGTGAGAGTCACTTGCCAAGGATCTGCTCCCTTGAGTGGGCTTAGGAAAGCATCAAAAGCATATTTGGTTAATCACAACACTGTTCTTTGAACTCCAGGGGAAATTTAAAGGACACTTGCACTGTACCAGGTCACTGAAATCTATAAAAACATATCCTACCTCTTGGCTATCCCAGAAGTGAATTACTTTCCCGTCCACCCATACTGATGAATTCCCTAGAAGACCTGCTCTCCTTCACTTCTCGTGCTTAAGTTTTACGGATCCTTAGAAGGTCAGCTCAGAGTCTACCTCTTCTGTGAAGCCTCCTCCAATTACTTCAGGTCTCATCTAGGCCTTTTCCTCTGAGCTCCAAAGGCGAGTCTCATCTTTATTAGACAGCCTAGTCTCAAATCAGATACGCCTGCTAGCTGAGCTCAATAGTTTCAGACACCCAAAGACACAGCTGGACCTCAATTAAGGCATGTTTAAACGACCAACAGCAATCTGGTGAGAGGAGTCAGTAGGCCCAACAATGAGGTCATTATTTTAGATTCTGGAAGGGGTTCCTTGTTACTGCGCTTCACGGCACCACACACGAGGAAAATCACAGTCCGTTCTTTTTTGGACACACATCTGAAGTCTGCTTCCAAGGGAGCCTCGTTTCTTTACTCCAGCGCTTCAACTACAAAGCCCAGGATAGCAGGCGCAGACATCACAGGAGTATGGAAAATGGGAAAAGGCTGCAGGGGGATGAATTTCAACTTTAGCAGAGGAGGAGAAGAGGAGAAGAAACAATGAATAATTAGAACTGCCCAGCAGTGGACAGGGCTGTGTTTTTGCTGGAATGTGACAGGCAGAAGCTATAGGGAACATCAAGGATGCTGGAGAAGGGAATTGGGTGGGGTAGGGATGACAGTAGACAGGAGCTCACAGGGTAGGGTCAGCGCAGAAGGGAGCTCGTGGGGTAGGGGTGAATGTGGGAGGGAGCTCCAGGGACTGGGAACAGTGCAGAAGAGAGCTGGGGAGGGTGAGGCTACACAGCAAACAGCTAGACAAACACCAAGTTAATCTACACAAGGTGCTAGGGCTGCCACTTTCTTTTTTTAAACACCTAATGTCAGACACATTATCTCATTTAATCTCCACAACCATCCTAGGGAGGTATTCATAATTAATCCCATTGCTTATGCAAGGAATCACAGAATGAAGTCATCTGTTAGCAAGAGGCAGAGCTGGGATTTGAATCCAATTAAGTCTCATCGCAAAGCTGGTGCTATTTTTCACCAAATCAAAGCTACCCATAACTATTTAACAATATTTTAGCTCTACTTCCTCTGCAAGCAGGAATAGATCATACCTAACACATAGCAAATAAAACCTAGTAAATATCTGCCCAAAGAACAACACCCAAGTTGATTAAGTCTGTGCATAAGACCCTTAGGAAAGGGTCTGAAAAAGCAAATATGTAGTAGCCTCCCAGGTGTTCTCTGGGAGTGCCTGTCAGAGTTTGCAGACAGAGTGTGGGTTGCATGAGAACCGTGAGGGAGAGGCGTGATTACCTTCCTGACCTTCATGAAGCACGTCTTACTCCATCATCCAATGCTTCTGGCATTCACTGAAAACTGTTTCACATGGGCAGAAAACTATTCTAGACATTATTTCCAAGCAGCGGCTGTTATTGAAGCACACAGTGCTGGCTGGGTATGCCATGAGGTTTCCTGGGACAAAATCAAATTCCACGAGGAGCTCTGAGCAATAACCCTTCCATCTAGAATCTATATCTGCAGTCCAAGCAGATGTGCTAGTGTCTGAAAAACCAGAAAACTCCTTCCTCGGATTATTTTACTGACACTGAAACCCTCTCAGGTAGGGGTGGGGACATGTGGCAGGAAATAGCCCAGAGAAGAGACAACCTAGAACTGAGTCAGAAAGGAGAGTTCCAGCTCCTCCAGTTTGGGGAGGGGGCGAGGGGAGCTGGACTGACTTTCGGGCACCATCGTGTTATCTGTCACAGTCAAAATGGCATTCTTTGTTCTTCCTGTTCTATCCTAGCACTTCAACAACCGGGCTTATTTTTCCAAAAGATTCTGGACAACTTGGGGACACTTGGCTCTTATTATTTTAGCACCCTCAGAATGAGGCTCTTAATGGTTGCCAGATACAAGAATGAAAAACTGAACATTGAAAATGAAAGTCCAAGCTGGGTGCTGTGGCTCACACCTGCAGCTCCAGCTACTTGGGAATCTGATGTGGGAGGATCACTTGAGCCCAGGAGTTTGTAACCAGCTTGGGTGACACAGTGAGGTCCCCATCTCAAAAAAAAAAAAAAAAAAAAGGAAAAGAGATGTAAGTCCAAGACATTATTCATGCTTCCATCAGTGTGATGTTTCTAAAATATGAATTGGTTGTGTAGTTTCCCTTCTTAAGACCATCCATGGCTCCCACTGCTTACAGATAAAGGTCAAATTTCTCAGCGTGGAACAAGAGACCTGTCCCAATACAGGCATCCATTCTCCCATCTGATTGTCCCCACATTCTGCGTGAGCCAGATACATCAGATTGCTCACTATTTTCTGAAGATATCCCAATCCTCTGGTATCCCCATCTTCCCCTTTGCATATGTTGTTTCCTCTTCCTAAGTTCCCAAGTTCAAAGCAAAACGTGATGCAAGGTCACCCATGACAGGCTGTCGTCATCTTTGACCCCCTAAAGCAGTGGGGTAACACAACAGGCTGAATAAATATTCCTCTTGCAAACTGGTAAGGAAGATTTTAATAGCAAACTACAGTCTCTTAATTACTAGGAACAGAAGTGACTGACATTCACTGGAAAACAACAGAGCTTTCCTCTGTGCAAGGCGGGTGTCAACACTGAGCAGGTATCCAGCAAGTATTAGTTTTCATTCCTGTAATAACCACACCATCCATTTTTCTTCCCTAAGGATGTTTATCTAGGCGTTCTGTCAAGGAAAAAATTAACTTACAATATGCCTTAGTTATTTCTATTTCTTCATTTTCCCCTTAAAGGGAAAGAGAACAGAAGAGTATTTCCCCCCTTAGAATGGGCACTCAATTGCCACCAAAGGAGAAATGGAGGTGTTTTTTTCTTCCTAGGAGTGATATAATACAGGAGGAATGTGTGATGGCTTATTAGTTGTCCTAAGTCCCTGACATTCTGGACCATACCTTGGGGTTTCCACCACCTTCTTTGGCTGCATACAGCATCTGCAAGGCAGACTCTGCGAGTGTCTTGGTCTGGTCCAGCACCGTCATTTGCTGCTGATGATCGAGAATCTTGGAGGCCACACCAACTGCGGCTAAGATCAAGGGCTCAAAGTAGCTCGCCAGCTGTGTCACCTTTCAAAGAAGAAAACCCAAAAAACACACAGATGAACCATATAAATACACCTGTCTCCTTCAGGGGTACCACGGTGGGGAGGGCAAGGTGGGGGGAGTTGGGCCGACTCACAGGGCAAGCAGATCTACTACAATTTACTGTTGAAAGTGCTTTCTAATTAATGGACTCTTGCTTGACCTTTACCTCCTTTGGGGAGTTCCTCGTCTCTCCTCTAAATACGGCAGAAGTGCAAAGAAACCCATTCTGAGATCCAGAGTTAGAGATGAGAACTGAATTCAGTTTCACAAATCATCCATTTTTACAAATGAAAAGCATGTTAAAGAACCAAAGACACCTTATAAACTTGGAAGAAAGGGGAAGTTGAAGAGGGCCAAAGTAGCAGGGGAACTAAGAGAAAAAGAAAAAAAAAGCCTGAGATGAAAGGAACCTTCAAAAGTTTTGTGAGAAGCCAATCCCAACACCATCCTGCCCCCAGCAGTTTGACCAAGCCTTGATTCGAAATGAAAGCACAGATAACTTCGCATCAGTTGAGATGTTCTGTTTATCATTCACCCAACCTGGGAGAACAAAAAAGCCTGTCACAACAGCTATTCACTGCCCCAGAACAGGCCTAGTCCTAGATGGCAATACCATACATGTGAATATGCTCACCAAAGCCTGCCACCCCTGGGTGCTGTGGGCCAAGAGTCACAGATATTTATTGGGTGCACCCGTATGTCAGGCTCTCTAAGCATTTAGCATGCATTTCTCCACTTAACTGCCACAATAATTTTAAGAGGTAGACACAAATGAGAAACTGAGGCTTAGATGGGTAGAGCTGCATGCTGGTCTCACGCAGCTGACAGGCGGAGATGAGACACTGGCCGGGGTCTAATTCCACAGCCCCGGCCCTCATGGCCCCACTCTGCTGTCTCTGTTACTTTTCATTTTGATTCCAGTTCTGTTGCTGTTACAACACTGGACTCTTGTTTATCATTAGTTTATCATTATCTAATTATCATTAGTTTATCATTTGGTATTTGCTGCCTTGGAAAATATTTAAAAAATAAAGTCTGAGAATAATACAGCAGCACCTACCTAGAATCTAGAATATCAGATCTTCACATTTTGTATATTTATTCAAATACCAGGATCTATCCCCACTCACATAAAACACAATGGCACGAATCACATTTTCCTGTTGAACTCCTCATTCTGCACGGTAATGAATAAAGGCTACATTATTCCCACCAAGGGTATTTAAGCACAAATCTGTATCCAGCAACTCCCTTTTAATGCTGCTTCTCATCATGTGGAAGAAGAACGAGTATTGTGGGGACGCAGGCGGGAAGGCCACTCCATCGAGCAATCACTGGGCCGGAAACTGAGCTGGGCACGAAGGATTACGAGAGACAGTGGCTGGGCCAAGGTGTCCAAACAATAAAACTTCATTACGGCTAATCCCAGACAAGACTGTTACAGCAATAAACACATTTATACTCTGTTATCCTCCACTACAGTTATCCTACAGAGAGTTTTCAGGACATGTGAACAGGGCTGTCGCTGGCCCGCAGAGTGTCTTTGGGTGAATTTTAAAGGGGTCCTTGGGGCAGACGTGGCCAACGCCAGGGTATGTGGCTTGGTGAGCAGGGCGCAGGCTGGATTTTAGCCCCCACTCTCCACTCCAGTCAAACACAGGCAGCAGTCCTACACACTTGCATTCGATCTCCTCTCCTTCCCCAGGAAGGGCACTGGTGTCATCACCAAGGGGAAAGGGGCCCTGATGGGTCACCAGGGGTCAGGAGTCAGGGCTCAGGGCTCAGGATGGGTCCTTTATGTACTAAAGAGAGAGTCAAAATGCATAATGCATTAGAATCTTACATGTTTTTCAGAATAGTTTTATTATTTTAAAAGTATACTCCATCCATGTGACTGTCTCAAGTCAAGGTTCGCTGTGTGCCAAGAATAACTAAATGCAACAAGGGCCTGACATCCTCATGGAGGTAGAATGGCTGGGTGAAGAATGTCAGCCCAGCTGCATAGCCACTGGATCTAGGTCCTCCCTGCCAATGCCTTATTGAGAACTCTTTGGCAAAATGCTTCATATGACTAAACTCAGTTTTCCCATCTCTCTGTGAAGTGGGTATTAATAATAGCATCAAGCTCATCAAGAGGTTGAAAGTACAGGAAAGTTCTTACCATAATCTCTGCCATATAGCAAGCACTCAGTAAGTGCTAGGTGTTGTTATTCCACATATTGTAAAGGTTCTGAAGAGATGTGCTTTTTCCCTGTATTTAGGGAGTTTAGGAAGGACTTTTATTATTATTATTATTTTATTATTACTATTACTAGGGTTGGGGTACAAATGGGGATTTCCTACCTAAGTAGATTACATGCAGGCAAAGCTTGGGTTTCTAGCTGGCCCTCTCTCCCCCAATGGTGGACCAAGCACCCAGTATGTGGTCGTATGTCGCTCTCCTGCCCCCTCCAACCCCAGCAGTATCTAGCTTCTGCCGATCTCACCCTCTTAGCAAGGACTCTAATACCTTTTGTTCTTGAGAGACATGACAGAACAGGAAACATCCTCACGTGGGTTAGCACATAAGTTAAAATAACAGGGAACTTTGAATTTTTGGTACATGATGTTGATTCCTAGGTCTGGAGAGGGGCATAGAGGGTTCAATGTTGGCCCCTCAAAAGATATGTCCATGTTCAAGTCCATGGAATGTGGGAATGCGACCTTATTTGGACAAAGGGTATTTGGAGATGTAGGATCTTGAAATGAGAGCATCCTGGATTATGGGGTGGGCTCTAACCCCACCAACAAGTGTTCCTCATCTGTAAAATGGGGATTAGTAATAGCACCGAGTCATTTGAATCTTCCTTACCAAATTTTTTTTTAACTGAGAAACCGCTGTATAAGAGACAGAAGAAGAGACACAGAGAAGAGCAGGTGACAGTGAGATCATGGAGGCAGGGATCGGCATGACAGTTGAGGAGTGACAGGAGCCACAAAAAGATGCAGGAGCCAAGAGCAGATTCTCCAGAGAATCGCTCAACAGCCTCCAGAGGGAGCACAGTCTGGCGGGGACCTTGATTTTGAAGTCCTGGCCTCCAGAGCTATGACACAACAGATTTCTGTTGTTTGAAGCCACAGAAAACGAACATAGCCGTGGGCTCAGAATCTGCACTTATCACCCCCAGGTGCTGCCAAGCTACGGAAGGAGGGGAAGGAAGGGCAGGACACACATGGGAGCTGCCTTTCAGCCCACAGCTCCTCTGGAGAAGCCCACAGGCTACCCTTGTCCAAAACTCTCTTTTAGAAGAGGCTGAAACAAAGGCAAAAACAAACAGATGAGGCTGATTCAGTCAAAGGGCCCAGAGTACATTTATAAGTCAAGTGACATGAATATGTTCCTCTTGATGCTACCCACTAACATAGAAAATATAGCGGGGTGGCGATTAATTAACATTCCATATTAATAAAGTATCTGCAGAGACATGGATATTGCCCTCCAACGATATCCAGACATACTTTCTTACACAATGTCCAAAGGAAGCAAAAGTAACTGCTGAAACAATGTCTGGCTTCTTTGCTACACTCTGTGTCTCTGAGATGGACACAGAGGCAGTGGCCCCACACCCCAGGCCATCCCTCTACCCCATCAGACCTCTTCACACAGGCAGACGGTTACCATAAGAGAAACTCAACTAAAAACTCAATGTGCCACACTTGAAAAGGCAGAGAGATACTGGCCCTCCTGAAAACCAGTAGGAAAGGTTAGTAGGCTCTTAAGCTACTCTGTCAGTTGAAAAAGTGAGAACATTGATTTTCTAAAAATCAATACCTGTAGAGAAGATTTTGGTCACTGAATTTCTTCCTATGCATGTCGATCCTGAAGCCTGCACTGATACAATGCCAGAAAACCCTGAAGGTTGTTAAAAATCCAATTTCTGGCCTGGAGGCACTAGTTGCATGACCAGCCAGGTCTCCTTGAGGGATTCACAGAATGAACCCCAAACAGGCCAACCATCATTCAGCACCTAAAACAATGTGGGTATGACCCTCCCAGGGGAAGGACCTCTCTGCAGTGGCCTCCTAGGGAGGGTTTGGTTGTCCAGGGTGAAGTTTGCTTTGTCTCATCACGTAGAAGAAATGCCATATTGAAAACCATGGAAGAATAATGTGCCCTTCAACACACCAGAACGGGGCCAGCCAGCAGGGTCAAAAGATGGCAAGGTTTCAGGCTGGGAGTGCCAACGTCAGTCGGTCTCTGGCTTCTTTCAGCAAAGGGGGAGAGCAACCGATGTTTGCAAATGTCTAGCTGGCTACAGTATGACCACAGCCAGAAAACCGTCACTGCAGTTTTTTCTCAACTCTAGGTGAAAACAGCGCCTGAAGTGATCATTGCTGGAGATGCTGCCAGAGGGCAGTTTGGTGTGATTTCCTGCAGGTCAAACCAACGACGGACCCAGGCATACTACTCAGTACTGCAGGCTTTTGGGAGCCTAGCGGCAAAGTCAGACCTCCTCTCTTGTGGCCATGCCTGCCTTCAGCGGGGTCCCCTCAGGGTGCATTACCTTATGTCCCAGTTGAGCTGCCTCTCCCCGAGCCGCTGTGGCGATGGGATCGATAAGGTGCCCGATTTCCTGGACCACTGACGTCAGCTGCTCCTGCAGGGCCTGGTGAGGAGAGAATTGCCAAGTTTACCCCACAACAGTTCCTCGGGGCGCCACACTGATTCAAAAAGGCCCATATGAAAGATGAGAGAGGCCATGTGAAATGGACAGCAAAATGCCTGGGCATGTGCCATCCAGCCATTGCTCCCTGTCCTGGTCCTCCCAGCGATGCCTTGGCCTCCACGGGCTGGACCCCTCTACGGTTTCTCCTGTGACAGACAAAAGGCAGGTCTGAGAGTCACTTTTCCCACTGGCTTCTCGCTCTTGCCAACCCTGATAGCTGATGCTACAGGTAGCTCTACTTTGGGTTATTCAGCATAATTACTGGACACGCAGAACAGCTGTGTCTTTCCAAGAAGGAAAGACAGTTTTGTCCAAATGGAGACAGCTAATGTGGGGTCTGAGGAAACATTCAGGTTGCTGTATTCTCAGAACTAATAGCCCCTTTATTCTTAAAGGGGAGTGACATAAAAGGAGATGAGCTCTTTGGAAGCAGGATGACGTCCCAGAAAGTACGCTGTGGAAATGCCAAGCAAGATACCCACTGGATTTAGCTCAGACTCTCCATCTACTTTATTTGGTGGTATGCATGAAAATAGTCAAAATGGTACCCTCGAGGCATTTCTTCTCAGGTTTGAGAAGAATTGAATTGTACTGTGAAGAGAGAGTAAGATATTTAGATGATTCTGAGAGTGTAAGGGAGTGGGAAATTCAAAGCTAAAGATGCTTAACCAGTAGCAGGAAAGATAAGATCCTTCTGTAGGGTGACTCCTAGGAACTTCACTGGACAGACACAGAACGACAGATCGGAATACTGGGCACTTTAGGTCTGCACACACCGGCATGAAAGTGGGTGATCTCTGACAAAGTGGTGATGTCCTGTTCATCAGAAATGAGGTTCAAGCCTTTGCTACTTTCCCACAGAACAACGCTACATATGGCCCAGGGAGTGGGGGACGGAGGGAAAGAGTTTCTTTTATGAGGAGCAGCCGAACAAGCAAACCAGAAAACAAAATTCTGTAAAAAGAAAAAAGGAAAGAGAGAGAGAGAAAGAAAGGTGAGCAGAGAGAAACTTCCAAGAAGTCCAAGGGTTTTATTTAGCTAACTACACATGATCTTCACCTTTATAACATGATTAGAGTCAAGAATACAAAAACATTCCAGCAACGTTGTCTTATTACAGATGGTTTGTTAACTATGGTGTGATTAGAGAGTGCATGAGGTTGAAGGGAAAGACTTTTCTTTCTTGTGAGGAAGGTAAGATGGAAATATACTCTGAAGGGACTTCCGAGGGGTCAATCGTCTTTGCTTCTTGATCTGGGTGCTAGTTAAAAGGCATGTTTGGTTCATGATGATTCATCAAGTAGTACACACGTCTGTATGCATACCATTTAACAGCAGGTTACAAAGAAGAATTCTAGCATTCCACACAGCGTGAAAGCACATACACCCTTCTTTTTTTGGAAATGGGAGATGAAGCTGGAGTGAAATAGACAGTTCTATTCATAAAATGAGCAACACCAACTCTGGACCCAAAGCTGGCTGTTAACGGATTTAGTGGCCAGAAGGTCAGCACCAATCAACAGACCATGCTATTTATTAAGGGCTCTTCTGAGTGTCAAGCACTGTGCTTTCAACAGAGACAGAATGAATCAGGAGACTTGGGAAGGGTAATAGAACAAATCCAAGGGGAAAAATGAGAAACATTCTACTCTAAATTCTTTTTTGGGGGGGCGGGGAACAGCAAAAGAGGGCTAAGCAGCTTTAAATTAATACTAGGAGGCCAAAGGTCCTCAAACACTAGATGTTGAATAATTTGGGCAGAGTTTAATGCTGAATTTGCCAATTTAACCCAAAAGCGCACTGATAAAATGATGAGAGAGACATCCAAAATGTACTTGCTTAGGTCTGCTCTATTGATGTGTCAAAACAGATATGGTACACATTTCACCCCTACATTACCTGATATTGACAGTTCCCCAGCCCCCAAATTTCAGTCGCATTTGAACTTGCCACCCCAGCAGGAGGTGTATTCCTTCCTCAAGCCATTTTTCTCTGCTCAGCACCTGCCCTACTCTCTCCAGAAAGTTCTCCCGAGGGGAGGGACTTACTTCCCCCACAGTGCACAGGGGAAGGCTGCCTAATGGTAAAACGGTAACATTGGAAACACGTTGGGTCCACAGTCTCCACCCCTCAAATCCAGATGCTGAGATTCTTTAACCCCTCTGGCGGGTGTTGAGCAGACCGCCAGAGCCCCAGCTTACCTCCACCGAGATGTCGTCCCTCGTGGCCAGGCTCTGGCTGACAGCAGCCAGTGAGGCCTGCTCAATGTCCCGGATACACCGGTTGATGCCATCAATGGAGTAGTCACACTCTCTCTGTCCAGGGGCCTTGTCCCTGGAAGGAAGGGATAGTGCAAGTCAGACACAGGCTCCATGGGGCTCAAGTCCCATAAGCTGCTCCAGCATTGGTGGCCAAGAGCCCCTGCCCACTTCCTCCCAACTCGATCCTATAATTTTAGGTGGAATCCCTGACCCTGGTTGGCAAAGCCTCACTGCACAGCCTGTGCTTTCCTTAATCATTTCTTTATTTATTTTAAGTCAGCATCTCACTTTGTTGTCCAGGCTGCAGGGCAAGGGTGTGATCATGACTCGCTGCAGACTTGACTTCTTGGGCTCAGGCAATCCTTTCAACCTCAGCCTTCTCAGTAGCTAAGACTAGAGGCATGTGCCACCACGCCTGGCTAATTTTTTTCTTTTACTTCTTTGTAGAGACAAGGTCTTGCTATGTTGCCCAGGCTGGTCTTGAACTCCTGGGTTCAAGCGACCCTCCCACCTCAGCCTTCCAAAGTGCTGGGATTACAGGCAGGAGCCACCATGTGCAGTCTCACTCCTTAACTGAACACGTGAGTTGACTCTGTTTCTGATGGAAGGGATATCATGCTGTTCTCCACCTGGGCTGATGCCAGGTGACTGCCAAGGAAACAATTTGGACTTGGATTCTCAGTCAATGGTGTAACCATAGGATTTTTATTTGGAGGGAAAAAAGAGAGGTCAACACCATTTCCAGAACAAACATACCATGCTTTCTACATTGCATATTAGTCACAAAGACCTGGACTACTGTAGGAGTTAAACTATTCAGTGAATTTTTCTTTGCAAGGCATTAACAAGGTCAACTGTGGTTCTGAGCTTCAAAAGGAACTGGAAGGCAAAATATAACGAAGGAAAGAGATGCATTTCACGCTGCAGGGTATTCGCTTTGATCAACTTCAGAAATATTATATCCACTCAGGGGATATTTTTTCAGGCTCCTACTATTACCAAGGAGGTCAGAGATGCCCAGGGTTACTGTGGGCCCTAGGTTATTCTTTCTGTCTTATTAGCAAAGTAAAGGCCACCTCAGACCCTGCCAAATAAACAGTGGGGCTCTTTGCCTAAACCCTTAGGTATACACAAGGTGGTACAATGATGAGAAGGACTGGGAGTAGAGTCCTTGGGCCTGGAGGTAACCCTGGGAATGGGACCTACATTTTTTTCTGCCTAGATTTTTTCATCAGTACAATGGCAACAGTAGTGGGATCTACCTCACAAGACCGTTGTAATGCTCAAATAAAGTAATACTGGCAAAACACTTGGAGCAATATCTGACATAGAATAAGTGTTTAAGTTAGCAATTATTGTTGTGACAAGTGCTCCTGGTCCCAAAGAAATAAATAAAAAAATGATGACAATGATCAATGATATTACTATTAAGTAAAAAGCCTTGTGGGCTTTTCTTCCCCCTGCCCTGTTCAGATGCAGGCTGGCAGCAGTCTCTGGTTGGGAAACTGACCTGATAGACGTGATGAGACTCTTGATGGAGTCGGACACAGTATGCGAATGCCCAGCCAACACAGACCAGGTAGGCGGGTCTTTGGGGTTGATGGCCAGAGAGCGTGCAGTGCGAATGAGGTATGATGAACTCTCCAGCATGGTCTTGGCTGAGACCAGGATTGGTTCTTGTGCCTGAGAACCCTAAGACCAACAGCAAAGGAGAAAGGTCAGGGTGCACGGATATGAGTGAATGAGTTGGGCCCTGGAAGGTTCTGTTCTTTACCAAGTCACTGCCTCTGCCCTTTGGAAGGAGACACGGAGGGCAGGGAACCCTGGAAACCAGTTCACACAGAGTCTGTGTGATGATGGTGGGACTTGAATTCGTGTTTGATTCTTAATTCACATTTTTTAAGTATAACACATTCTAAGAAAGAATGGGCCTGAGTCTGTGCAGGGAGATTGTTCTCAACATACAAGGCTAAGAGATTATCCCTCAAGAGATGTGTAGTCATTAAGTTTTACCAGCTTGGTGCATGTAACATCACTGACAGCAGCAATACTCTAGGTGTTGACAGAGAGAGCTTTTTAAATTTTAACTATTAATGCTCATTCAGTGCCACACGAAATCAGCCAAAGACTTCAGTATTATCTTTGCTGCCGAATCTCCCTACCTCGGAGCTGATCTGGGCAGGAATGCTCACAAACTCAGGATTTGATGCGAATGCTGTCAAGTTCTCCACAGCTTCGATCAAGGGCGCAGTGGCAACGCGACACTTATTGCGGTTGTCTTCAGAGAAATCCCCATCCAGGGCCTGATGGGAGAAAATGCAGAGACTGTTTTACCTCACTGAGAAGCACAAAGCATTCTTGAACCACAGCAATCACCTTCCAGTGAAAGAAGGTGGCTTGGCGGGAATATTGAAATGCTTGGCAAATTCACAAACAATAAATAAGCACTGACAGGAGAGTCTCCTGCCATCACATCGAGGGCCCTGTTACCAAATGTTAAGTAGAACCTGTCATGCCGGCACTTTGGGAGGTGCAGGCAAGAGGATTGCCAGAGCCCAGAGGTTCGGGATCAGCCTGGGCAACTTGGCAAGACCTCATCTCTTCAATAATAATAAAAAATTAGCTGGGTGTGGTGGTGCGTCTGTGGCTCCAGCCACTTGGAAGGCTGAGGTGGAAGGATCACCTGAGCCCAGCAGGTCGAGGTGACAGAGTGAGCTTTGTAAATTTTAACTATTAATGCTCATTCAGAGCCACAAAAAATCAGCCAAAGACTCCAATATTATCTTTGCTGCCAAATCTCTCTACCTGAGCAGGAATGCTGATAAACTCAGGGTGGGCGACAGAGGAGACGCCAACTCCAAAAAAAAAAAAAAGAGGACAAAATGATGGACTTCACAGCAAACTGAATGGATTTAGGACCCATCATATTCAGTGATCTATCACAGAAACAAAGAACTGAATACCACATATTCTGACAATGCTACAAGGGAGGGATCGGTAGCCTCTGGACACTGCGGGGGGTGGGTGGGGGGGTATATGTCATCACAAAGAGCACTTGATTCTAAACCAAGGGAAGTGAGGACCAATTGGAGGCCCAAACGCCACCTACACCTAGACTACTCATGTACCTAATCCTGACTTGTACCCCGCATCTCAATAATAAAATAGAGAGAGAGAAAGGAAAAAAAAAGTCGAGCTGAATGTGAAGTTCACAGGACAGCAAGTCTCACAGTCAGCTTCCACCCACAGGTAGCAGGACTACAAATCCAAACAGACCCTTCCCTTCTCTCGCTGGGAGGCCCTATGCCTTACCTTGCAGCCGAACCACTTTAGTCCCCACTTTTGAGACCAGTGACTTTGGGCTCATGGCCTCCATTTTCACTCCGATTATGTCTATTGTCTCCCAAATTATAAGCATACTTCATTGTATTTCAGAGAAATACTTTTAACTTTTCCTAAATTTTATCTGGATGTCCCTGAACCACCATTTTGCAATGAACACAATGGAACCCAACAGGAAGGAATGGACTAGAACTACCCCCACCCAAGCAGATAAATCTCACAAAAATAACATCTATTTAGTTAAAGAGGCCAGGCACAAAAGCGTACCTATTGCTCGATTCCATTTGGGCAAGGGACAAAAACCTAATTGAGGGTGCTAGAAGCCAGGTCACTCTCTGGTTTAGGTGAGACTAAAGGGAGCACAGAAGGGGCTTCCAGGTGCCGCCGACGTTCTGTTTCTTGATCTGGCTCTATTTACCTAGGTATGTTCAGCTTGAGAAAATTCATTGAGCTCTACACAGGGTGTATGGTTTTTCTCTATGTACCTTATGCTTCATAATTAAAAAAAAAACAGCAGGAGGTAGAACAAGGGCTTTGAGTGATCAGTGCTGATGAATGGTGTGGGTGGATGAGAATCCAGGAACGTGGCCTGTGACCCATGCCAGGCAGGGATGACACTTGAATCTGCGACTCCCTGACCCCACGTGCCTCCTCAAGAACGAGACTGTTAGAACCAACAGCATGAGACCCAGTGACAGCCCTCCTGCCTCCCAGCGAAAGGTTACACTGGAGAAGACAGCTATGTTTGCAGAAGAATGCAAATTTCCTTGTTAAACGACCAATTAAATGTTTAATTTGACCCTTATGAGCAATATATGAAAGGAAATTTAGACAATTAGGAAGAACAACAACAACAAAAAATAGGGGCACCAGCACTTCAAAACAAACTGGATCTGAGGTGGGAGCATTTCTGTTTTTCAATAAGGCAAGAGCTAGGTGTGGTCAGTTTAAAGGTGATTCCAAATAACAACTACATTCCAATCAAGCCCTGGAAGCTTGGGACGATAATTACACAACCACAATGCTAATATTTTTAGAGGAATTCCCACAAGCCTGGCTAATTTACCGTCTTGACTAACGTAGTGCCTGGCTCTCCTTGGCACGTGCCCTTCCCCACCAGGCAGGCACTGACCCTACCTGCATTTCTCCGATGCCGCCATTCTTCCAGGCCCAATGGGAACCCTACATGCCTGGGACATTTTGCTCACATACACAGACTCATTTCTAACTGCCACTATGTCCTTAGGAAGTGATGCTGGACAACAATGGCCTGGCAACATAGAAGTGAAGTATCTTGGCACTTGTATCTTATTACACTGATAACATCACTGATTCCTGGAGGTTGGATCTACCAGGCTTCAGAGCAATTCTAGAATGCTAGTGGGAGGCAGGGTAGGTGCCACCCAGAAGAAGTCTGACATAAGTGGCCCCAGAACAGGCAAAGACATGAAGCAAGCTGATTGCAAGCGTGGACTTAGGAGTCAAAGGAATTCAGGTTCAGCCCCACTAGGGGCTGCTCGGCCTCGCCAATCATACCCCGTAGGCAGGGAGGACAGGCTTCTAGCTCAGCTTGGGAGGGGCTGAGCCTTCCCTCAGGGCTGCTCACCTTCCTGCTCCTTACTTCTCCACACTCCCTCCCCTTTTCTACTCCCACAAGTCTCTTGGTCTGCTAGGAAGACGGGCACCTAATCAAGTCACCAAGCCTCAGTTGAATCTTTTCTAAGTGAAAAGATGACACTCAAGGCAAGTCTTAAGGAATGGCTTCCCAAGTGCACAGTTTCATGGACTGTACTATATCACACGCCCATTGCTATGCACAGGACAGAGTCTTGAATGACATAGACTAGAATGGCAAGAGATATAAACCCTAGTCAAGAGAAGATCAGGGGTATCCAAATAGGAAAAGAGGAGGTCAAAATATCCCTCTTTGAAGACAACATGACTCTATACCTTGAAAACCCAAGAGAATCTGTCAAAAACCTCCTTGCACTGATAAAGGACATTGGCAAAGTCTCAGGGTATAAAATCAATGTGCAAAAGACAGTCACATTTCTATACACCAGCAATAAACAAACAGAAACCCAAATAAAAAGCACAACCCCGTTTACAATAGCCACAAAAAAAATCAAATAGCTTGGCATCTTCCTAACGAGAGCCGTGAAAGACCTTTACAATGAGAACTACAAAACATTGCTCAAAGAAATCAAAGATGACACAAACAAATGGAAAAATATTCCATGGTCATGAAGAATCAACACTGTTAAGATGTCCATCCTACCCAAGGCAATCTACAGATTTAACACAATATCCATTAAATTACCAGCAGCATTCTCAGACCTGGAAACAATATGGGAATTCATACGGAAACATAAATGACCACAAGTTGCCAAAACAATCCTCAGCAAAACAAAACAAAACAAAAAACAACAACAACGACAAAAAAAAAAACAAAGCAGGAGGTATCACACTTCCAGACTTTAAACTCTATTATAAAGCTATAATAATCAAAACGGCCTGGTATCGGTACAAGAACAGGCATATAGACGAAAGGAATAGAATTGAGATTCCAGAAGCAAAACCTCAATTTCTCAGCCAACTCATCTTCGACAAAGCCTCCACTGCCAACCACTGGGGAGAGGAGAACCTATTCAGTAAATGAGGCTGGAAAAACTGGCTGACCACATGCAGAAGATTGAAACAAGATCCCTATCTATCACCATACACAAAAATCAACTCTAAATGGATCAAAGACCTAAATGTAAAACCTCAAACTATAAGAACCTTAGAAAATGCAGGAGATACCCTTATGGAAATTGGAACTGGCAACCAATTCCTGATCAAAACCCCAAGTGCTGATGCCATAAGAGATAAGGTAGACAAGTAGGACCTCATCAAACTGACAGGTTTCTGCAAAGCCAAAGAAACCATCAAGAGAGCAGGGAGTCAGCCCACAGACTGGGAAAAAATATTTGCCAATTGTATGTCTGACAAAGGCCTAATATCTAGGATCTACAAGGAACTCAAACATGCTGAAGAAAAACAAAAAGCCCCATTACAAAGTAGGCAAAAGATAAGAATAGACAGTTCTCAAAAGAAGACATACGAGCAGCCAACAGATACATGAAAAAATGCTCAGCCTCACTAGTCATCCAAGAAATGAAAACTAAAACTACACTGAGATACCACCTAACTTCAGTCAGGATGGCGTCATCAATAACTCAAAAAACAACAGATGCTGGAGACGATGCAGAGAAAAGGGAACACTTCTACACTGTTGGTGGGAGTGCAAACTAGTACAGCCTCTGAGGAAAACAGTGTGGTGATTCCCAAAAGATTGAAAAATTGACCTTCCATACAACCCTGCAATTCCCCTACTGGGAATATACCTGGAAGAACAAAAAACACTCTGTAAAAAGATACCTGCACACCTATGTCTACCACAGCATTGTTCACAGTAACAAGAACATGGAACCAACCGTGCTGCCCACCAAAAGAGGACTGAATTTTAAAAATGTGGTAAATATACACGATGGAACATTATGCAGCCATAAAGAAGAACAAAATCATGAACTTCACAGAAACCTAGATGGACTTAGAGTCTATAATACTGAGTGATATTTCACAGAAACAAAGAACCAAGTATCATGCGTTCTCACTCATAAGTGGTCCTTGAACAATTAACGTAATACTATAAGAAAAGGATTGGCAGTAGTAGGAAACTGCTTGGGGGAAGGGAGGCGCACCTCATCAACAAGGGTACCTGCATAATGATCATGTGTAAACCTAACCGTGAATTGTACCCCACATCTTTAAAATAAAAAAATTAAAAGTTATCTCCTTCAAAAAAGGCAACTGGCATCCCAAAATATAGCTTGCACAGACAATTTCTCTTTTGAATTCTGCTTCCACTGGGCACTGCTGAGCTACTCAACTCAATGAAATACTCAAAGCTGTCCAGTGGTGACATTTTAAGCAGGCATGAGAGTTTCCATGTCACAGAATGCCTAGTACACCAACCATAATGAGAAAAGGGCAAATTTCCTTAGCTACATGTCCAAGCCCCATGAAGACAAGGACACTCCCAACCTCTGGGTCAACTCCCCTGATTGTCCTCATTGAGCATAATCCCACAGAGATCTGGGAGAAGCATTTTTGTGTGAATGCACAAAATCAAAGATTCATGGGCTTTGTGGGCCAGAAAGGACCTAGATAATTGAATCCTAAACTCCAACTCAGATGATACAATCAGCACCTGGAAAGTGACATGATTTGTCAAGGTCACCCTGCTACCTATTTGACTCAAACCGGAGCCTGAGGTTCCTGGCTCCTTTCTTTCCTCCTGACTTTGGACAAAGGCAACAAGAATAGAAGTCAGAAGCCCAAGAGTTTCTTCCTTTTTCTAGCTACTTTAGCAATTCAAACATAAGGATGACCAAGAAAACATACTTACAGCCAAGTCAAATTCGATTAAAGAAAGCTGGACCCGGTGTCTGTGGTACACACTGGAAGTGCTTAATTGCAAAACCCTGAGCTTTAACTCTGCGGCAAGGGGCAAGGCCAAACTTCAACTTCTCAGAAAAACAAATGCTGGTGTTGCATAATTTTTCTACTTGGCACCCGAACCCGAGTGACTGCACATTTAAAATAACATTCCATTCCATGCATCTGATTCAAGACTAGGTAATGAGTTGATCGGAGAGAAAAAGTCGGCAGTGGTCTATGTGGGGCCAGTAGGGAGATAGCAGCCATGGGTAAGGGTCGAAGTCCTTCTACCCTGCCCTGCGTTGAGAGTAACCCCCAGCAGGTAGTTCTAGAAATGCAGACATGGATTCTTGCTGAGCTGTGCTTTGGGGTTTTAAAGAGTGCCATCAGTAGAGGATTAAGATCCCCGAATATACACATTCTCATGGGTGCTTGTAAGCCACTGCAGGCCGCCTGCTCCCTCGTGCTTCTAACACACCCCTCCCTTCTTTGTGACTCTAAGGGTATGGCAGCTGGGATTTAGGCCTGGGCACATCCTCATGGTCAAAAGAAAAAATAAAATAGCACTAAGCAGCGTCAAACAGTGCAAAGCGCAGAGATGAGGGTAGCTGTCTCAAGGGAATCACATATTCATTTGTTTTGCTGTTTGACAGAATACTTACCCATCCCTTCAAACAGGAAATCTATTCAGTACATAGTAAATTAAAAACAAAGCTCACTGCTCCCAGCAAACACTGCCACGCAGTGGAATTGAAAAACCAGGCACATTTTGACACGCGGAGGGGCGATATGTTCATTTCTGTCTCTCTCGAATTGCTCCTGGTTCCCAGGGCGCTCCTGGAGACAGAGGCCTTTATCTTCCCTATGTTACAAGCCCCCTACATTCCTCCTCTGATGTTTCTGCACAGGCCTATCTTTTAGGCCATTACAAGAGCTCATTTGCTGCAGGGAATTGCAAAGAGGGTTTGACACTGTGAGGAGAATCTGAAAAGAACATGAGATCTTAACAGAGATGCTTTATATAGAGATAGGTCAGGATTTAAAACCAAGGAGGAGGCAGAAAAAAAAGGGATCCACAAATTTCTATAGAAGAAAGAGTCCCTTTCCTTTTTTCCCCCCTTGGTCCATTCTAAATGTAATTTTTTTTAATGATCAGAAAATGATTGACATTAACTGAGATAAGTTAATTGTGCAGCGACCAGCAATGATGTCACTGCTGTCAAGCATATTGTTCTTTCCATTCCTGCCTGCCCCAAACTTACACACAAGCACTGCAAACGCAGCAAAGTCTTTCTTCCCAGGCTGGAGAGATGAGTTAGTCTCTCCATTCCAAAGAGTTAATAAACAGCATTCCAGGGTTCAGATCTTGGGTTCTGAGGCCTGGGACTGAATTCTAACCCTCACTCATTGGCTGGGTCACATTGGGAAAGTTACTTAACCTCCCTGTGACTTAATTTCCCATCTTTAAAATGGGGATAAGCACAGGGTTGTATAGAATGAGTAACACACCCAAAGCACAAAATACACAATGAACAATGTGAGCTGCTAAGACCATGAACTATGAAGGTATTAAGGTGAGCTCTCACCAGGATCAAAGGGCACCTGGACACTGGCTTTAATTTATTTATTCATTTTCAACCTAGCTTATCCTTGCCTTCAAATAGGCAGGGTTTTTGTTTGTTTGTCTGTTCCTTTTCTTTTTTATTTTATTTTATTTTTTTTTTGACTTGGAGTCTCACTTGGTTGCCCAGACTGGAGTGCAGTGGCCACTCCCGGCCACCGCAGCCTCGACCTGCTGGACTCTGGCGATCCTTCCGCCTCAGCCTTCCGAGTAGCCGGAATTACAGGATTACGCTGCCACGTCCGCCTGATTTTTTTATTTTATTGTAGAGATGAGGTCTCACTGCCCAAGTGGGTCTTGAACCCACAGGCTCAAGCAATCCACTCAACTCAGCCTCCCAAAGGCGCGGGATTACAGGCTGAGCCACCGAGCCCGGCTTGTTCCTTTTTTAAAAAGACTCTTTTGGGCAGCAGACAGCTTGGTCCCCGCTGAGGGCAGACTGTTTGTGGGGTCACAGCCCACTTACAAGCAACGATAGCCCAGTGATTCTGAGTTCCTCCTTGTAAGTGAACACTTTACCACCCTCCCATGTGCCCATGGATTTTAAATGCAAAGACAAACTTGTTATGAAGACTGAATGCTTTAGTTTTAGAAGTTGATGCTCAACTTAAAAATTTTAAACGGCTGCAAACTGAATTAATATAATAGGAGAGACTAAAGTGACTGTTCGGCAATTTCTCATTCCCTTTCCCGCCACCTGCTCTCTTGGTCCAGAGAGGTCCAGCAACAATGGCAGAGCTCTCAACCAGCCCACTCGAAGCCACCACTAATAAAAATCAGTTTAAGTAAAAATAGAGTATTTGCTATCCAAGCGTAGTGCCAAGAAAAGCCCTAAAACTAACCCTTTCCAACCAGACTTCCGTCCCTAAGATCCTCAGGTACAGAATTTGGGGAGACCCCCTTCCCACTACCTTAAAGGTTGTCACCAAGGTTACTGGTATCTCATTAGAAAGGGAGTGGCACAAATCATGAGGATGAATCAGAAGTTACGTACCACCAGACAAAGTCCTAGGCGAGCAGAGCTTCAGTCCGGTTCCTCTTTCCCCTCTGCAGCAGGAGCCACAGAGACTGAGTAGGTCTGGGGCATAGTGACCTACCTTGATGGTCTTCACCAGATTGGCGGTGCTGTTGGCGACCTCCTTGGCTGACTGGACGAAGTGCCTCTTGGCTACTGGGTTGGCCGTCTTGGATGAGGCAATGCGGCAGGCGTTGCACAAGGCAGAGGTGTGCTTGGCAACAATTGTGGCGGCCGACAGGACCTACAAAGCATGGGACTAGGTTGTGGGCACCCTAAGCTTCAGGGCAGAGGGCTCCAGGGTAGAGGAGTCCACCAGGTCTCGAGCCTGGCTTCCTCTTCAACTCATGATGTATCTAGATCCTGTGTGTCTAGCTCTGCTGTCCCCAAAGTCACTCCAGGAAATGAGAGGGCAAGATATATCACACAAGAGAGAATGGAAAAAGCAAAGGAAAAGGAGGTGCTTATGCAGTGGTGGGAGAAGGCTGGGCCCCAGAGAGTCTTAGAGGGCATGTGGTCAGCTAGTCTTTGGAACCTCCAGATAAGAGGTCCAGGGTGAGAGTTTAGTCCGAGGTCTAGACATAGGCAATCTTAAATGTTCTAGTAGCCACATTAAAAGAAGTAGAGAAAAAGAAAAATTAGTTACTTTAAGTCAGTATATCCAAAATATCTTATCATATAATCAATCTAAATATACTATTAATGAGATTTTCCAATCTTTACAATCACAGTAAGTCTTTGAAATCCAGTGTGTATTTCATATGTACAGCCCGTAATGACTTGGACTAGTTTATTTCAAGTGCTTCATAGCTGCATGTAGCAAGTGGCCACCATGTGGAAGAATCCAGGTCCAGATGAGAAAAATTCAGGGGTAGCAGCTTCCCCTCATCAACAGATGGGCTGTTGGTACCTTCGTGAGGGGTCTGGTTCAGGAAACTCCATGGGCTCCACCCCAGCCCCAACTCATTTCTTCCCTGAATCTACTCACTCTGTGTTGCAGGGCTGGTAGCACCCTTTGGCTTGAGTGGGCAGGTGAGGACTCCTGGGTTCACTGACACACCAGCTCTCAGGGCTGCTTTAGTCCAGATGGTCCCTAAATTGCCTTCATTACTTGAGCCCTTCTCCTGCCTCAAAAATGCCAGTCCTAGGGTTTATAGATGGCTGTGCCTCTCACAAGACTGCCTCTAGCATCCCCAATACCAGCCACAGGTCCCCCCTTTAATGTGTGACTGGGACCCCAGACCACTCAGTATCAGACGTGCCATGAAGGGCACACATACTACCTAGTCCTCAAATGACTCTCTGGCTCCCTTCGGCCCGGCTCAGTGCTGTCATCTATGCGAAGTGGCTCCTGACAGTGCCCTCAGGGAATTCATCACCCCTTCCTTTGTGCACCTCTGACATTGTCATCATACCCCAGCCACCGCATTTCCAAGCTCTGCCCAAAGCCTAAGAGCCGAGGGGGTGGAACATTGGGTGTCACTCCCGTGGCTCCCTCAGTGCAGAGCACAGAACAAGCCCTCGGTGCTGCCCAGAACGGAAGGAAGTCTCTTCTAGAACCTTGCTGTGATTGCTTCATTCCTACTGCCTCCGCACCCCATTCAAAGCACCTACAAATCCCCATTTTCATATTGTGCAGCGCCCCCTCCCCTCCAGTCATTATCTACAGGGCTGCATTTAGCTGGCTTTGTACGCTGCAAAAGAACAGGATTCCCACACAGAGAGTTTCCCACCAAGAGGAGCTTGAGGACTTGAAAACTGCACCCCCTCCCTGTGGTTACCTGCGAGGGACTGCTGCCAGGGTCCACCAGGTTCTGGCATGCCATCTGGATCGCCTGGTTAGCCCTGGCAAACTGTATGGGATCCACAAGGCCCTGGTGGCCTGCCTGGCTATTTGGATCAGAGATGCCGACCAGGTAAGCAGCCTGGAAAGGGAGGAGAAAAACCATAGCTCAGGAGCCATGCTCCAAGGTGAGCCCGCGTGGGATGACAGTCTGCACTGGCCATGCAGCCGTCACACTCAGGCGCGCCTTACAGCAAGCCGGTTGGGATCATCTCACCCCTCTTGCCAGTAAGGGTGTAGCGACAGACAAGCTCATGCCAGCTAAACATGCCAGCAGGAGTTTGCTGCATGCCCCAGGGAACAAAGTCTCCCTGTTAAGAGTGCACCTCAAGAAGTTCTCCGGGGCATGGACAAGGATGGATGCAATCCTGGCTGCTCTGGCCACGAGGGTGCCCAGCCTCAGCACAAAGGTGACTCTTTGGCTGCCAGGCAGGAGAGGCAGGAAACAGTGGGTGTGGACTGATGTACGGAGTCACTGGGCCAGCCAATCCTGGAGCCTGCCCTGCCCTAGAGCTTCTCATCACATAGCTTACCATGTCCCTATTGTGTAGGTCAGTATGTCCAATAGCAGGAAGAACATTAACTAGGTAACTGAGTAAGATGGCCCAGAAAACAACAGAAAGACCCCAAAGGACAAGAGGCCACAAGAGAATGTCTTCTCTTTGGATTCCCTTTGGATGTATCAGCCAAAAATAACAGGGAGAAAACGAATCTGTGGGCAGGAATTTTTACCTGATTCCCCAGAGATTTGGGGGGAAGAATGAAGGTAAAGAACTTCATTCCCAAACTGGGGATGTTTCTCTTTGGTTCAGTAAAATCTGCTAAGTTCAAGGTCATAGTCAAATTATAAATCCTTCAAGGTAAATGCTGACACAACTGAAGCCCAATAATTACTAAAAAAAATGTCCAGGATCACCAAAGGACAAGAAACATGCCACATCATGTCTCTGCATGATGGCATCTATCTTCTTTTCTCTCTCTGATCCTAAAAAGAGGATGACTAACATTTCTGTAATCCTAAAGCCTCAGCAAATTTCAATTATTATTATTTTTTTTTGAATTGGAGTCTCACTGTCACCCACACTGGAGTGCAGTGGCCGCTCCCGGCCACTGCAGCCTCTACCTGCTGGGCTCTGGCGATCCTTCCGCCTCAGCCTTCCCAGTAGTTGGAACTACAGGCGCACGCTACCACGCCTGGCTAATTTTTTTGATTTATTGTAGAGATGAGGTCTCGCTGCCCAAGTGGGTCTTGAACCCGTGGGCTCAGGTAATCCACTCACCTCAGCCTCCCAAAGGCACAAGATTACAGGCTGAGCCACTGAGCCCGGCGCAAAATTTCAATTATTTAGTGCTTTTTTTTTTCTATCCCAAACAGTTCACATATAACAATATCCTTAAAAATTATTAAAAAGTCGGCCACTGAACCTGTATGCTGGGTCTGCAGTACTCAACAAGTCTCACTGTCCCCCCCAGCCTGGCCTATGGTTGCTCTGCTCCTGGGGTGTAGCTGACTGATGTTTTGTCTCAGTGCCCTAGCCCACACGGGAGCCACTGTCTTTTCCATGGTATCTATGGTGATGGTTAGAGGAGGGGCTGAAGATGGAGCTCACCCATGCCTCCCACAGGGATCTGGCACAGTGCACATGGCTGCATCAGGACCAGTCCCTTACCTGGGCCGCAGCCTCCGTCAGTCCACAGAGAGCCTTGGATGCAATCCCCACACATTCCCCAAAGGCAGGGAGGTCCCCGGTTTTGGCGTTCTGTGATATCCCCGCCATTGATTCACCCAGAACCTGCAAAAAAACAAAACAAAACAAAACAAAACAAATCCAGCTGGCAATATGCTCTATCCAGCATTGCTTTCAACCAAAGGGCAAGGGAGGGCCACACTTCCAACTGTTAACATTCAAGGCCACTTAATGTATAATATTTGCTATTTTCTCCTTCATTTGTACTAAGAAGAGATTCAAGAAAATGTTATCATTTCTGTTCCATAAAGAGAAATGAATAATGAAAATATGAACGTTCCACCCCAAAGTTACCTATAACCCAAGGAGATACACAGCTAGCACATACAGACAACAGAGTCTACACAGGGCATCTCTTGGTGAATGGGTTACACTGAGGACCATTCATTCCTAAAATATTAAAATCATATTCATGAGCTGCAGGGGAAGTCATACACAGAAAGCAGAAGGTACACCCTTCCAGATATAATTTTTTTTTTTTTTGAGTTGGAGTCTCACTCTGTTGCCCAGACTGAGTGCAGTGGCCATTCCCGACCACCGCAGCCTCGACCTGCTGGGCTCTGGCGATCCTTCTGCCTCAGCCTTCCAAGTAGCTGGAACTACAGGCACGCGCTACCATGCCCGGCTAATTTTTTATTTATTGTAGAGATGAGGTCTCGCCAAGTTGCCCAGGTGGGTCTCAAACCCGCGGGCTCAGGCAATCACTCACCTCGGCCTCCCAAAGTGCTGGGATTACAGGCTGAGCCACCGAGCCCAGCCCAGATATAATTTACTTATATACTGACAGTCAAATGTATATACTAGATCTTTGCTAAGCATGTTTTCTTTCTTTTTTTGAATCAAGGTCTTATCCTGTTGCCTAGGCTAGAGTGCAAGGGCATGCTCATGACCACCACAGCCTCGACCTTCTAGGCTCAGGGGAACCTTCCACCTCAGCCTTCCAAGTAGCTGGAACCACAGGTGTGTGCCACACCTGGCTAATTTTTAAAAAAATGTGTTTATTGTAGAGATGAGGTCTCGCCGAGTTGCCTAGGCTGCTCTCAAACACCTAGGCTCAGGCAATCTTCTTGCCTCGGCCTCCCAAAGTGCTGAGATGACAGGTATGAGCCACCATGCCCAGCAATATGTTTTCTAAAACTAATAAGTATTTTGCCTTATTTTGAAAATCACTTGTGCATTCTTTCTTCAGAGATCTTCACACGAACAGCTGAAAGGGATTTTAATATCCAGTATCCAACTGAGAGGTCAAGCACCCTGTGCAAGGTCAGACAGAAGATCAAATGGGCAGAGGCAGGGCACCCATCACACATCTGGCACTCTGTCTTCTACAGGCCTCATATGCACCAGGAGGGTGGGTCATATTTTCCTGGACCACAATGATGAAACTGAAGGATGTTAACTCTTTGGAGATACTACGGCATGGCCAAGTCTAGAAGCCAATGCAGAATTCATTTGTCAAAAAGCCTTCTTGGATGAGAAAATGAAATAAATTCCCTAAATTGCTTAGATATACACAATAATCCAGTTTCCACAAAGATTTGCAAAACAAAGAAGCCAGGGGGTAGTTTTATTCACAATATTTCCCCGTACCCCCTCTTTAAGAAGGAACCGTTTCTTTAGATCTGAGTATGTAAAATGTATGATCCTCCCTTTAGACGATCCATAATTCCATAAAAGATGCTTATCGGAGAAAATTCTAGTCTTAGCTCCAAAACAGACTGAGCCCTTCTGACGTCACCAATACAGATAACATAAAATGATACAAACAAGCATGCACCCTTGCTTCAGGTAAAAAGGCAGACATCAAACATTCGACATCCATTCGTTTCCCTGGCTTTTAATTTTTACCTTTTGACTTTGAGACATTCTCAAAAGATCCTGGTATGATAACCATAGATGAGTTTCTCAACAGGTTTTTTTTTTTTTGGTCATTATTACACCACTATGGAGCCTTTTCCCCTAATTGCCACCCCCATCAAATTAAACACTAAGGAATAAAATTTTGTTGAGTAGGGTTAAGATGGGAGGGACAAGTCACCGTGTTATCTTAGATTATTTTTTAACACCTCTCTACACCCTGCCAAAAAAAACAAAACAATTTTCACTCCCTTGAGAAGGCACATTATGGATGGTCGGCAAAAGGAACACACAAGAGGATCCCACACAAGTCAAGATCACCGAAGGACTTTCCACATCAGTTCAAGTGCAGACAACACACAACTCCCACAAAGACCCATCTGTGATAGGAGAGAGGTAATGTTTCTTGGAGTATGCTTCCTGGACCCCAGGGGGCAAGATCTGGGAGATGGTGAGCAATGCAGAACCTCAGCCCTGTCTCAGAACTGCTGAATCAGAAGCTTGGGGAGAGGGGGTGGCAATCTGTGTTTAACGAGCCCCCCCAAGTGATTCTCATGCACCCTCAAGTCTGAGAGCAGCTGAGCCAAGGGCTCCCACACAAGGCTTTAGGATACAGGGGACCAGCCACACAGACACATCTCCATCTTTCCTCACACTAGGGGGCAGTGTTAACTTCTGGATTATGGCATGAACAGGCTTACCTTGGAGTTCTCCATCACACTTTCAATGCAGTCAAAGTAAGAGAGGTCACTAACAGGCTCATTAGGATTGTCCAACATCCCCTTGACAGTCTACAGAAGAAGAACACATCTTAAAAAGCAAGCAGTATCACAGAGCACAAGAAGTGCAACACAAAATACCAACGATCAGCTTTCCCTCTATCTACAGGATTCTAGTCATGATCATTCATTTACACTCAGATTCTTTAGAGAATTTAGATCATGGTATCATGGCTTCAGATTTCCTGCTAGAAATACAACACTGATGAGGAGGGCAGGAAAGGGGTCTCAAGTTAGCTTTGTCAGAGATGAGAATCTCTTGTTTTCAGTTTTGAAGAAACATGGTAAGCACAGAAGGATAACATTAATAAAAGAAATTTGAATGTTAATACAGGGCAACACATTCATGGTTAATTAGCACAACTTCTCTGCTGGATAATTCTAAAGAGTTCAGATTTCAAAACCCACTCATTTATCTCTTCATGACTTGGTAAGGAATCTCAGTTTTTCCAATTCTGGAACCTTTCAATGGGAAGGCACGAAAGGTCATTCCTCAAAACTGCCCACAGGAATGGTTCGTTTGTTTTTAATTTTTATAACCACTCTTGTTTAGGTCCTCATCAAGGAAATACATAGGTAGAGGGCCTGGCTCTCCGTCTCTGAGCCACTGAAAATCATCACCAGTTTTTTTTTGTGTGTTTGTTTTTTTAGTTGGAGTCTTACTCTTGCTGCCCAGACTAGAGTACAGTGGCATGCTCCCGGCCACCAAAGCCTCCACCTGCTGGGCTCTGGCAGTCCTTCTGCCTCAGCCTTCCAAGTAGCTGGAACTACAGGCATATACTACCACGCCTGGCTAAATTTGATTTATTGTAGAGACAAGGGTCTTGCCCAGCTTCCAAGTGGGCTCAGGCAATTCCCGCCTGCAAATTGGACTTTATTGCAGAGACAAGGCTTTTCAAGCACTGAAAGGACTTTTCCAGAGCAGGAAAGCCTAGGATGCACCCATTCAACCTCGTTCCCAAGGAGCAAGAAAGTACATTAGGATCCAGCAGCCTCTGGGGCATTGCCAACAAAAGACAAAGTCATTTGAGCTACAAGGGGAAGGGGCGGGGGTGGGGAGGAAGTACAGGGGACTGCTGAGCTGTTCAGTTAAAGTTATGAGGGAAAGAGGGTGAGGTAAAAATGGAGCTCATGTCATTGAAGAAACTCCTCCCATACCGGATAATCAAAATTGTTTTAGTAACAGCAACCCTGAAATAACCATCATTTGGTCAACCAAGGATATCACTAAAGGACAGAGTACTGACACACAGGCCGACAGGATTCATTTAGAGCAATGGCCCACATATTTATATTTGCAAATGTGAACGGAGCAGAACAGGGCAGTGATTCAGTCAATGTAAGAACCATTCTCACTGTTTTCAGAATGCATCGGCCCTCTGATAACAATCCCCTTCTCATTTCCAGCTGTGCACAAAGGCCTAGTGCCATCATCAGGGCCCCAATCAAATGCTCCAGAGGCTATGTTAACGGATATTCCCAGCATGCCAGAGTCATGCAGATCATCCAGAAAACGAGAGGTTCACTGGGCACAACCAACCCATGGCCACTGAGATATCCATTTGATTGTTTCAATGGGACCTGCACTGGTTAGGACTGCTTTCCACACAAGCAGGCATGTTGGTTTTATGTCTACCCACACACATTCTGTGGGAATGCAACAATTTTATATTAGAAATAAAATGAGTATTAGAGATTGCTACCTAAAAATTCAGCCTGGATCCAATACCATAAGCCTCTCCCGGTTTGAAATAAAGAATCTTTTAACTAAAGAGAGCTCATCCAAGTGGACAAAGGGGAAGCAGGAAAAAAATCCCACCTAATCTAATTTGCTTCAGTTCCTTTCCACTTGGTCTAGAACTTTAGTCTCAACAGTCTCCTGGGGAAGATAAAAGGCAACGGCAGAGGAGAGGAAACTAACCCACTAACCCTAGAGGCAAAGAACACATGAGCACACATGCTTTCTCTTTTCCTCTCCCTGAAATCCTCAGCAGCCTTCCGAGGACCTACCTCCAGTTCCCGGAGAGCATTATCACACTCTTTCTGGCCAGGAGCTTGTTGGGTGCACAGAGTGATGAGTTGATTGATGCTCTCTGTCACAGCTCTGTGACAAAAACAGAAAAAAAATTTTTTTTAAAAAGATCAACAGTAACTTCCCCAACAATATCAGGTCCACCCTAAACACCACGGATTCCCTATTTAGGCTGGGGTCCCCATGAAAGTTCTTCTACAGAGACCCTACACAATAAAAAACAAACTACACCAGGGAAGCTAAAATGAGAATCCCTGTCCTTGTTTCTGATTATTTAGTTGGTGTACCTCAAGGGGTCCTAATACAGTTGACCCTTGAACAACACAGGTCTGAGTTGCATGGGCCCAATTGAACATGGATTTCTTTCAATAAAAGTCACATTTTATTGAGTGTTTGCCTCTCCTGCCTCCTTTTGCTTCCTCGGCCACCTCTGAGACAGCAAGACCAGTCCCTCCTCCTCCTCAAGGATGAAGACATCTAGGGTAGCTTAATGCATCATAAATATATATTTTCTCCTCTTTATGATTGTCTTAATAATGTTTTTTTTTCTCCAGCTTACTTTATTGTAAGAACATAATATATATAACACATATAACATATAAAAACTTCACTGTTTATGTTTCTTTGCTAACATTAATAGGCATAAATTAGAGACTCTTGTATAATTTTACTTGTGTTTCTACTATTCTTAGAATATAAGAGGCAGCCTAGATTTCGTCTTACATTGACAAGGACTCCACCCCTCCCAAGCAGCTCCTACTGAACTTATCTTAGGTTATGGCATGGCTAATTTAGAAAATCATGGTCTATTTTTTTAAAATTGTTAATTTTATTTTATATTTTTTATTAAAAAAAAAGACAAGGTCTCGCTATGTTGCCAGGTTAGTCTTGAACTCCCAGGTTCAAGTAATCCTCCTGCTTCAGCCTCCCAAAGTGCTGGGATTATAGGTGTGAGCCACCATGCCCAGCCCAAGGTCCATAATGAGTTAGTTTTTTAAAAGGTGTGAGATATGGGTCATGGTTCTTTAAAAAAAGTTTTGCGTATGAAAGTCCAGTTGTTCCAGCCCCAATTGTTGAAAAGACTATCCTTTTTTCTTTGAACTGTTTGCAACTTTGCTGATAATCAATTGGCTATATTTGTGTGGGTCTACGTCTGAGCTCTCTAGTCTGTTCCATTGATCTATGTGACTAACCTTTCACCAATACCACACTGTCTTAATTACTGTAGCTTTACACCAAGTCTTAAAATTGAAAACTCATGCATTTGAAAAATGAAAAATTTGAGAGAGATGAGTTAACTCCCTAAGAGGAAACTGCAAATAAGTAGGAAAACAAGACTTAAACTCATTCCTGTCTGCGTCAAATTCAGACCCATGACTCTTTTCTGCAGGGTCATCACTGGTCCACACTTCTGGCAGGGCCCAGAATTCTACTCGCCACTTAACCACGGCAGCTAAGGGGCAACTTCAACAAAAACACAACAGGGCACTATTGCTGTTAATCACGAATACCATCTAATATAAAAGATGACTCATTTTATTAGTTAAATTGGCTTTGCAGCTTCCCAGAGAATATCTGATTAGATGGAAAATGATGTTGCCACTGTACAAAAGCAATTGGCCTAATTATTTGATGAGAAGATACTGCTTTCAATTTTAAATTCAGCTAGGGTGACAGGAAGAAGAAAAACATTCCTGAACTCAAGAAGGAATCCCTAAATTGTTTTGTAAGATTGACTCTGGCAATTCACATATTTGGGGAACAGTCCTTAATTAAGGCACCACAAGGATGCACTGTGCTTTCCACAGTGCAAAGCAAAACAAGAGTGAAGACAGCAACACCATGGCTAGTTCCAAGGACCTCGGAGGGCACAGCCCACAGTGGGCCCATTGGAAGTGTCCCTCTGAGTCCAACATCGTGATCTGCGTGGTGGCCATGAGATGCTTCTGACTGGGTAGGCTGGCGTACATCAACATAATGACGGGTGGAGAATGCCCTCAACTGTATGACATGACCACTTGGAGAACATTTCCACACAGCACAGCAACTTTCCATTTAGCTTCACTCTGCTTCCTGTTTATCTGGGGTTTTTTTAACCTAGTTACTACAGGGGGAATCCAAAAAACTCCAGAATTTATCTATATAAAAAATTGTGTATTTATTCTTACGTGTTTATCTTCAGTCACTTTCAAAGTACTCTACCAAGTACTCTACAAGACACCTATCAAGATGCTTTTCCCACTGCTCAAAACAGGTTTGAACTTGTCAGTTTTGAAGCTTTTTAGTGCTTCTTCCATTTTTTGTTTCACCTCTTCGACATCAGCAAAACATTTCCCTTTGAGGACTTTTTTCATCCAGGAAAACAAACAAAAAATGTTGCTCAAGGTGAAATGAGGTGACTAGGAAACCGCGGAACACAGCACGGTGTGGGACGGTGGAAGAACCAGTCACTTGTTTGCCACAACTTGGGATGTTTCTTCCACAAATCATGATGCAACCTTCTCAAAACTTCCAGATAAAAACTTTGGTTGACCATTTGGTCCAGAGGAGCAAAGTGTACTACTATAAGAGGCCTGTACTCCAAAAGGTAATTCCAGGCTTTTTTGGGTCCCCCCTCATATAAAGACTTCTATAACACTATTAACAGTGATTTTATGTTATTCCTACAGCAAGAATTCCAATAAATCTATCCAAAAAATTAGAAATTAATCTATTTGCATTATCATAAAAAATGGTCAAAATTAGCAGAATCTCTGTTCTATGTACATCCAAATAGGTCTGAACTGTAGTAACTGTTATTTTTTTTCCACAATATTTTTTAATAATCAAAGCTATCCAAGTTTATTTTTAAAAATACAAAAAGTTAAATAACCATAATTCCACCTAGTAGAGATAATACTTTCTTGTATTCTTTTCTTTATCTAGGTATACCCAATCACTCTAATTTTTAAAAATTGGGTTACAAAGGGTCTTCTAAGATAAATATCACCTTGCATTCAGAGATACTAATTCAACTGACATTTGAGAGCTCTGGATGGAAATTTTAAATAGATATGGAATTGCAGCAGAGTGGGAGAGTAAAGTCAACCCATCTGATGATCTGGTAAGCTCTTGATGCAAGATCTATTAAGCACAAAGGACCTGATAAGGAGCTTGGAGGAAAAAGCAGGAGCATGAGACATCTTCCTCCCTCCAGGGAAGAAGCACTTGAGAAGGCAGGAGAGAAAGAGCAAGACAGAATCTACCCACAGGTGCTCCTGGGTCCTGCTATACACAAGGCATGGAGATGAAACGATCATCTAGGTTAAGTCTCTCTGGGACAGCAGGGTGCTTGCAATCTAGTTGGAGAGGCGAGACAATGAGACGACAGGATACAAAGAAGTTGAGCCAAAGAAAGCAGGGACCTGGGCATGACACCTGACAGGACATGCTGCACGGCTGAAAGAGAGGCCAGACACATGTGGGACTCACAGGGAACACAGGAAAACAAGAGCCTTAACCACGGGACACAGACTCCGCACAGAAGGGAGGGCTCGACGTAGATGCAAGTAGTTGGAAAAGTCAGGGCTGAACCTAAAGGAGAAGGGAACATTCTAGATGAGACCAACAGAGAGAGCGAGAGCCCGGTTGACATAGTTCTGTTTTCTGGAGTGGAAGCACTCATCCCCTTTGTGCCACTTGCTGGACCATCCTTCAGTGTCTGGAGGCTGGCGGAATCCTGCCCAGCTGGAGCCTCAGACCAAAGGGACACCAGTGAGGCAGGAGTCACCTGCAAGTTCCTAAGAAGTGCCCTCAGAGGCCTGGAACTGGAAACCTGGCCTGTACGGGTTTGATGTTGGCTGCTGCGGGCGTGAAGGCTTCTCTGGCCAGGGCACTGTGGTGTGAGCATGAGCAGCAGCTGGGGAAGGTGCACAGAGGTAGGACATCCCCGCAGTTGCAAAAAGGTTTTCTATTTTTGCAGGGAGCATCAGATTAGCCTCTGGTTGGGGACAGGCTGATGAATGGTGGACACAGGGTCTCCAACTCCACCAACTTTCAGGACCAGGACCAGTTACACAGGAAGAAGATGGGCAAACTAGACACGGAATAGAAAACAATTTCCTCTCCCATAGACATCTGAAACCAAGAGGCTGGGGTCCCCACATGTACCTGGCTTGGAGGCAGAATTAAGAGAAAAAAAAAAAAGAAATCTACTTTGTCTCCAGAAGCAAACCTTTTCCCCCAAAGCAAGAAGGACCACAGAGAACAGCAGCTCAGGACTACTAACATAGGAACAGGACAGGACAGAGTTGTCCAGGCCTGGGTCCTCATGGTGGTACTTTGGGGACTTTTAGGGACGTGTACATGAAAGGCAGGCAGAGCTCAGCTGCCTCTAGAATAGGCAAGGGGTGGACCCGAAGACCAAGGGTCACAAGATCAGGTTCTTGCTTCCTGTGCACTAGCACACAGGCCCAGACAGAAAGAGGGGGGTGTGCTGTATGTGTCTGGCCCTGATCTACCAGGGCCACACCCCTATCTCAGCCACGGTGTGTATCCAGTACCCAGCATGGGATCTCACCCCTATTTGACCTGTGATAAAAGTCTGTGTCATGACCATGTAGAAGAAAAAGAGAATGAATGAACGAACCCCAGGCTGGCTGAGCTTTGCGTCCCAAGACCTTTGCTTGACCCACTTGACCTGGCTGGAGTTTCCTCTGAGAAACAGCCCCAGGGCACAGGAAGCTTACCAAAATGTGCCCAGAAACCAGGGATAATGTACCAGCATTTTCTTGCAACAGTTCCATCCTGAGATAATCATTTTCACATGATTTTTTTTTTTTTAAACTTGGAGTCTCACTCTGTAGCCCAGGCTGGAGTGGAGAGGCACGCTCGTGGCCAATGCAGCCTCGACCTGCTGGGCTCAGGAGATCCTTCTGCCTCAGTCTTCAAAGTAGCTGGAACTACAGGCATGCCTCACCACGCCCAGCTAATTTTTTGATTTATTGTAGAGATGAGGTCTCACCAAGTTGTCCAGGCTGGTCCCAAACCCAGGGGCTCAGGCAATCCTCTCACCTCAGCCTCCCAAAGTGTTGAGATATAGGTGTGAACCGCCATGCCCAGCCACATGATGATTTTTAAATGCTTGCTTGGCTATAAAGCTACCAGTCTGGGAACTCTCCGTCAACTGCTAAAAGCCAAGAGGGAGGCAAAGAGAGCTTTTTAAACTCACTCCCTGATCCTTTCCTCCATGCCGCCACCAGGGGGCCTGCAGATACCCACAGAGCCACAGACCTGCGACATTCCTTCAGGGTCAGTGTCACTCTGCACCTGGCTTTCAAAAGGCCCATTTATACATGTCCCTCCTCCCCCAATTAAAAGACTGAACTATACACTCCAAGTTGGAAACTGTAATTCTGAAATGATGCAAAGAACTGAAGATCATGAAAAACATCTGAGTTCGGGTACCTGGAAATGCCAGCTGTCTTATCCAAAGGCTCTTTGTTGAAAAAAGGACAATCCAGAGGGTTAAAAAAAAAATCTGAACAGCTGCTCAACAGAACAGACCTCGCCCCCATCCCTACCCCCATCAAAGGAGGGTATCTGTTTGCCAGAATAATCACAAACAAAGCATGAGATGGACGTGTGGAGATGTGAAGAGAATTCTTCCAGTCCCCTGCTGGCTCTAGCTATTTGCAGCTAAAATGTATCACCCTGGAGTAAATGAAGACATGCAAGGGAATTGATCTGACAGTGTCTAACCCTTGGCAAAAACCAAAGAGCCAAGAGGGGATGAGAGGCAGGTTGGAACAACCAGTATCATGAGCTCTCATGTATGGAGACCCGAAGAAAGCTCACCGATGTCGTTCACATGCCTGTTCTGCAGATGGAAAAGTTGAGGCAGGTGGAGCCAACTGACTGATATAATTGAGTTACTCACTTATTAAACCTGAGACTAGAATTCTGTTCTCCTGACTCCCACAACTTAAAAAAACACCATGGAGCTTCCAGGGAAGACATAAAGACATGAAAAAACAAATAAGCAAACAAACAAAAAGAAAGCAGAACTGAAGCTATTCTTTTCAAAAATCACTCATTGGCAAATTCTAAAAAAGGTTTCCCATTACTCTACATACCCTAATAAAACTGCTTTTAATCTCCTTCCTCCATATACCTGGGAATAAATAAATATGTACTGTAATGTGATACCAAATCATGGTAACAATGCTAAGAAAACATGCCTTTGCCACCACAGAGTCTTAACATACCCTACCCTCTGGGTTCAGGAGCGTGAAAGTGGGACTGTTAATATCAGGTGTTCTCGGGCTGTCACTGCAGTGCTCCATGTAACAAAACTAGTTACTAAACTAACCAGTAGAAACTGTATTGTCTCACTTACTTCCCTGGGTGAAATCAAAAGGAAAGAAGGACACTGAACCATCCAAACCTCAAAATCATGTCTTAACGTATTTCCCAAACTAGTTTCCTCCCATCCCACTGCCTCCCTATTCATCTTCAGTTGGAGCCCCTCCCCAGGTGCTTGAAGCAACACATTAAATTCATTCTAACTTTGGTGCCAGGCACACAGTAAGTGCTCAATAAGTATCTGTTGCATGACACGTTGAGCACTGCTTTCTCCTTTCCAGTATTCTCTGACTTCTTTTCAACAAGTATATATTATTTTCATGATCTGAAGGATCTATCACCACTTTAAACAAATCTCTTTAAGCCATCACGTTTACAAGTTGATGGGGACCTTAAGCCTATGCAAGCCCTACTGAAAGGCTGTAGGAGAAGACAGGAGACATTTTTTAGCAGGGAAAGCACATGGAAATGAGCCCGTTTTATGAAACGCCACACTCTCCACCACTCTCAACTCCACCTTTAATGACCTAAAGTCAGCACCAATTCTTTGCTCAGCATAATTGGCAGGATGCCAGGCACGTCCTTCAGGTTGCAGAGACACTGCTGAACCGCACATGAAAGCCCATGTGTCCCTCTCCTACCTTGCAGCTGCGGCCAGGAGGTTTTTCGCATTGGGAGCGCCTGGATCTACAGAGAGAGACTTGGCAGCTAACAGCAGCTTGCTGGATGCCATAGAGATGTTCTTGAGGTTCCCTACCACCTGGATCTGGTCTTCTTTTGTCTGGAAGGTCAAAATGAGGTACGGAATAATTAGGGCCCGTCCGTTTCTCAAAGGAAGCAGAGTGCTAAGAGCGGCATCCTGAGATGGAGGCCAGTCATCTGTAGAGATCGCATGAAGTCCAATCAGTTCACAGATGCCCAACTGGCTGAGACACTGACCAGCATCTACCCTTCCCCAAACACTCACTTAGGTCAAGATGTATGCAACAGGGAATGAGATCCATTCCCCAGTGGGTCAGTCAAGAGCTGTGCTTTCTCACAAGTAGAGGCAGCAGAGGGGGGAGGGAGTGGGAGGAGAGAGACCGCCCAGTGCCAAGCCAGTGTACAGACCAGGCAGCAGTTCCAGCATCTTGCTCAACAATGCTGGAGTTGTCAAGGAGCTGTACATCTCAGCCTGGTACAGACGACCAGCACCGTCTTGACAGTCAGAGCTGACCGCAGACGGACATTCCTAACTTGGGAAAGGGCCCATTTCTCACCTGGATGCCATCCGAGAAACAATCCTTTGTAGATAATGGAGGAAGAAACATCCTAACTGTCTCTCTTAGGGAGATTACAGGAGGTCAGAAAACAAAACAGCTCTGCAGGCTGTTATCAGACCAGTTATGTTGCCTCCTTCTAAATGAGGGGGTTATCTGTTTATCTGAAGGAGGGAATTTTTAATCACTTGACACAGTCCATTCAAATGGGCTCACTAAACCTCAAATATGCATTTTTTAAATGATATTATTTCACATTAAAAGAGCGATCCTAATCTCTGCTCCACATTCGCCCTCTTCCTGCCTTCCCTCCAAGTAGCATACAACTATGGATTCTGCCCGAGGAGGAGCGTGAGAAAAGCATCCTCATCACTGAAAGCACACCACACTGATAGCATCTTTGGGAATGCCATTCCTGTGAGGTCATGGAGTTTCCTAAGCACCAAAAGAATGCAACTGCGGCCTGCCTGTTTACAGGATTCCCATTCCTATTTGTTCAGTTGGTTTCAAGGGTGGACAGTCCGGCAGAGAAGAGAGGCTAAGGATGACTCTGGTCACCTTCACACCCACCTGGGCCTGGCCAGCCATCTCAATGCCGGCATCGAGGAATTCGTCGAAATCATCACTGAACTTTCCAGAGGCTGCAGCCAGTTCTCCGCTCTGGCCCCTGGTGGCATGGACAACTTCCCCAGCGGACTGGTTCAGGTCAGCTGCTGCCTGGTTCAGTTCACTCTGGGCTTCCTGGAAAGGTTTCGTGCTTGGGGGCAGCTGCAGGGGACAGAAGGCACACCATGTGAGAAGTTACGCTTTGCATGGGAGAGACAAAGGAAGGCAACGTGGCCGGAAGAAATATGCTCCAGGGATGCATTTCTGAGTCATCACGACTGCCAGGCTCTGTGTGATGTGAACCCACATTAATTTGACTTTCAACATGTATATATTCATTCATTTGAATCTCTTGAACAAACCTACTCAGTGTTAGACACTGTGGATCTAAAAATGGTAAGGAAAGCTATCTGCAGGGACTCACAGTCTCCTAAGTGGCAGAGATAGGATCCACACCAGGGCAATCAACTGTAGAATACATTCTCTGAACCCCCACCTTAATCTCTCTACAAATGGAAACTCTCAAGTTTTAGTTTTCTGGAACCAAAAGACAGATGCTATCAAGCTTCAAATCATGTTCTTCCAAACTAACAGTCACCAATTTCAATAGTGGTCTTTGCTAACACTTTTTTTTTTTAACAGAATACAAGTGCCACTCAGTAGAATGATAATCATTTGTGAAAAGTTCTAGAGATTTAAACTAAACGATATTTGTTGCTCACATACATTGCCTCCAGACCTGTGAAGAGAAGATAATGAATGAGCCCAAAGGTGGTCCCCCAAGGTGAAATTCCTCAGACTACTTGCTCTTCTCAAGGAGTCTCTCGAGGAGTCTCGTGCATCCCTCCCATGCCTGCTCATCATATCTGAGATGTGCCAACAGGAAGCCAGATGGTCACATTCCCCTTCCTGTCTCACTGGGATGACCTGAGTGCAAACAGCACTTGGGCTCAAAGAAAGGTAAACCTTAAAAGCTCCACCTGGGAACTTTGCTGATCAGAAAGCAAAGCAAGGAAAAGACGTATCAGCAGGAAATACAGGACTCCTCAGGGAAGGTTAGCTGCTCAGTGACCCCATGGAGGGGAAAAGACTCCACTCACATCTAAGGTGAGCCCAGTCCCCCAGGGCCCTCCCCAGTCCAAGAATCTCTCACCGAATCCACAAGCAGCTTCTTGCTAGACTCCCCGATACTCTTCAAGGCCACATCCACATCCTTCTGCCCAGGCAGGCAATTCACACAGTTATTCAAGGAGTGTGAGACAGCTTTGGCCACCTGAATACACAAGGAGAAAGAAGCACCTTAAGAAAGCAACTTTCAGTATAAATGTTTCTGCACACTTGTTGGAAATGAGCAGAGACAATATGCAGAGCTGAAACAAGACATGGAAATTATCCACTAGCATCTACCTGACCCTGTCTGTTGTATTAAATCACCTTGCCCAGGACTCTTGCCCAAGAGCAAAATTCCACACTCTTGTTGGGGTTAATGTTCTGTCTTGGCAAAGGGTCCATAATAGTCTACAACCCACACAGTCCCCAAACCCAGCTAAGTCATGGCTCTATGATTCAAACATAGAACTAAACTATAGTTAGCTAGGCTATAGTTAGCTATAGTTAGCTAGGTTGAGGATAATTTCTGGACTATAGTTAGCTAGGCTGAGGATAATTTCTGCCCTGGTGCCATCACCCTAAACCTCACTCTGCCCAAAGCCAAGCAGGATGCTTGGAGCTCCTGTAGACCAGCTTGGAGTGGCTGATATACTAAGAATGTTTAAGTGGCCTCTTGTTTGCACTCTCTGGTGTTCTCAGTTAAAAGTTAAGAAAGGATATGGGCTGTGTCAGTCCCTCTAACCTAAACCAACTTCTATGCAGTCCCAGGTCTAGAGCTTTGCCTAGATGGTCACTGCCCAGCTGGTTTTATCAGGTAGTCCAAGAAGAATCCAAAGAAGTAACAGAGAGTCAGAGTTCAAAACTTTTGAGTGGCTAGCCCTAGAACAACTACCTCATGCCCCATGCTAGGAGGAGGAATACAGTTCAGCATACACAGGCCCAAAACAAACAGGTGATGCCCTGTCTCCTAACCTTCCAAAACAAGCATGTGATGCCCTGTCTCCTAAACTCCATCTACTGACTGTGAATTAAGCAGATCTCACATGGGAAAGACTTACAAAAGCAAGTATCCTGTGTCGCCAGTATTGTCATAACACTTTGGAAGGCTCTGAGAAAACCTGAGAAGTTCACACCAGGAAAAAATGCCCAAGAGACGCCCTGCTCACAGGTCTGTGTGAAAACAGGATAGCCATGTTCAATCTCGCTCACCTGGGCTAGCCTCTGTTGACTCTCTGCATCTCCAGGTGCAACCAGGGCCTGCTTGGCTTCCTGAATGAGCATGGCGGAGCCCTCCATCACATCTCGAGCAGAATCCAACATGGCATGCGCCGCCGCAGGGTCACTTGTGGATGCGGCCACTCCACGGGCAGCCTGGGCCAGCGTTTTCAGAGCTTGAGCCGTCTCTCTGGCAGCCACCCCTGAGGATAAAAGCCCATCAGGCTTCTTATTAGATTCCATCTAAAAATCATACTTTTATTTGGGAATAAATGAGTCCAGGCCAGGCATGGGGGGAGCTCCAGATTAATTTTTGTAAAGTTTGAATTGCTGTGTTTCTCAAAGAAGCAGCTCCTTCCCCTGGCTCTTGGCCAGTCTGAGAGAGGAGTAACAACAAATGCAAATGGCTGAGGACTACTTCCCTCTGATTCCCCTGGCCTCCGATGGGCCTGGGCCTAAAACGGCAAGTGCATGGGCATAAGAACACAGCATGGACATGGCTGGGGTGTACATGAAGAGACTTGTGGAAGGTCATTTACACTCAGGCTTGTTCTCAGTTGTCTTTGCAGGGGCAGAGCTCACATACAATAAAGTGAATAATCTACATGTGCAGTTCAGTGGATTTGTACACATGGAGACACACCCGCAGAGCCACTATCATCTGTGTCCTTCCCCAGTCAATGCCCCCTCATGTCAGAGGTAGTCAGTACACATTCTAATGTTTATCACCTTCGACTAGTTTCACCTGTCCCCTTTTGAAGAGACAGTGTCTTACTCTATTGCTCAGGCTGGAGTACAGTGGTGTGAGCATAGCTCACTGCAACCTCAGTTCACTGCAACCTCAAACTCCTGGGCTCTGACCTTCTGTCTCACCTCCTGAGTAGCTGGGACTACAGGTACGTGCCACTATGCCTGGCTAACTTATTTTCTTTATAAAGATGGGGTCTCGCTATGCTGGCAGGCTGGTCTCCAACTCCTGGCCTCAAGCAATCATCCCACCTTGACCTCCCAAACTGTTGGGACTACAGGCATGAGCCACTGTGCCCCACCTGGTTTCACCTGTTCTCACACTTCATGTTAATGGAGCCACATAGTATGTATTCTTTTGGGTTTGGTTTCTTTCTCTGACCATAATGCTGTGAGAATCAACTGAGTTGTTGCATGTAGTAGTTCACTTCTTTCTTGCTGTGTAGTATTCCATTATATGAATATACTAACATTTGTTTATCCATTTTTCTTTTGATGGACATTTGGGTTTCCTGTTTGGGGCTACTAGGAATAATCTAGCAAGCAATTTCTTATACATACATCCAGGTGGACCTATGGCATTACTTCTTTTGGGTCTAAACCTAGGAGTTGGACTGCTGGGTCATAGAGTAAGTATATATGGAGCTTTAGAAGATGCTACAAAACAGTTTCCCAAAATCATTTTACCACCCCACACTCTACCAGTGATGGAAAGAATGGCAGCTGCTCTACATCTTAGCCAATACTTGGTACTGTCAGATTTAAATTTAAACATTCTGGGGGGTGTGTAGTTGCAGCTCAATGAGGTTTTCACTTTTACATCCTTAGTGAGTAATGACATCGAGCTCCTTTGAATACACTGAACGGTCACTTAAATATGCTCTTTTGTGAAGTGCCTGTTTATCTGTAAATTCACTGCAAAACAGACGATGGGATTTGGTGATATACCATGAATATAAACTAGTCCTTTAAAACAAACGCACCACCTTGTGCAGAGTAAACACGAGTCCTACTCTATGGCACCCAGTCCTGGGCACATTGAGGATGGAGACTGGAGACACCAGGGACAATGATAAAAAACCCGGAGAACCTCAGAACAGCTGACCAGAGAGTTCATCTCACTGAACCATTTCCCAGATAAGGCCCAGCATCGAGAAGTCTCTTGCCTACAAACACTTCTAGAGGTGGGCCCAGAGCTGAATGGAGGCGTCCTAACTTCCAGGTCAAACCTTCTGCATAGTGCTCTTTGGGATGGAGAACTTCGCTTCTTGTTACATAAGAGCTGCATGAAAAATACTTGAAGTGACTATTTCCAACAGGACGGGGCTAGCCGGTCTCTAAGCACCAGTGAGGGTGGCCTCTACCAGCCATGGCTTCAGCTGAGCCAGCATGGACACAGTCGGTGGTCTTCTCTTAACCAAGGACCAAGTTCTGTAATACAAGGGAGAGCGTGAAAGGCCTTGGATCCATAAAATGAGACAGCATTGCAGCCCTGCAGACTTGCTACCATGTAAATATTTAGTAAATGACACAGCTGGGATATAACTCTACAATCTAATCAAGGTAAATTACAAAGCTGCCAATCTCTTGTTTATCACAGGACAGCTGGTGGGATGAAAGAATTTTAAACTAAATGCCTTTTATGGCAGAGGAGAAGCCCAGGAAACACATAGGAAGATACAGCTAAGGTGAAGGAGAGAAACAAATGGAATTGAGCTTCTGGCACAGGGTTGAAGGATGTCATTGCTCAGATGAGCGCCAGATGTGGTTACACCCTCGTCTAGCTCTGACTCTGCTGCTGATTGGTTGTGTGGTCTAAACTGCTGTCTTTTCTCTCCAGGCCTCAGTTTCCCACCAGTTTTAGGAGAGGCTGGGAGCCTAGCTCCGATCGTGGAAGAGTTTAGGCTGTGATTTCTGGACCTCTCCTCTTGTCTTGCTATTTGCCATATGGACTCCTGAATCCATTTCTACTTGAGTTGTACCGAAATTTGGAAGAGTAAATAATTTATCATATGCTATTAGAAAAGATATGTTTATGCAAATGCCATTTAGTGAAAAAATGTTTACAGACTCAGAGAATTTTTAAAAAGCAGAGACTGGAAGAGCTAAATTCCAAAATCCTAAGCTTGTCTGTCTGATGTGTTTTCTGCTGAGGACTCACTGTGAAATCTCAGGGCACAACAAGGATCTTCTTGGGAGGAATCAGTTTTCCCAGAAAGAGGAAGCCACACCATCAAAAGGATGAAACAAGGCCATCGGGTACACAAGAGCCCAAAGAACATCCAAGGTTATATGTGGCTGAACTCACAGCAATGGTCTCAGTGGTAATCACTGCAGGGCCAGATCTCTAAGCAATCACCCCCCTACGCCCAGACGGAACTGTTCCGTACGCAAGCATGCATCACAATACCAGAACCACCACACCACTGTGGAATACCTGAGCCGACTTGTTTCAGTGACATTACTCTGAAAACACGGATTACTTTCATAGTCTTCTCACTGTCTGGGTCTTAAATTATATTCAATAGCAGAGTCTTCAGAGGTATATCAAGTGATATCAAATATACCGGCATTCCTTATAATAGTAGCTATTCTTTGTCAAAATTCATAAAGATTGCGTGTCCAGACAGTATTGAACCACACAGCAAGCTCACAAGATAAAAGCCAGGTATGACACAAATCTTCAATTTGTTCCAAAGTATTTGCAAAAGGTTCTGTCTGTATAACTATATTCAGGCACACAGAAATAAATTTTGAATGTTACACTGCTCATACAAAAACACACATTAGAATACAGCTCGGTGGCAGCAAATGCGTTAGCTTCTGAGTATCCCACATACCTCAATTATGGGACCAGGGAACTGAGACTAGAGCCAACTGGAGTGCAGTGGAATGCTCTCTTTCCTTGCTTCCCACCCATTCTTCAACTTTCCTGAAACTGCCTTCCACAAGGACAGCAGTGACCTCCTTAATCCTAAAGCTAATGGATGCTTCTTAAGTCCCCCTCCAACATGACTTTCTGGGCAGCAACAACATCTATGGCCCTAGAGACACCCCTCTCTCCTGGTTTCCCTGCCCTTGCCACAGCAACATTTCTGTCAAATATTTCTATTGCTCAGTTTCCTCCTTAACGAGTTGAGTTCTTCAGGGTTACAACTGATAAACTTTCTCTTAGCCTCCCAATTCCTATAGGCAAACTTACCTACTTCCATGATTTCAATTACTGTCATTTTACTGTTATTTATTGTCATTTTCAAATCTGTATCTTCTAAGCCCAGGTTTTTCTACTGAGTTCCAGAGCCAAAGCTCTAGCTGCCTAATGACACTTCTACTTGTAACTCCCACAAGTACTTCAAACAGAAAATATTTAGAGTTGAGCCTGGCATCCTTCAACTTCATTCCAAGCTCTGCCAATGGTCATATGTTCCTACCACAGTGATATAACTTATAAAAAAAGTTGTCTCTCTACTAAGCATTTCATCATCTACATAAAATCTGGCAGGATTTCAGAAATGTGTGGAAATTTTTGAAATGTAAATCTCTCACATAATCCTAAATTGTGTTTTGGAGTCAGAGTTTTACTCTGTCACTTAGGCTGGAGTGCAGTGGGATGATCACGGCTACTGTAGCTGTGATTGTCGCACTGCATCAAAACTGAGGAGCTCAAAAAGACACCAAAATCGAGGAGTTCAAAAACTGTTTTGAGCAGTGGAAAAACCATCTCGATAGATATAGTGTATCAAATGGAGAGTACTTTGAAGATGACAGAAGTTTAAACATGTAAGAATAAATACATATTTTTAATAAGCAAATTCTGGGGTTTTTGGGGTCCCCCCTTTGCAAATCTAGAAAATGCTTCCTTATGTCACTCAATATGTCCTAGAACTGTTCTCAGCAGTGTGCTTTGGAAACAACCAAAATACCATCAACAGTATAAATAACAGCAGGTGTGTTCATAAAATGAAGTGCTATAGAACTCAATGGGCATTGGTCATTGCACAGGTAAAGTCGGGGCCTCACTGTGGTCCTCACTTTGCCTGGTTTGAGAGGTACCCTTACCCACATCTTTAAAATAAAAATAATTAAAAAAAAAAAAAGAAATCAATGGAGAGAAAAGAACTACTACTACACCTACCACAACTAAGTTTACAAATGTAATGCCAAGCAAAGGAAGTTAGGTGCAAAGTGACACACATTGTATGATGCTATGTATTCATAGTTCAAAAATAGGACAAATTAAACTAGGCTGTAAGGAGTCCCGGACGTGGGACTGGGGAAGGGAAAAGGAGATTCAGTGATCAGGGGCTCAAGGGTGCAACTGGGATGCTGAAAGTATTCTACTTCTTGATCTTGGTGGTGGCTTCTTGGGTGTATTCAATTTGTGGTAACTCATGAAAAGTATCCACTTTGGATTTATGCTGTCTTTACGTCTATTATACTTCAATAATAATGTATATTTCAAAAGAAAAATCCTACAGTCCTACTGTGCAACAAAGGTAATCATCCCTAACCTATTCCTCCCCTCCTGGAGCCACTTAGTTCTTTAAGCTTTCTTCCAAATTTCATATATTTTTAAGTAACGAGCTTAGACTGAAATTTCTTTTTTAAAAAAAATTAGCTTCTTGGTTTTTAATCTGAAATATGTATGGTCTTCCTATTACAATAACATTTGTTTTTAGATACCTTTTTGTTTTTATTGCAGTTAACAATGATGCCACCTGTCCCTCCTTCTTTAAGGAGTCTCCTGCCTTCAGTTCCCTGGTATCATCAATGCTCAGTACCCCCATCCCCTCCAGGGTTTTTCAGCACAAATCAGCTTGCTTCTGGCTGGCTTCCTATGCCCTCAGGTTTCAGTTCACTGGGCTCTTATCAGTTATCTGCATCTGTCTCCTTCTAGCTTCAAAAATTTCATTGCCATGTCTTATTCTCTTTGACCTTTTTTTATTCCTTTGTTCTGGTGGGATTTCAGGGGTCAGATATAATCCTAGAAATCTATAATTACCATTACTTTATAGTCTAATGGAGCAATTCCAAGTGGTTTGGGGCAATCCTCTTTTATTGACTTTGTATGGTTGTATTTTGCCCAGTCATAAGCATTTGGAAAGTGCTCGAAAATTATATGGTCAACTGCAGGAGGAAACAAAGCCAGGTGTCTTGGCAAATGAACGGACTCCCTCCCACAGCCCCCAGGTGGCCTAAATCTGCCCCACGGCATCACAAGGGTCGAGTCTCACCTGTGTAGTGCTCGTTTCCTTGAGCAGCACAGGTCAGCAGCTGAGCCATGGAGGAGCCTACTGCTTTAGATGTGCTTCCCAGGTCCTGAGCACATTTTTCCAGCTATAAAAATATTTGAAGAAGAAGAGGATTTAGAAGAAAAGAAACATCCATGAAGGTCTTAGCACAATTTAGAAAAATAACACAGATCAAATCTTGAGCCTGGCTCTTTCCCACCTGATGCACCACTGGTTGTCAAGAAGCAGCGGGGTGATAGGGAGAAGGAGCCTAAGCTTTAGGGCAGAGAAATCTGGGTGCAAATCCCTGCCCTCTCCCCCACATTACTAGTGTGAGATTGGATAAGTCACTGAACCTCTCTAAGCCTCAGTTTCCTGAGGAGATCCTACTACGTAGTTCAGAGGGTCTTCAGAGAATGACTAAATTACCAGCAAATGGTAGCTATTAGTATTTTGCCTTTAGAAGTGAATTTACAAAGTGCAACAAATCCTTAGCAGGAATTAATTATGCCTTGGCAGAAGTAGGCAGACATCCAGCTGTACCACCTTCCTGGCATGCAGGACCATTAGCATGGTTCAATTTGATTATTATACTTTGAGGAGTTTCAATGGCAAGGAAACGCAATCGAAAGACAGGGTTGGAGTGGTAAATGAGACGATGACAATGGGTACCGTGCTTGCTTCCCATGAATAGCAAGGCATCTTGCTTTCTGTGAATAGCATGGCATCTTGCTTTGTAAACTGAATAAAAATTCAGAGAACAAACTTGGTCAAGGCCTAGGGTAGGGATAATTATTTGATTACTAGATAAGGAAAACATTTTGGAAGAGAATTTCTAGGAGCACCATGAGAGTGCAAAAGGCATCAGAAAACAAATGCTTTTTTTTTTTTTTTTTTTTGAGTTGGAGTCTCACTGTGTCGCCTAGGCTAGAGTGTGGTGACATGCTCATGGCTATCCCAGCATTGACTTGCTGGGCTCAGGTGATCTTTCTGTTTCAGCCTTCCAAGTAGCTGAAACTACAGGCTTGCGCTACCATACCCAGTTAATTTTTTGATTTATTGTAGAGATGAGGTCTTGCCAGGTTGCCCAGGCTGGCCTCGAACCCATGGGCTCAGGCAATCCTCTTATCTCGGCCTCCCAAAGTGCTGGGATTACAGGCTTGAGCCACCGTGCCTGGCCAATAAATGCATTTTTAACCCTGCAACAAGGTTCCCAAGAGAGGCGGTGCCTTCAAATAAAAAACAAAGCTCAGCCCAATAGAGTCAACAATGTTAGGACACAGAATACATGTTTTTTAGGCAATTTATTTAAACATTACATGGCATTTCTTGCACTCTAACTGACCAGTTGTTCTGTGTAAAGGTGCATGTCCTGCCAGACTCTTGGGCTCCCTGGAATACAAAAATTTGCAAAGAGACAACTTTGCAAAGATGCTGGCCTGGGAGCCAGTCCCAACTCTGTCTTTAGCTGAGTGATCCTAGTGAAGTGATGTAACCTCTCTAAGCCTATTTCTTCACCTTTACAATTGAGGGTAACTTAATTTAATAATTTTTTCCTGAGTGCTTCCTGTGTACCAGGCACTGTTCTATGGTATATTTGATGCTCCTGAAACCCCCTTACATTCTAAAAATCTCTAGTTCATTCAAAAAGTAGCAGTGGTTAAGAGCAGAAGTTCTCAAGAGCACAGGTTACAGAGTGCTGCAGATCTGGGTTCAAACCTTGGTTCTGCCACTTACTGGCAGATAAGATTGTACAGAAGAGTGACAACCTCTGTGCTTCTGCTTTTACAGCTGTAAACGAGGTTAGGAAAACTCACTCATTAAAGTTACTAGCGGGATAAACTAGACTGTGTATGTACAGCGCTTAACAGGTGCTTAGTAAATGGTATTTCATCAGCGATGGTCAGTACTGTGGGGAGCAGGGACATACAAATGAGAAAGACTGGTAAAATGTTAGCCAAGAAAACCCTGACATAAGCTTCAGGAGGTATCATGATAGGATCAGTTGAGCTCTCTTCCTTTTGCAGTTGTGGCTTGATGTATGAAAGTGCTTTGCCGTTGTTCATTGTATTAAGCAAATGCTTTTTTAAAAAAATGACTGTACTCATATACCTAATCCTGACTTGAACCCCACATGTCTATAATAAGTAAAACAAATAATTAAAAATTTAAAAATAACTGTTGATAGTCTTTCTGTGTTTAGCAATATAACCGCATTGCCACCCATTTCATAGATAAAACACTTAAGACTAGGAGGAGATAACAAACTTATCCACGGCTGCTTGATGGTGCAGCAGGGTTTAGAACCCAGCTCTGCAGTAGTCCAGCCCAAGTTCATCCTTTTCCGTAAAGGCCACCAGATTAGAAACTTCTAAGCATGCCTCAGTATTTAGCAAACATCATCATGACAAGCTATTTAGCACCATTGTAACAGAAGGCAGATCCACACCCCAGTGGCTCTAGTGGCTCACCGTCTCCCCTGGAAGTGGCTTCAGCTGGCTTTCCACGGCAGCCATCTTGGCATCCTGCAGCTCATTCTTCAGTGCCTGCACAGCGTTCAGAGCCGAATCGATCTCCATAGGACCGCAAGCTTCGTGGGCCTGTCGAGAGAGTTGGGGACATGTGTACACAGTCTGCTTGGGAAAAGCATCCCCCGAACTTCATGACATGTAAAATACCTTTCTACATATCCAATGAATCTCCAAATCTAGCAGGAGGAGGCCAGGGAAACAAGTATTTTTCCCAAGAGAACAAAATCATCCTCAGTTAGAACCTTAGTCTTAAGTTCCCAATATAATCAATTATGCATGTCTCATGACTAGGTATACTTAAAGTCCTCTTGAAGCTATTTTTTATTTGGAATACACTTGGCTCTTGGGCTTAGTGGACTGTTGGGAGCCAACATCTATAGCTACATGGCTGAGGCCTGTAAAGGCCCATCTGGAAGATTGCCTCTGACATAGGATATCAGTTATACCTATAATATTGGCGTGTGATTAGTGACCAGTGTGCATACATGGCAGTAAAACTTATAAGTAAAATCTCTATACGCCTGATGAAAGGTTATACAGCAGAATGACCTTGTCCTTTCTAAATCTTACTTCTTTCTAGATATTTTTTAACTTCTATTTCCTGGTAGACTGGTGAGTCAGCTCTTGTTCCCAAAGGCAGTTTCTCCTAGGATTAAGATTAGAAACTAAATTACCATAATAGTTTTATTGCCCTGCCTCTAGCCAGGCAGGACGTTTTTTCTAGTTTCCTTACATGCCGAAACTCTGTTTGCTTCAGCCCGTGGCCATTGCCATGGTAACCGTGCAGTCCATTATCCAAGAGTGTGACAGCTACTATTTGATTTTTAGAATAGACTTGTTTGGATAAAACATTCATTTAAGACGATACAATTTCCATCGGAAAGATTTAAACAGTAATAAGCACTCATAGAAAACTTTTAGGTTTTGTTTAAGCTTTTTAAGTTTCCTTTTCTCAGATTATGACTTTAGTTCCTGTTCCTGTAGGCCAATTTTAAGATCCTTTGATTAGTATTGTAGAGATGAGATATCACCAAGTTGCCCAGGCGGGTCTCGAACCTGTGGGCTCAGGCAATCCACTCGCCTTGGTCTCCCAAAGTGCTGGTATTACAGGCTGAGCCACCGAGCCTGGCCTCAACATGCTCTTCTAAAGTTCTGGACATCTTTGGCAATGTGATGTGCTGCTCATATTAAGAATTCAAGTCTGCTTCTACCTTTTTCCCTTACGAATTTATGCTACTTTTTCTATAAACGGATCACTACAATGAGGAAAAATTGAATTCGTGCAAGAACTTCACACTAATATCACATCAAACAGAGTAGTAATGAGGGCCTTTGGTAATTAATACATTCCAGAGGCAGAAGTTCACTTAGTTCCTAATTCTGTTAAGGTTGAGCACCTTATTAAAGTGAATGCTTAGCCAGGCTTGGTGGCTCAGCCCCAAGCCGCGCCTTTGGGAGGCTGAGGTGAGTGGATTGCCTGAGCCCGTGGGTTTGAGACCCGCCTGGGCAGCAAGACCTCATCTCTACAATAAATAAAAAAAATCAGCCGGGCGTGGTAGCGCATGCCTGTAATTCCGGCTACTCAGAAGGCTGAGGCGGAAGGATTGCTGGAGCCCAGCAGGTCGAGGCTGCGGTGGCCGGGAGCAGCCACTGCACTCCAGTCTGGGAGACCGAGTGAGACTCCAACTCAAAAAAAAAAAAAAAAAAGTGAATGCTTTCATGTATGATGTGAACACTTTTCAGGGCAAAAAATATAACAACAATGACTTCCTAAAATGAATTTTTCTGCCTAAATAGTTTGTTATTAACTTCACAAGATGATACTTGGAAGATACATCACTTATGTTGGCCTATAATTTACCTGGCACTGAGACACTGATGATGACTAATCTCCCCTAAGACTGCAAAAAACAGACCAATGAGCTTGTCTCAGGATATGAGAGAAGGAGGAGAAAGCATACAATGTAAAATAGCTTTAAAAAAGTCATTGGAAACTGAAAGGTGATAACTAAGTCTGGAGACTGTGGCTTCCTGCAGTAAAAGCCAATCCACAGGGGCATCTTGAATAGCCGCGCCAGTGGGATGGACAGCTCTGCCAAGAAACAGGTCCAGCAGTGGCCAGCCCTAACCAGCCCCACGGCCCCCAGCTCCATTCCTGATGAGCCAACTGCCATGACAAGACTCCACTTGCCTTCTGTGAGGCTGTGCGTAGCTCCGCCAAGCTGGTGGCCAGGTTCTTGGCGCACTGACTCAGTTGCATGGCTGCAGCCTGGTCACTCACGGTGGGCACTGCAGCTTTGGCAGAGGACACCATCTTGCTTCCAGGCTGCAGAGAGAGAAGAAGAGAGTAAAGAGGGCTCCTGGGCAGCAGGAGGCAGAGAGGAGACACCCAGACAGCAGGGAGGAGAGTCCCAGACAGCAATGCTTCCGTAACAGTCACAACTTAGTTTGCCCTAAGAAAAGGAATATTAAACAACTAGTCCCCACTAACCCCAAGCTGCCACCCAAATCAGATACTCTAAGGCAGTTCATTCTGGGAAAGTTTTGTGTGTGTATGAGAGAGAAAGAGACAGATGGGAGAGTAGAGGAGTCAAAATTAGGAGAGTGGCTTGAAATTCTCATCTAAAATGGGTTTCTTTGTGTTTCTTGGAATGGCTCTTTACTGTATCAAATAGCCCCAATAGACTATTTAGAAAAATGAAGGCAGATAATAAAATGACCTCACATCTCTCAAACCAAAATAACTTCACTATGCATGGATGTCTGTGTGTATGTGCATATTATTTTCAAAAACAAGATCACATTATTTACTCTATTTTGCAATCTCGTTTCATATATTCTACCTTTTTAATAGCTATGTAGTATTCCATTGCATATATCTGCTACCACTTCTTAATTTCCTATAATTGGGCATGTTTCCATTTTCTACTGTAATCAATGTAGATAAACACCTTTGTGGGTAACTCTTTGCATGCATTTATTTTTTTGAATAATTTTTTAAAAAGTGAAATTTCTGAATCAAAGAAAAATGGTAACAAATTTAAGTGTCAGATCATAAATACTAAGGACAAAAGTTAATATTTTATTATTTTATTTATTTATTTTTTGAGTTGGAGTCTCATTCTGTCGCCCAGGCTGCAGTGCAGTGGCACACTCATGGTCATCCCAGCATCGACCTACTGTGCTCAGGTGATCCTTCCGCCTCAGTCTTCCAAGTAGCTGGAACTACAGGCATGTGCTATCACACCCGGCTAAAAAAGTTAATATTTTTAATGCTTAAAGAATTAATAAATATGTATAAGCAAAACCAGCATGAGTGTACAAAAAGCATGGATAGAGATATTCACATCAAAAAATAAGTGATGCATATGAAAAATGTCAAACTGTGAAAATCAAAGACATGCAAAATCAAACAAAAAAAAATCTTGCAGAGCACATTGGCAAAAACTTATGTTTTCTTAAAGGCTTAATTCCCCATCTCATAAAAGACATATTAAAAAGCATTCTCCGTATACTGCTAAGTTTTAAATTTAGAATTGTTCAACCTTCTGGAAGGGCAATTTCACAACATGCTTGAGGAAAGTTTAAAATGAACAAACTTCTTGATCTATCAATTGCATTTATATTTATGTTTAACCTTATCTTTTTCTTGTACAAATCTGAGTGTCTACAATAGCAAGGTGAAAAGAACAAAATAAAAAAACAAGGGCAGGAACAGAATGGAACCAGGAACACGTCTACACTGCTCCATCATTATGTCCTACAATCCAGTTCAGGTGGGGACAACACCCACAACTGAATCGAAGCTCTCTATTCATCTACATGAAAAGAGGAATACTTTGTCCACATCATAATTTGCAATGTCTCAAAGGTAAAAATAAATTGCTTGCAATTCTATTTCTAGGACTTTACCCTGAGGAAATCATTCAAGAAGGGAGCAAAAAACTTTGTGTGTGCAAATCTTCATCATATCACAGGTTACTCATGATGGCAAAAAGTTAAAATGAACATCCAAGGATGGGAAAATGAATGCAGAATATGGCCAAATAACTATTCAAAATAATAAATGCTCATAATATGTTATATGTAAATCACACAGGGTCTATATACAGTAAATCCCAATGTAAAAGAATAAATATACACATACATGCATTAACTTTGTGTGTGTATGTACGAGAGGAGACCCAAGAAAAACAGAATTTGTTAAAAATTATGTATTTGTTCTTAAATGTTTAAGCTTCAGCCACCTTTAAAGTACTTACTCTCCGTTTGACCAGTATACCTATCGAGATGTGTTTTCCACTGCTCAATAACAGTTTTTGAACTTGTCAATTTTGATGCCTTTTAGTGCTTTTGACATTTTTGTTTCACCTCTTCCACATCGGCAAAACATTTCCTTTTGAGGACTGCTTTCATCCAGGGAAACAAAACAAAGTCACTCAAGGCAAGACTGGGTGAAGAGGGAGGGTGGGGCACAGGGGACCATGCCATTTTTGGTCACCAACTGCTGAACACTCAGCGCGGTGTGGGCAGGTGCCCTCGTAAATCACCCATTGTGAGATGGACAAACACGTTGAAAGAATCTCCACACAGAAAACTCACTGAAGCCAAATGCAGCCTCTCACAACAACACTAGCTGGTTCACAGATGCTGATGGGTTCCTAGAACACTTACCTTGTAGGGGAAGCCTGTATTACAAGGGGCCTGCCCTCCAAAAAGCTAATTTTGGTGTTTGTTCTGTTTTGTTTTGTTTTTTTTTTTTGGCTTCCCTCAGATGTAGTTAAAACTTGAGAAAATACATTAAGATGCTCATTTTATTTCTGCATATTGGAGTTAAAGCACTGGAAAATGAACCACACAGAAATATCACTGAGTCTTACAACTACTGGCTGACTAGAAAATGATGAGGACTGGAACTGTCTATCTTATCAACTGCTTATCAGATCCAAGTAGAGAGAAAGTGCTGAGAAAATAGAGATTTAAATACACGAGGCAAGAAAAGGTGTTCTCCTACAACATAATATTTCCACGTAGTCAATTTCCCTTAAAATGAATCTATCCCTTACCCCTAAAAAGACTGACAGTACTGACTAGCTATATAATTGCCACAAAAACCGATCACATCTTTGCAGAAGATGAGCTTACCGCTTCCTTTTTACCAGTCTGTGAACACATGAGGTCTGACAATGAGGCTCGCGAACCATCCTAGAAAAAGTGCTGTGTACCTCATGGTTGAATCATTATGGTCACCTTCGAAGTCCTCCCCTTGGGAAGCTATGCACCATTGCCAGTGCCTAGTCCACCCATCAAAGCAAGTTTGGAACTCTTTTTCTGGAATGGCCATCAGGGCTGTCGTCGTTACTTGCTGAGGCCTGACAATTAAGTTCGAGCACTTATATCGGCAGCACTGCACAAACAACTATATTGGAACACCCGCCCTACTCGCCTGATATGGCCCCCAATGACTTTTTTCCTTAACCTGAAGATAAAGGAAACATTGAAAGGAAGACATGTGATGACATTCAGGACATCCAGGGTAACACGACAACGACTCTGATGGCCACTCTAGAAAAAGGGTTCCCAAACTGCTTTGACGGGTTGGCCTAGGCACTGGCATCGGTGCATAGTTTCACAAGGGGAGGACTTCGAAGGTGACTGTAGTGATATTCGGCAATGAGGTATGGAGCATTTTTTCTAGGATGAGTTCACGAACATAATTGTTGGACTTCGTAGCATTAGGCTCTCTGGAAACCAGGAAATCTAAAGCAATGCTTAGTCCTAGGCTGCATCATAACTTGCAACTTCTTACATGTTTTCTCTCCTAGGAGAGAAAGAAAAACAATACTCCTGAGAACAGGCCATGTGCCTTCTCCCCAAGGCAAATTCCTTGCAATCGAGCATTTCACATTGCCAAGCTGAACCCACCTCTTCTGAAACTGGGAATGTAAAGAGGCGGCCTTCAAGGCCTGCCTACTGCAAGACTTAGCTAAGGTTACGGAATTCGTTAATTCCTCTCCTCTAAGGGTAGCCCCTGTCCAGCAGGAGGCTGTGAGTATGCTCAAGGTGACCATGTCTGGGTTACCTGGAGGAAGTTCTGGCTGGAGATGATGAGAGCCAGCTGGGCACTGAGATCTTCTGCTTGAGCCTGGCTCCCTCTGACTCCCTGGACCAGCTGAGGGATGTGGTCAGCCACTGCCTGCAGATGGAAAGGAAATAAAAACTGAGCGCAGCTGGAAGGGTGGAACGAGCCAAAGAGGTTGGAAAGTGACGGGTGATGTGCCTTTTGGACGCGCCACGCACTTCCAGGGGATGCCAGTCCCAGGCCTGGGACTGGCACAGCACACTGAGTCAGCCAGGTCCTGACCAACATGGAATCTCATTTGCTGGGTGCCTTTCGCTACATACGCACTACCCTGTGGTCCTGAAGGTCTCAGTGCATTCCTCAGAGGATGATCCTCTATAATGAGGTTTTGAAAGGATTTCTTTAGTTGCAACTCACATCCTCTTGGCCAGTGGGGCTGCAAATTTAGAATCAAAGGATCTACACAATTCACAGATGGAAAAACTGAAGCCCCATGGTCCCATGATCAGAAGAAGATGAGAGAAATACTCGGCTCTCAGTATCTGTCAGTGTTCTGGTCTCTCTCTTTTCAGGCACACACTCTGCACATGGTGTCCTGTTGTCATGGTCCTTTTTTCTCTAAGGAGCACTTCTTATTTCTCAGACTGGAAAACCAAAGCCAGGGTAGAGGAGAGAGGGCAGCATTCCGCAAGGCAGGATGCTGTGAAGTGACGTCTCCTCTGGTGCCTCCTCAGGAGACAAGCCCTTTTACTTTCTGTGATCCGTCTGCATTCCCCATCTGTGCCCACACGCCATCTGACTAACCAGGGTCTCAGGAGTCACAGCACTGAGGCTATCACTGCTGATAAAGGCACCTAGTACATACTGGCTGAGTGACACTTTTTTTTTCCAGAAAGGGTTAAAAAAGTCTTTCCAGGGAATTCTCCCCAGGTCCCTTCCAGCACTGGTAGTTCCAGGAATCTGGTCCGCTTTCCCCTCTCCATCTCAATCCTCTCATTTCCTGGCAGCGACACGCCAAGACTTAGTATCTTCAGCTTCTTTGCAAAGGAAGGGTAGGAGGGCTCACTCATCCTGTGGCATCTCCCAGACACAAGTAGCCCCTGCTCCCTGAGGAGGGGGAATGCCATGTAGCCAGCCCTGCTGGCAGCTGAGCTGAGGCCCCAGTGGGAAACAATTCCCCCAGGGCAGGAGCCTCACTCTCAGCAAGACCTCTCCTCCATCCACACAGGACCCAAGGACACTGGGCCCAGGAACCTCCTGTATTGCAGAGGCTTTTTCTTTTTTGTTTTTTTGAGTTGGAGTCTCACTCTGCCACCCAAGCTGGAGTGCAGTGGCACGCTCACAGCTACTGCAGCCTTGACCTGCTGGGCTCAGGCGATCCTTCCACCTCAGCCTTCCAGAGGCTTTTTCTAGAGAGCACACTCGGCCTTCAACAGTGGGGTTGACCTTGGAGAACACGGAATTAGGAACAGAGGGCTCCAGGTGGCTTTCCCTCAGAAGTAAAGTCATTTCTGAAGTAGAAGCAGCAAAACCCCTTACGTGTGAATCATTATTTTACAGAGGAGATTGGAAGAAGGAGAGAAGGCAGTTAGCCCTTGGACCTTAAGCACAGGCAGACATGCCTCGCACCTAGTTCCCACGGTGAACAGCAAACACTATTCAGGACGTGCCAGTCGTGCCGCTCACATGTGGGCAGCGGCTCCATAGCTGGATTTTGTGTCTGCCACCATTCAGAGGTGTCCTAGGAGAGGCAACTCCCTGGGTCCTCAGGGAAGGCAGCAAGGATCTTTACCATGCCCTTTGTAGTAAGCCAGCCTCAGCTTAGCATCAAGGTTCAGGTGTCAGAAGAACAGAAACAATGGGCAACCACAGAAAGCACCAAAGTGCAATGTCACAGAGGACAAACAGGATGAAACAGATTCTTGAGGTGGAATTAGTAGAAAGCAGGAAATCAACCCTACTACAGTGAGCAAAGGTTGAATGCAAGGCCCACCTCTCAAAGAGAGACACTCTGGAAATTCAACGCTCCATTACTTTTTACGGAGCCCTAAAATGGCCTTACTATTGATCCTCTTGGATTCAGTCTCTCAAAAAGAAAAAGATGTAGACACAGCTGGGGAAAAAAAAATTCTCCTCCAAACACAGGCCATCCACTTAATGGACAAAAACCAGACATGTGTACGTACACCTGGAACATGGGAGCGGAGGAAACTGGATTAGGGGCCTGGGTAATCTGTTTTAACTGAATTACCAGGGCACGTGGCATTCTAACGCTATCAGGGCCATCTGCAGCAGACCTGGCTCACGGTGCACCAGAACCTCACCTTGCAGCTCTGAACCAGCTGCTGCTGGGCTGCGGGGTTCTTGTTGGAAACGGCTGCATTCTGAGAGGCGGCGATGGTCTGTGTGGCCGCTGCCGCGGCCTGCTTGGCTGCAACCTGCAGAGGAGAGTGATCCAGGTGAGTCAGGATTTGCATGTGCAAACAGACACCCATGCATGTTCTACATGTCACTGCCACCATGGGGCTCACATAGGTTTGCTGCACGAGAGGAACTCCAAGAACAGACTCTGCCTTTTCAAACCATGGACAATCCGAACCTCATGACAATCTGCTAGATTTCTAGGGCTGACATTCCCTGGGGCAAGTGATAACGACAGGAATGCTTGGAAGCTCAGGTCCTGATGTTTATTTCTTTCTCAAAAAGGCTAGGGACAATTCCAAGACTCTGATGAGACTGATACGCGGCACCAAGACTAAGTGTTTTAGAATAAGAGGCACAGACTGTTGGGTGTCAAGCATGAACTCGGTGCCCATGAATGGCCTCTAACAATGCTCAGTAATTTTGGCCCCAAAATGCAAACACTGTCCCACTGGAGCACTTCATCATGTTTGCCTCCTCTTCTCTTTCAAGAACCATAAAGTTCATCTTCTTCCAGAACCTGGCAGATGTACATGGAAGGATTCTCATTAGATAAGCAGGTTCTTGGCTTCCAACTCCTCCCCATTCAAATGCTAACGCAAGCGTCTCCTGTGCATACATATAGGAGAATTCTTTTCTTACATAGCTTGTGCCTATTACTATTTTCAACTCTTTTTCAGAACAAATATTCCAAAGAATGACAAAAATACTAGTTCGTACTCCCTTCCACACCTCCCCACCCAAGTTTGCTCTCCATTTCCTATCTTCCAGAGACAATAATTCCTATGGGAAGTTCTGAAAACATCATCACCTCCAACAAAATATCAACATTTTCAGCAAAAGTCCTTTCTGAATGTGTACATCCCTTATTAATGCTAGAAAAAAAAATCTTGGTTCCTTCTGAAAAAATAGTATACACTCTGTTCCTAAGCATTAAACTCAAGAAGGAAGCTATTTTTCCAACTGTGTCAATGCCTTTAAAGTACCTAAACCATCAATGCTGTTAACCTTGATTATGCTTTCTTTATGAGATTACACTTTAATTTATGCTTTCTTTTTCTCGCAGTTATTTTTTCCCCCAAATAACTCTTTGTAACCTCAAATGAACATCCCAGAAAGCCAGTTTCCTTCCTGACCTCCAGTCGGTTGACGATTTTTTTCTTAATGGCGTTCTGGGCAGCGGCATTGGTTGCTACTCGGAGGCCTTCCGCAGCTTCTCTCAGCCTTTGCTGCTGGTCCTCATTTTCTGGATTGGCTGCGGCCCCCTGAAAAGGGGAAAATGAAGATTTCAAGTGATCCAGGGGCACAGTCACTGAATTCATGCTTTCAAAACTATTTTTTCTTGGGAATAGAAAGCATTTGGAAGGACTGCCAAATGCTGCAAGCGATAACTTTATGATGAAGATGCTTCATTTTGTAACAAAAATGTCTACCAGGGGATGTTTCAAAACGGCATGGCTAAACAGTTAGAAATCCAAGGTAATAATTAAATACTTGAGATCACAGCCTTGGTTGTCCATACAAATTAACTTGCAGTCAGAAACCCACGGTTTAAAAGATATTAAGCTAAATCTCCCCTCCCCCAGTCTCTCTCACGGAGAATTTTATTTTCATTGGCACAACAGACACAGTAATGATACATGTCTTCACATCATTGCAGAAATGATCTCACCAGCAAATGTGAAGGGCAAAAAGTCCAGTATAAACTCATAGGTGGGAGTGGAAGGAGGCGGGGAGAGGTGTGGGAATGCCATTCAAAAGGACAGTAAAGAAATGTTAAAGAAAGACCACGCCTAGAAATCACATTCCTGGAAAGCTGGAGTAGGAAAGTACAGCTGAGTAGAGGTGGTACCCAACTGCACTGAATTAATGAGAGAATCTGATGCCTGAACCTGGAATGAGAAGAAGGTATCATGCACAGCCTGTCACCATACTTTTCTTCCAGCCCCACGGCCCTTCTACTGTGTTGTTTTAGTTGAAATGTGTCTTAGAAATAAACCGGGCTCAGTGGCTCAGCCTGTAATCCCGCGCCTTTGGGAGGCTGAGGTGAGTGGATTGCCTGAGCCTGCGGGTTTGAGACCCGCGTGGGCAACTTGGCGAGACCTCATCTCTACAATAAATCAAAAAATCAGCCGGGTGTGGTAGTGCACGCCTGTAGTTCCAGCTACTCGGAAGGCTGAGGCGGAAGGATTGCCGGAGCCCAGCAGGTTGAGGCTGCGGTAGCCGGGAGCGTGCCACTGCCCTTCAGCCTGGGTGACAGAGTGAGACTCCAACTCAAAAAAACCAAAAACAAAACAAAAACAAAACAAAAAAAAGAAATCTAAATAGACTTTCTACAGATGGGTGGAATTCTGAAGCAAGGAGAGACAGTCAATGTAGGGGAGGATATAATAATTCAACACAGGCTTAAGGTGCATCCAGCCTTCCTCTCCCAGCAGCAATCAACATGTCTCTCATAGGCCAGGATATTCTGTAAAATGTACTTGATGTATACAGATTAATGAGCTCCTATGAACACTTTAAGTCATGTCAATTTATCAAAAATCAATTTTCTGAACAGCTAGATATTCCAAATGGCCAATTTGCCAAATTTACTAAATTACAAGGACCTGCTTTTTTTTTTTTTAACTCTTTATAAAAGGTTATATAGCAATTTATCCTAGATGGAGTAGTTTTAACATCTGTGCCAGAATTGCTTTGGCAGTCTGCTTGAATAGAATCTCTTATTCTTTCAAACATTAACTCATATAGCCTTGATTTTGTATTTCTAATGATTAAAATCTTTTATTTCTGTATGTCCCGTGTCAAAGGATCCTTTGGATTACTTTTGTATTCTTTGGCAAGTTTGTGAGTCTCTCTATTTTTTCTGGTGATTAGGTATGTTTTAAGTCACTCTTTCATTGAGGCCTCAAGTTGTATATCAGCATTAATTCTATATTTTGAGCAACTGAAAAGCAAAATTTCTGCACTTCACATGGATATGGGTGCTGTGGATTCTAGCTCAGCAATGTCTTTTTTAAATGACAATGTGTCAGATATGGGCACAAGTAATCTTGGCCTGAAATCTCAGTTACTAGCTATGAAAGACTTTTTCCACACAGTAAACATATTCTTCGTAAGTCTAACCATTGAACATTCTTTGCCTTTCAACAAGATTCAGAAAATTAAAATACTACTATGAAGACAAAATGATGACATTTAACTACAAATTAAAATAATTTACAGATACATGCAACGCTCTCTCACTTAATAAAAATACCAAAAATCACTTAAATACTTAGAAAACACAAGTTTTTGGTAACCTGGTAAATTCAGTGAACTGGCCTGGTGAACAGTAACAGCAAGAGAAACAAATGTGCACAGCAGTTTGGCTCAGCCCTGTTATGTGACACTGGGCTTAATCTTTTTGAATATTAATTTTTTTCCTATATAAGATAAGGAGTTGAGTAGATTTTTCCCTTTCTGTGAGTCACTTTCTGTGAACATGAGGGGTTTGCTTGAAATAGTTATGTGTAAACTTGGGGAGGGGGTGGGAACTAGCAAAACCTTTAAAAACATTAACTACTATACAAAACCCTAACACATGCTATATATACTATAAACGCTAATATATTTTTTAGCCGCTTAAAGGAGGGTGGTTAAAGGCAGAACTTCTTGGCTGAAACAGGTATCAGGAGACAAAAGAAGGGAGTTCAGACCCTGCCCCTCCTTGGTCTCTCCTTCAACCTGGCCAACGAGGTATCTCTAAGAATTCCCAGTTCCTCAGGCAACACGACGGCAAGTTCAGCCAAGACAGGTCCTCTACATGGCTTACTGCATGCCAATACATTTTAAATGAAGTAATTCACATACAGGGTTGACAAACACAGCTACTCTGTCAAAGGCAAGGAGATAGGATAAGATGTGGCAATGCTTAATGAGTCTTCTATGCACAGAAATACATAAAAAATATTATCTTAGCATAAAATTGAATGCAATTTTTATTTTCTTTTGTTATATTTATCTGCATTTTCTATTAAATCCACAAGAAATGTGTGCTAGATGCATAAAAAAAGACACACAGAAAAACACAGCCATAGCCATTAAAAACAGTTCTTACCTCTAATTCTGAGATATACATCAGAATATTCTGTGGAACTTAAACACACACATACACACATGCACACACATGTATACAGGGTCCCACCAGTGACCTTGTAAATCTAAATTTTTTGGGGGGGTGAAACCAAGGCATGTGCATTTTGATATGTTTCACAGTATGCTGTGAAACAGGTCCCTGGTTAAGGATCACTAGCTTTTAGAAGTATTATGCTTTAGCATACCTGTCAAAAAGTACAAAGCTAGCTGGGCACAGTGGCTCATGCCTGTAATCCCAGCCCTTTGGGAGATGGAGTTGAGAAGACTGCCTGAGGCTACGGCTTCGAGACCAGCCTGGGCAACTTGGTGAGACCTTGTCTCTACAATAAATCAAAAAATTAGCTGGGCGTGGTAGAGCATGTCTGTGGTTCCAGTTACTTGGAAGGCTGAGGCGGAAGGATCACCTGAGCACTGCAGGTCAAGGCTGCAGTGGCCGTGAGCATGCCACTGCTCTCCAGCCTGGGCAACAAAGTGTGACTCTGACTAAAAAAAAAAAAAAAAAAAAGGCACAAAGCTAACCCTTAACGCTATACTTTTATCATATTTACAATTGCTACTGAGATTTGGAAAACGTTGAAGCAAGAAACACTACTATGCAAAATTTAGTTGAGGGTAAGGTAACATAAGGCTTCAGGTTTAGGTGAATTTACTATTGAAAATCTTAAGTTTAAATTAATCACCACATTCAATGTAGCCAATAGTCATGACACCCCTGAGTTTCATTCAGATGTTCCATGACTCTCTTTACCACTTGGACAGGGTTAGATGTCATATGCCACATTGATTTGAAACAAACAAAAAATGCACACGTGGCTATCCATCCTCCATCCTGAAGGTACCTTCCAAATCCTAACACTTAGCAGTGTTCACTTTTCAAACAAACAAACCCAGTGGAATACCTTTGCAGCTTCCACCATGCGAGCGGTAGAGTCGGCCAAGAGTTTTGCTGCCGCCAAGAGCTTCTTTGAATTCTCCATGTCGATTTCAGCTTCTGCATCTGACCTCATGGCGTTGACGAGGTCTGATGTGGCCTGGGCCAGGACCCGGGCCTGCCGCACCATTTCACCTGGAGGACAGGACGGAGGATGTGGTCTGTTTGTCTGTTTCCAAGGTTGGGTAAAACCTCAGAAGCCAGCGCTATTTCTACTTCTTGTTTCTACTTCTCTGGCCAGTGGGAGGAGAAAACAGAACCCCCTAAGCAAGGTACCCGAATTAGACTCCCAACTGAAGATATTCCCTGTGGCTGCCAAAACAGGACTCCCCACACACATTCAAGTTCAACCACTGACCATGAGGGAGAAATATGACACAAGTAGCCAAAGAGAAACACTGTATAAAGAGTAGGCAGGGAATATGATTAGGTGAGTTAAGCCTTAGTGAGTACTTCTTTAGAGAACACTGTTTACCTTACTTTAAAAACTGCTTGCACAAAAGTGTCTAAAACAAACTCTTTGAGGAATAGGCAGAGAATAAAATTATTTTAAGATTTTGGACGAATTTGCATGCTACCTAACACCAGATGAGGGATGTAATGCAACCCATTCTATCTGCACCACTTGGCCCTGGTTAATGGAAGTACTCAAATGTCAGATGTGCCTTGGCTGCAGTTCTCCCTGCCAATTATCTCTTCGCTCCTCTTTTTCTTTCTAGTACTGATATTGACCTTGTGTTATTGTTTGGTCTTATTGTGCCTGTGAGCTTACTGAAATCTATGTCAATTTCTTTCTGAAAGTGGGGGTGGGGGCATAATAAGCAACATTAAAAGTGAAACAAGCCAGGCCATGGTGGCTGACTCCCCTAGTCCCAGCTATTCAGGAGGCTGAGGCAGGAAAAACACTTGAGCCCAGGAGGTTGAGGCTGCAGTGAGCTATGACGGTGTCACTGCACTCCAGTCTGGGTGATAAAGAAAGATCCCATCTCTAAAAAGCAAAACAAAAACAACTCAACTGTAAGGGATTTCTTCCCCTCCCAAAGGTCATTTGAGAAGAATGCTGAAGTACTGTAACATTAAGGAGGAAGAAAAAAGCTCTTATAAAAATAAAAAATGTCCTAAATTCAGTGTGGTATCCTGGACTGGATCCTGGCACAGCAAAAGAACATAGGCCGAAAAACTGATGAAATCCAAAAGTCTTGAGTTAGCAACGTACCAATGTTAAATTTCCTAGTTTTGGCAAACGTGCTATGCTTTAGGGAAGATGTTAAAAATGGGAAAGGTATATGGGAACTCCGTGTTACCTCTGTTACCTCTGCCACTTTTTTGTAAATCTAAAAGTATTTTAAAATAAAGGATTATTTAAAAACAAACTAACAACAAAAAAAGAAAATGCAAATGTGTAGAACATTCCCATCTTGCTAAATCATTTAAGAAGGATTTAGAAGAACACAAGGTAATTTCTAAAAAAGATTTTTTTTTTTAAAGAATTCTATATAACTTATTCTTCTGGATTCGCAAGGAGGTAAGAAAACAGACCTCTTACAAACTACTGGGAGGGCTGTAAGTTGTGAGTCTTTTCTGGAGAGAAATTTTAGACATGTTTAAAATAAAAAATGAACATACCTACTGGCCCAGCAATTCCATTGGTAGGATTTATTCTACATACATATTCCTAAAAGTAAACTGTTTTTTACAAGAATGCTTATTGTAGTATCATTTTTGTAAATGCAAAACAAACCCACAAAAAAACCTTAGTAACCATCTCAATAGCCATCAAAAGATAATTGGTTAAATTAAGATGCCTACAAAAAACAGAATACCAGGCAGCCAATAAAAAGATTAATATATAGGTGGATACAGAGGAAGCCTCTAAGATATATATTGGGTGAAAAAGCTGGTAGATTCTGGGGATTTTGATGGCATAGTGGGCTGGATCTGGGGAAACTTACCTTTTAACAGACTGAAAAAAGTGTACTGCACACATTTTAAAGTTTACTATATATTCTGTATGATGTTGTGGCTGGGAGAGACTGCCCCTCTGGGGTCTAGTCAATTCTTAGAAACTGCAAAGGGCTCAGCAGAGAGCAAGTCTTTGATATGCAAACCAACCAACCCAGGGCTACCCCTGCTCTATCTGGCCCAGACGCCCAGAAGACACTACTCCTCTCTGCCTTGAGCTTCCAAGGGCCAGGCCCCAGGTAAGAAGCTATCACCTCTATAACCCAGAGTCTGCCGACATTATTTAAAGGAGCCAGTCCAAATTGTTTCCTCTGCTCTGTCTTGCACTTCCCAAGGAAACTCTAATAATGGCCAGGGCTGTCTAGGCCCACCCCTCACTCTCGTCTTCTGCCTCCTGACCACCCTGATGTTTTTTCTCCTGTAACCCAGTGACATGCAGTGACCCCTCCAGGGGACCTGTAAGCACAATACACTTCTTCACTCCAGGCCTTGTTCCTGTTTCCTTCTGTGGAGGCTCCAGTTTTACCACACCATGTATGATGACTGCATACCCAATTAGTATGACTCTAAATTATAATAAAAACCTGGCTAGAGGGCAACCCTCTCGGGTCCCCTCCCACTGTGGGAGATTTACTGTCCTCTCAAAAAATCCTGCTTTCTCACTTAAAAACAAAAACAAAAAATCTGGCTAGCTTTGCTGACATCTCCAGGCACAGCTATATAAGAACCCGTCAGGGTTCTGGTCCTTCTTTCCAGCCTCGGTGAGGAAGCCTCTGACTGAAGCGGATGAGAATTTGTCCCCCCCTGTCACGAAGGCAACCCCAGCTTCCCTGAGGGGTGACCACCACAGGCGGGAGCCCCAAGCCCACCCCGCCCCAGCCTAGCGCCTCACCAGCATCGCCCATGGAGCTGAAGATGCTCTCGGTGACACACATGATAGTGTCAGTGGCTTGGTCGTATCGCCCGATGGGCTCGCCTCGGCTGGCGAGCTGCCGCACGTGCTGCAGGAGATCGTGCAGGGCCTGGCTGACCGCACTGGCTGCCGCGCTGACTTGTTTCAGGAGCTCCCCATCGGTTGTGGCGGCCTGGCAGGCACGCACGCAGTTCTCCACCGAGCGGTCCACCAGTTTCCCCGCCTCAATCAGCTGCTCCTGGCACACGGGGGAGCTGAGGGTAGGGCTCACCACCTGAAGCAAGACATGGGCAGGTCAGGGACAAGACAGGGATTCCACCTCACGGTCGCTTAGGAAACAGAGGGCTCTGCAGGTTGCTTGTGGGTCCTAGCAGGGTGGACACAGAAAGGAGGAGAACGGCTGCTGCACATCCTGCCACGGGAGGTCAATGTCAGGCTGAGCCAGCTCACAGACCGCCACAATGGGACACAACATCAAGCCCAGATGGGGCACTTCTTGTCTCCTGACTCAGCATCACTGAGGAGACACATGAGGTGGAGTGGGAAGACCAGCAGACAGGCCTGAGTAATAGCTCCAGTTCTGCCACTTAACACTTCTCTGGTTCTAAGCTACTCACTAGCATTTAGGAGCCTCAGGTGCCTCATCAGTAAAATAGAGATAGCAAGGCTTAATTTGCAGCATTGCTGGGGAGACTTAATGAGGTGATGCATGAAAGGCACAGTGTGTACAACCCTCTTGACAATTAACATCCTCCCTTGGACATTGTGCAGTACAGAAAGGGCTCGCTTGAACTTTGCAGAGTAGTTCCAGACCCGCTGATAACGCTGTACTACACAATGCAAGAACCGCTTTTGTGCAGGTGTAAATAAGATGCAGTGAGAAGTCCAAAGGGGAGACACAGCAATCTGCACAAGGAAATGACGTGAAAAGTACCAGCTGCCTAAGGAATTGAGCAAAGAATAGTAACCCAAATTAGACAGCTATGCTAAAATCCTATCATGTCACCTAAAAGAAGATACCTAAAGCAAGCTCTGAGTCTGAGACTATTTGAACAAAATCTTCCTCCACTTCCTCCAAATGCCTGGAGGCAGACAGGAGCACATGACACTGTGTAGAAAGAACTAGGGCACCGGTTGGCTTACCTTGGCACATGCCACAAGCTGGGAGGTGGAAAGGGCGCACTGGGTAGCAGCAGCGATCACCCTGTTCTGTAGGACGGTGTCTTCAGCCACTTGGGCAACGTTTTTTGCCTTTAGAACCAACATGGCAGCAGCATTGGCAACAGCTTTGGCCAAACTCATTAAAACATCCTAAGAAAAGGGAATCAAAGACCATTCATTTCTTTTTTTCTAATCGCCCATCACAGCCTGAAAATAAACATGTTATTAAAATTCCATCTGACGTTTCTCCTTCAGCACTTTAGAGTATTTTTTCCACTTATTTTTTGAAATGTCAACTTATCCTTAGAGGTAATTAAGGAAGACTTGCATCCTAAAAACGCAGTCTTTTACACATCCACCAAGGAGTGTAGGTTTAAATCTAAAATAGGTTAATGTGAGGGAAGGTTTTTCTATTTCAACCACAGATTCACACTCAAGCACTTATCCAACATGGAGTCTTGACCACAACTCTTGGCTATGTGGTCAGTGTGATAGATCGGGAGACACTGGAAACAGATCCAGACGCAAACATCAAGTGCAACAGGAAGGTTAGAATTCATGGCCTCCAAGTCATCAGGCCCCAGTGTCACTTGAAAATGTATCTTTTGGATTTCTACTTTGGCAAAGATCCAAGTTATCATCAAAAGCTTAGCCACATCTCGGCTGGGTTCAGTGGCTCAGTACTTTGGGAGGCTGAGGCGAGTGGATTGCCTGAGCCTGCAGGTTCGAGACCAGCTGGGGCAACTTGGGGAGACCTCGTCTCTACAATAAATCAAAAATTAGCCAGGCATGGTAGCGCACGCCTGTAGTTCCGGCTACTTGGAAGGCTGAGGCGGAAGGATTGCCAGAGCCCAGCAGGTTGAGACTGTGGTGGCCAGGAGAATGCCACTGCATTCCAGCCTGGGCAACAGAGTGAGACTCCAACTCAAAAAAAAAAAAAAAAAAAAGGCAAAAAAAAAAAAAAAAAAGAAAAGCTTAGCCACATGTCTACCTCCAGAGGGCAACATTGGACATTCAGACACATGGTTGGCACTAGCACCTCCGGCTCGCCAGCAGAGGAATGCTCTGAACATCTTCTGGAGCCTTCCAGATAGGAATGCAACTATGACGGCAACGAGCTACCAGACAATCTGAATGAAGACTGAAGGAGCTCAGAGCCTTTCAAGATCAGCCGCTGCTTCAACTCAAGGAGAAGACATTCTGCCTGCAGAATGAAGACCCCTTTGGTTTAGCCCACCAGCTTTGTCACCCATCTGTGTGACCCAAGAATAACACTTACATTTACTTCTTTGCTTTTAATATTAAAAGTAGTTTGATTTGGAAATGCCTTCCCAAACATAGGAGCCATTTTTATTCTGAACAACATGTCAAGACTTTTCCCTCAGAGGAAATGTGGTCAGAAGTCTTTATTAATTCATCAGATAATAAAAAGCACTTTTGATTCTCATGCAAAGGGTACCCACGGAGGCCTTACAATGAGATATTTTATGAGAAGATCTACTGGAAAGAATGTTCAGCCTGATAATTTTATACAGAGCAGACTACATATATGCAATCCAGGCAAATCAGAAACCCATGAACCCACCAAGCAAGCTGATTTTAAAACAGACAAAACCAGTCAATATCTGTCTGGGGATGGAGGGGCACACCTCATCAACAAGGGTACCTGCACAATGCATATTTGTATACCTAACCCTTAACTGTACCCCACAATTTTAAAATAAAGAATATGTTTTTTAAAAAAAAAAGACAAAACCTAAGAGGCCTTAAGGAACAGGTCAGTCCAGTCTCATTGAGGTCTGTGATGTTTCCTAGATATTCAAGGAAAAACTAAAACCAGTGGCACGGCCAAAGAACTTTTAGGAATTGCTCCTAGCATGGCAACGTTACAGTTCCTGGACATCTCTCTCAATGCTCAGTGAAAACACAGCTTGAATGTCACAAATTATTTAAAAGACTTTTAAAAATAACTTCCCAAAGTAGGTCATAGTATTCCTTCACTTGATATGCATTCATCTTCTCACACAGGAGCTAGAATTTGGTTCTACAGAATCATGATGGTTCTAAAGGGTTTTGTTAGAATCATTTCAAGAAATGCTGCTCCTCCTATTAATTTTGCTCCCCTCCCTCCAAAAAATGCAGTTAGAAAAAGAACGTGATACGACAGCTATAGTTGCTGACAAGGCCTTTGTCAAAATTTTCAACAAGACCACTATTATGCATCCTGTGTAAAATAAATCTTTGTTCACTCTGGGAACGTGCAGCACATTAAGAACCCAAGAAAAGCTCTGAGATGGGATCTCAAGAATCAGCAAAGGAGGGTAAGAAATTCAGTGCCAGTTACCCACAACTGGAGGAGGCTGCAGTATTGCCTTATTGCATTGGTCTCTGTCTACAGACCTTACACAAGTGAAACCATGTAAGTCAGCCCTTCCGTTGGCAACAAAGACTCAGCAGGACTGTCAGCCTGAACCTGAGCCCGCCTCCCCGGTGGGGATGAACAGAAACAAACATTAGGAAGCGGAGTTTGCATTCAAACACAATAAAAGCAATCTGTCAAATGGGAAAAAAAAAGTATATATATATAAAGCTTTTGAAAATAAAATGAGGCATGAGATGTCTTAAAGAATTGTGACTTTCTCCTCAACTTCTCTTAACACTTTGGGGAAAACAATAACATTCGTAAGGAAACTAAACTGACCACTTCAAGATAATTTAGCCCAGTTAACCAGCAGTTGAATCTCGTATTTGCCAAATTCCTATATAGTTACCTGCCTACAAAGAATTATCTGCCCTGATACAAAAACTAAAGGCAACGCAAGGACAGTCTGGGGATCAGGAAGGGGAAGTTGGGATGGAGACACAAGGAGCTTGGGTTTAGTGGGATCTATTTATGAGGTCTGCAGTTAATTCTGGGTCTAGTATAGTTATTAGTGGCCATATCAGTGTAGAAATGGCTCTGAGGACTAGTCCTTACCTCCCACTGCAGGGATTCATCCTCTATCATGGCAGGAGTGTTTGTGCACTGAGCGTCTTATTGCCCTGCAGGGCATGAGTGAGTCCTATGGCCCAGTGCCACAGGCACATGGAGGGTGAGGGTAAACAAACACATCTACGGTGCAAGTTTCACGTCTCACAACATATAGGATCACATCTTAGTGTATCTGACACATCTTGTTTGTGCTGATGAAGTTTGGTACGTCTAGATAAAATGGCATGCAAAATTGCCATTCAGGAAGTGAGAAACCTATATGCCAGAGGAAAGCTGGATGACCTTTTTGCTCTTGCTCTATAAAATATCACAAAATCAGTGCCTAATGAACGATGTCAAAGAGGATGCAGCCACGAGTGCAGGAAGAAAGGTATTTAGGGGTGTCAGGTAGTTAATAAAAATATTATTTTCCTGGATTTGGTGGTATCTGTGGTATTAGTTCTTATAAGTTGATAACTTATTGTAATTTCTTCTCTCTAAAGTGTTTAGCAACATATATATACAAAAATTAACAATTTAGAAAAAAAATTAATGAGTAAAGGCCAATGAAATTCTGCAGAATTCCCAGTGAACTTGGACACAGAATCTGGCAAAGGATATCTTCCAGGGAACCTGGGTTAGAACCACAACACTTTACTTGGGCTGTATTTATATATAACTTGCAAAACTACACCCATAAGAGGAGGATTAAAGGGCATCAGCCCACAAGCACAAGAGGAGAGAAAACGTCCTGGCCTGAACTGCTCAGCCGCGGCCTCTGCTCCCTCCCCACACCCCATGGTGGTGCTGGGAATGGAGGCAGACAAGTGAAGATGCCATCCTAGCTGAGGTGTGGTGATGTTGCAGACAGTGGCTACAGCTGCTCCCCAGAGGACAGACAGCACATGTCCCCAGTACCAAGAAAGAACAGTCATGAGAGACTTCTCTGCCATACTTGTGGTTTTTGGTAAGACAGAAAATAAAACCACCTCTGAATTCAAAGCAGCACCTACATTGTGCATGTACATGCAGGTGTGTATGGGCATACATACATTATCATCCCTATATGAAGACTCAAGAATGATGCCATTAAAAACTGCCCCCAACTTGACAAACAGGACTAGCCAGGAGATGATGATTACAGAGGTTGGGTGGGGAACATAAGGGAGCTTGTGACTATTTTCTCCACTGTGGAGTTTAAATCATGGGCAGCATATTGACAAATAATCAGAAGGGCAAAATAAGTGCTTTACTGTGATGATGCAGTTTTTCCACCAAAAAATAATCTTTTAAAAATTAACACAAAAAGACCCCACTCCCAAGACAATCCACCTCAATCTTATTCTTTCCAGCTCAAGGAAGATTTGCTTTGTTTTCCAACACCATCTCCCTGCTGGGGTCTAGACCATCACCTGACTCCTTCCCAAGATTGTAAGGCTGCAAATATCTTACCTGAAATCGCTCATCAGTCTCATTCTCTCCAATCTGTCTCAGAAGATCCCCACTGGCTTGTCCAATGCTTCCAGCAGCAGTCAAAACCGTCTGCCGAGGCTGTGAACAAAGAACACAGCTTAACTGGAAAGAAAATGCTTTTCCTCTTTCAAACATGGCAGTCCAGAAAGAGAAAACTCACTGGACTGGCTCCTTTGTATGTAAAATGAGAGCCTCAGGCATGAATGTCCTGGTGAGATCCCTGCAAGGAAACATCAAAGTCTCACAAACCAGCAATGGGTGGATGGATTTGAAACGTCCAGTTAGTGACCCTCATTCATTCAACTGGTAAGAAGGAAAGGTGCGCTCTATGGAAATTAGGGTGCTAACTTATATTCTCTTGAAGTGTACATTAGTGCTGGGTGCAGTGACTCACGCCTATCATTCCAGCACTTTGGGAGGCTGAGGTGAGAAGATTGACTGAGCCCACGGGTTCAAGACCAGCCTGGGCAACTTGGTAAGACCTCATCTCTACAGTAAATCAAAAAATTAGCTGAGTGTGGTGGCACGTGCCTGTAGTTTCAGCTACTTGGAAGACTGAGGTGGAAGGATCATCTGAGCCCAGCAGGTTGAGGCTGTGGCGGCCAAGAGTGTGCCTCTACACTCCAGCCTGGGCGACAGAGTGAGACTCCAACTCAAAAATAAACAAATACATACATAAACAAACAAACAAACAAAATGTGTATTAGCCATGAGTGCTAAGTTCCTGGGGTTGTGTCTAGTCAAGCACCCTTGAAGGGAGGCCCAGCCACTCCCCGAGGCAGAACAATAGCTTCTGCAACCAGTTAACAACTCCTAGTACTACCATGTGGAAACATACCCCCCCAGGAAGGAAGGAACAGAGCAGGAAGCAAGAGACCCGTGGTCCCTCCAAAGGATGCAGCTGCCTCCCCAGCACCCGAGGGACTCCTCACCTCTCCAGAAGTGGGCTGGACAGCTTTCAGCAAGTCTGACACTGCCCCAGCAAGGGTCCTGGCAGCTCTGAGTAAGTCCTCCCCGCTGCCCACCTCATCGTCCATGAGGGCCGCCAACAGCTTCACACCCTTGGACATCTCCGTCAGGTTGGAAGAAATCGTGGTGATAGCACACCCCACAGCGGTATAGTCTGTGTCTGCAGGGTCACCTGGGATAGAGAAGCACCATCACCATGAGAGGAGGTGGGAATGCTGAGGAGAGCCCAGGCTTGCAGAGGGATGTGGTCCTGGGAAAATTTTCAAAACTCCACATGGGCAGGAGTTCCTCTCCCACTGTCCTGCAGAAGCCAGACACAAATCGCCACTTGCGCACAGGGAGAAGGCTGCCTTCAAGGTGGCTTCAGAAAGGTCTTTTCACCTGGAGGCCTCGTGCACTGATGTACAGAGCACCAGCACCCTTAAAATTCTAAAGGAAGTCTCAGCATCTCACAGTACCCCTGTCAGCAAGGCTAGGTCAGGCGAGTTCCTGGCTGTCCTTTGACAGCATGAGTCTGGGAAAGTCAAGCCACACCAGAAGAGAGCACTGTTTGGGTGGGGTGGGCAGAGCACAGGGGATGGGTCTGTTCCTTCAAAACTGCTCTCAGCCAGGCTCGGTGGCTCAGCCTGTAATCTCACGCCTTTGGGAGGCTGAGGTGAGTGGATTGCTGAGCCCGCGGGTTCGAGACCCGCCTGGGCAACTTGGCGAGACCTCATCGTTACAATAAATCAAAAATTAGCCGGGTGTGGTAGCGCACACCTGTAGTTCCAGCTACTTGGAAGGCTGACATGGAAGGATCGCCAACGCCCAGCAGGTCGAGGCTGCGGTGGCTGGGAGTGGCCACTGCACTCCAGTCTGGGCGACAGAGTGAGACTCCAACTCAAAAAAAACCAAAACAGACAAACAAACAAAAAAAACTGCTCTCAGACTGTAAGCTCCCAGAAGGGAGAAACTAGCCTCAACAGACTCTGAAGTACATTCAGCATGTTCACAAACAATGAGAAGAGCTAACTTGGTGATTTTTAGTGATGAAACATGTTACAGACAAAAAAGAATGAGACGTCCCTTCCATTTCTCCTGGGTCATTGGGAGAAAATAAGTGCTGTAAGGGCCAAAAGAGACTTTCCTCTCATAATGTGAACGACTGTTGTTTCAATCAACAAATAAAAACTCATTTTTTTATTTAAATTTTTTTTTAACAAAACCACAACTCTCAGGGACTTACCAGCCGTGAGGTTAACAACTGAAGCCGTTCCAGCCGTGATAGCATCGACTTGAGAATGGATTTCGTGTTTGGATTCGTCAACTTTGTTCTGAACCCATACCCTAGATGCCTGCAAAACCAGACAACAGCATGATATGATCACAGCACAGAATCACCCAGGAGGCCAGAGAAGCCCTGTCATAAAATAAGACCAGCATTTTGGCTACCCTCTTCTTATGGAGCTGGTGCTGACAGTGCTTAAGTCATCTTAAGCATTATCCTTAGCAGAATGTTTGCTCCTTCAGAGATGCAGAATGGCTTGTGCATCCTCCCTGTGTCTTACACTAACTATAATGCTTTTGCTTTCAATTTTTAAGATCTTAGGGAGAAAAATTTGATGTCCCTTTACTCAAGTAAATTTAATTTTAAAAGAATGAGGAGAGAAAAAAATCAATGTCTCATAATAATACTGCACATCAGCACTAACACTTGTCTTGCTTTTTAGGGAGCAGTGTTAGAATTAGGGTGCTTCAGCTTACAAGTGCTCTTTGTCAATGCAGGAAGTGTGTCTCATTGACATGTATCCCCCTAAAGACAATTGAGTGGCATACTCATGGCAAGATAGGGGGATGGGTCAAGACCTCTGGTTTTGGATCCAGATCTACTATTAACAGGCAAATTCTTCGTTGGTCCTGTGCCTTACATTCCTTCCACTGTAGAAATTTAACAGCTTTTAAAAACCTTTCCATTTCTTATACTTTATGTTTATTTGGTCCTATGAATAGCAAATTCTCTTATTTTCTGGCATTTCAGAACTTAGCTGATAAGTGATCATTGATCCTGATAAGGATGACCCTGCAGTAAGGTGCCGATCTGTTTCCTAAAACATCCCAAATGGGGAGGGGGCACATAACATCAACAAGGATACCCACACTTTACCTATTTGATGACCACTTATGTACCTAACCCTGAACTGTACCCCACATTTTTAGAATAAAAAAATAAGAGAAAAAAAATCCCCAAAATATTAATCTAGGTTCAGGGTGTGTCTTGCACTAAAAATATTTCATTGCATTCTAAGTCCTTGAAAATGGGTGAAGCAGGAATGATAAATCTAAATATTTAAAAACTCTACCTCACAATTATACTGGGAGTCTGCTATATTTATTTCCACTCTGAAGTTCCCCAGAGCAAAATGTTTAATGCTTCTGGGTACGTGGGAGAAACAACACTGAAGATACTAGCAACCTCCATGCACACAAGTGTGCAAATGAAAATCTCAACATTCAGGGAGAGCAGTTGTCCCGGCCGCACAAGACTGGATCTTGGTCCTGGTCTGTGATGGCACCAGTTAGTCCCACAGCAGTGCTTCTCAGACCTGACTGCCCTGGAGAATCATCCGGGGAAAATAAAAACCACCGATACCCAGGCCCCACCTACAGAAACAGATTTGATCTGAATTGGGACTTTTATTTTTAAGGTAGAACTGAGAATGACAGAACTAGCCAGTGGGTCTCTGACTTGAACGGGTACATGAAGAAGCTGAGCACTTGGCTAGAATGCAGATTCTGATCCAGTAATTTGGGGTAAGGCCCAAGATTCTGCACCTCTGACAAGATTTTGAGTATTGCCATGCTGCTGGCTCAGGGCTCGGAATTCGAGCAGTGAGGAGTTGGATGATTTCATACAGCAACAGTAGGAAGGTCTCTGGACCAATCACCCTGCCCTGCTGAAAAGCTCCATAGTAGGAATCGAATGGGTCTCCAAGCACAGTCCCCAGACTAGCAGGATGTGCATCACCTGAGCTCTAGTTGAAAACACATATTCTCAGGTCCCACCCCAGGCTTACTGAGGCAAAAAATGGGGAGGGGGCAAACAACGCATGTTTTAACAAGTCCTCTAGGTGATTCTGATGCCTGCTACAGCTTGAGAACATTAGCAGTAATCACAAAATCAGTTAATGTTTATTGAGCTCTTACTAAGTGCCAGGTATGCCACTAAAAATCCTGCAAGTGATTAGCTCATTGCATCTTCACAATAACCCTATTTACAGACAACAAAGTAGAGGCTTAAAGAGTACTGGTGCTGGGATTGAACCCAGATCACATGACACTAGGATCTTAGTCCTTAGCTCTTCCATGGTTCTGCCAGTAGCACCCTGTGATTCTCTCCTGTGGATGCAACTGAGAGCCAAGGAGCCAATAATCTTGAAAAACACATGGGTTTCCACATCACTTAGCTGGAGGCAGAGATTCATCTGGTTGAAAACAGATAGAATGCATAACTGTTTTCAGCCAGGGCTGAGACATGGAATAAAAACTCCCAAACAGTATTTACCATATCCTGGCCGAGAGGCGGCAGTGAGTCGAGCTCGCTGAGGTCATCCTGGGCCTGCTGGACAGCGTGCATGCTTGTGTTGATGGTCCCCATAAGGGCCTGCTGGGCTGAGGTCTGCAAAGGCAGATGAACACAAGGCAGTCATACCACTTTCCTGGGACCTACATGGCCCTTTATGCAAAACGAAGCAAAACAGAACTCTGAACTCAGGATAAGCAGCCAGGCTACGTCTTAACAAGTGCCTGAACCAACTCCCATTTCAACCTGAAGGCCAGAAATAGATACTGCATGAAATTAATAGAATACAAAATGAAGGTGATTGCAATAGACAGATTATAATCAGAAGCATGTAGACAGCTTCATTAGCTGACAAGAAGACTCAGGAGAGTCCTTGCAGGGGACTAAAGAGATCTGATCCTTGAGTACTGAGGACCAAAGACCTTGTACACAGGAAACAAATGAGTGTTAAAACAAGGCTATTTCATGATAAATACTTGAGGATTCTACCCAAACCTATAGTTAACATGCTTTTTCAGCTTTGAGACTCAGGCTTTCAAAAAGTCTTCCCCAATAAAGTACAGGATTTCCAAGGCAAACCTGAGAAAGGCACTGAGTCAGGCCGGTGCAGCAGAAAGGAATCCAAGACCCCAGGGGTGAAATGTCAGGACCACTACAGATCTGTCTACTTCTCAGACTCTTCAAGGGTATCTGGACCAAACAGCTCGATGGTGTTAGGACAGGGGAACCAGAGTCTGTATTTATCACACAGTCACACTGACAGATCCCTAACTCTCCAGCCCTAGAGGACACCTCTGAGCCCAGGCAGACAGTGGTCAAAATCATCGAATTAAAAGAATGCACAGCTGAAGGAGCCATGGTTCAGACGGGAGCCAGAGTGAGTTCCCACACAGTTCATCACCGCCACTGGTGCCCCCTGCACACTGGAAGCAGCATACGAAGGGCAGGGAACAAGCACTTTGGGAAGCCTCACCAGGGGCGGCATGTGGCCTCGGTGCATCTGCCCCACCAGGACCTGCTGCTGTGGCGAGGGCATGCTGCCAACGTTGAAGGTCTCAGGCCCACTGGAGCCTGAGCGCATCACGGCGGGCAGTGCCACCGAACCGTGCTCGGCCTTCCCGGTCCGGTTGAACTGCTGCTGCAGGATGGTGGACCTGCGGGAAAGGCGGTAAGGTCATCGCGGGAGCCGCCCGCGTGGAGAGCAATGAGGATGTGCCGCAGACGTCACATACATTCCCCGCTTTATGCTGTGGAGGTCCATGGAGAGAGGCATGTACGGACGGAGGACTGGGAAGGAAGACACAGTCCCATGCTGCCCCAGAGAAGAACCCTGAGATGAACCCTTTGACAACCAGTAATGTAAGTAAAGCCTCCCAGTGGACCATTTAACGTGGGGATGGTACTATGCAATTATAAAGAAACAAGATATTCCTGTAACAATTATGTTCCTGGCTTAAGTGAAGGTTTTGGATACACTGATCTATTATTTGGTAGATCATCCCTGAAGGGACATTCACTCAACAAGTATCTACCTTGTGTAGGCTCCACTCTGGGCATCAGAGATACAGGTCACTAATCCTTAGCTTGAAGGGAGAAACGTGGACATGAACCTAAGAAAAATCTCCCATAGTTTTGCTACCCTCCCCCAGGCACAAGGCCATTGACCATGGAGCATGTTTCACCACCTCTGGGGCTGGATGATGCAACAGACTTGGGCACCTTTTCCACATGTTGTCTAAGCTAAAGTCTGGGAAGATGCTTAAGGGTGTCTAACAAAAAACATATATTTTTTTTACATCTTGATATTTTCTTAGAATGAATGGTTAAGTGCCAAGGATCTTGATCATCTGAGGGCAGCATATCTTCGGCAGAAGCCACAGGGAGGGTCTAGGGGAGTCTGTGTGTGTGTGTTGATGTGGGGAAGGGGTGTAGCTGATTAAGAGGAAGGAGTCTCTGTCCCAGAGCTCTTAAACCAACACAGATCATTCTCTGTTACCCAGGAAGGCTTGACAGCCATGCTAGGATCCCAAGCAACAGACATTCGTGGAGAAATATTGTCTGGGGGTGGGGTGGGGGGAGAGGCTAGGGAAGATGCATTTGGGGGCTCCAGTAAAAAGTTAGCTGCAAGCTGGGCTCGGTGGCTCAGCCTGTAATCCCATATCTTTGGGAGGCTGAGGTGGATTGCCTGAGCCCGTGGGTTCGAGACCCGCCTGGGCAGGAAGACCTCATCTCTACAATAAATAAAAAAAAATCAGCCAGGCGTGGTAGCGAATGCCTGTAATTCCAGCTACTCGGAAGGCTGAGGCGGAAGGATCGCCGGAGTCCAGCAGGTCGAGGCTGCGGTGGCCGGGAGCGGCCACTGCACTCCAGTCTGGGTGACAGAGTGAGACTCCAACTAAAAAAAAAAAGCTAGCTGCATTCTGAGATCTCAGCCAAAGAACAATACAGGAAGTGGAAGGTCTGGTGCTGAAGACTGCCCTAGACCATTAGACCACCCTAGACCACCAAGACTAGCTTCCTAATTTTCATCTCATGGCCATTAATCATCCCAAGGACTTGAGTGCTTTGCCAGAGGGTAGCAAGTACAAGTTTGGTTCCAGCTTGTGTAATAATAAGGGGCAAATGGAAAGTACCTTTAGGGTGATTAAGAAGCAAATTATGAGAAAGTGACAGAGAGGGGGCAAATGTTAGAGAATCAATGGTAGCTAAGCAAGTTCAATATCCTGGAAGATGCTAGAGCCTTCTGGCGTGGACTAGGGGAAGTATCCCAAGATCTGAAGCTAAGTCCAGGCTCTGCCACGTGACTGCCTCTCACACTTTGGTATCCTCATCCATGACTCAGGGATGGTAACATCTGGCCTCTCTCTTACACAGGAAGTTGTTGGGATCAAATGAGACAGCAAGTCAAATACCCACACAGTGTGTGCAAGAAGTTGTTGCTGTGCTCTGTTTAACTTAAAAGTCGTATCTGTACAGTTGTCCCAGAAAGTATCATTTATTGGATGTTTCTTAATTTTAATCAATCTGTCTCTTCATCTATAAATGGGGCTAAATTGAGAACACTCGAATTTAAAACAATGATGATGATAACAGCAAACACTTACTATGGGCCAGGCATTGTTTTATGTGTTTTATTAGTAACTCTGTCATGAAGACAAAACCCACAGGGTGGTCCTATCATTATCCTCCTTTTACAGATGAGTTCATGCCAGAAGAGATTTCAGTAACTTCCCCAGGGCCACAGAGGAAAACACAAACCCCAGATTTGCGCCCAGCAAGTCTGACCCCAGAGTCCATGTTCTCAACCACTCCCTTAGGCTGTACTGGCTCATACCATGTGAGACAGGCGTCGAGACACGAGGCAATGCTTCAGACTCTAACTCTTTTCCTGGCTATATTCCCAGCCCCTTCCCCAAAAGGGCTAGAATCAAACAGAAGCTCATTCCCCAGCTTTTTGATAATAATGAATTGCTTCATGAGATTTAAGTCAGAAACACAGAATGGGATCTGCAAACACTCACTGCCTCTAAATGTGGAGTCAGACACCACAGCTTGCTCACCGTCTCTCTGAAATCCTCAGCCTCCCACACAAGATATTCGCATCTTCAGTGCTGCTGGTCTGGAGGCCACACTTGGAGACGCAACACTCCACTATAGCATCCACTATCATCTCCAGGTGACAGAATTCAGAGCCACAGGCCCTGAGTTGGCAGGAAGAAACCTGTCCATCTAAGGAGTCAGTGGTTCTCCAGTGTTCTTAACACTTACTTTTTGGGGGAAACGGACTCTTCTAACATAGTGGACTCCTCATCACCTTCGAGTCCAAATCTATCTTTACTTTGTTTCTGAAAATGCAGAAAAGATGCCAAAATGAAAATTGGCAAGTTTTAACACAGGGATCTTTGAAAATACATCATAAGCAAAAAATGCACAAATTTCTTGTATTGGATATTTAACAAATGATGGGTGAACAAAAGCATGATAATAAAAAAGAGAAATACAGTATTTAATACATAGATATAAGTCTTCTGTATTTATTGTAAAGATTTAGTTTTACAGAGTAAAAAACCAAGATGCACATATTAGCATTCTATTAGAACTTGGTAGTTTGAATGGGCTGTATTTAGGAAACATGTTTTTTTATCTGCCACTGTGGCATACAACCCCATTAAGTTTGGCTTACAAACAACATGGAAACTACAAAGAACATTTTTAGACCCTCAATCTGGGTTTCTACAGAGGCTGAAAAGCACGACACAGTTACCTGAAAGGAAGATGCTGAAGGGTTAGCTAGGCTCATGGATTAGCCAAGTGACACGTTAGTGCACATTACCAGGCAGTAAATGATACAAATATGTACCGCAGCAAAATTAGAACTTTTCATAGGATCCTGAGGTCAAAGATCTCATACTTAAGCAATAAGCAATCTAATGTCAAAGATTAAATTAGTGAATCAAGTATTTCAAATACGGGTGTTTTTCCAAGGTAGCCACATCATCTCTACTGAATCTTGTTTTTCCAGTTTGCGTTAATACAAAGTACCTTCTTGAGGATGATGTCAATGTAACCCGCAATCAGCTGGGATATTTGCTCTCCCTCGGTGGTTTGTACCGAATAGTAGCTTTCCTGATACTCTCCAAAATCCTGAAAAAATAGCATTGGCAGAAATGCAGCTACATCAGACATATCAGCAGTTTTAAAGGCAGGAGGTCCAGTTCTCGAACAATATGACACAGGCTCACCTTTCCCTGTTTCTCCCTTCTAAATACAATAGAATACCCTAAAATTTACTCAACGGTGTTGTAAAAGGATTCCAAAAACTAAAAAAACAGGCTGGCTGGGAGGCCTCAAGATTTGAGAAACCAAACTCACAATGTGGGGAGTTCTTGGCTTTTCTTTTATATCCCATCTACCCTCAAGACTGGGAGCTGCAGAGGCCTGAACATTGGAATTTCCAACAGACAATTCCTGGGAAGCCAGCTCGCTCTCTCTGGTCAAAGGACTAGAAGAGGGGGAGCCCAAAAGAGACCTCATCGAGAGCCCTGACTCCAGCTTGACAAGCTGGGGTGGCATTCACCAGCTGCTCCAGAGCGGTGGAACCCAGGACCACCCAGGCCCTGCTCCACCACCCAGGCAGGTTGGTGCTCTGGTGCTTTCACAGCAGGAGCTCCAGTAGGGCCCGGCGTCTCCCTGCCTTCTACTCAGTGGCACAAAGAGACTCAGGCCCAGTGGCTTCTGCCTCTGCTACTGAAGGTCGCCCAGCAACAACAAAGAGCCCAGGAAAGTGTCTTCTACTCTCAAAGACACAACCTGCAGGTTTTCAGCATGAACTCCAGCAGTGCCAAGGGAACAAAGTAGTCCAGAATAGACTGCAATGGATCAGAAAATGAAACTGTCATTGTAACTAAGGCCCACAAAAGTAGGCCAGAACACGGTGCACTCTGCCTGAACAAAGTGGCTGCCTGCTAAAACAAGAGAATTGAGGAAGATGCAAAGTCTCCTAACATAATAACCACAATGTCTAGAGACATAATCTTAAAAGATCAATATTCCTATCAAGAACCAGGACAACCACAATATGAATAAGAAAGATAATCAATTGATGCCAATACTCAAATATATCAGATACTGGAATTACCTGGTAAGGATTTTTAAGGCAGACATCATAAAAATGCTTCAGCAATCAATTGCAAATTCTCTTGGAAGAAATTTTTTTTTTTTTTTTTTTGAGTTGGAGTCTCACTCTGTCGCCCAGACTGGAGTGCAGTGGCCGCTCCCGGCCACCGCAGCCTCGACCCACTGAGTTCCGGCAATCCTTCCGCCTCAGCCTTCCGAGTAGCCGGAATTACAGGCATGCGCCACCACACCCGGCTGATTTTTTTATTTATTGTAGAGATGAGGTCTCGCTGCCCAGGCGGGTCTCGAACCTGCGGGCTCAGGCAATCCACTCACCTCAGCCTCCCAAAGGCGCGGGATTACAGGCTGAGCCACCGAGCCCGGCTAGAAATTTTTTTTTTTAAAGAAAGTTTTGACAAAGAAACACGTCATAAAAAATAACCACGTGAAAATTATAGAACTAAAAAATGCAATAACCACAATTTAAAAAAAACATAGGACAGATTCAATAGTCACATGGAGATGACAGAGAATAGAATCAGTAACTTGAAAACAGATCAAAGAATGTAGTCAATCTACACAACAGAGAAAAACAAACTAAATAGACAAACAGAGTCTCAGGGATCCACAGGACAATAACAAAAGATCTAACATTAATATCATCAAAATAACAGGAAAGGACAGTGTTGAACAAAAATAAAGTATTTGAAGAAATAATGACTGAAAACTTCCCCAAACTAGTGAATCTAAGTCTACAAGTTCAAGAAGCTGAGCAAACCTCAAACAGGATAACCCCCAAGAAAACCATACCAAGAATTTTGAAAACTAGAGATTAAAAAAAAAATCTTAAAAACAGGGAGAAATGACATACTACCTATACATGAGCACCAACTTGAATGACAGTGCATTTCTCATCTGAAACAATGGAGTTAAGAAAGTGGCATGACGCTTTTCAAGTGCTAAAAGGAAAGAACTGTCAATCCCAGATACTGTAGCTAGCAAATTTACCCTTCATGAATGAAAGGGAAATAAAAACATTCTCAGAGAAGGAAATGCTAAGAGAATTTGTTGCTAGCAGGTGTACCTTTAACAAATGGCTAAAGGAAGCTCTCCAAACACAAAATGATAACAGAGGAAGGCTGGAAGCTTTAGAAAGACAACAATGAGATGGATAAAAACAAATGGAAATGTAATAGATTATCCTGTGCCTCATGAGTTTCTTTAATCATATTTTATGTTGGAAGAAAAAGTTTTAAGACTATTCTATGTGATGTCTAATTTATATAGAAAAAATATTTAAACAATTATGTTCAAAATATGGGGAGAACAAAGAGTCCTACATGGATGTAAGGTTTCTACACTTCAGTTAAAGAGATAAAACTGATACCAGCAGAAGGCTGCAATAAATTTCATAAGTAGATGGTAATAGCTAGAACAGTCACTAAGAACACTGCACAAAGTGATATGCTCAAATACATAGTACATAAAGCAAAATGGAACTCCAAAAAATGTTCAAATAACCCACAAGAAGGCAAGAAAAACAGAAAAAAATAGAGGGAACAAACAGAAAAAATAAAATAAAATGATAGCCTTAAACCCTAATATATTAATACACAGTTTAAACATAAATAGTATAAGTGTAACAATAAAAAGATAGAGATTGGCTAGGCGCAGTGGCTCATGCCTGTAATCTCGGCACTCTGGGAGACAGAGGTGAGAGGACTGCCTGAGCCCAGGGGTTCAAGACCAGCCTGGGCAATTCGGGCAGACTTTATCCTTACAATAAATAAAAAATTAGCTGGGTATGGTGGCACACACCTGTAGTTACAGTTACGTGGAAGGCTGAGGCAGAAGGATTGCTTAATTCTAGTAGGTCGAGGCTGTGGTAGCCATGATCATGCCACTGCACTCTAGCCTGGGCAAGAGAGTGAGATTCTGACTGAAAAAAAAAAAAACAAAAAAAAACCTGACAGAGTGAAAAAAAACAAACCACAACCCAACTAATTATGCTTTCTACAAGAAACTCGTAAATATAACAGTATACATAGGTTGAAAACAAAAAGATAATGTCAACATTAATTTTAAAAAAGCATCAGGCTGGGCTCAGTGGTTCAGCCTGCAATCCTAACACTTTGGGAGGCCGAGGCAAGTACACTGCCTGAGCCTGCAGGTTCGAGACCACTACAAGTAACTTGGTGAGACCTCGTCTCTACAAAAAAATCAAAAATTAGCCGTGTCATAGTGTGTGCCTGTAGTTCTGGCTATTGGAAGGCTGAGGTGGCAGGATCACTAGAATCCAGCAGGTCAACGCTGGGGTGGCCTTGAGCGTGCCACTGCACTCCAACCTGGGCAACAGAGTGAGAGTCCAACTCAAAAAAAAATAAAAAATAAAAAAAAATTAAAAAGCATCAGAGGCTATATTAATATTAGACAAAACAGACAACAGAACAAAACAATAATTACTAAAACAAAAGAACATTATATAATGATCAAACAATCTCTCTATTAAGATCTAGGAGGTCACAAAAACAAAGGTCCGAGTATCACATGTTTTCACTCATATAATGGACCTTGAACATCCAATCTAATACTATAAGAAAATGACTGACAGTAGTGGGAAACTATGGGGGGGGAGGGAGATGGGATTAACGGGCAAATATCTGTCTGGGGATGGGGAAACCCCTCTAATTAATAGGGTGCCTGAATGAAACGTATTTGTATACCTAACCCTTAACTGTACCCCACAACATCATAATAAAAAAATATTGATTATAAAAAAAAGATATAGGAGGTTTTAAACATGGGCATCAAACAACAAAGCTTCAAAATACAGCAAAAAACTGAGAGTTGAAAGATGTTGAAAATCCACAATTATTGTTAAGAACTTGACAGAATTACTAGACAGAAAATTAACAAGAATATAAAAGACTGGAACAATACCCTCAACTAACAGAGATGTAACAGACATTTATAGAACCCACTTTATCCAACAACAACAGAATATACATTCTTTTCAAGTATTCACAGAACGCTCACCAAAAATGATCATATCCTGGGATATAAAACAAACCTTAGCATTTTCAAAAGAACTGAAATCATACAGAGAATGTTTTCTGACCATAATGGACTCAAACTAAAAATCAATAATAGATAACAGAGACATCTCCAAACAATTGATCATAATGGAATCAAACAAAAAAATGACAAAAAGCAGGATAACCTCCAAACAGTTGAAAGTTAAATAAAGGCTAGAAGTAGGAAGGTAAAAAAATTATATACTAAAAGTTTTAATCCAACTTTATAGTTCAATAAAAGATACTGATTTTCTCTTTTGTTTGAGGTAGTTATTGAGATTATCATAACTAGTTCTTATTTATTTTTAAAATAATTTTTTGTAATAAAGTAATACCTAGTTGAAAAAGACCAATAGTATTAAAAGTTATAAGACAGCTGAGCGCGGAGGCTCAAGCCTGTAATCTCAGCACTTTGGGAGGCCAAGGTGAGAGGACTGCCTAAGCTCAGGGGTGCGAGACTAGCCTGGGTAACTTGTGAGACCTTGTCTCTATAATAAATTAAAAAATAAGCCAGTTGTGGTAGTGCGTGCCTGTAGTTAAAGCTACTCAGAAGGCTGAGGAGGAAGGATTGCCTGAGCCCAGTGGGTTGAGGCTGCAGTGGCCATGAGCATGCCACTGCACTCCAGTCTGGGTGACAGAGTAAGACTCAACTAAAAAAGAAAAGTTATAAGACAAAACAGCTATTCCCTGTCCTCCCATTCCCATCTTCACTTTCTCCCCCCGCAAAGATAACCCCTTTCAACTCTTTTAGCAGTTTCTCCTAGTGTTTCTAAGTAATATGTTTACATTGATTTCTTGACTTTTCTATTTTAGAAATTAGCCACAACTTCCTACAAGGAAGATGAGGATGCAGTTCTCTAAGTATGAACACCCATCTTTGAGAACCATGCAGGTACAAACAAGCTGTCACTGACTATAGGAGGAAAGAAGGTGTGTTTTCTGAAGATTCCTTCCAACTGCCATGAACCTATCAATATACAATCAAATAAAATAACTAATAACTCCTTCCACAGCCTGTTCCTTACACTAAAAAAAAAAAAAAAAAAAGATCTGTTATGAGATCTTGCCTAATAGATGTAAGTTGATATTTCAAGTATTCACTACAGACTTCAGGAGTCTAAAGAAATTTACAAATTCTAGCACTTTTTAATTTCTCTGCTCAAATTGCCACACAAAACAGCTGCCTTGTTCAGTTTTGCATGTAAATGTGACTGACTATTAAGGCAATACAGTTACACTGCTAACAGCAAATGCTGAAATTGGGAGGAAGAATTCAGAGTTATGAAGACTTGGAATATATATTTGCCCTACTTTCCATAAATTTTATACTAAGCATTTTATTATCATCTCATTTAATCCTAACAATGCTATGAAATAGGTACTACTATCGCAATTTTACAGCTGAGAAAATTAAGGCTCAGAGAGGAGCGGTAACTTGAACAAGATCACATAGCTAGGAAATGACAAATTGGGGTTCCCGATACATCTATGTTATTTCCACTAGGTACTATGCTCTCTTTCCAGACCGACTGGGAAAACACTCCTTAGAGCAAGATATCACAACCCTTAGGAGCCTCTAAAACAAGATAAAACAAAGATGGAGAGGAGAATGTCACAAAGTTTCCCTTCAGGATATGCTAGGAATGCCAGCAGGAGCACAGGACTGATCATCATCTTGCTCAGTGGCTCCTTCTAGTTAACCAGAGGTGAGAGAGCACTAAAGAGGAAGCATTAGCCTAAGGAACTCAGGTTTGCTGACCTCCCTCTTACCTGTGAACCCATCCCCCTCCCTGCCCTCTCCATGTGGACTCGCCAGGGCCAGAGAAACCCACGGGTGAGGACCTGGTCTTCCTTCTGTCCCACAGTATCACCCAAAGCCACGCGAGTCTCCTCGGTGCCCCCTGCCGGTCCCTACCAGTGTGAAGCTCTTGGGAGAGGCTGCCCAGCGCTTGACCGTGGTGAGGGGCCACTCCTGCAGCACTTCCTTGGTCTTCTCATCCACGCGCATCACCGAGTCTTTTGTGATTCCCAGCAGGCGAGGAACCAGCTTGTTCTTGCCTTTCATCTTTTCCTGAGACAGGAGACACCAAGAGTTAGTGCTCTTCCTTTCAGTGAATCTGATTTCATCAAGGGATCAGTGATTGCGCAGTTTTACCCACATTCAACCTACATACGCTACGTTCCAGGACAGGCAGGGTTATTGGAAAACCTAGGTGTTGAGGCTAGGTGAGTCACTCGTTCAGTTAAAGGGATGGGAGCTGAAACACAGACATCGGAGGCTGGAAAGGTCCACAAAGGCATCCTTCCTGGAAGAGACTGTTCAGAGGGGCAGGTTGCTCCAAGAACAGAGACTCGGTCAGAAAGGCGGGAACAGAAGCAAAGGTGAACTCCAAGTACTCTCTTTCCCAGTAGCCAACTCGATGAGTGGCAAGAAAGGGTTAATCTGGGATTTAAAATTAACTCAAACTGCCCAAGCAGAATCTTATCATTACGAAGAGATACAGCCCCCTCCCCTTTTTCAAGTCCCTGAAATATATTTCCATTTGGCTGTAGTATTGTTGTATATCTGCTGATTCTTGAAACATCTTTTATGATAAATTGTAATAATTTTTTAAGATACAGTCATCAGATCTATTAAAATAATGAATCCCTACCTCATACTCATATCCAAACAAATTCAAGATAGAGTAATAATTTAGGAAGAACACAGAAGTGAATGTTTTTGTGATTCCTGGGTGAGAAATCACTTTCTAGCAAAAACACCTAAATAAGAAGTCAGCAAGGAAAAGAATAGATTTAACTCACAATATACATACTTTGATACATCTTGGTTGGGGTGGGGGGAGAGAAGCAGGAGATAAAGAAACCTCCCCATAAAAAAAAAAGCAAATGACTGGGGAATAAATATTCACAGTGAATATAACAGCAACAGACCTCTTATACTGTCTCTGTGATGTGCTCTCATAAATTAACAAAAATAACTGCTGAAGAACATGAGCAGAAAATGCTTTTAAAATAATAAACTGAACAATAAGCAAATACATGTTCACCTATATAAAACAGCAGAGGTTTTTAAAAAATTAAAATTAAAATCAATACTCAGAATCAAGGAAGGTATGGAAGGCGATCACTATTGAGAGAAGAAACATGTGTCAATATCTATCCTAAGCCTTAAAAAGTCCCTACTTTTGACACAGTTAGCTCTTAGGAACTTAGTTTTTTGGGTTTTTTTAACTTACAAATTTGTGTAAATATTATGCCACATGGCGCTCAACCAGAGTATATCATCATGAAAAACTAGAAACCCAAATTTTCGATAACATAGGACTTGATACATAAATTGTGGTGTATACAGATAGCAAACTACCCTCAACTATTAAAAATTATACTGTAGAAAGACAATTGGTTTTATGGAAATAAATTATTCATTATATATTAGAAAATAAAAAATAAAACCATATGCTGAGTGTGATCCCATATGAAATAAAAATTTTAGGCTGGGTGTGGTGGCTCAAGACTGTTATCCCAGCACTTTGGGAGGCCGAGGTGAGGGGACTGCCTAAGCCCACGGGTTGGAGAACAGCCTGGGCAACTTGGCAAGACCTCATCTCTACAAGAAATCAAAATATTAGCCATGTGTAGTAGCACGCGCCTGTAGTTCTGGCTACTTAGAAAGGCTGAGGAAGAACGTCGCCTGACCCCAGCAAGTCAACGCTGGGGTGGCTGTGAATGTGCCACTGCACTCTAGCCTGGGCAACAGAGTGAGACTCCAACTCAAAAAAAAAAAAATGTAAGTAGGCATTTCCATTACATGAACAAATGGTGGGACTGAGTGCCTCACATGACTTGTATTATTTTCTCATGCTTTTCCTTATTTCCAAAGTTTCACTTAATGCGTATTATTTTTAAGGTTGTCACAAAAAACTTTTCAAGTCATACTTGCTGAAACATAGCAATGCCTAAACTGCTGTTCTTGGAGGCACAGATATATATATTCACACAAAGTGTGTATACGTGGATGCACGTACAGACCCAACACAAGGTAACGGCACTTGACACAGGGCTGGACCACATTAGAAACTTAGCAAGTATCACCTGTTCATGCTCAGAGCCGCTCCAAAAAGATGGTAGCATCATCATCTTTCATTCTGTAGATGAGTAGACCATTAATTCGCCAAAGGCAGACAGTGGTGAGTGGTAAAGCCACAATTTGAATATGTATTAGAGTAGCCCCAAAATATCTGACTTCAAAAACAGACTGTTCACCAGAGCTCATTGTCTTCTGGTGGAAGTAAAAAGAGAACAGGCCAAATCCTTCCTTACCCATGGACATGTCATAACTCTCAGAGGATGATGACCACAGCACAGCACCAGCTTCTTCACAGCAGGGTAGCGTGTTATCAGGACTCTGTGTGAGTGCCTAAGGAGGGGAATGTGGCCCTACACAGACCTCAAGTATTAAAAAAACACCGAGATAAGTCACATTCTTTCCAAAGTGAGGCTGGTTCGACAACAGGTGAGATTCACGTGGGGTAGACGATGCCAGTCCACCTAATGATTTGGCTTCAGGAGCAACATGGAGTTTTAGGCTGAGAGGCTCTCGGCAGCTGATTCAGTCATACAAAGTTGGCAGAAGCCCAGCTGCTGAGATTCAGTAAGCGGACTGAAGATAAAATATGGATTGCAGCTGTTCCCTTCATCCGTTCCTATCTGCAACTCTCCCTGGTGAGGGGCTCTGGGGTACAGGGACACAGAATCAAGATGGATGCCCTCACTCTCATCAAAATCATTCCAGCCTGGGAGAGGAAGCCAGAGTGAACAAACAACTTACAGTGGCCATGACTGGGGAAAAGGGGATGTAGGAACTCCCAAAATACCAAAACCGGCAACAGAGACCACTATCAAGGGTTAACATTTTTTCAGCACCTACCCACAACATACAGTGCAGCTGCAGAAGGTTAAATAGCAAATGGCTCAGGTCTGTGATCATGATGTAGGGTCTTCCCTGGTGCCTTAGATTCTCGGCGGCAGAGATGTCACAGGAAAGCCACAGGTAATAAGACTCCTTCCTTCCTGTGCTTCGAATCTCAGACCACCCCACATCACTCCTTTCCAACCTTCAACTACACAGACCAGCATCCTTTTATCTCCAATAGACAAAAGCAGGCTATGGCGGCATCCATCTCTCTCCTACACTGACACACGCAGAGGTGTGTGTAGCTGTGAGTTTTGCCAGCTTTCTAGAAGCTTCTCTCTCGAGGTGGTTCTGATTCGGTTGGTTTTGTTTTAGAAATGCGTATAGCTTGCATAACTCAACGGCAGAAGAATGCAGGCCATCTACCAAGGAGAGGCTGGATTCATTAACAAGCCCAACCCCTCCTCTTTCAAACATGTCTCATTCATTTCCGTGGGTGGAGCACTGGCGGTGGCCAACTGTGATCCACACGCTGTAGGCAGGCTCTCCTACAAGCGTGGAGATTGGTTGATTCTTACATCACCTGTGCTTCCCACCTGAGACTCTGGATTGGGTGGAGGGATGCAACTGGGCTAGACTGTAGGCTCTTGGCCTCTCCAGTATAGCCCAAGCCCAAAACATCCTCCCTACGGTGCAGCTGAGCTCACTAGAGTTCTATGCTGGCCTGGCCAGAAGGCTGGCTTGTGCGTTTTGCTCTGGATTCAGTATACTGATTTCTTTTAGGGGCATGGCAGAAAGGGGTGGTCACTCAAGAGCAAGACTGTGTTAAAGCCCCTACTTATTACCTATTTTCTCTCTAAAGACAATGGGCAGTCCATTGTGATTTAACTCATGATTCTGATATACTCTGAACACTTTCTGTGACCCTTTCAGAGTTCAGGGGAGAAAGGGGTGAGCTCCCCAGCCATCTCACCCCTCCAGATTCTGGTTATGACTGCAGGGAAATTTCAAAGGCAAATGTGTAAGTGAGAAAGGCCACATAAAGATCATCTGGAACGAAACAGGATCCTGTGCAGGTCATGGGAAATGCCTGATTGTTGCTTATGGGGTTTTGATTGAGTAGATCAGATAAAATGCAAAATTAGTCCTCATAAGAGGAAGACCGTGGACCTTTACAGCTCCCATTTGCTGAGATCTTATTTGAGGCTGTCTCCTTCTCTATCTTATTTAAACCTCATAAAAAGTCACAATTGTATAGGTGAGCAAACTGAGACTTAGAGATGGAAGGCAAAGTAACTCATCGATGGCCAAAGTGGCAAAGCCAGGATCCAAGTCCCCTCAAAGCACACGTCTCAGCCACTGAGCATACAGCTGCCTCATGTGGTTCCCTGTGGACCCATCACACGGCCATCAGACATTTTTTAAATCTAGGTAGGCAAACTTCAGCTGAGGCTAAATCCAGCTTATTGCCTTTTTTTTATTGCCTGAGAGTTGAATTTTCCATTCCATTTTCCATTTTTAAATTGAAAAAATGAGGAATGATGTTTTGTGACATGTGAAAATTATATAAAATTCAAATTGAGTCCATAAATAAAGCTGTGTAGGAACACAATCATGCCCATTCATTTACATGTTGTCTATGGCTGCTGTCACACTACAAGGGCACAGCTTTGAGTAGCAAGCCTGGCAAAACTTAAGATGCTTACAATGGGCCCTTAGGGCCACGGATTTGGAAAATGTGGGAAGGGGTAGGTGACTGGGATAATCTAAAATGTACTCAATAGCCTTACATTTCAGGTACCACACTTGTTTACAGACATCAGTTCACTTAATCCTCATTAGAACTTTGTAAGAAATCACCATTCCCATTCCTCAGATGAAAAAACTGAGGTGTAGAGAGGTTATGTATGTCCTTTAAGGTCGTGTAAGTGTCTGCTATTTCTCACATAGGTGCATTGCCATCCTGGATTCTATGCCAATCTTCCCAATTCCAATATGCGAGCACTTTATATTATAAAAACATAAAGCATAATACTGAGTCTGAGGACAAAATGTTCACAGATATAGAAGAAAATATGATGAAAGCAGCCCTAAGCACATCAAACTAGTCTTCTCAGAATATCTATGACTTATCTCAAGACTGTGTGGTATGACTGTGGTCAACATCAATACGTAAATCTTTAGTAAATTATAATTTCATTGACTAGTTTGGAGTTTCTAATGGAATCCTCTGAAAATAGTGAATGATACGCTGGTATTACTTTTAATTTACTTCCTAAATTATGCTAGTGAGCCTCCTTCACAATTTAATGCTGCTTACAATTTGGGGTCTGAGAAATCCGTTAACTGATGCTTTTTTAAAAAGTTACTTTCCCTTAAGCATACAATTGTTTTTGACGCTATTCTGCATGTGATCTATTTCTATCATACATTCCAAATGGTTTTGCTAATTTTTACAGACATACACTAAAGGTTTATCTCAGGTGGTTAACATATGCCTTATGAATTCATTTGCCAATTTAATAAATTTAATCATAAATCGAAAAGTTAAAATGATCCTCCACATATTGTTATAACATGTAGAGAATCTATATACTGAAAATTACAAAATGTTGATGAAAGCAATCAAGAGGATGCTAACCCCATGTTCATAGATTAAAAGACTCTCAACATAGTACAAAAAAGTCAATTCTTCCCAACTAATTCACAAATTTAATGCAATTCCTATCAAAATTCCAGCAAAGTTTTTTGTACATATAGACAAGCTTATGGTAAAGTGTACAAGGAGGGACTTCCCCCAAAATGAAAATTTATTAAAAATTGTATATTTATTCTTATATGTTTATAATTCAGTCACCTTCAAAGTACTCTCCGTTTGATGCAGTACACCTACTGAGACACTTTTTCCACTGCTCAAAACAGTTTTTAAACTCATCAATGTTTATGCCTTTTAGCACTACCGCTTTTTCTTTCAACTCTTACACACTGGCAAAACATTGCCTTTTCAGGGCTTTTTTCTTCTGGGAAAACAAAAGGAAAAGTTACTTGGGGTGAGACTGGATGAATAGGGAGAGTGGGGTACTGGGATCATGCAGGTTTTGGTCAAAAACTGTTGAACACACAGCGTAGTGTGGACAGGTTGTATAAATCACCCATCAAGAAATAAGCAAAATTGTTCAAAGAATATCCACAGAAAAATTCACTGAAGCCAAATGCAGCCTCTCACAACAACATTAGCTGGTATACTGATGCCCATGGATTTCTAGTAGTTACCTAGCAGGGGAAGCCTGTATTACAAGGGGCTGACCCTCCAAAAGATAATTCCATTTTGGGGGGGGCAACACCTCATAAATGAAAAAAGGAAAAGACCTAAAACAAACTTGAAAAAGAAGAAAAAAGTGAAGGGAATCATGGTACTTGATGTTAAGGCTTACTATGGAGTTAACATGATTAAGACACTTAGAACAATGGGACAGAATGAAGAACCCAGAAACAGACCCATATTGATATGTTCCACTGGGTTTTGACAATGATGCAAAAGTAACTCAATTGAGGTAAGATAGTATTTTCAACAAATGGTGCTGAAGCAACTTGATTATGGTGGTCATTGCATGAATCTATACATGTGATAAAATTATACAGAACTAAACACACACACACACACACACACACACACACACACACACACACACACACACACAGAGTACATGTAAAACTGCTGAACTCTAAGGGCTGTGGATAGTACCAGTGTCATTTTCTTATGAACATTTGTTATGACACTGTACCCTAATTACCATTAGAGGACACTTGATGAAGGATACATAAGATCTTCCGTATTATTATTCTTTAACACCACAGTCAACCTTAGAAGATTTTTATCACATTGGAAGTAAACCCTACCCCCTTAAACCATCATTCTCCTGTGCCTCTCAGCATACCACACTCCTAAGCAACCACTAACCTATATTTTGTCTCTACAGATTTGCCTATTCTGGACATTTCATATAAATGGAAGCATACAATATGTTGTATTTTGTGACTGCTTTCTTTCATTAGCAAAACAGTTACAAAGTTCATCCATGTTGTAGTATACATCAGTAGTTCAAGTAGTTTATTCCTTTTTCTGGCTAAATAACAATGTATCATATGGACATATCATAAATTGTTTATCCATTTATCAGCTGATGAACATTTGTGCTGTTTCTATCTTCTGGCGAAATACTGCTATAAACACACCTATACAAGTTTTTGTGTGCATATATACTTTCAATTCTCTTTGGTGTGTATATACCTAGAGGTGGGACTGATGGGTCATATGGCAGTTCCATATTTGATCAACTGAAGAACTGACAGAGTGTTTTCTAAAGTGGTTGCATCATTGTACATTGCCATCAGCAGTGGGCAAAGGTTTCAATTTTTCCATAGTCTCACCAGCACTTATTATCTGACTTTTAAATTCTGTATTATTTTGACAACTTCCTGTGAATCTAAAATTACTTCAAATAGAAAGTTCAAAAAATAATTTGGTGTATTTTGTTATAAGACAAATAATCATGGCAACAAATAATAGTAATTTTGCTCCTCCATTCCCTAAAGCAATGCTTTCGATTTCATTTTTATATCTTACTGTATTTTCCAGTATTTCCAAAACAATGCTAAAGCGTAATGAGATGGTAGACACACTTGTTTTGACCCCAATTTTTATAGATTTCTCTCTGGCATTTTTTTTTATTTTGAGTTGGAGTCTCACTCTGTCGCCGAGACTGGCGTGCAGTGGCCGCTCCCGGCCATCGTAGCCTCGACCTGCTGGGCTCCGGTGATCCTTCCGCCTCAGCCTTCCAAGTAGCTGGAACTACAGGCGCGTGCTACCACGCCCAGCTAAATTTTTGATTTATTGTAGAGATGAGGTCTCGGCTGCCCAGGCAGTCTCGAACCTGCAGGCTCAGGCAATCCACTCACCTCAGCCTCCCAAGGCGCGGGATTACAAGCTGAGCCACCGAGCCCGGCTGCTCTCTCCGGCATTTTTGTTAAGTATGATACTGATGACAGGCTTGAAACAGATACTCTGTCATGTTGAGCAAGTATACTTATATTCGAGCATTTTAAATAAATCTTTATCAGAAGTAGATGTTAAATTTTATCAAACACCTTAGTGGCTTTATATAAAATAATATGATGTCATCTTATTTAACCTATTCATCTGATTTACAAGGTTCATTAGCCCATACTATTAAATAATTCCTGAATTTTCCGTTGTACCTCTTTTCAAATAAGGCAAACTGTAGTCAAGTAAATTATATTTATTATCAGTAATTATAAAATAAAATGACATATTAAACAGGACCAGTGAGAAAAAAAGGAAAGTGAGTAATGTGTTATTAATATTGCATAAAATGACAAAATAAAATTAATAAAAACTTGAATATCTAATATGTTTATAAAAGTTGCAAATACTATCTACTTTCTTAGCCCTCTCTTCCCTTCAAAGAGAAGTAATTTTCAAAAAATAAAGGAGGGAAGGAGAGAGGGAGGGGAAAGGAAGAAGGAAAGTAAAGAGAGAGAAACGGAGGGAGAAAGGAAGGAAAGAAATATCAATCACTTTCTTGTTTTGCCCTAAATAATTTGTAAAAAGAGATCTGGTTGGATCAAACCTTCAAGACCCTGCTAAACCAGATCATCTGTGCTCTCCACCTACAGTTATCCTACTGACAATGGACAGACTTTTCTTAGACCCTAACTTGTCTTTGGAGAACAAATTTCTTTTCTCTACAATTTGCTGTTCAATTATCTTCCTTTCTAATTAACTACAGTTTTCTATGTGTTGGTTATTATCCTAAATTTACTGACTAAATTCAAAAGGTACAACAGTTTTTAGCACATCATTGAATTTAACTGTGCAAAGTCTAATTGTATTAATGGAAGATGATGTGAATTCAAGAGACGAGTTTCATACTTGGAGGACCACAGAAAAGCTCAAGAACACAGATGGAAATTGCTACCCTGTGCAGTGGTCATGCTGAAAATCTGTTTAATCTTTGTCACTGTGAGGTGTTAGAACTCACTCACTACTGGCTGCCCTTCACAATAATGAATGAAAAGCTCTCCTCCTCCTACAATGAGCAGATCTCCCTATGAGTTCTGGGCATGGAGGGAGAGCTAGGATAGTGGAGACAGGTGACTTCCTCTCAAATGGGGTCATCCCAGTTAAGGCAGCACAGACAATGGTTGGGGAAATGGTTTGTGGGTCAGAGAAACCTGAATTCAAGTTCTGGCTGCTTCAGTTATTAGCCTTATGGTCCGGCTGAGTCATTGGCTCTCTCTGGGCCTCTGTGTCTCCATTTAGATAAAGAAGAAAGTATTAGTAGTTTTTCCACTGGGTCGCTGATAAGTTTGAATAAGACATGCCTGCCATATAGCTGTTTACCAAATATTATCCTTGTTATTCTTTTTTTAGATTGGAAAATATACCTTATTTAGAAAGTAAATGTGAGAGAGAGTGAGAGTGAGAGAGTGAGAAAGAGAGAGAGAGAGAAGACAGAGGAGAGATTCACCTCCCCAAGGTAGGGGAGAGAGCGGAGGCTAGGAAACATGGTGGCCATAATTCAAAGAGCCATGTGGACACATCAGAGCTTAACAAAACAATGGCCATTCTTTCATTTTTGTTAATCTTAATATTGCTAAGTGGAGTCACTGTTGAAAGGTATCCATGCCATTCAAAAATTCACCAATGGTTTAAAACCGCCACTAAATGTAAAAGATTCGACCTCTCAATTATTTTTCTTAAAAACGAGGTGACTGCCATACGCTTTCTTCATTGGCAAGGTCCTCAGTGATTTCTGGTGTAAAACTGGGAGCTGGTTTGGTTGATGCTGCTTATCAGCATGAAGCATATGCCTCTCTAAGTCTAACATCCTGCGTCTACCTCTTTCTCTCAAGAAAAGCGTCTCAGAGGACTGCATCACTTCTTCTTCTGCTGTTCTCAGCTGTGGGGAAAGACACACCCTGAAGCCACCCAGTCTTTGTCCTTCTACCTTCCATCCCTGGATACAGCTACGGTATAGGTGGTTTACACTCCGTCTGCTGTAAGCAACATGGAAATCTCACTATGTAGTAGAACTTCCTCCAGGGACAAGGACAAGATGCAGAAGGCCTGAAGTCACAACAAAACAAGCAGAAATCTGTGAAACCTATTTGTTGGACAACTAAAAAGGAGCACCATTTTCCTGAGATCAAGAAGAGCAGCCGGGTGCAGTGGCTCATGCCCGTCAACCCAGCACTTTGGGAGGCCAAGGAGAGGAGATTGCCTGAGTTCAGGAGTTCAAGACCAGCTTGGGCAACTTGGTGAGACCTCGTCTCTACAATAAATGAAAAAAATTAGCTGTGCATGGTGGCACGTGCCTGTGGTTCCAGCTACTTGGAAAGCTGGGGCACAAGGATCGCCTGAGCCCAGCAAGTTGAGATGGCAGAGGCCGTTAAGTGTGCCACTACACTCCAGCCTGGGCGAAAGAGTGAGACTCTGACTCAAAAACAACAACAAAAAAGCCAAATGGGGACAAAACTAATGGGAGGATTTTCAGTCAACTGAAGATGATATCCAGGGAGAGCCTACCTCATGGGTTGAATTTCAAAGACATACCTCTTTTCCTCCAGTAGGAGATAAACAGTTCCCATGAAAACAGATCTGCAGACTATAATAGTCCTAAGACCTGTCTTAACTTAGGCAGTAAGTACCACGTCTACCACATGAATTCGATTTGGTCTGCCTGTTGAACAGCCTTCATTTAGTCCAGAAGACCCTTGACAGTCATAAATGAGACATTATCAGGGAAAGTAGTAACAAGCAAAAGTGAACTCATTCTTTCAGGGACTTTCTAGCATGACAGTGATCTGAGCCAAGACCCACCTGCCTGAGGCCCACAGGCAGCCAGGCTCACTTACCAGCCGGCAGCTCATGCCCCTCGTGTATGTGTTGCAGGTCAGAGCTGAACAGATGCCCAACTTACAAATACTAGAGGTCTGGGTATGGCAAACTAGGTGTAACAGAAAATGCTTGAACAAAAGAAAAAGAGGTGGCAGAGGCGAACACTCTCCCCATCCTGCCCAACTCACCTTCACCAGGAAGAAGGACACCCCGTACGTGCGGAGGGACCGGGCGAGTTTGACATACTTGACCTTGGCTTCTATTTCACTCATTTCTCCACAGTTCTTATGCTCCTGCAAGTGACAGTAGCCAGGGACTGGTTATTGCAGCTCTGCCAAAAGGTAGACTTGGTGAGAGACAGTGATTACACACAATGGCTACAGTGGCTCTGAGTGATCCGTAAGTGGCACTGGTGACCCCTCCATGACACAGGCTTCTCTCGACCAAGAGTCAGAGCACACAGAAAGCTCCAGTGCAGGGCTTTCCAGCCTGAGTCTGAACCCAAGCAGCCGATGTGTTTCACAACTAAATATGACAATACATGCATAGGTGCAGTGTGGCAAGGACAGGATCCACAACTGCAACCAGATTTTCAAAGAACCAACACTTTAAATTGGCTAGAAAAATGTCCTCAGGAGATGTATCACTCTAATTTTCATCTAATATCTCTATCCAAAGAGCAGGGTAAATATATGTATATTCATGACAGCACTTGGAATATAATGTACGTATATATTCCAACTATATATAGTTTTATTAAGACAATTAATATATATTATAAATATTTTATTAAGATAATTAATCTTATATATAGTTTTATTGAGATAATTATATATATATAAAATTTGTATTTTAGCTTATATTTACATTTCAAGAGCAAAGAAGGCTTTGGTATCTTGGATTCCCTGGAGTGACTCTTTGATGGCAATGCTAGTATTAGGGCTTTTCTTAGCGGTTGCCTAGAACAGACAAATCTCGGACTTTTAGAATAATCCTGGATTTTGTTTTTTGTTTTTTTTTTTTTTGAGCTGGAGTCTCACTCTGTCGCCCAGACTGGAGTGCAGTGGCCACTCCCGGCCACCGCAGCCTCGACCTGCTGGACTCCGGCGATCCTTCCGCCTCAGCCTTCCAAGTAGCCGGAATTACAGGCATGCGCTACCACGCCCGGCTGATTTTTTTGATTTATTGTAGAGATGAGGTCTCGCTGCCCAGGCGGGTCTTGAACCCGCGGGCTCAGGCAATCCGCTCACCTCAGCCTCCCAAAGGCGCGGGATTACAGGCTGAGCCACCGAGCCCGGCTAACCCTGGGTTTTTTAAAAAGGACTAGTTCACAAATTCTACCTTCAAAAAACCAAATCTCAGAACAAAGACGCTATGTGTAGTCCCTTCCTCAGTGCATGTTAATGGTCTATCACCTTGTTTCAATGTTACCAAGACGATGCCTTTGAAATTAAATGTACGTACATTTTCCTCATAAGGGCTAAGTAACCTTTAGCAAGAAAGTATGGATTAAGATAATAAATCTGCCCAAAGTGGAACCGTCAGCTTCTTTACTCTCAAGTCACTAATCATTTATTATATAAGAGCACAGGTACAGAGTATAAAACTATCATGTGCTGAGGACCCTCGCACTAATAAATGAGGACAGGGAGTGAGGAGAATAATAAATTTCTGTACATTTCCAATACCTGAAATATTCGCTTTTCAGCTCCTCTCTGCTTGATGTATTCTTTGGGCAGAAATTCCTTTAGACTGAGAGAGAGAAATTTTAGAGGTAAGGCATTTATCATCTTCTATGATGAGAAGCAAAGCAAAGACAAGCCTTTTTAATAAAACTCACAGTTAAAAGACTAACTCTCCTAATATTTTATGGAGTAATTAATAACAGACTGCTGTATCCTACAATACACTAAATAAAGACATGGACATAAACCCAGTTTGATTTAAAAAAAAAACAATGTCAAACTAACATTTAAAGAAGACAGAACTTCCAGGATATATTTTAAAGTAAAAAAAAAAAAAATTAACAGCTGGGCGCAGTGGCTCACACTTATAATCCTAGCACTTTGCGAGGTTGTGGTGAGGGAACTGCTGAGCCCATGGGTTCAAGACCAGCCTGGGCAACTTGGCGAGACCTCATCTCTACAATAAATCAAAAAATTAGCTGGGTATGGTAGCACATACCTGTGATCCCAGCTACTTGGAAGGCTGAGGCAAAAAGATCACCTGAGCCCAGAGGCTGAGGTTGTGATAACTGTCAGCGTGTCACTGCACTCTAGCCTGGGTGATAGAGTGAGACTCCAACTCAAAAAAATAAAAATATATAAATACAACAAGATCACGAGATCACAAGAGTCTACAGTATGCCACCCTTTGTAAAGAAAGAAAGAAAAATGTTTTATTTGAAAAACTTTTTACAAATTAGCTATGTTATCTATTTAAAAATAACAGAAGGCAAAATCTAGTACTAATAAAAGTGGTTCTCCATGGGAAGAGGGGGAAAACAAGGAGGAGAGGACAAGGGTAGAAACCAAACCCTGCGTATTCCTTGTAATATAGTTTTCACTTTAAAAACACATGGACTATAAGAATCTTAGACAACACAAGAGACAACCTTATGGGGTCTCCTGATTCCTGATCAGAACCAATTCCTGATCAGAACCCTAAGTGCCCACACCATAAGAAATAAGAGAGTGAGACCTCATCAAACTGACAGGTTTCAGCAAAGCAAAAGAAACCATCAAGAAAGCAGGGAGACAGCCCACAAAATGGGAAAAAAATATTTGCCAACTGTATGTCTGACAAAGACCTAACATCTAGGATCTACAAAGAACTCAAAAGCACCAAAAAGAAAAAAATGAACAGCCCCATTAAAAAGGAGGCAAAAGACATGAATAGACACTTCTCAAAAGAAGATATACTGGCAGCCAACAGACACATGAAAAAGTGCTCAGCCTCACTCATCATCAGAGAAATGCAAATCAAAACCACATTGAGCTACCACCTAACCCCTGTAAGAATGGCCATCATTAATAAAACAAACAACAACAGATGCTGGTGAGGATGCAGAGAAAAAGGAACACTTCTACACTGCTGGTAGGAGTGCAAACTAGTGCAACCTCTTTGGAAATCAGTGTGGCAATTTCTGAAAGAACTGGAATTGACCTTCTATATGACCCAGCAATTCCGCTATTGGGAATATACCCAGTGGAACGCAAATCATTCTACAAAAAAGATACCTGCATACGTATGTTTGTTGCAGCTCTATTCCCAATAGCAAAAACATGGAACCAACCATGCTGCCCATTGAAGCTGGACTGGATTAAAAAAAATGTGGTACATATACACAGTGGAATATTATGTAGTCATTAAGAAGGACAAACATATGGACTTTGCAGCAACTTGGGTGGATTTAGAGTCGATCACACTCAGTGATCTATCACAGAAACAAAGAACAGAGATCATATGTTCTCACTCATAAGTAGACCTTGAACAATTATAATACTATAAGAAAGGAATTGGCAGTAGTGGGAAACTGGTGGGGGGGGGAGGGGAGGAGGGACTGGCAGTTGAGGGAAACTGCTAGGGGAGGGAGGGGCACATCTCATCAACAAGGGGACCCACATAATCAACATTTGTATATCTAACCCTGAATTGTACCCCACATCTTTATAATAAAAAAAGAAAGAAAGAAAAAAAAAAACACATGAAATCTAAAGTAGTAATACTTAAAAATCTACAGCAAACTCAAATAAATGAACTTAACAGTGTATCAAGTTGACAGCATAACTATAGGGAGAATAATTATTTCAAATAACTCTGAAAAACAGTGTTTTAACTATATATCCCTAGTGGATTATCTATCTATCTATCTATCTATCTATCTATCTATCTATCTATCTATCTACTGTTATTATTATTTTTTAAAGAGACATTGTCTCACTCTGTCACCCAAGCTGGAGAGCAGTGGTGAGATCATAGCTTACTGCAACCTCGAATTCCTGGGCTCAAGTAATCCTCTCGTCTCAGTCTCCCGAGTAGGTATGACTACAGGTGCACACCACCACACCAGGCTAATTTTTTAATCTTTTTGTAGAAATGCCATGTTGCCCAGGCTGGTCTCAAACTCCTGGCCTCACATGATCCTCCCACTTCAGCCTCCCAATATAGTGGGATCTATCTTAAGGACAAAATGAACCCGAGTAGAACTGTCAGTAAAAATACTAATACCAATATTTAAAAATTAAAAGCCTCCCTCCTCTCTTTACACACACAAACATAATATAAAATTAGGATAGTACATTATATATAAGTAGGATGCTGTATATAATTTGTATAAGGTAAGTAATTATGTTCCCTGTTAGAAACCAAGATTTTCAGCATAAAATAGATAAAAATAAAATAGATAAAACAGATAAAAATAAAAAGCAAAAAGGCTTGACTGAAAATCCTACAGCCTTTCATTTGAATTAGAAATATTGGCTTGAAGGCCTGATTTTTATTTTTCTGAAAAACATTATTTTCTAAGTGTGTCCCCTGAAGTGGCTAGGAGCAAGGACACTGGTGGCAATAGCATCCTTCCCAGTGCCGCGGTCAGATGGTCTGGGGCAAAAAAAAAAAGTATAAAATGTTCCTAGAACTTCTTGTGCCTTGAAGTCAAGAAAGCCACCAAGATGATACAGGAGCCAATACATGGATTCCTACTGGCCAAAAATGGGATGGTTTTAAAAACTTTACATAAAAGAAAAGAGAACACAGTAATGAGCCCATCCATCAACAATTAATGACTCATGGCCAGTCACGGCTCACCTCCTGCCTTCCCTATCCTCATACCCTCCCCTGTATTATTCTGAAGAAAAACGGAGACATCATATAATTAATTTCATGTGTTGGGCCAATTTGACCATCAGAAAAAGGATGGTTGTAATAGGGTAAAACACAGATACATAAAATCCTTAAAGAATAAAAAAACTGGTCACCTTAGAACGAGCTTAGAGTACCAACTCACACCCCAAACTGGTAAGTCAAGGGAAAAGAAACAAGCATTTATTTTGACATTTCTACCTGCTGATGAGGAAGAGAATCATAGTTAGTAAACGTAGAAGGAATAATAAAAGTCCCAGACCATTTTACAAATCAATGGAATAATTGACAGATTAAAGCAAATTTCAATGATTTCAAAAACCAATAAAGGACAAGCTGATGGGTAACTTTATAATAGATGGATCAGTCTGATAACATCTAAACCCACTGATCAATTTTAATATTAATAAAAGTAGGATAACCTGACAATCTATGCCACCTGATGGATGCAAAAGGAAGTACACAGCACTACCTAAGCGGTGTCCTTGGCTGTAAAGAAAGAGGAAGTAAATACACAATCAAAACCGAAGTTCATTAAGCCCCTGGATCGAATATTAGTTTACAAACAGAGGAGTAAAGGAAAATGTTCAGTGACACCATCAGGATACACTCAACCAAACCTCAACACGGGAAGTTCTACAAAAGGAACCCAGGTTCCTCACAGATACATGGTTTTGGAGGGGGAATGAAAAGAAGGACACAGTAACAGATTAAAAGACATCTAAGAGACACAATTACCACAAAGCTACAGTAACAAGGACAGTATAGTATCAATATAAGAACAGACATATAGGTCAAGGGGAAAGAATTAAAAGTCCAGAAATTAACCCTCAGTTTTATGTTCAATTGATTTTCAACACAGATTCTAAGACAATTCAATGGGAGGAAAGAACACTTTTGTTTTCTTTTGTTTTTAAATAGATGGTGTTGGGACAACTGGATATTAGCACGCAAAAGAAAAAAGGTGAACTACAGCAAAATTAAAAACTTTTAAAACTGCAAATAATACCATCAAAAACTGAAAATACAGTTCACAGAATGAAGGAAAATATTCACAAATTATCTATCTGTTAAGGGAATTGTATCCAGATTACATACAAACCCTTACAACTGAATAATAAAAAGACAACTCCCCCAATTAAAAAATGGGCCAAGAATCTGAACAAAGAAGAAGTACAAATGGCCAATAAGCACATGAAAACATGTTCAACAGTATAACCCATCGGGGAAATGCCAATGTGATATACCACTGCACACCCACTGGGATGGCTACAATAAAAAAGATGGCCAGTCAAGGGCATGGAGAAATTGGAACTCACACACCACTGGCAGCAATGTAAATGGGTACAGCTGCTATGAAAAACAAGTGTGGTAGCCCCTTAAAATATTAAACCACAATTCCACACCTTGGTAAATATCCAGAAAAATTAAAACATATTTTCACAAATGCATATACACAAATGTTCATAGCAGCATTATTCATAAGAGGCAAAAGGAAGAAATAACTCAAAGGTCCATCAGTTGATGCATAAATAAAATGTGCTATCCACAGGATGTACAATTATTTGAAAAAGTATTTGGCAATGTAAAGAAATGACGTAATGATACGTGCTATGAAATGGAAATATTGTGCTAAGTGAAAGAAGCCTGTCACAAAAGAAAAGTTGTATGATTTAACTGATAAGAAATGTCCAGAATAGGCAAATCTATAAAAACAGAATCAATTCATGGTTGCCAAGGCTGGGGGAACGAGAGGGAAAATGAGAAAGAAGTGGTAATAGGCACAGGATTTCTTTTAGGGGAAGACAAAAATGTTCTAAAACTAGATTTGGTGATGGTTGTACAATCCTGTGAATACACTAAAAACACTGAATTGTACACTTTAAACAAGCAAATAAACTACATCTCAATAAAGCTGTTTAAAAAACATAATTAATGGAATATTAGGCAGCCATAAAGAAGGACAAATATATGGACTTTGCAGCAACTTGGATGGATTTGGAGTTGATCATACTCAGTGATTTATCACAGAAAGAAAGAACTAAGTTCCATATGTTCTCACTCATAAGGTGACCTTGAACCTTATAATGCTATAAGAAAGCGATTGGCAGTAGTAGAAAACTGTCAGGGGGCAGGGGTGGGACTGGCAGTTGAGGGAAACTGCTAGGAGAGGGAGGGGCATACCTCATCAACAAGGGTACATGCATGATCAATGTTTATATACTTAACCCTGAATTGTACCCCACATCTTTGTAACAAATAAATAAAATTTAAAAAAATGCTCAGCCTCACTATCATCAAAGAAATGCAAATTAAAACCACACTGAGATACTATCTAATTCCAACCAGGATGGCCATCACCAGTAACTCAAAAAACAACAGACGCTGGAGAGGATGTGGGGAAAAGGAACATTTCTATACTGTTGGTGGGAGTGTAAACTAGTACAACCTCTGTGGAAAACAGTTTGGCGATTCCTAAAACATCTACTAATTGACCTTCCATATGACCCCTCCATTTCCTCTTCTGGGAATATACCTGGAGGAACTCAAATCACTCTATAAAAAAGATACCTGCACACGCATGTTTATTGCAGCATTATTCACAATAGCAAAAACATGGAGCCAACCATGCTGCCCATTGAAAGAGGACTGGATAAAAAAATGTGGTACATACACATGATGATATATCATGCAGTCATAAAGAAGGACAAAATTATGAACTTCGCAGCAAGTTAGATGGACTTAGAATCTATAATACTCAGTGATCTATCACAGAAACCAAGAACTGAGTACCACATGTTCTCACTCATAAGCGGACCTTGAACAAAATACTGCAAGAAAGGGATTGGCATTAGTGGGAAACTGCCAGGGGAGCGAGTGGGGGGCACACTTCATCAACAAGGGCAGCTGCTTAATGACCATTTGTATACCTAACCCTGAATTGTACCCCACATCTTTAAAAATAGTGATGAAAAAAAAGATAGTGGGAGGACGCTGAGGAAACCATTAAACATAATTGAGCCATTAAGGTTCAGTTTTGCTTTTAATAGTTTCTTCTATATTTCTCCTGTATTCTGGGAAATAGTTCCTCTTGACTTGTGGAGCTGTTGATATACATCTAATGCTATAGAATATTCTTAATAAAGTCTAAACTAATTACTAGGGAATGTAAACCTAATAAAAATAAATAAATAATTAAATAAAAACATAATCAAATATAATTTGTAGACCTTGTTTGGATTCTGATATGAAGCAAATATAAAATGACATTTATGAGACAAGGGAGGAAACTTAACAGACTAGATATAAGATGGTACTAAGGACATTTTGCTAATTTTGAGGGGTATTAGAATGACTCTGTCATGTTTTTATTTTAAAAAAATTATAACTAAAAATAATTCTATACTGTTAGAGAAACACAGATGAAATGATATACTGTCTGGAATTTACTTTAAAATACTCTGGCTAAATTAGAGGGGGGAGGGGAAGGGGCATTCCATTAAGACTTGAGTAAAGATGCCTGATCAGTCTGCAAACTACTTCTGTAGCTGGAAGCTGCTACGTACTGCTACGTATTTCCTGAAATTTCTGGGACCTGGCTCTGAGCACCCATAGAATACTACGGCCTCACCAAAAGACTCTAGGCCACAGCCAGGTGTAGTGATGCACACCTGTAGCCTCAACTACTTGGGAGGCTGAGGTGGTAGGGTTGCTTGAGCCCAGGAGTCTGAGGCTACAGTGACCTATGACTGCACCACTGTACTCCAGCCTGGGTGAAACCAGTCTCAAAACAAACAAACAAACAAACAAACAAAAAAGACCCCCAGTTCATCAGTAGGAGGGATCTAAGAAATATCTAATCTGCAGCAGTTTAGATGTTATGATTATCATTAAGCAATTTCATGAACAAAAATGAATGATTCATAGAGACTTGGAAGGCACCAACTTCACGAAAGAGGAAGATGAGTGGGTAAACACATAGCAGACGTCACAGGACTTGTAAGTGGCAGTGAGTCTCTGCCCTCCCAGACCAAGAGTAGGTCCCCGTGAATACACAGCTGCCTCGGGCTTTCCCACAGGAGCACATTTTTTTTTCTTTTTTGAGTCCAAGTCTCACTCTGTCGCCTAGGGTGGAGTGCAGTGGCACACTCACAGTCACCCCAGCGTTGACCTCCTGGGCTCCAACCAGCCTTCCGCCTCAACTTTCCAAGTAGCTGGAACCACAGGTGCGCACTATCATGCCCAGCTCATTTTTTTATTTATTGTAGAGACAAGGTCCCACCAAGTTGCCCAGGCAAGTCTCGAACCTCTGAGCTCAGCAATCCTCAGGCCTCAGCTTCCCAAAGTGCTGGAATTATTGGCTTGAACCACTGTGCCCGCCCAAGGAGCACATTTTAATTGACAAGGGGAAAGCCTCATGAGTGGACCACGGCTGGGAGCCTCCAGAGAGCCGCTCCTACACCATCCCCAAAGACAGACCTGGTGAAGGTTGGCAGGAGCACCTAAGAAGGGTGTCAAGCCACATCAAGCCTCTGCCAACAATGACTGTTTCTAGAAGAACTCCAGATAGGGGGCCAGCGGCACAGGAGGGATAGAGCACGCTGGGCATTTATGGCAGGAAAGTGCAGCAGTAAGCTCCCTCTATTCACACTCTGCAAAACCCATCCCCGGCGTCTACCTCCTAAGCCGCTCTTCAAAGGTGGCGAAAACACTATGAAAAAGATACCTGCACACATGTTTACTGCAGCATTGTTCACAATAGCAAAAACACGGAACCATCTGTGCTGCCATCGAAAGAGGACTGGATAAAAAAAAATGTGGTACATACACACGATAGAATATTGTGCGGCCATAAGGGAAGGCAAAATTATGAACTTCACAGCAACCTAGATGGACTTAGAGGCTATGATACTGAGTGATCTCTCACAGAAACAAAGAACTGAGTATCTCACACGTTCTCCCTTATAAGCGGACCTTGAACAATTACTGTAATACTATAAAAAAGGGATTGGTGTAGTGGGAGACAGCTGGGGGAGCGGAGGATGGGGCGGGCACACCTCATCAACAAGGGTACCTGGCATAATGAACATTTGAATACCTAACCCTGAATTGTATGCCACATCTTTAAAACCAAAAAAAAAAAAAAAAGAAGGTGGTGAAAACAACTTGGGGAGGTATCTGAGAGGCGTCACCCCGATGTCTCAAGAGCTGGGTAGGGGGAGTTTAACGTGGTTTAAGATGTGAAGAGGGGGGTGTATGCATACACGCATAGCGTGCATTTTTCCCCTAGCAGATCAGTCTGGTGCCTGGTGCGTCAGCACAGAGAAGGACTGAACAGGCATGGTGCCATTCGGGCCTGCCTGCCAGTAGCACGGCTGGAAGTTACAGCTGAGTTGTTGTGATGACCGAACGCTAGTGTGGAAGCCCCCGAACAGGGGGGAAACGCGCACACATGAAATCTGTCAGCCTCCTCGGAGAAAATGGGTCAGGCTGTCAAACCTCATTGGAAACATATCTAAGCAAGCTCTGGTCAAGCAAAGTCCCTCCCACTGCCTCTTAAATATTCCCACCTTACAAGGGCGGCTATCTAAAAGCTGTGCATTTGGCATTCACTTCTCCAAGCCGCACCGCCAGCCTTTGAAGCATCCCCCATTCTGAACGCAGCAATCCTAACAGATCTTCCACTCCGCCAAGTCAGCAGACGAATCAATTCATCAATGCTCTTCCTCCTCTCTAAGATCCACAGGAGGTAGGAAGTCTGCAGCCAACAGACTCCTCTTTCATGAGCTCCAACTTCTGCTCTAGCCTAGTCAGCGGCATTTGTTCTCTGATCTGTGGCAGCTGGCTGTACATCACATGATTATATAATATACTGACACAGTCCATAAACTGCTAAGATAGTATTAAAAACCAAACTGCTGAATGCTTCCTAATGGGAAATATTCACAAAGTTATTAAATGAAATATAGATGAGACAACTGTAAAATACTTTTTAAAAATCATAAAAATCTAAAAAGACTCTGTCCTCAGATTGCTTCATGATTGTCTTTAAATTCCCTCATAGATGATGCATTATGCATGGTTCATACAAAAAAGATGCTGTAGAAATCCAATCAGGGAACTCACACGTCAAAAGACTAGCAATCACTATAGGAGTTATAAGTAAAACAAAGGGTAACAAAGGGCTTCTGAGAGGTACCTATCACTTGTTACGATTCTAACACTTTAAACACTTTGTTGAATTCTCCAAGCAAGAGTCCAAACCTATGGATGAAGGGTCTCTAGGACTAACAGTTATTCAAAGACAAACACCGTTTAAGGTGTTTTCCATGCATAAATTGATGAATTAAATTCTGACAAAAGCTTTATGAAAAAGAGATGCCATTTTCCCGCATGGAGTCTGAGACTCAGTGATGCTAAGTTGCCCACAGTCACTGCCTGCAAGTCTGGTCTCCTCTGTGGGTACTGGGGTCTGTGCTCTTGGCTGCTTGTATCTCCCAGCCCTTGTACGTTACCCTTGAGTCAAACAACATAACATGTGATCAGTGCTTCAGATCCCTTGGAATAAGATAATGGGGACGCCCAATCAGATGATGATAATGAGGACGACGTCTTAGCAGCTGCTTTTCTAGAAAAGTTCAGAAGCTAAAAAGAAAAGAAAAGCCCAGAAGCACTAGAATCAGGAAAGGGGAATTTAGTGATTAACATATTTGAAGGAGTAGGATCTGGATTCAAATCCAAATATTCACTAAAATCTCATTTTCTCTTTTTAAGATTGAGTTGCAATTTTTTTATTGCATATACTTAAGGTATACTGCATGGTGTGTTGATATACATAGAGAAACGATTACTTCAGCAAGCAAATTAACATATCCATCATTGCTGAGTTGCTTTTTTGTGGTAAAAGTATCTAAAATCTGCTGTTAGCAAATTTCCAGTATATAACTTTAGCTACCGTCCTCATGATGTACATACACACATGAAATCTCCAGACCTCCTCATCCTAAGTAACTGCAACTCTGTGCCCCAACCACCACCTCCCCATCTCCCACACCCTCCCACCTTGGTCACCGCCTTTCTAGTCTCTGTTTCTGTGTACTTAAGCTTTTTGTTTTGTTCTGTGTTGAGAGCCCACACTTGAGTGAGTTCCTGCAGCGCTCCATTTCTGTACTTCGCTCATCCCACTCAGAGGTCATCATAAGTTTGTCCATGTTGTAAATGACAGCATCGCCTTTTTAAAAAAGGCAAAATGATATTCCGGTGTGGATATGTAATGAAACCACATTTTCTTATGTAAAATGTAAGCTGTCTCCGCAAGTAATTCCAAAAGAGAAGTCTCAAAAATGTTTTCTAGTCTGGCAATAAGCTACAAGTACGTAGGGAGGCAGTTATGATTTGGGGAAAAGTCAACGGCCTCTGACCTGTCCCAGAGATGCCACCAAGAAGCTGTCTAACCACAGGCAAGTCACCGCCTTTTTAAGTGGGTTTCATCACCTGAAAAGCAGAAAAAATTCCTGACTATGAGTGTCATTGCTCATATGAGTTGAAAACAAGGAATGTCCCCTCCTCCTTTGTGAGGGCTGAGGTCATCACTATGAACAGACAAAGCAGGGACGCATCTACCCTGCTGAGGGTGGAGGAACAGAGGGAAGCGTAGAGAGGCACAACAGGGGCAGCAGCACCCAAAGGATGCTGGGCCTCCCAGGATCCTGACTCACCCTTTATGCCAAATCACCAAATGATTAATATCTTAAATCTGGTGTCACATAAGGTTCTCAAAGGAGGTCCCAGGACCAGCATCAGCAGCACCTCAGAGCATGTTAGGAATGTCCCTTGTCAAGCTCCACCCCACACAGCTGCTGAATAAGAGGCTCTGGAGGGTGAGGTGAAGCCCAGCAGTCTGTCCTTTAACAAGTCCTCTAGATGATTCTGACAAAGGCTGAGGTTGGAGAACCACTGGCACAAGGGCCGAAAGCTCAAATTACAGAATCAGACACACCTGGATTTGAACCCGGACTCAAAGATCAAGATGTCTGCATGACTGAGAGCATTGGTTAAGTTCTGGTTAAGTGAGGTGATAATACAGGTGGAAGGAAGCATGGATTGGGTTGGTAAGAAGAAACGGAGAGTGAAAATGGCTTGCATGTTAGTTGGTTTGTGCTGCTGTAACAGAATACCGCACCCTGGGTGATTTGTAAAGAACAGAAATGTGTTGTTCACAGTTCTGGAGACTGCAAAGTGCATGATCAAGGCACTGGCAGGTCCAGTTGTCATGGAGGGATGGATTCTCCAGAGGAGGAGCGGTGTGTCCTGCAAGGCGGTAAAGGAAGCTGGCTGAATGCTGCAAATGCTCCCTGCTGAATCCCACTCACCAGGGAGGAGCCCCCAGAGCCTGATCACTTCTTGAAGGCCCCGCTTCTTAATACTATCATGTCAGTATTGTCTGCATTTTGGGGGGGACATAGTCAAAACATCGCGGCATGGAAGAAGCACGGGAATTGGGTTTGAAGACTTAGCTTGGCCACACAGTCGTTTTGTGATCCTGCACCAATCCAAATGCCCCTGAAGGACAGGGTACTGTCTATACACTCGACAGACCAGGGCTGGAAAAATCTAGAGGCTCCTGGCTTGAAAGTACTTTGGGAGGTAGGCACCAACTTGAGGAGGCTGGGCTAGGAGGAAACAGTGCAGGTGCCACTGGATGGACACTACCTCCCCAAACTGAGAGCACAGGACTGCTCTAAGCTGTCAGGGCCACAGGACAGAAGCAAACAATAAGGAAACAAAAGTGCTGAAAAGCATACAAACAGCCTTTTCTGTATTTTACTGTAAATTGGAAAGTGGTGGTGAGGAATAGAAGGCAAGAAAACTGATGAAAAACAAAAGGTGAAATGTCTGCTTTGTGGTTAGTTTGAAAACAGAATTGACAGCCAGATTGTTCTGACAAAAGCACAGAGAGACGAAGTCTACAGAAGGAGTTTGTGTTTGAACAGATGCCAAGTGAAAAGCTGGCTGAAGACCTCCTGCTAGGTCAAAAGCTTTGCTTGTTGACAGTAGAATTAACTTGAGTTGGGGGGAGTGAATTTCCTAGTCCACTCTAAATTCTTTCTCAAGGAAGACTCATATCCTGACTTGCTTTGTTTTCTCAGGAAAATACTTCCGAGGAATTCCCAAACAAGACAAGGGGGGATGAGAGCAGTTTCCTCAGCCTGGGACCTGCTGGCCTACAAATGACCCTCGAACCAGTACTTCCTGTAACACACGGAGAAACGGAAGCTTGCTGTCAGGCATCTAAATGCCTATCACCTTTGCCTTTTCCACATGTTATCTATCTAACTTCAGTGAATATAAGCTTTTATCACCTCAAGCTCCCACTATTGTAACTGTCTTTTTAAAAGAAATGTTCACTGTGAAACGTTTCAAATTATAGAAAAGCATATACTTTATAACTTATACATTCACTCCAAAGGAGAAATACATGTTGATATATTTGCTTTATAATTACTGCTTCTTTTTCAGTTATTGAAGAACTAGAGATTACAGACTTAGCTGAAGTGCTAGATTCCTTCTTAATTTAATGGTTGCCACTCTCTTGAAGCTCGTTTCCATGGATATTATAAAATGTTCCTACAGCTCCTTGTATCTATAAACTGTTTCTCTGTGTCTGTATATTCTTTTTTTGAGTTGGAGTCTCCCTCTGTCGCCCAGACTGGAGTGCAGTGGCCGCTCCCGGCCACCGCAGCCTCGACCCGCTGGGCTCCAGCGATCCTTCCGCCTCAGCCTTCCGAGTAGCTGAAACTACAGGCGCGCGCTACCACATCCGGCTCATTTTTTGATTTATTATAGAGATGAGGTCTCGCCAAGTTGCCCAGGCGGGTCTTGAATCCACGGGCTCAGGCAATCCACTCACCTCAGCCTCCCAAAGGCGTGGGATTACAGGCTGAGCCACAAATACAAAGGTTCATATTCGGAAATGTCTTGTTTCTGCTATAAAGTTATTGGTGTTTTCATACATTTAAATTTATGCCCATGGATGTGAAATGCTATATCCTTGATTTTTCTTTCTTGTTTTTTTGAGTTGAGTTGAGGTCTTACTGTGTTGCTCAGGCTGGAGAGCAATGGGACGATCACGGCTCACTGCAGCCTCGACTCCTGGGCTCTGATGATGCTTCCACCCCAGCCTCCCAAGTAGCTGGGACTGTAGGCATGCACTACCATAATCCAGTTAATCTATATTATACATTTATATAATATATTTAACCATTACTCAGTTTATTTTTTTTTAACTTAAATTTTTTATTTTAAAATTGTGGGATACAATTCAGGGTTAGGTATAAATAGTCATTGTGCAGGTACCCTTGTTGATGAGGTATGCCCTCCCTTCCCCAGGCAGATTCTCACTACTGCCAATCCCACCCCCCACCTTATTTCCTGCTACTTGTAGTATTGTAATCCTTTTCTTGTAGTATTACGATAGTTGTTCAAGGTCCACTTATGAGTGAGAACATGTGATACTCAGATCTTTGTTTTTGTGAGAGATCACTCAGTATTATAGACTCTAAGTCCATCCAGGTTGCTATGAAGTTCATGATTTTGTTTTTCTTTATGGCTGCGTATTATTCCATTGTGTATAAGTACCACATTTTTTCTATCCAGTCCTCTTTTGATAGGCAGCATGGTTGGTTCCATGTTCTTATTATTGTGAACAACGCTGCAATAAACATACGTGTGCACGTATCCTTTTTATAGAGTGATTTTTATAGAGTTCTTACAGGTATATTCCCAGTAGGGGGAGAGTGGGGTCATATGGAAGGTTGATTTTTAAAACTTTTAAGAATCGCCACACTGTTCTCTATAGAGGCTGTACTAGTTTACACTCCTACCAACAGTGTAGAAGTGTTCCCTTTTTGCCACATCCTCTCCAGCATCTGTTATTTTTTGGGTTATTGATGATGGCCATTCTGACTGGAGTTAAGTGGTATCTCAGTATAAATTTGCATTTCTTTGATGACTAGTGAGGCTGAACATTTTTCCATGTATCTGTTGGCTGCTTGTACATCTTCTTTTGAGAAGTGTCTATTCATATCTTTTGCACACTTTGCAATGGGGCTGTTTGTTTCTTTTCAGCACGTTTGAGTTCCTTGTAGATCCAGATGTTAGGCCTTTGTCAGACATACAGTTGGCAGATATTTTTTCCCAGTCTGTGGGCTGTCTCCCTGCTCTCTTGATGGTTTCTTTGGCTTTGTAGAAGCTTGTCAGTTTGATGAGGTCCCACTTGTCTAGCTTATCTCTTGTGGTATGGGCACTTGAGGTTTTGGTCAGGAATTGGTTGCCAGTTCCAATTTCCATAAGGGTGTCTTCTGCATTTTCCAAGGTTGTTATAGTTTGAGGTTTTACGTTTAGGTCTCTGAATCATTTAGAGTTGATTTTTGTGTATGGGGATAGGTAGGGGTCCTGTTTCAATCTTCTGCATGTGATCAGCCAGTTTTCTCCGCATCATTTACTGCATAGCTTCTCCTCTCCCCAATGGTAGGTGGTGGAGGCTTTGTCGAAGATGAGTTGGTTGAGAAATTGAGGTTTTGCTTCTGGAATCTCAATTCTATTCCATTGGTCTATATGCTTGCTCTTGTACCAATACCAGGCTGTTTTGATTATTGTAGCTTTATAATAGAGTTTAAAATCTGGGAGTGTGACACCTCCTGCTTTGTTTTTTTGCTGAGGATACTTTCACCTTTGGTGATCTTTCTACCCCAGCCTCCCAAGTAGCTGGGACTATAGTCATGCACCACCACATCCAGCTAATTTATGTGTGTGTGTGTGTGTATGTGTGTGTTTTTTTTTTTTTTTACATAGAGATGAGGTCTCACTATATTGCCCTTGCTGGTCTTGAACTCCTTGGCTCAAGCAATACTCTATCTAGTCTTGGCCTCCCAAAGTGCTGGAATTACAGGTGTGAGCCACTACACCTGGTTGATTTTGCATTTTCTGGATTACTTATTAGGTTAAATATCACTTCATATCTTTAGACATCAATTGAGTTTCCTCTTCTTTAATGTGTCTATTGATATCCCAAGTGATCTTTGTCTTAGAGTACACACACACATACACACACACACATTTTAAATCTAGGCTGGGAGTAGTGACTCATGCCTATGGTCCCAGCACTTTGGGAGGCTGAGGCAAGAAGACTACTTGAGCCAAGAGTTTGAGAGAAGTCTAGGCAGCATAGTAAGACCTTGTCTCTACAAGAAAGCAGAAAATTAACCGGGTGTGGTGGTGCATACATGGATGTCTCAGCTACTTGGGAGGCTGAGGCAGAAGGACCACCCGAGCTCAGCAGGTCAAAGCTGTGGAGAGCTATATTCATGCCACTGCACTCCAGCCTGGGTGACAGAGACCCTGATTCAAATATATACATATCTGAATACAAATTTGTTCCTGGAGTATGCACTGCAAATATGTAAATTTTTCTTCCAGTTTGGAGTTTCACTCTTAACTTAATGATATATTTTTCCTAATAAGATATTTTAATTTTAATAAAGGCTTTAATATGCAGTTTTAATTATTATATCTTTATAAGAAATTGCAGCAGTTGAATGAGTCCTCCGAATGTCTTCAGTTTACCTAGGTTATTCTTGAACTTTCGGCTAGTTCATGTTAACTTTTTTTTTTTGAGTTGGAGTCTCATTCTGTCACCCAGACTGGAGTGCAGGGCGGTGGCTCAGTCTGTAATCCCAGCACTTTGGGAGGCCAAGGCGAGTGGATTGCCTGAGCCCGCAGGTTCGAGACCAGTCTGGGCAACTTGGTGAGACTTCATCTTTACAATAAATCAAAAGTTAGCCGGGTATAATAACGCATACCTGTAGTTGCAGCTACTTGGAAGGCTGAGGTAGAAGGATTGCCGGAGCCCAGCAGGTCAATACTGGGGTGGCTGAGAGTGTGCCACCACATTACAGTCTGGGCAACAGAGTGAAACTCTAACTCAAAAAAAAAAAAAAAAAAAAAGAATAGATTTCCCTATTACTAGGTAAGTGTGATTTTTATTTGAATCAAACTGAATCTATAGATAAATTTGGGTTGAACTGGTTTATCTGATATCATGTCTTCGTATCCATTAACGTAGCAAATCATTCCTTTTATTCAGTCTTTCTTTTATCCTCTTCAGTAAACTTATCATTTTATTGTTTAGATCTTGGAGATCACTGGACAGTTTCCTTTCTAAGTAAATTACACTTTTTGTGACTATAACAAAATATCTCTCTGTTTTCAATTACATTTTCTGTTTGCTGATTATGTATGGGAATATACTATTTCCTATTACATATTGATTTTTTTCCTAAAGACTTTGCTTAAACTCTTGCTAACTCTAACAAGTTTCTCTGTAGAGTGACTGATGAGCTATGTAGATAATTCTATCACCTGCAACTAATGACATTATATCATCTGTCTCCTTTTCTTATTGCATTTGTTAGAATAGGCAGTATCGTGTTGATAAGGACTGTGCAAACATCCTAACATTAAAGGGGATGCTTCTAATATGAAGTTATTAATTATTATGCTTGGTATGGATACCCTTTAGTAGACTACGTTTTACACATTCCTAGTAAGCCACAAAGTCTCTCTCTCTCCTTTTTTTTTCCTTTTTGAGTTGGGAGTCTCACTCTGTCACTCAGACTGAAGTGCAGTAGCATGCTCACAGTTACCACAGCCTCGAACTGCTGGGCTCAGATGATCCGTCAGCCTCAGCCTTCCAAGTAGCTGGAACTTCAGGCACAGGCCACCACTCCCAGCTAATTTTCTGATTTATTGTAGAGACAAGATCTCGTCAAGTTGTCCAGGCTAGCCTAGTCTCTCTTTTTTTAATCAGCAATATTTCATTTCATTAAAGTCTTTCTCTCCAGTATTTAAGAGAATCATATAGTCTTTTTAAAAAAACATTGCTAACATGATAGATTACATAAATGTATTTTCTAATGTTAAACCCCAAAACTCAGACATTATGTTCTCTATGAGGTATTCCTTGGCTGCCTATTCTAAAATGGCAAATCCTCCCTCAATCTCTATGTTGAATATATTATGTATTTTACTTACCTATTATCTGCCTCTCTGCATGAAAATTTAAGTCCATGAGAGCAGAAAATGCTTGACTGTGGTTTTTCACTGTTGCATCCCCAATGACTAGTGTCTACCACATAGAAAGTACTAATAAATTATTTGTTGAATAATAAAATATGCATCCCTGGAAGAAAGTACTTAGTTATAACTTGCACTTACACATAAACATATAGACATATGTGATGTTGAACTTGTTAATACTGAATTAACTTTTGTGGGGAAGACATCTGTATTCCTTCATAAGTTTAAAAGCTCTCTATGTTTGTATTCATTTTGCATTACAGTTCTGTTAGTTTCAAATTAAGACAAGGAGTTTTACCTTCTGCCTATTTTATGAAGTAACCTGGGCCTAATTTTTAATCTTTTTTTTGACTGGTGTATTTTAAACGGATAAGTTCATTTCTGTCATGATTATAGGTTTATTCAGATTTTCTAATTATCCATTTTGTCTAAATTTTCCACTTTTTTGACTTCGAGTTTCCACTGAATTCTCTTATGCTTTAAAAAACCTCTTTACCTGTAGTTCTGCTACATTTTCACTACTACTAATATTTTTGCATTTTCCTTCTTTGGTTTTTCTTGATCAAACTTACCTAAGGTTCACATATATTTATTAATTTTTTCAAAGAACCAGCTTTTGGCTTTATTGATTCTCAGGTTTCTATTTCATTCTTTTCTTTTAACTGAAATATTTTCTTTCTTCTATTTTGATCTTGTTCTATTAATCATTCACTGAGGGAGGTATGCTAAATTGCGCTATTAAAATTACTATCCAAATTTTTTATAATACTGCTTATTTTTCCTTTATATACATTTAAGACAATGTCAGAGGCATATATAGGTTCACAATTATTTAATATCCTAGTGAACTAGTCCTTCTATCTTATAGTAATTGTCTTTACCTCTACTTATGTTTGTTTGCCTTAGAGTCTATTTTTTATGACACAAAATACACCTTCTCCAGCTTTGGTTTGACTAGTAATTTCCTAGTGCCTCACTTTCCATGTGTTTAAACTTTTCTCTATTCTTAAAGTTTAAGTGTGTCTTCTAGAAAGAGTACAGACCCAGACTTTAAAAAAATTCCACCCAAAATGAGAACCTCTATTTATTAACTGCTGAGTTTGATTTACTTATATGTGGTGTAATGCCTAGCATATTTAGAAGTATTTAATCATATCTTACGTTGTACATTTTATCAACCATACTTTTTCTTGTTTGTTTCCGTAATCCACCCTGCATAACTCTTATTGTGATGGTCAAGCTTCTGTATTTCCTGCTTCTTGAAATCCCACTGGTTTGGAAGTTATATAACCTATTTCTTTTTATTTGCTTTGATCAGCAATTAAAATTTTATTAAAGAACTTGTAAAGTCTGGTTTCTTTCACTGTTTCCACATATAGTCTATTCTATTCCCCTAGGCTACTTACAAATTTTTCCCCACAATTTTAATATGAAAAATTTAAAATTTTATTATGAAAAATTTCAAGAACTGTGTAGTGAACACTCTGTCACCTAGAGTTGCCTTTGATGTTGTCACAAATATTTGACTTAAGTTCTAAAGTTTGTCTTTTTCTTTAAGATGATAAGGTCTAGAGAAGGCTTCTACCCTAGATCGCTTCCTTTTTAAAGTCCTCTATGATGTTTTTAAGGGTCCTGGAATTAGTCATTACCAAGTTTTGTTGTTGTTGTAAGAGTCACTCCTTAATTATTCTTTGGATTTGCCTTCTATTTTGTCAATTTCTTTGACCAACATTACTTCTGGAACCACATTCTTCCCACTTTTTTTTTTTTGTGTGTAAAAAAGCAGGATTTATTAAGAGGACAGAAAAGCTCCCAGAGTGGGAGGGGACCGAAGTGGATTGTCTCTTTCCACTTTTCTAGAACAGTCTGCGGTAGTTTTCATGGCCTGTACTGCAACTTTTAACATCCTGGACAGACTATCCCCGTGTTTAAAATACAGTGAAGGTCAGAGCCAAGTTCTGGGTCTTCATAATAATCATTTCATATGTTTATTTGCCACACAGACTGTAAATTCACAAATGGCAAGGCAGTAGTATGTATCTCCCCCAAACCTGGATTTGCAAGCATTTTCTGAACACAGAAGAGCATAAAGCAAATACTTGACATTAGATTATGTGTTATTTTTACTTCAAGCACCAATAAAATGTCCTATCTGGGACTCTGTGAAGGTGACCTGAGGAAAACTGGCATGTAGTTGACACACAACAGACTCAATCTGGGGGCTCTGGCTTTCTTCTGGCTTCCCGCTCTTGATGGTTCTGAGCCTCGACTCTCTGTCTCTCTCGTACCTATTTTCCCCATCTATAGTGTGGATGTTATATATTAAATAATCCTTCAATCTCTGAAAATTCAGGAAATCTTTTAATCTCTGATTTTCAATATTCTAAATGAGTACCTTCATGAAGGTGGTGCTGCATTCAGAAATCACTGAACAATCTGAAGACAGCTGAAAAAGAATCTCATAAAAAGGTCACATTCTGCAAAAGTGACAAGCAGATTTTCAAAAAATTAAAAGATATATACTTGTTAAACACACCCTTATACACCCAATTCAGAAACTATGTAACTGAAATTTCTGGTGGCTATGTATTCATCCAAGCTGTCACAGGTCCAAGCTCCTCACTATTACTTTTTGTTAAACCCTGAATTATTCAAGCACAGAACACATATGAAAGCTAGATGGGGAAAGATATAAAGGCTGCAAAACAGAGCCCAGCCAGACTCCAGGTAAAACCCAGGCGTAAACAAGACCTGACTTTGCAGCTTACAAATCAGGAAATGCGGCCTCACTGTTTTGCTTTAATTAAGAGGGAACATGTATATCCTCAAGAAGTTTTACCTGTGTGGTCGAAGCAATAATGTACATAAGTAAATATCTGCATTAGATGAAAACACCTCATTACCTACACCACACTTGGTCTAATTAAAAAGTAAATCAAATTTATAAGGAAAAATAATTGCCACCAAGCAGAATGAGCTTATTTTAATCTGGAGTGGGAATAAGGGTACACATACCACTAGAGGCATGAGTTTCATATTCTCATTTTAGTAAAAGGGAGATGGACTCAACACAGCTGCTTAACTTTTGCTATCTCAGATTAGTAAGAGAAGAACATCCTTGCTGGAATGTGAGTATGCAGCATTCAACAGAACAATAAATTGCAGTGCACACTGTTAAGATCAACTACCAGTGTTTTGATATTAGTTTGTCATCTCAACAGAAGTGGTCAGCAGTACAGTAACACTCACCCTGATTTGGCTGGTACAATCCATGACACTCGGAGTTAGACCAAAGGACCCTGTAATCACATTTTTAAATACCTTCCTAATTTTGCTGAATGGTGGGAGACCAGTGAAAGTGGCAACTTTGTCTTTTACTAAATGCCTTTGAAAATGAGAGCCCAGTGTAAGAAGTAGGAGACTAGCTGTAGAAAGCCTCGCTAGTAACTGTGAACAAGTCACCTCTTCTCCCTGCTTCTTCTTCCACATCTGCCACATAAACTGCCACTTTCTCAACTCACAGGGGAGTCCTGAGAATGAGTTGCCCAGGCTCTGGAGGAAAGGCACTAATGAAATGATCAGGGAGGCATTATCGTCAGTCTAGGCACCCAAAGAATGGCTACATCTTCATCTTCTTGCTATCAGGGTCACATAGGTCTATAGCCACAAAAGCCTACAAATAGGTAAGGGTTTTATTTCCATTATTATGGTTCATCAATCCCACCATTTATTCCTATTCATCACCAATCACTCTAGAAACAGCAACAGAATGTTGTTTCCTCCAAGGCCTAATTAGCTCTTGGTGTTTATTTATCAATATCCGTGGCCATCATCCCTGAGTTTATGATGTGTCAAACATATCTGAGGGACCTGCTGTGACGTTAGAATGTGGGAATATGGAAGCTACTCCAGGAACGTGTGCACATGGCCTTTGGTCAGGGGTCTGCGCAGAACGGCAAGCTTCCCCAGGCTCCTGAGGAAGGAAGCCAGACCAGGCAGGGAGAAACGTGCCCTGAGGAACACTTGGCCACATGACTCATTCAGAGAACACAGAACCAAGTAAGTGACAGGAATGGCTCAGAGCCATTCTCAGACTCATGGTTACTTTATGGCATGTTAGGGGACATAGCTGCTCCTTGCAAAGGCTCCCCGGGACTCACTAACCCAAGGGTAGAGGATTGTTTTTCATTTTTTGGTAACAACTCAGTTTAGACCAAACTGCGTATTGGTCAGGCATTCTCTGCCACTAGGAGATAAGTGAAGCTTTCTTCTTACTCAAGGGCATATTCTTGTCCCAGTTACTTTCCACCAAAGTAAAAAGAGGTCAAAGCCAAATCAGCCTTTATGTTATCCTTTCCTCCAATGCACTTGGACACAGTACAACGGAAGACCCACTCAACGCATCTAAGGCTGGCACATCAGAAAAGCTCCGACCTCCCATTCCCCAGGCAGCATTCACCTCATGTCCCAACTTCCAAACCCTCTACAAACTGCTCTCTAGGTGACAGCATGGCGTTGACCACAGGAGACTCTCTTAAGTGATTTTTATTTTGGCTTTCATCTATATTAAGAGAAAGCAGAAGGAGGAAGAAAAGGGGGAGGGGGTTTACATGGATCTCTGAATTTCTTTTTTTTTAAGTTGGAGTCTCACTATGTCGCTCGAGTGCAGTGGCATGATCACAGTTACCACACCTTTAACCTACTGGGCTCAGGCAATCCTTCTGCCTCAGCCTTCCAAGTAGTTGGGACTACAGGTGCATGCTACCACTCTCAGCTAATTTTTTGATTTACTACAGAAACGAGGTCTCACCAAATGGCCAAGGGCTGGTATCAAACTCTTGGACTCAGGCAACCCTTTCACCTCAGCCTTTCTATGTGCTGGGATTACAGGCGTGAGTCACTGCACTCGGCCAGATCACTGAATTTTTATTGTGAGAAAAACTACTGAATTTCTCTTGTTTTCCCAAGGTCCACAAATCTGGCCATACTGAGTACATAGCTTTTACTGAGTAAAAGCTAACATTCTCACAACTGATTGAAATTCAGGTATCTAGCTCAAAATTAAACTGGTAAAAGGAAAAAAAGGAGAGAAAAGAGAGAGAAGTAAAAAGGCCATTTACTCTAAGAATCCAGGCTTGTGTTTATGTTCCACATGAGGTCCAAACTGTATTTGGGCTTGAAATCCACCAAACTCACAAGCTTTCTCAAAGGAGACAGGGTGAGAGCCGTTCAGGATGTCATCCCGAGCCTAAAACACAAGAGGAAGGAAGAGCATCAGGGGCTTGAGGGACCACACAGTCTCTCCACTGACACATCCCCACACCCCATCACATGCTCTCGTGGAGCAGGGGAAGGCGTTGGCCAACCCACAGTGACACCTGCAGAATGCTGTAGGTGTCTGTCACATAGCAGAATCAGGGCAAAGGGAGACAGGTCTTTGCTCAAAATGGACCGTCGATGGGAAGCAATAGAGGTGTCTGGGATACCAAAAGTAAAGTCTGATGATGATCTAGGAAGGCAGAAGTGATTATTTCAAAAAGGCAAAAAAAAGATCAGAAAATCATGTGGAATGATCACATTCAGTGAGGCCAAAAGAGAAATACAATTCACTGTTTATGACCCTAAATCATAAATCTGACAGAAAAATAAATCTAGAGGCAAAATCAGCCCAAGCCGCATCCCAAGATAAAGACCAATGTAATAAAAGGAGAGAGATAAAGACATATGTGCATGCACACACACACACACACACACACACACACACACACACACACACAGTCAAGAATTTAATACTCAAGACATTTAGCGGGAACTGACAAGCAAATGTATAGTCCTGGCATGGAGCTAGTTGGGTCTGAAGTCCTCTTCCTAGGTCTCAATCCATCACCACCATTGCCATTTATCCCTCTTCCTTCTGGTTTCCTTTCTCTAGTTAAATGACTCCCAGACCGTCCTAAGATGGACAATCCTGGCTACCATTCTGAGCCTTAAGCCAACAAGCACCTTCTCATTGCCCATCTTGTTGTCAGCAGACTTCTCCTCAGAGAGGTCAAATGATAGACCTTTCAGACCTCATGAGCTGTATAGTCTCTGTTGCAACTATTGTACTCTGCCCCTGGCACTCAAGACCAGACACATCAACAACTGTGTAACGCTGGAGGGGGTTCACCAATACACAATACTTGAATGCATGAGCTGTGTTCCAATAAAGTTTTTGTGGTTTTTTTGAGTTGGCGTCTCACTCTGTCGCCTAGACTAGAGTGCAGTGGCCACTCCCGGCCACCGCAGCCTCGACCTGCTGGGCTCCGGCGATCCTTCTGCCTCAGCCTTCCAAGTAGCTGGAACTACAGGCACGCGCTACCACGCCCGGCTAATTTTTGATTTATTGTAGAGACGAGGTCTCGCCAAGTTGCCCAGGCAGGTCTCAAACCTGTGGGCTCAGGCAATCCACTCACCTTGGCCTCCCAAAGTGCTGGGATTACAGGCTGAGCCACTGAGCCCAGCCCGATAAAGTTTTACCTGCAAATATAGGCAGGGGGCATGGCTGCAATTTGTCAACACCTGCATCATGTCTATGGGCAAACAGGAAGATACAAGGAAGAAGATGAGCAGAGAAAAGGGAAAGAGGGAAGGAAAGAAAGAACAGAAGTTGAGGGGCAGCAGAAAGCAGTAGAAAGATGATGTTTTTCTTGAGCCAAAAAAAAAAAAAAAAAATCCCTTGAGGACAATCCAGTGCAAAGCCCACATCTCCACATTTTACCATCTTACATACTGGGAAACTGCGACTCAGATATAAGCAACTTGTCTGAGTTTAAATGATTAGTTAAGGGTAAAACCATGAAAGCCTATTGAGAAGATATCTTTCAATGAATGAGAAGTACTGATTTTCTGACCGATATTCTCTTGCGTTCTAAGACGTTAGCTAAGAAAGCTTTCGTGCATTTGAAATGATGGACCAGGTAGATGAAACACAGCCATCTTTTCAAGCCAGGCACACAGAGGGATAGTGTCAGTTATCAGGTCACAATTTGGGAAGCCACAGACATGCTCCACCCTAGAGGGCCAGCAGCTTGTGGTATCAACCTGCACCACAACCTGAAGGAGGTAGGGGAGACAGAACATGAAGTAGGTGGCCAGACGTGGGTCAACGTGACAGGAGCCAGAACCGTGCTCCTGCTCTCCGCAAGACACAGCCAGGAGAATCCTGAAATCTTAACAACTCAATGTCTGAGCAGTAAATACTGTACCTGAACATAAAGCAAGTTCAGTTGCACGGGGTCTCTGGAATCTACATTCTGGTCAGAGTAAAAGAACTTCCGTCTAAGCAGCAACGTTTCATTTTCATCTACTCCTTGTTCTCTGAATGTTCGGCTATGATCCAGCCAATTTACTGCAATACAATGAGAAATATAAAAGAGCTATGTTTATTTTTCCTCTTAATTAAAGGGGATTTACCACAACAGCAGTGTGACACAGATGCAGATTTCTATAACTCTGATATTTATAGTTACTTCGTGTATTAGAACTGTGCTTTTTAACTTTGCAAAATAATTTAACATCTACCATATGACTAACCAGAATGAAAATGAGGGAGAAAATCCTCAGCTATTCCGAAAGTCAGCTAAAGCATAAAGTACTATAATAAACGTATAATATGAGGGAAGGAGAAGAAATAAGGAAATCAGTATTTTGTGCTAAGAAACCAAGTTCGGGTTTCCCCTTAAATCCAGAGCAGATATTTCAGTCTCAGCAAGTGAAGTGCAAAAATTTACCTCTGACCCCCAAGTAGAAAAGAGGAAGAAAAATGAAAGTATGAAGGAGGTGGGGGAGACAGAACATGAAGTAGGGGAGCTGGCAGAATCCCACCATGGTCCAGCTTGAAACTCAGCCATTCTGGGAGCCTTGGCCTTACATGTAGGCGCAAAGGAGTCAGTCACTTCCCTCTCCACTTTCTCACAGTTTTGAGTTTAACACACAGGTTATGGGTAGGTATTTATTACCAGCCTCTCTAAGTTATAAGCAACGTGAGCATAGCAAATGTGCCTCCCCCAGTACCTGAAAAGTATCCAGCACATAATAATACATCCCTGGGATTTGCCTACTCAAGTCTCTTAAAAAGAAGTATGTAACTGGAAATCAAATGAGTAGAAAGAAAAAAAAGAGAGAAAGGGTTAGAGGAAATGACAGCCCCACTGAAGATCAATAAATGGCACAACACTATGTCAGTGAAAACCTCATCCCAACGCAGCAGCAAGAAAGAACAATGAAAGAAAGAGCCTGGGAAGTCTAGGTGGACCATGTAATGAGTTAAGACCCTCTCAGAGTAAGGTTGGGCAGTAAGGGACACACAGCATGGGTTTTGAGGGTACATGGGGTTAAGTGCTGGCTTTTCCATGTATTAACTGTGTAACTGTAGAAAATGACTTTGCTACAGTAAAAATTAAATTATTGCGTGCCTGTAGTTCCAGCTACTTGGGAGGCTGAGGCGGAAAGATCGCCGGAGCCCAGTAGGTGGAGGCTGCGGTGGCCGGGAGCATGCCACTCCACTCCAGTCTGGGTGACAGAGATTCCAACTCAAAAAAATTAAAATACATAAATTACGCCGAGCACAGTGGTTCATGCCTATAATCCCAACACTTTGGGAGGCCGAGGTGAGAGGATTGCCTGAGCTCACGGGTTCGAGACTAGCCTGGGCAACTTGGCGAGACTTCATCTCTACAATAAATCAAAAAATTAGCTGGGCATGGTGGTGCATGCCTGTAGTTCCAGCTACTTGGAAGGCTGAGGTGGAAGGATTGCTTGAGCTCAGCAGGTCGAGGCTGTGGTGGCTGTGAGCATGATACTGCCCTCCGGTCTAGGCATTAGAGACTTCGACTCAAAAAAGAAAAAGAAAAGAAAAGAAATTAAATTACTATTTTTAACTCCTAAGGAAATAATTAGGATAGGTAATGGTCATCAATGGAAGTTAATACCCCTCCCTGCAAGACAACCAGAAACAGCTGCCTGATGGAAGTACACATTACCACCGTAGAAAGTGTCTTCATTAAAACACAAACACACATCCTCTCTCTCACACATCTAATCAAGTCTTCAGCTCAAAAGAATTAGAAAGGACAGAGAAACATGTTAAATAATGCCACAGGAGGGCAATAAACAAATCCAAATGTAAGAAATGCTATACAACAAACAATCTGGTTTCTTTAACACTTAAAAAAAATAGCAAGGAACAAGCAAAAGATATGGTACTGCGTGTGACCACAGTTAATTTTAATATTTCAAAATTGCTAGAAGAATACATTTTAACATTCTCACACACAAAAAAAAGTGTTGGGAGGTGACGCATATGTTAATTAGCTTGACTGATTCATTCTACAATGTAAACATAGATCAAAACATCACACTGTGCCCCGTAAATATATGATTATTATCTGTCAATTTAAAAAAAGAAATAAAGAAGGAATCTACTTAGTTAAAAGAGCTACCTGACATATCTTCCAACTTTATTTGGATCTCAGTTCAAACTACTAAACAATTTTTAGAAGATTATGGAGAAAATGTGAACATGATTTGTGATTTGATATTAAGAGATTTCTCTAAATGTGATGCGGTAGTATAGTCACTTTTATATACAGATTTAAAAACACAAAAAGCAAAAATATGGGCCACATGCACGCTGGCGGGGAAGAGAGGCCCAGCGAAGCCCATGTGTCTGCATGTTGCTTCCTTCTCAAATACTTACGATCATCATCTGTGTGAAGCTTGGCCTTCAACTTCTCCATTTTCCTCTCGTCTCGTAACAGTGTCCTGTCTTTTTTGAGTGTACCTGTCCCTTCCTCTTTCTTTTCTTCAATAGTTTCTTGGATTAAAGAATATTCTTCATAATTCGTTATTCCTAGTGATAGAAATTAGGTTATAATTGTAAATGATTAAACTGCTGTTAATCCCTTTCAGCCTAGGGCCTATGATAGTCCAAGGAATCCCTGGTGGCAAAGAACAGAAAAAGGCCTTATTAAGACGTGAGGGCCAAGGAGGCAGCCACATCAAACAAAATAAAGGGTCTTCGGCTAGTTAAGTCACATTCAAAATGTCATGTTCAACTCTCTTGTCTAATTTTTTAGAAATAATGACAAAGTAGAGATCATGTGGAGAAAAGCAAGACAATGTCAAACAAGAAGTGTCTGAAGGAACCGGGCTTCTGTTGCATGAAGAGAAAACTCAGATAGGCACATCTACTATCTTCAAATATTTGTAAGAAGGAGGCAGATTTGCTCTCTGGGGAAGTCTAAAAGAAGCTACAAGAAGAAAAGCTGTCTAAGAATCAATCATAGCCAGGAGCAGTGGCTCACACTTAGAATCCCGATACTTTGGGAAGTGAGAAAGTTGCCTGATCCCACAGGTTCGAGATCAGCCTGGGCAACTTGGTGAAACCTCATCTCTACAATAAATAGCAGGTCGAGAATGCGGTGGTCTTGAGCGTGCCACTACACTACAGCCTGGGTGACAGAGTGAGACTCCAACTTAATAAAAAAAAGAATCAATCACATAGGTTGTCACCAGAAGTATTCAAGGAAACTGTGAGCATCAACAATGCTTACACAGAATGCAGTAATGAGTGGGAGACAAAATTTCAAAACATTCCTTTCCATTTGAAAATCCCCTCATTTCAGAAAGGGAAATGAAAACTCAATTGTGACTTAGTGAGAAGTCCAAGTGCTTAGTGGATTGGCAAATTAGGAGAATGAACATGTACTCTTGGGGTTGGACAGAACTTGGCATGTTAAGACACATTCGAAATGGCCTACACACCAAATGGGAGGTGGAAAAGAGAAGATAAGTGTAAGTTAAAACAAAGCAGAAAACAAAGCAGAGAGGTGGTGAAAGCTCACCTATCCTGCTACAAATCGTAACCAGTAGCTCCCCCACGGTCTTGGAATCATCCACCATCACTGTTTTCACTGATCCATCCAGCATCCGGATTTTCTGAGGCCTCTGTTTTTTTTTATATTCCAAAATGTCCTATAGCACAGAACACGCATACATTTCACACTTACACTTAGTGGGAAAACAGATAACAAACTTGCACACTTTTCTTTAAAAAAATGGACTTCTCCTAGCAGACGCTTTTCCTCTTGCTTCCAACATGTCTTTGAAAGCCTTCCTAAATTTTCATGGGGTTGTGACTGCTACTATAATACAGAATCTCCAGTGCTACATAATTGCTCTCATAAAGATGTCCTTAAGATATGAGTATAAAATTGCAACTAAAGAAGTAATACTTATAAGTGCACACTTACTGTAAACTACCCTCTGTGAAATGAAAGTGGCACCTGTCCTCCTGAAAGACTAGAAATGATATGCTCTAATGAGAATTAGTAGAGGAAAATGACTACTCGCCTTTTAAAAAGTCAGCAGTGTGCGTCTTCAATTATCTTTTACATTGCCAGAAGCAATTTTTACCATATATACAGAAGATTTATTTTCTTAATTAAAACTTTTTTACTATATTTATTATGTAAATAATGAGATCCATAAATAATATTCCCACAAATCTTCACAGCAGTGGAACATCACAGCAGCAGTGGTTTTCACAAGAGTGCAATGCAATATAATAATGGCAAGATCAAACAGGAAAAACACATTTGGGAGTTATTTTTATTTTATTTTATTTTATTTTATTTTTGAGTTGGAGTCTCACTCTGTCGCCCAGGCTGGAGTGCAGTGGCCACTTCCGACCACCGCAGCCTCACCTGCTGGGCTCCGGCAATCCTTCTGCCTCAGCCTTCCGAGTAGCCGGAATTACAGGCATGCGCCCAGCTGATTTTTTGGTTTATTGTAGAGATGAGGTCTCACTGCCCAGGCGGGTCTCGAACCAGCGGGCTCAGGCAATCCACTCACCTCAGCCTCCCAAAGGCACGGGATTATAGGCTGAGCCACCGAGCCCGGCTTGGGAGTTATTTTTAAATGGGAGACTTCTTGTTTTCTACATTTCCTAACAATAGAACTCTGGAGGGAGAAATTAATTGGCATCACATATTTCACTCTCATGTCATGGGATGCTGACCCACCCAACAACTTCACTCCATCCTATATACCAAAACCCAGATGCTGGAGGTTAGGCTAAGCAAAGCGTTTAACATGTTTTGACTCCATTGCCTCTCCCCACTTCCATAACACAACCATTTTTATTGTTGTTACTATTACTGATTGTTATTAAACTCACACCTCTAATTTGAGGTTTCCTGCGTAAAAGAAAACACTGATCAATATTCAGTCTCTGACTGCCTGTGGGATTGCATTTCATGTTCCTTCTCATCCATCCTTACTTCCCCTCACTGGGCACAGGGGTGCCTCCTACAGACTTGCAGTGAGATGCTGCAGCTCATCTCACAACCACCAAGGCCAACAGTGACATGTAGAAACTGCTTAAAATATAACCCCAAACCACCTCCACCCCTCTGGGGAATCTAGAGAATTTGGATGGTTGGCGTTTTCTGTTACCACCTGGACAGACCTTACAAAGTCCATTACATCAAAACTATTAATAAGCTGCCCTTGAATCAAAATAGCATAACAGGGCTGGCATCTGTGGAAGGCCAAGGGAAGAGCGATAAAGACCCAACAAACTCAGTCGCATACCCCATTCCGTAGCATGTAGTAATCCAGTGTCCTGCCTGCCTCCAGCCAGATCCCTTTCCTGGGGTCTTCGTCCGACAGAAACAGCCCATAGTCAGAAGCTGAAACACAAACAGAAAGAAAAATAGAAGACAAAGCGGTGAGAAAGCCATCACTGACTTCCAGGCCCTGAGCCTGCTGAGTCGGCAGGGATATGGGTGCTAGCTCCTTCACCAGAGCGCGATGTTTCGTTTTGACAACACAAGCAGCCATCAGGACTGAGGAGATGTGGAGGAGTCAGAGTTGAGCTGTAGAAGCAACACCCACAAAACAAGGTTCATGTTTCTTTCTTTTCTATAATCCCAGCACTTTGGGAGGCAGAAGTGAGAGGACTGCCTGAGCCTCCAAGTTTGAGACCAGCCTGGGCAACTTGGCGAGACCTCGTCTCTACAATAAAACAAAATTAACTGGGCATGGTGGTGCATGCCTGTGGTTCTAGCTACTTGGAAGGCTGAGGCAGAAGGATCGCCTGAATCCAGCAGGTAGAGGCTACGGTGGCCATAAGCGTGCCACTGCACTCCAGTGAGTGAGACTCCAACTAAAAAAAAAAAAAGAAAACCCATTCCTAGTTATAATTATCCTTGATGTATGTTTGCTTTTAATTCTTCCAGTTTTTAAGATATGTTTTATCCTACTTTCACACTAAAGGCTTACCCACTTGGGAGTGATTTCAATTTCTCAATTGTCAGTCAAGTAAACGCCAAAAGGATGTGTAGAAAGAAGACAAAAGAAAAGGGAAAATAAAATTGCATGAATGGCTTCTATTTAAACTCAGATTAACAGGGTCAGTGGTTTAACCAAATATCAAACAAAACATATGAGGGGGAAGGGACAAAGAAACTCCCCCGAAATTTATTTATAAAAAATTGTGTATCTATTATTACATGTTTGACTTCAGCCAACTTCAAAGTACTCTTCGTTTGATGCAATACACCTATCAAGACGCTTTTTCCACTGCTCAAAGCAGATTTTGAACTTGTCAATTTGGATGTCTTTCAGTGTTTTGGCTGTTTTTTTTGTTTGTTTGTTTGTTTGACCTCTTCCACGTTGGCAAAATTTCTCCCTTTGAGGACATTTTTTCATCCGGGGAAATGAAAAAAGTCACTTGGGGAAAGATCAGGTGAAGGGGGGGGCATAGGGGTCATGCCATTTTTTGGTCCAAAACTACTGAACACTCAGCACAGTGTAGGCAAATACACTCATGAAGTGGGCAAACATGTTGAAAGAGTCTTCACAAAAAAATTCACTGAAGCTGAACATAGCCTCTCACAATGCCACCTAGTACACTGGTGCCAGTGGGATCCTAGAACACTTACTTAGTGGAGGAAGCTTGTATTACAAGGGGCCCTCCCTCCAAAAAATAATTCCAGTTTTTTTGGGGGCTGTCCCTTGTATATCACAAATGCCTTTTTTTTTTTTTAAAAGATTTGACATAAAATTTATAAAGCCCGTTCAAAAGACTTGAAATACGAGACTTGTCCTGGTCCCTGATGGCAGTAGAAAGTGTTCATGCATGGGAAACATAACCAAAAATTGTTAAAGCAGCTTCATTTGTACTTTATTAGGACAATGAGATGATACATCAAAGATGATACATTTGTAAACTGCCGTGTTGATACAAGAGAAGATCAAGATGCCGGACACAATGATGATGGCTCAGCCGGAGATGTGGTCGCTGTCATCACAAGTCTCACAGAGGAAGCAGGCAGTGTCTGGTCAAAGATGAAGTTTCATCTAAAACATACATGCTAGTAGGCTTGGATACCACTCAGAGCCTTTGTGTCTTTCGCTACAAAGTGAAGAACACATAGACACACATTTTAAGGAACCAGTAAAGAACTATGGCTTACCTTGCCCCGTCTGTGCCTCGGGCACCCGTTCCCGAATGACTCTACATGCGTCATACACGGCTGTGGATGGTTCAAACTGCATGGTCTTCACCACATTGCAGTGGCGGACACAGATCTTTAAGGAAAGGGCCACCATTTTCCTAGATGATCTGAAGGATCTCACTTAAAATGTCTGGAAAATACAAAAAAAAAAAAAAACAAACAAACCCTGATGTCCACAGTAATTATTTGTCTTGAGGAAAAAAACAACACTGAACTTTCAAATCAACTTTTAAGATAAAAGGAGAATAAAGCAGCAATTGAATATTTTAGCTACAAAACAAGTTTTAAAAATCAGTTTTGAAAAATTTAAAGATGACAGCACATATAGTCTGAGGGCTTTTACCATAGAGTGATAAGTAAAACCCCTTGCAAGCTATGGATAGTCACCAAGCCTCCCTCTGAATAGTCAGTCCTCCCTGCTTGGGACCTCCCCAAAGGGGGTCCTTGGGAGGGGAATGTTCCAGGTTAATGTCCTCAAGGCAAGAGGCAAAGAGTCTTGGGTGCCCAGGGCTCTCACTTCTGTCATTAGCCTCAGTGCCCTGGGTCCCTTCAAGTCCTAAGGACAGGGAAGAATCAGGGATGCCTCTCAGGTGCTGCTCATCGTGCAAAAGCTCCACCCTCCACCTATCAGGAGACTTGGCTTCCCAGCCCAGCTCCATCACTAAGAGCCTGTGTCAATCTGAGCAGCAAGTCACTTCGGTCAATCTGTGACTCAATTTCTTCACAAATGCAGCAGCTATAGTAATATCAGGCTTGCAGAATTCATAAAATAGGATCCTACAGGGCAATAAACACTAGGCCAAGGCACAGCTACCACTGAGGAGGCCAGAGCCATCGACCTCCAGCACCAAGCATGCCCGGCGCCTTAACACGGGACCCTAATTCTGGTTTGGTTCAGCCAAACTCTTGGGCTATTTTGCTGCTTCTCCAGTTCAATGATTTTAGAAAAGATACAGGTTTAGGTGAAGTTTGAATTCGTTCCCTCTTTTGAAACTGTAAGTCCAACAAGCCAGTGCATTTCCTTTGGGTTGGTGGCTCAAGGTTTATTTCCAATATTGACTCTAACTTGGCCAGAAACTTATCTGCCCCCGACTCCCCAAAACCAGGCCAGATCCTATCACATATATATTCCTTGGGCACAAGACAGAGACAGAAAGAAACCTGTATCACAAATGCTTTTTCCCTTGTGCCTGAAGAACCAATTTTATCTTAACCAGTTGAGTGTCATCCTAGCAAACAAAACAAGGCCTTTTATAGTTTGTAGCTAACTGAATCTTAAAGCAGCAGAGATAATGTAAATCTTTGGCTTTTCAAGCTCACACATTTTCTCGTCTTCCTAAGAGAAGCTACAGGCAGTAAGCCTAAACCCAGTGCCCTTTATGCTTCTTCCCACTGAAGAAGGCAAGGCTAGAAGGCAAGAGACAGACAAAGACAGCGAGACAACAGGCTGCCCAGCCCAGATGGTGGAGCGGGTCCTCACAGCCTTGGCTTCTAGGTATGCTTGACTGCTGGCTTCCAGAAAACAGGTGACTTGGTCACTTGGATACAGAAGATGTTTTTCAAGAGATGCTCTGGTGTTCGTGGGCAGGATTTATTACACATAGTCTCGTGCAGCAACCTTTCAGGCTGTCCAACTATAAATCCCACTTGCATTTGCATGAATTTGATCTGTGAAAGTTATTTCCTATTTGAGAAATGTCAGGATACACTCCTCAACAAACAGAAGTGTTCATTGGAAGTCTACCCCAAACTGAGTTAATTTACTACAGCCTGGCCAGTTGTCGTGGCTCATGTCTATAATCCCAGTACTTGGAGAGGCCGAGATGGGAGGATCACTTGAGCCCAAGAGTTTGAGACCAGCCTGAACAACATAACAAGACTGTCTCTACAAAAAGTAAAAAAAGTTAGCCACGTATGGTGGTGCATGCTTATAGTCCCAGCTAATTAGGAGGCTGAGGTGAGAAGATCACCTGAGCCCAGGAGGTCAAGGTTGTAGTGAGCTGTGATCGTAACACTGCACTCCCAACTGGGTGACAGAGCAAGCCAGTCTTAAGAAAAAAAAAAATTACTATAGCCTGGGGAGTGGCTTTGCTGACATCACAGCAGAGGCGTTAAAAATATCTGGGAAATTCCGCCTACAGTATCAAGGACTTTTAAAACCCTATATACACTCTTCCCCCACCCCTATTTTTATAGGTGTATTCAACCAAGCAACTTCGCAATTTGGGAAAATAAAGTTTAAACTCTAGAGATAAATGGACTACTCTGCTGTGATGCAGATCACTCCACGAATTGTCGGTCCCCCAGGGCTGGCGGCAACTGAACTGCTGAAACCATGAGCATGGCTAGTGGTAGCAGTCGGAAAGGCCACAGAGAGCAAGGTTGCCATGGATGTGGTTACGGGATATGTCAGAGAGGATGCGATGGCTCATCTCTTCTGTTCCCTGGGTAAAGGAAGTGTTGCAGTGTCACTGCATAAGGCTGCCCTTTCCAGCCTAAAAATTGGGTTTTCTGAAAAGCAAATGAATGGTCCCCATAAGCACGCAGAGAGAGATTCCACTGAAGGCCAAGGTAGAGCCCGTGACATGTGCCCGAGAGCTGAGTGCAACAGCAGGACCTGACACACACTCAGGAGGAAGCAGAAGACGTGCAGGGGAGCAAGGAGAAGGGGCAAACAGAGCAGCAGAGTGGGAGCAGCAGGGAACCCTGCAGGACACAGAAAGGCACCTGGGGTGCAGAGTCAATGAGACACACAGGTTGAGGCGCACTCAGTGAGCTGGGAAAAAGACAGAGGAGACAGCAGAGAAAGTGGGAGGTAAGGGGAAACCTGTGTCCAAAGCAGCTGGAAAAATTAAGGCTGCTGGCGACACAGATCTGGAGAGACAATCTGGAGGTGAGGTTCTTTGGGATATACAGTAAGTCCCCTACATATGAATGAGTTCTGTTCCAAAAGCACATTCGTTAAGTCCAATTTGCTTGTAAGTCCAAGAAAGTTAGCCTAGGTACCCAGCTAACACAATTGGCTGTATAGCTGTACTGTACTAGGTTTATAATACTTTTCACACAAATAATACATATGCAAACACAAATAAAACATTTTTTAATCTTACAGTATAGTATCTTGGAAAATACAGTCATATAATACAGTACAACAGCTGGCATACAGGGGCTGGCATCAAGTGAACAGGCAAGAAGAGTTCCTGACTGGGGGAGGGAGAGAAGGCAGGAAATGGTAATGCTGAAGGATTGTCAGCAACAGGAGATGGAGGGCAAGTTGCAACGTCACTCACGTCTGATGCTGATAGCACAGGTTAGGGTTCCTTCCTGGACTCAATTCTATCTACACTGTTGGAAAAACGATCCAGTGCTGTCTGGGTAGTCACTCTTGTTTTCTCATCATAGATCACATGGTAGCACTGGATTGCATTCTGAATGGCTGCTGCAACCTTCATGGCTCATACTGTGTTCAGGTCCTGTGCCTCAAAAACTAACAGTGCCTCCTCCAATAATGCAAATGCACATTCACATCTTTGAAAGTTCACAACTTGAAGGTTCGTATGTAGGGGACTTACTGTATTCAATGGAGAAGTGGAGTAGCGTTGAACCCATAGCTGGAGATACAACCTGGCAGGAGGGACCAGACAGATCACCAAGGAAGTGAGGAAGAATGAGACGAAACCAAAGGACCGAGTCCTGGGAACAACATTCTAAATCAGGACAAAGAGCAAGAACCAGCCAAGGAGATATAGGAACAGGGAAGGGAGGGGAAGAGACAGAGGCTGGAGCCCAGAAGAAAGGACGCCAAGCAGAAGGAAGAGGTCAACGAGGCTCAGTGCTGGTACCAGGTCGGGCAAGATGTGACTGAATTGAGCTAACTTGGGGGTTCGTAGTGGAGAGGGCAGAGCAGGACTACAGCAGCGGGGTCAGGAGAGACAGAAGAGAGGGGCTGAAGCAGCCGGCAGAAACTCAGTCCCAAGCAGGTCTGCTGGGAGGGGGCGAAAGAATAGGCTGCAACTATGACTTATGCTTTTAAAGTTATTTACCCCAAAGTGCATGTCACGTGGTTGCTGCAAACTACACAGGGAAGTATCTACATAGACATGGTTTCCAGCTTATTATGGCCCTAGAGACAGTCTCAGGACAGTTCAGAGCCCATTCACTCCACACATGATCTCCATTCAGGGCCCAACCCACATGGCTGCCCCTGGGTCTGTGGCAGAAGAGGGGAGTGGGTAAGTCTGGGTACACGGAAGGGCTGTTGGCTAGGCTAGGAGAGGACTCGGAGGTCCAGGCTCCATCCCAGGCCTGCAGATACCTGGAATCACTGGATTCATCACTTTCCCTCTGCCCCCTCCAGAGAGCAGGAGGTAACCAGCTCCCAAGGAAGGAGCTTCCTGGCAAATACTCGAAGGCTGACCAACAATTCCCACTAGATCCTCTGAATCCTTACCTCAACATCTCACAAAGTGGGCATGGAATGGAGGAAACAAACTTGGTTCAGGTTAGATGCTCAACAGACAAGGAGCACCAGGCATTCATTATAAGACTCATGGTCTCAACTTTTCTATCACCCGAAAAACAACTACTACAAACAAACAAAAACCACAGGAACACATTTCACATATATTATGTATAAAAACATATTTATATATTTTGTATGTGTGCATATACATGAGTGTATTTATACACACACACCCACACACACACACGCACATATAAATCCTGAAAACCAAACCAGTCATTCTTAAAGAACACTGTACACAGGTTCCATCATTCTCAAAGAGTCTAGTCTGCACACGAGTCCAAGATTGCAAGGCCCCAGTATCGTCTCCTTACTCCAGGCTTCCTATCTTACAATGACTCCATTTCCCAAACATGAGACCAGACCAGCAACTGACTTCACAGGAATGCTTTCAAAATGCAAATTATGTATGCAAAAATACTTTGTAATCTACATAATGTTATGTATGAAGACAAAGTGTGTTCTTATTATCATCACGTGAGATGACCTCTCAAATGGGGAACTTAGATGAGGTCTGAAATCAAAGTGCATGACTCCCCATTCCACAAGAACCACAAAAATGAGCTCGCTCAGTGCCACTCATGACAGGTGACGCTGGCAAAACGGACCCCTGGAATTAAGTACCATGACTTACCCCTGGCAGAAAGAAAGGATGATTTGAGCATAAAGCAACCTAGAAATGTCAACTAAAGATGAATGTATATTTTCAATACTTGTAAGAAATCTCACTATACATCTGCTAAAGCTCTAAGAAAATGATGCAGCTTGGACAGAATGCCTGGATAAAGAGTTACACTTTTCGTCCAGGGCAGCACAGCATCAGGGCATCCTGCAACTGGCCCTGGCCTCCTCTTCTCTGTAGTCTAAACCTTCTCCAGGTTTTTGACAATGCAGATCAGGTTTCCCTTTCTGGTTTGGCTGTGAGAAAGCTCAGAGCCAAATCTGTATAATTTCTTGCTGTGTTGCTACAGCCTAATCCCTGCCTTTATTTTAGGACTCGGTCCTTGTTCTTTTCTCTTTTACTCCGATTTGAATGCCTGCTATCTTATTAGTCTTTTTTTTGCTCAAAGACAGAGAATAAATTCATAAAATCCACATTGTTTTTTCTTTTCATCCTCACTCCTTGCTTGTGTGTGTGCAGGTCGCTTGACCCCCACACAAGAACCCTTCTGTGGCATCCATTGTGGAAGATGAGCCAATGGAACTGGTGGCGAAGCCCAGACATTCTCCTGTTCAAATAAACACTTTTCAGTCCCAGAGAGCTGTAAACAGCCCAGGATGATGGCAGCAGCACAGACTCTGCCCGATCCACCCAGGGACAAACAAGCTCAGCTCCAGCCAAGGCCGCCTTCTCTTCGAAATAAATGCCCACCATTGGTCAGGACGGGCAACCTCCCCTTGAATCCTGGCCTGATACATGAGGGCCACAAGGTGTCCCAACCCCATCCTGCCTCACCAGCCGAGATCTTGAGCTGGTCACTTAAATGCCATCTGCCTTAGTCTCCCTGTCTACAAAATGGGAGATAATGATAGATATACCTTTAAGGTTGCCAGAGAATTAAATGAGTGAATATATGTCCAAGGTCCAGAGAAAGCAGTAGGTAGGAGTTTATTATTATTAATGTTAGTTTTGAGGTTGGAAAACACTGGAAGCAGTGTACTGTGTTCAGCCACCGTTTGAGCTGCCAACTTCATGTTATCATTTACTGTTAATTTTTGAGTTGGAGTCTCACTCTGTTGGCCGGACTGGAGTGCAATGGCATGCTCCCGGGCACCGCAGACTCGACCTGCTGGGCTCCGGTGATCCTTCCGCCTCAGCCTTCCAAGTAGCCAGAACTATAGGCGTATAGTACCACACCCGGCTATTTTTTATTTTATTGTAGAGACGAAGTCTCACCAAGTTGCCCGGGTGGGTCTCAAACCCGTAGGCAATCCACTAGCCTCCCAAAGTGCTGGGATTACAAACTGAGCCACCGAGCCCGGCCAAGTCATCATTTATTTTACATCTATTATGTACAAGATACCATAACAGGCACGAGGAAGCAAGGACAGGTAAGAGTCTCTCTACATGGAACTCACCTTCTAGTAAGTCCTTTCTTCACAATACAGTCCGTGAATCCATATGCAAGTCACACAAAGTTTTTTCCAGACATAGAACTCCGCGAGAGTGAGCCATACAGCTGAGTGTGTTTGTTCTCTTGGTGGTCACTCAGTCTCCTCCCACCCAAGAGTTCAAGAGGGGAAAAAAAATTCCTCGCCCTGTGGGGCAGGGCCAGCATGACAACAAGCTCCTGCCCTGGGGAGTGTTAATGAGCTTTGCCGGAGGCAACTTTTGGGAGGCACTGTGGGGCTCCACACACTCCCCTGCAAAGCAGAGGCACTGTGCCCATGTGGTAGGACCACAGGGCAAGGTCGCCGGGCCTTGACGGGCCCTGAACCTCCAGGAGCTTGAGAGTTGACTACCATCCCCTTTGCCTCTCCATCTCTAGCTACCATCTCTCCACTGTAACTTCTTGGAGGCGCTGCACCCAGTCATGGGTGACAGTACTTGTCCTTCTTTATGTCTGTTTCGCTCTCAGCAGGTGAAATCCAGCCATGTTAGATGATAGCAAGCATCGCATGAACCAAATACCAGCATAAAAAACGTGGGCCTTTATAAAGCTGTCACTCTTCTTTATTTACACCTCAGTCTCCTGTGAACAATTCGACTCTCTGAAAGAAATGCCAGGGAAAGGGTTTCCACTCCTCCATCCTCCTCCCTGGCTCCTCTGAGAGGGAGGAAGGGAAGTAGTTCCTGTGGCACGTAGTGGCTCACCCAGGGGCACCACAAAAGCCAAAGCCAGGGTCTTTGCCCTCCGCCTTCTCTTCAGAGTAGCATGTGCTAGGGACACGGGGACCTGCCTTGAGCATTGACTCCATGCACTGAGCAGACCAGGCATACGCAGGAGCCTATCTGTCACCTTCTAGGAAGGTAAGTCAAGTCAACCTTCCAGCTGTCTTTAATTTAAGGAGGGGCCAGGAGGTGAGGAAGCAGGGGTCCCATTTGGTCTGTCTCCAGTTCAGCTTTCTCAAGGAGGCACATGTTCTGTGAGTGACCAGGCCCTCCTTAATAACCGCGTCCCCCGCCCGGTCCCTCATCACTCTTCCCAGTGGGTGAGAGCCTGGGGCAGAGCCTGAGGGGGAGGCTCTCTTCTCTCTGTCTCCACAACTTGTGAGAGCGCCAGCTAACGGTAAGCTCAGGGAGAACAGTAATGATGGGAAAACAGCTGATGTGACTTTTCCATGTGGCTAACAAACAGGACCAGGATGGCCAGGCTTCCCTCTGCAGCCAAGTGGGGAAGCCAGAAAACCAGGGAATATTCAGGCAAGAATCCTCCTCTAGTTCTCTTCTACAGAGACAAGAGAGGACAGGACTATTGTTTAACTTTGAATACTTCAACTGGAAATAACCATCTTTAAAGGTCAAATGGTGAAGGAGCACAGAAGAAATGATTAACCACCCACAGGGGTACAAACTTAGCAGTAGGCCAGGCAGGACAATAAAAATTCCAACCAGGTGGCTGGCACCTGGGGCTGCTTTGCAAACCCTGTATGTCCCTAAGCAACCCACAGGGCCACCACTGTGCATGCTTGCCTGTCCCCGGTACACCAGCAATAAGATATACAGTATCAGGAAAACACATGCCATTAGAAGCCTGTCTTGGCCGGGTTCAGTGGCTCAGCCTGTAATCCCAGCACCTTGGGAGGCTGAGGCGAGTGGATTGCTTGAGCCTGCAGGTTTGAGACCAGTCTGGGCAACTTGGTGAGACCTCGTCTCTACAATAAATCAAAAATTAGCCAGGTGTGGTAATCAGCCAGGTGTGCCTGTAGTTCCGGTTACTTGAAAGGCTGAGGTGGAAAGATCACCGGAGCCCAGCAGGTCGACGCTGGGGTGGCCGTGAGCATGCTACTGCACTCCAGTCTGGGTGATGGAGTGAGACTCCAACCTAAAAAAAAAAAAAAAAAAGAAGTCCACCTCCCCTACTGGCCTCTGAGAGCAATGGCTATATCACTGGCATCACCTTTAAATCTTAAGGCCCTAGCACAGTGTCACCCACACAGCAGGTACTCAATAAATACCTGTGCAATTAATATGCACTCCATGGAAAGATTTAACTAGACTTCTTCCTAAATTAATTGTTAGGAATTACCCACACTAGTATCACAACTAAAGAATGGACAGAGGGCCAACATCCAGCAGACCAAAGTATTCATCACCACTTGTTCCAGGAACTACGTTTAACCTCATGGCATACAAGATAAAGTTTTCCACCTTGAAGTGGAAAAACTCAAAAAAGAACCAAAGCCACATCAGTCAGAAATCACTGGCAGCTCCCTGAAGGCAAGGACCATGTGCATTACTCACGACAAAATACCAGCTACAGAAAAGGACTCAATATATATTCATGAATGCAGGGCAAGTCAGCATTTCTAACTCCACTAAGAGAACCAGAGACAGTGCCTATGATATGAAATTTGGAAAGATGAGGAGAGATCCTTGACATTGTTTTCCATTTTCAGATGAAGAAACTATAACCTTGAGATTGGAGACCTTCCTGAGGTCACACCACCAGACCTTCTCACAGTGCCACAGTGAACGGAGAGGATGTGCATGTGATGTGATCAGAGTTTTCCCAGGATCTCTACAACTCACCCTCCCTTTGCCAGGCAGCTCTTGGTGCTGGCACCTGCATTGCCATCATTAAGTATGTCGCTGGCCATAAAGATCTGCTCCCAGCTATACTTTTCTGTGAAGGTGAATGTGTGCCTTTGCCGCCTATCACTGTCTTAGAATGGTGAGTGCCAGAACCTCCCAGACGAGTTGGCCTCATGAAGAGGAAATTCTGCTGAGGGAGGCAGTTGCCACTTCTGGCTCTTCATAGAGAAAGGGCAGTGAGCAGGGATGTGTGGGAAGAGGGCCCACTGACAGGGGACAGAGTGATGCCTGGTCTCATAGCTTTCCAATTTTTCTTAAAGCTGATGTGAAATACACACGGCATTTTGGGATGTATGGGCAATCGGGATCAAACTGCTTAGCCCAAGGATCCAATCCCCCACCCACCTCATACACACAGCCTCACACACCCAATTCTCATTTCTCGCTCGTACCATTAGAACTTGCCACATAACGAAACAGGGTTTTTCAGTCCCTACAGGACCGTCTCAATTACTTTAGCCAGTGCATCTGAAAGGCACCATTCGCCTCTCTCCAGTTCCTCTGTGACTCACCCTTCAAGCCCTGCAGCCCACTTTGTTCTATAAATTAGTCTTTCTTTTTCAAAATTATATTTATTTTTTTAAAGATGTGGGGTACAATTCAGGCTGAGGTACATAAGTGGTCACTGTATAGGTGAATTCTGGGCCTCCTCGGTCCTCATTTCGTTTGGTTTGGGATCAGGTATGCCTATTAGTGTTATGTGCCTCTCCCTCCCTGCCTCCCTCCCCTGGCAGTGACCTGCTACTGCCAATCCCTTTCATGTAGTATTAGGATAACTATTCAGGGTCCACTTATAAGTGAGAACATGTGGTACTCTTTGTTTCCGTGATACATCACTGAGTGTGATGAACTCTAAGTCCATGCAAGTTGCTGCAAAGTCTGTAATTTTGTCCTTCTTTATAGCTGCATAATATTCCATTGTGTATATGTACCACGTTTTTTTATCCAGTCCACTTCAATGGGCAGGACAGTTGGTTCCATGTTTTTGCTATTGTCAATAGCGCTGCAAGAAACATGCGTTTCACTCTGGCCAGCAAGGATCCTCTCCTCTCCTCCCCTCAGCTCCCAGAGCACTCAGCTGCAGCCCTGTACCAGCGCCAGTCCTCCTGGTCTGAGTCACCAGTCAAGCAAATAGAAGATGCTATCACCTCTGGCCATTTGGCATGAGGCGGTCCGTGGCCTGCCCGTGTATGTCTTGTCACTGGGTGTGCTCAACAGGCTAGATGGTAAAACAGATGCTGGCTCATCTGCAGCCCCCTTTCACAGGTAAAAGTTGAGAATCTGGGAGGATAAGTGAATGCCTGGCCTGTGTGTGAACCACTAGAAAGCTGTGCTGGCTCTCCAGCAAGCTCACTGTTCCCCTGTGGCTGCCAAGACGGCCGAACACATTATCCTCACATCTCAGTCCTCTCGGAGTCTGCCTTTCAGTCCTCCCATTACTTCCTTTCTCTTGTTAACAAGCTAAAGAAAGAAGGCAGTTCTAATGGAACTCTGGCTTGGAATTCTTCTCTATCCCAACTTATTCAAATGATGGAAAACAGGCTGTTTACAAAAATAGATATGATAGAAATATAAACGGTCAGGGCCAAGAAAAATTAAAGTGAAGGTCAAGACCAGGAGAACTGTGAATTATTTACCATTCGCCTGAAAAACCGGGAATATGTCATCCCGTTCTTTGTTCTTCTGACCATTGGTGACAAGCCTATAAAATCTCAGGGAAGCAGACCCTCCAGCCTGCTGCTGAGGCTGAGCAAAATAAGCTGTGTCCTCAAGGCACACACCACTGTGGGGGGTACAGAGACACTTAGCTTTACTTGGAAAAGTTGGAAGGGGTGATTTAGTGTTTCCCAGATCAGACCTGGAAGAATGTGTGAAAAGACAGTACACAAGGGACGCTCCCATGCTGATTTATTACTGAGAAGGTTGTTTTTAATCTGATGCTGAAATTGTGTGGTCCCTACTAAAGATCATCTGCTAAAGCAGCATAGATTAGCACTGCCAAGTGACCAAGCAAGTCTGCCTTACCGTGTTTGCTTTCACCTAGCACACTGAAGGATCTCCCATTTCCTAGTTCCATTCACATTCCCTGCAAGGGCCAGTGAAGAAAAAGCTGCAAACTCCTCATCACTTGAAAAGGCAGCAAAGCAAGGTTTGGGCAAGGAGGAGTTTGGAAGGAAAAAAGGGAAGAAGTTTAAGAACATTTCTTGCCACATGTTTGTGTTAATCCATTAACCAGAAATCAGAAGGGCATGTTTGTTAGAGACCAGACCTAACAATCTGGCATATGTTTGGAGAACTGAAACAAACCAAGAAACCTGACTCAACTTTCCATTCCTGTAGACTCAAAGTCCATCAGCATATCATCACATTCCAATGCAGCATTCACATATTGGAGTAGATTTTCCAAAGGAGCCTCATTTTCTATGGACATTTATTCCAAGATTATCCCCATTTTGTACATAAAAATTGGAATGTTTCAGTTAAATTATACTTAGCTTGCACTATGCCTGATCTCAGACTTAAAAGTCATTCAGTTCAGCTCTCTACAGGATATATAAATCCTTGATATAATTTTCCCATTCTCCTGAATATAAGACTACTAATTTTTAAATAAATAATAACAGCTAACACATGTAAGTGATGATGTGCCTGGCACTGATTCTAAGCCCTTTTTATAGGTCAATGCTGAATCTTCAACATGACACCATCACCCAAACAGGCAACCAAGACACAGCAGGTATGTGACTTGACAGAGGTCACGGTGCTGGGGGTTCAGTTTCCTAATGTGTGCTGCTTAAAACAGGAGGAAATATGGAGAAATCAATACAGTGAGTGTGTTAGCAAAGCAGTAAAATGGGACTAATATTTATTACTGATAAGGTTGTTTTTATTAATAATTGAACTGTCACTTGTTACATTATTTTATGCCATACACTGAACTAAGCACTTCATCTAATGAGAACTATTAGGTGAGAGAGGTCCTATTTACTCTGGATAAAACCGGATTAATAGAGGTTATGGCTCATAAATAACAGGCAAGCACAAGAGGAAAAGAAGGTTTAAACCCAAGTCTGCCTGAATCCAGACTTCCATGTCCAGCCCTACCCCATTCAAAGAGAAATGCTGCTAACATTTCCACACATCTCCTTCTAGTGCCTCTGCTTGTTTTTACGTAGTTGACATGATGTGCTCTATATGATTCGATATCCTGTGCTTTTACCACTCTAATGACATAAAACTTTCCACAGCATTGTAAACTCTTAAATACATTGTTTTTAAAAAATACATAATATTGGCAAGCTCCTCGGGTCCCCTCCCACTGTGGAAGCTTTTCTTGCTTTCTAAAAAAAAAATACACAATATTGCAATTTAAGGTCTCATACTTTCCTTTCTATTTGTGTATATCCACGGTTTATAAGTTTTCACTATTATAAAGAAGGTTGCAATAAGGATTTTTCTATTTAAAACTTGTTTTTTATTTCCAATTATTTTCTTAAAACTAAATTTTCTCTTTTTTTTTTTTGAGTTGGAGTCTCACTCCGTTACCCAGACTGGAGTGCAGTGGCATACTCCCGGTCACCGCAGCCTTGACCTGCTGGGCTCCGGCAATCTTTCCGCCTCAGCCTTCCAAGTAGCTGGAACTACAGGTGTGCGCTACCACGCCTGGCTAATTTTTTATTAATTTATTGTGGAGATGAAGTCTCACCAAGGTGCCCGGGCGGGTCTCGAACCCACAGGCTCAGGCAATCCACTCACCTCGGCCTCCCAAAGCGCTGGGATTACAGGCTGAGCCATGGAGCCCAGCCTCTCTTTTTTGTTAAAGCAATCATTAATATTTTTACAGAACAACCCAGAAGATAGCAAGACAACAAAAAGTAATGAAATCTGAATGTTCAGAAATCAGCAGTTTGATTTATGGACTAGCTAAATGAATATGCATTAACAACTGAGAAAGGCAATAATCAATCAAGGTTTTATAGTTCAGTCTACCCCACAGAAACTTCCTGCCATCCAGACCTCAAGCAGCAAGAGCCCAGATCAAGAGACAGAATTGACAAAGGAATGAATGTGGGAAAAACATCTGGCATGGGCAATAAATCCAATTTACAGAAAAGTGGCAGAGAAAAGATAGACGCTTAACATAAATTTTAAATTATATTGCAAACAGTGGAAATGACAGAGAGAAGAAAGGACTGGACTAGATTTTATGATGGACAGTAGTGTGGATGAACACGCAGGGTAAGTGGCAACACTCTGTTTTCTATAAGCCTAAATTTCTAGAACTGCCAAGTAGATTGAACCAGGATTACAAAAAGAATATTAACTAAATTGAAATATTCTGATGGAGTATTATTTTCCTATAACCAAATAAAATAAAGCCAGATCACAAGTCTTATCCATTTTATTGGTGAGTTATGGATGAGACTTATATCTCCAAATAACAAAAACAAATCAAATGTAATCCTGTACACATAAATATAACTTCATCAAAAGCACAAGGAAGAAACAAACATGTCCCCGTGGGAGGAGACAGGGAACGATGAATTCTCAACAGCACAGTAGAGGATAGTATTTTAAAGGATTGTTTTAAGATACTGTCACATTTGTTATGTCTCTACAACTAGGACTCATTCTTGGAAAACAACTTCAAAAACAAGCATAAAACTTAAGATAAGGCTGGAAAAAATAACAGAAGAAACATGGAGACCAATCAAGAGAAAAGGGAACAAAATGGACAAAGACCCCCTAAAGAAGTGGCAGGGCTAAAGAATTCCCTGACTTTGAAAGGCCTCCTCAATGGTAATGATGCAACAACCTCTAGTCATCTGTCAGCATCGCCTTTAAAACTGATATTCAGCCTGTCCTAATTTAGTGTTATGGGTGCCCATATGAATTCAATTCATATGCTGAAGTCCTAACCCCAAGAACCCCCGACTAACAATCTTACCTGGAGACAGTGTCTTTAGAGAGGTTAAGTCAAAACGAGGTCATTAGGTTAGCCCACAATCAAAATGACTGGTGTCCTTATGAGAAGGAGAAGGCTGGTCACAAACACATGGGAAAGATGACGTAAAGGCACAGTGAGAAGATGGCCATTGATGAGCCAACAAGAGAAAGCCTGGCACCGACCCTGCACTCAGAGCGCTTAGAAGGAACCGACATTGCCCAACACCATGACCTTGGACTTCTGGCCTCCAGAACTGACAATATATTTCTGTTGTTAACAGCCACTCAGTTAGTGGTACTTTGTTACAGCAGTTCTTGCAAACTAAACACTTAGCCAGGCTAAAGATGGTCCAGTTAGGATTTTAATTAGTACAATATGCCTAAATGTAGTTCTGTTGACGCAAACTGAAAAACAAAAGTGGTAATTCTGGAAAATAAACACTTGTATGAACATGTAAATATAGGCACAAATGCAGATGTTGGCGTAGGTAAAGGCTCAGGCATATACGTACATACATATGAGGGAGGACCCAATGAACTAGAATTATTTTCTGGGGGCAGGTCCTTGTAGTACAGGCTTCCCCTGCTAAGTAATGGTTCTGGGAATCCATCAGCATCTGTGTACCAGCCAGCGTTGTTGGAAGAGGCTGCATTTGGCTTCGGTGAATCTTTTTTTGGAGATTCTTTCAATGTGCTTGCCCACTTCATGATGGGTAATTTACGAGTGTACCTGCCCACAACGTGCCGCGTGTTCAGCAGTTTTTGACCAAAATCTGCATGACCCCCATGCCCCACTCTCCCTATTCATCCGATCTTGCCCTGAGTAACTTTTTTTTGTTTCCTTGGATAAAAAAAATCCTCAAAAGAAAACATTCTGCAGATGTACAAGGTGAAACAAACAAAAAAAATAGCAGAAGCACTAAAAGGCAACAAAATTAACAAGTTCAAAAACTGTTTTGAGCAGAATAGAAAGCGTCTTGACAGGTGTATTACATCAAACAGAGAGTACTTCAAAAGTTACTGAAGTTTAAGCAGGTACACATGTTTATAAATAAACTCCAGGTTTTTTTGAGTCCCTGCTCATATTGTGCCCAAGGTCACAAAGCTAGTAAGTGATGTGGGTGGGACTCTAACCTAAGCATATCTACCTCCAGGGTCCACACCTTGCTACAATACCACCACACCGCACCACCCAGCAAAGCTACACTACAACGTGGAAAGGGTCTGAGAGAACAGGATGGTTTGACTGAAGCTGCGCAGATTAAGTGCATTTGCAGGCAAATACAGAAGAGATCATATAAGTGTTTCATTGGAGCAGCAGAACTATAGTTTTTACTTTGTCACTGTTTGATTCACTTTTTCCTGAGAATTAAAATAAATAAATTCAGCTGCAACATAAGCCCTCTTTTGGTTACTCTAATACTGATGAAAATAAACATCTTTCTTCCTTGTGAAGCCACTCCTCCTCTGTATAAAGGAACAGGAAGCCCCTCTGTGGAGTTTCCCCCTACATTAAGCACAATCATCCCAAATTGCAGACATAAATATCTAGGGCACAGTATCTCATGAACACAGAAGATACAATTCTGATTCTGGGCCTACGGTGACATCGACAGAAAGGGGGAAGGATGACTAGTCAGTCAACATTTATTTATCAATCACTTACAATGCACAAGATCCTACACTGAGTACTCCAGGGGAATAAACAGGACGGAGTAAGGCTGGTCTTGCATTCAAGAGGCTTAAACTCTCACAGCATACATATGGCCCACATAGAGTGAATGAGTGCCATTTACTAGGTCAGCTGCTGGTTGTAGAGAGGAACTCTGCCTTACCCTCCAAGAGCTCCACAGGGTCCGGGGAGGAAACCAACAAGCAGTACAGGATGATGAGTCTAGAACAAGGGCCTGAGTCACTCTGATCACGAAAATCCTTTCAACGTCTAAGTGACTCCAGGATGAAGTCACAGCTCTAAGGGTTCAAGTGGCTAAGAGTGCCTGGGGTTCGTTCCTGAAGGGCCCTAAGACTATGCTCGGTTCTTCTAGACCTTTCCAGGCAAGACCTAAGTGGGTGAGATTAACAGAACAGGAATGGCCTCTAGCACCAGTAAGTAAGAGCCGTTCAGCCTTAACTTCCCACACAGTGGCTCAAGTCCCCAGCATGAGACGATGTCCACTGATAATTACATGTTTATAATACTCAGAAGCCTAAAAACAGCTGTTGGGACTGTCTAGAAAGCTGCAACAACACATTTGTACGCAAGAAGGAAGGGAGAACACACATAACTTTTAACTATCATTCATGAAGGCTTTGGCACCAGTCTCTCTTACAGGTGACCCAATGGCTGCACCCCAGTTATCCCTGTGGGTTCACACATCACCACTGCTCCCAATCAAATGGATCATCATTACCATCATATATATTAAAAAGATTGTTAAAAAATATCTCACTATAAAACTATGAAGCTTGAAAAAACATTTGTGCTACAGAGGGTATCTTGACTTCAATAGGAATTCATTGAGCAAGCTCTCTGCTGTGGTTTGAATGTTTGTGTCTTCTACAAAATTCACGTTAAAACTTAATCCCCAAGGCAACAGTATTAAGCACTTAGGAAGTGATTAGGCTGGATTAGAACCATAAGGTCTTGAGGGAGGAAGTTCATCCTTCCGTCTCCTTTCAGCCACGTGAGAACACAGCATTCATTCCTCACAGAGGATGCAGTAACAAGGCACCAGCTAGCAAGCAGAGAGCAGCCCTCACCAGACACCGAACCTGCCAGCCCCTTGGTCTTGGACTTCCAGCCTCCAGCAATGTGAGAAATAAATTTTGATTGTTTATCAATTACCTAGGGCAGATGGAGAATTCCCACAAGAATGGTGCTGTTGTAGAAAGCACCCACCAGGGCCATGCCTAATGGAGCCATGGGTTTGGGTGCTTAAGACAGTCCCCACTACAGCACCACCCAGCAGAGCCGTGGGATTGGGGCTCCCACAGAGAATCTCCACTAGGGAAATGCTTCGTGGAGCCCTGGGGCAGGGCCACCCTTGAGACCTCAAACCAGCAGGCAACCCAGGCTAGAAATGCCGTGGCCACCTGCTTCATCCCTGAGAGCTGCTGTGTGGGGACATGCCCAGCAAAGCCACAGTGTGGTGCTGCCCTGAGCTTTGGGAGTCCAGGCTGTGCCCCGGTGTGTCCAGAGGGCGGGACACGGAATCAAACAACATGACTCTTAAACCTCAAGATGGACTGTTTTGTCGCTGGGTACGCACAGACATAAAGATGATACTGGCAAACCCTAAAGGGGGGTGGAGAGAGAGTTGAAAAACTATCCATTAGGTATCATGTTTACTATTTGGGTGGTGGGTTCAACAGAAGCCAAATCTCATCATCACACAATATACCTATGTAACAAACATGCACACGGACCCCCGAATCTAAAATAAAATGTTTAAAAACATGTAATGTTCCTTTACCTTGTTGGGTTTTGGACTTTCCTGAGACCTGTTACTTCTTTCTTCTTACCTCTTCTCCTTTGGAATGAGAATGACTATCATATGCCTGTCCTCACCATCATACTTTGGAAGCATGTAACTTGTTTGATTTCACAGGCTCACAGCTGAAGAATGAACCATACCTTCAGTCTAACTCATATCTGACTTAGATAATACTTAGATGAGACTTTAGATTTGTTTAGTTAATGCTAGAACAAGTTAAGACTTTGAGAGCTACTGGGATGGAGTGAATGTTTGTGCCTCCTTTACAATTCATGTAGAAACTTAATCTCCAATGCGACAGTATTAAAAAGGGGGCCTGCAGATGGTGATTAGGCCATGAGGGTTCCCTCATGAATGAATTAGTGCCTCATAAAAGGAGGCGAGTTCACCCCTTGTGTTCCTTCTACATTCATGTTCCTTCCTTCTAGAGGACACAGCAACAAGGTGCCATCTTGCAAGCAGACAGCTGCAGCTCTCACCAGACACTGAGTCTGCCAGCTTCTTATGCTTGGACTTCCCAGCCTGTAGAGTCACCAGTATGCAATGCCAGCCTAGAAAATTCACAGGTACTCTACTCCAACCCCTGAGAGTTGTGGTGTGGGTATGTCCAGCAAACCCATGGGGTAAGGCTGCCCAGAGCCTTGGGAGCCCATCCTGGGTCCCAGTGAGTCCAGAGGGAAATAAATTTCTATTGTTGATATATTACCCAGTCTCAGGTATTTTAGTATATTATTGTATTATATTTTATATGTGATATTACATATTGACATATTACAAATATATAATTTATATATATTTTATATTGTAATTTATTTTATTATACAGACTAAGGTACTCCAAAAGAATTCCCAAGCTGAGTCCCACTGCTTGCTGTGAGTCCTCACAGGACTGCTGAATTTAGCTCTGGGTCCTCACCGAAGACAGCCATGAGAGTCCTGAAACACATGTGTTCAGCCTCCCTTATTTCTGTGGATCTCAGTTTTTTTCAGGGTGGTTCCTGATTTCTTAAATTTCATGGCCCTTCATGTTTCAAAAGATTTTATTTACCCCCCCAAAAAAAAACCGCACGCGGTGTATAACAATCTACTTTCCATTGTCCAGTCACCAAACACCTGTCCCTGATCAGCAGGCATGACCATGATCTCTATACCAGGCCGCTGCAATTCAAGCCAAATAAAAAAAGCTGATCTCTCCTTTGGCTTGCCTGCCTTTGGAGTGTCTCAAATACAGAAAGTGTGTCCAAGGGCCTCCAAGCAAGGAAGTGCTGCTTTGTTTCCTGCTGTCTCTCTCTGCCCTGCCTTCAGACTCCCTGGCTGAGAAGTCCCATAGAAGCAATGCCTACACTTCCTACCTCAGCCTCTGCCCTCCCCATGAAAGGCAAGTGAGCCCCCATGGTGCTCTGTATTGCTCCCAGGTTCTCTGTCCATCACCACAGTTGTCAAAGCAGGAGCATGGGAGGCACTGACCCAGGCAGACAGGGCTGAAGTCAGGACTGGGAGACAGAAGGCATACAGAAGATGAGAAAGGCCGGGTGCAGTGGCTCATACCTGTCATTCCAGCAGTTTGAGACCAGCCTTGGGAACTTGACAAGACCTCGTCTCTACAATAAGTAAAATAAAATTAGCCAGGTGTGGTGGTGCATGCCTGTAGTACTAGCTACTTGAAAGGCCAAGGCAGAAGGATCACCTGAGCCCAGAAGGTCATGGTTTCAGTGGCCGTGAGCTGTGTGCCACTGCACTCCAGCCTGGGCATGACAGAGTGAGACTACCACTCAAAATAAAACAGAGGAGGAGGAGGATGAGGAGGAGGAAGAGGAAGATGGGGGGAGGAGAGGGAGGAAGAAGAAGAGGGGAAGGGAGGGAGGAACTAGGACTAGGGAGGAATGGGAAGCTGTGGAATTCCCAGAAAGCTGCAACCCAATGGGAGTCTATTTGGCTTTTAAGGAGCTTTCAGTTACATATCCATGTTCCCCGCAATTGTTACTATCCTGGGAGAGAAAAGGCTGGCTAAGTATTTCAATACCCTAGAAAGAAACAATTTATTAGAATTTTAAAAAGTCTTTCCTTTGAGTTTCCTTCTCTTCTATTTATCTTTTGAAAGACACCTAGAAAATTTACTGGGGGGCGGAGGAATGTCTTTTCATTATCCCTTCATACCCATTCCCCTGCACCCCACCCCCTGCAGTGATGAATCTCTTGGTGAACTAGTCTGAATGTCAAAAAGAAAGACATCTTCTCAGAAAGGCATAAATATTTATACATAGCATTACTCTATCACCCTTGAAATGTTAAACAGAGCTATTTCTCCATTCTCTTCTTTATTGATTTAGTTATGTGATACATAATCAGAAAGCAAAAAAGGTAATGGTGGCACTCAAGTCACCAGGTCATGCATCCAAAAAATGTAGACCAAAAAACGTATTCATTACATCTCTTTTTGATATATCCCCAGAGAGAAGTAACGGAAATAAGAAATCAATGTCAAAACAAATCCAGCCTTGAACCACTGGGGAATGGCTGTGCATAGACCTTTCTCTGTGATGAGAGCCTCCGAGTCTGTGGAATCCCTCTTCTGACATACACTCTTAGGGATAAGTCCCCCCAGTCTGACTATGGGGCCTGTAGGAACAACAGAAACAGAGTGGGATGGGTTATAAAAGCAAAAGCCCCCGAGAGGGTCAAGTTCTCTCTCAGCACTAAAAATGTCTGAATGGCTCTCCTCAACTTTATTGCCCTGTTTAGATGAGATACCTTCTAAGGAAAATAGATACTTTGTATTTATCTATCTATCTATCTGTCTACCTATCTATCTATCTATGTAGGCGTCTCACTCACCTATCTAGGTTGGAGTGCAGTGGCAAGCTCACGGCCACCGCAGCCTTGCCCTGCTGGGCTCAGGCAATCCTTCCACCTCAGCCTCCCAAACAGTTGGAACCAAAGGCGCATACTACCATGCCTGGCTAATTTTTTGATTTATTGTAGAGACAAGGTCTTGCCAAGTTGCCCAGGTTGGTCTCAAATCCCTAGGCTCAGACAATCTTCTCACCCAAGCCTCCCAAAGTGCTGGGATGACAGGTGTGAGCCACTGTGCCCAGCTAGATAGATACTTTAGGAGTCTCATCTGAAACCCAGATCTGTCTTTGGAATTTCTCTTCTGGTACCTACACTCTGGCTTTGCCTGCATGGCCTATCCTCTTCCCAAGTTGCTTGGGAATAAGCAAAAACTAGGACTGGCTGGTACCAAGCTTCCACAGTTTCTCCAACAGATATGAAGGGCTCCTTAAGACAGTGGATGTGATATTATAGTGTTATTAATGTCATCCTGGCAACTCTTTTTATGTATGTTATACAGTGGACAATCGCCTTACCATACAAAAATATTCCTGACTTTAAAGAGATTCTCTAGGTTAAGAGTGATAGGAAGAGGGTGTTAAAATGGTCTGTAAACCCTCAATTACCTTTAGAATGGTCATGTATTTTTACAGATTTTTCCAAAGCTTAAACAAATTAGAACTCTCAGTTTTAACTGCTGCCTGGGGTTTTATCCTAATTATTTTACAATAATTGTATATTTGTCTTTTGTTGCACTCTACAAAAACAGAAAGAAGTAAAATGTACTAAAAACACACACACATTTAGGAAGATGAGCATAAAATATGAAAAATCAACATACCAATTATTCAAAAGGGAACAAACATTTCACTAACACCTGCTCTGAGCCAGGATCTTGCCACCAAAATAGAATTGCCATCCCTAGTGAGTTCCCAGCTTAGCCTCACAAAGATCTATCTCAGAATGTTAGGACAACTTTGGAAAACACTTCATTTGGTGGAAAAACATACAAAACTAACAGACATCAACACAGAAGGGCAGGTAAAAAATAAGAAGCTTCAAAAACAAAATTCACAGTTAGTAAAAATACCCAGATGTCTCCTGAAGCACAGCTTAGGGTTCTTCTTGCAGAAGAATCAGCTCGGAACCAGTATCATCTGGGGAATGGTCAAAGATGGCCGACATGGAAGCACTGTCTCACCAAGAAGTAGGATCACCATTTATGGACCACACATTATGTGACGGGCACATAATGATTAACCCATGTATCCCACCCAAAGAACACGTGAAGGAGGTGACATGAAGGAAGTGGTAGAGCCTAGACAAGGCCCACTACCAAATTTTCTGACATAATAAAATGGAAATGGAAAGTCACAGCATCAGATAACTTATATTTTCCAGACTCCCCAGGGAAACTTTGCAGTTTACCAGGGCAGGGAATTCCTGGAGTGGAATAAGGCATGGCAGACTATCATTATTTTATGATCAAATCCTGTAAGGTCACCCAGGATTCTCCACTCTGATTCTACAAGCAATACACAACATTCTGCTCTACTATTTGGTCTCATGAGTGGACTGTCTTTCCGAAGGGTTTTCAAATAACTCTCATGAGCTTTCCCTGAAATAGCAGACCCTTCTTTCATTTAACCACAACAAACAATGGCTCAAGAAATGGGGACACAATATTCCACTTAAACTGACTGGTGAACTTTCATTTCCTATGCTTAGTACACGGGAATGCCCGTGGCTCCTTCTAACCCTAAATCTTAATTATGAGGGTCAAAAATCAAGACTTTACTTAGTATCTAGATCTTTCTTTGCCTTAATTTTAGCAAAGGCTTAGGAAATGCATGTGGTTCTACTAAAATTCATACATACTTACAACAATCCCATTTAATTCAACAAAAATTTATTGAAGGTCTACTGTTTACTATGTGCTAAGCATTAATATAATTTCAATTTTTGCTTCTGTTTCAATGGTATTGTCTAACTGGGATTTTACCTATACAAGTCACCCTGGGATGCCTCCCCAGTGAAACCTGAATCTGCTGCTTTGAAAGGCCAAGGAAGCCCCCATAGGTACATGAATAGTTTCAAGACCACAATCATCTTAGTCTTACCCTCAGAATTATACAATGAGTTATTAGTAAAGGAGAAAGAAAATTACAGTCCTTACTTTGTTACCAAGACTAAATAACTGCAACATTAGACTTAAATAGAGTAACAACTATCAATTATTAACTAGAATTATTGTTAACCTCAACTTCTCAGTTAAAGAATCCACGTGTGTTAAAACAATTATGAAATTCTGATTTCTGTATCTGGACGATAGAAAAGGAGAATGTTTGATTTCCATGTTGAAAGTCCATGTGTAACTTCATCTTTTTTAAAAAATAAGTTGCTGTATTACAAAGTAGAGCCATAGCATGATCAGAATCTTAATGGATTAAATTCCAATGTTAAAGAGTCAAAACTGCACATGACACAGGGCACAGGGAACACAACACGATCCTCACCTGGAAAGAATTGAGAGAGAGGAAAACAAGCATGCTGGAAATCGCCTCATAAAAATCAATTATTCTGGGAGTTTTAACAAGATGCTTTCTTAAAGAAAAAAACACTTAGAGAAATTAGCAAAGGAAAGAAAGTTAATGTACTTGACACTGACAATGTAACTGCATAATAACCCATTTATAAAGCGCAAATAAATACAGGTAATTCTGGTACAGCTACGAGACAAACCCTTAGCATGCATGTAGCACGGCTCTTTCTATTTTTAAAATAATGTTATCGTACATACAGCAGTTCCATTTCTGCATTAGCTTTTAGAAAGCACAAGTCAACGTTTCACAAGATGATTCTGCACATGACAAACCTCTCTGCTTACCTCAAGAACAAGTACAATTGTTAAAAATTACCACCCTAAGAATATAAGGTGAAAACAAAAAGATTTTGCTTACCTAATTCCCTCTTTGGCTAGCTCCCAAAATTCACCAACTCCCCACATCAGGAGGGACAAAAGAGACAGCAAGACAGAAAGGGAAGACCTGTAAATTCTCTTCCTGATGAAAAAACTGAGATATTTGGGTATAACTCCACCCTATCAAAAGGAAGAACAATACAGAGAATTTAATATTTAACTTTTCTTCCTGCATATCCAAGAAGATGGATCACCCCCTTAAGAATTCTCTTTTGCCAAGAAACAAAATGGTCTAACTACTAGAACTGCATTAGCCTTCGGTGATAATGAAATTTTAAAAGGCATGTGTAATAAAGGCGTGGCTAACACAGTCAAGCAGAAAGGAAGATGATGCTTGGTTCCTTTACCCACCAGTATTTACCCTAGTCCTTCCTTTCAACCCCCAAAGTATGTCCACAATCCTATTTTAGCTGGGCAGAGTATAAAATGCTTACATTAATGTAAGTGAATATTCACCGAGAGGAAATCCCTTGGTATTCCTTCTTGTGCTACAACTAACCCTACACTCCTCAAGTTTCTTTCCCTCTGTGTTCACCCTCCAGCATCAATGTATGCCATCTTTAGTTTCATCTACATGTCAACTTCACAGTAGTAGCCACAGAAACCTAATCCAACGAAAAGCTTGCTTTTGTAGCCTCCAACGTAGCAATAAATGGGCCCCTAAGAGCTGTGTGTCTGTCCTTGGACAAGGCATTTATCATCTCTGGGTCTCACTGTCCTCCTCTGTAAAATAAGTGGTGAGGACCAGGTGGTCTCAGAGTAGTCTTCTCACACCCAGTATCACTGTATCTAGGTGTATATCCTTGCTATTGGCTTGCCCATATCAGGAATAAAGTGAACTTTAGTCTCAGGTTCTTGTGCTCAGCTGTTTTACAGTATTCAGGACCTTATAATTAGGGAAGAAAATAATGAAGGGTAGTAGTGAGCATGTCCATTTATTTCCTGCATTTCAAGGCAATAGTGCTTTGGCCTGCCTGAGTCCCTGACTCGTTTTCCAGAGGGTGAGAGACCACATCTTGGCAGCTGTCAGTAAACTATTTATGCATTATTCCAGACAAAGTGAAACTTAAATACCTATTTTTGTTTTTCATTTTGCTTGTTCAACTGGTTGAAAAGTAACAGAAATCATTGTTTGTATTTCCTAAATCACAGCAAACACAACTCCGATAAATACAAGATAAAATTGTTGATGTATAAAACTGAGAGTAAATGATTTTTAAAAGCTTCAAATTCAAGACCAGCTCCTGTTAAAATGCCTTATAAGTACTTATATTTGCAAATATCTCATGTGCACTCTTACGGGGGGGGGACACTCCCTCCCCCCAAAAAATAATTATTTTTTAGAGGGTCCTTGTAACGCAGCCTTCCCCTGCTAAGTAAGTGTTCTAGGAAGCCATCGGCATCAGTGTACCTGCTACCGTTGTTGCAAGAGACCGTGTTTGGCTTCAGTGAATTTTTTTTTTTTAGATTCTTTCAATGCATTTGCCCATTTCACTATAGGTGATTTACGAATGCATCTGCCCACACTGCACTGAGTGTTAAGCAGTTTTTGATTAAAAAAAAAAAAAAAAAGGCACGACCCCCATGCCCTACCCTCCCTGTTCATCCTATCTCACCCCAAGTAACTTTTTTTCCTTTTTGCTTCCCTGAAAGAAGAAAGTTCTCAAAGGGAAACGTTTTGCCGATGTGGAAGAGGTGAAACAAAAAACGGCAGAAGCACTAAAAGGCATCAAAATCGACAAGTTCAAAAACTCTTCAGAACAGTGGGAAAAGCATCTTGACAGGTGTATTGCATCAAACAGAGAGTACTTTGAAGGTGACTGAAGTTTAAACATGTAAGAATACATAATTTTGTATAAATAAATTCCAGTTTTTTGGGACCGCCCCCCACCCAAGTGATTGAATATTATCAAGATGAATGGTTTGAAGTCAAGGGTGCAGGAAGACACACTCAAACTTGCCCTGTGGCCCATGGGAGAATGTGGCACCTGCCTACCGTTTGGAGACAAAGTTTTAAGGAACTTGGGTCCTACCCACCGACAGGCTCTATGTCCCCTGCCTCCTCTACTGCACACTCACACATGAGTGGGCCGGCAATCCTTCCTCTGGCGTCCATTTCCATCAGCCCACTCAGAGCTCTGCAGTCTCCAGCAAAACGGCAAGAGCAGAAAACAGTCGGAAAGCCAGGCTGGCAACACAGAAGCCCAGAACTGGCTGGATCTGAGAGAGTCTTATTCTCTAAAAGACAGGTGGCTCTGTTTAAAATTCCTCCCTGCCCGTCAGCCTCAGCCCACATTCCCCCCAACCCCTAACACATATGCTGTGGGAGTTCCTGGCCTCCGCCTGCCCGTGCCAGGGCACAGGAGCCTAGGAGGCCCAGCAGCTGTGGCTTCCTCTTGGCTCTCAGCAGCACTGCATTCTAATGCATGGATGTGGAAACCGCCAAGACCACCTCATGTCAAAAGGCATCTCCTCACCTCTCTTGCTTTAACCATGGCTTATGCGCTCTTACCTTTAATTCAGTTAAAAGGGCAAATTAATTAGGTCTTCGGTACTGAAAAGTCCTCAGCTTACACTGCAGCCCCAAGAGCCCAAGCCTACACCAGTGGAGAGGGCTCTACCACAGACCAGGGTTTTGAAAGGTTCCAGGGGTGATCAGAATGACTCTGACTTGGAAGAGCTCTCCTAACGGGTTCATTTAAACTTGAGTAACCAGAAAAGTAGGTCAGAGGCCTGAGTCACCATCCGAAGCCCAATGTGCACATTTGCTAGTGAAGAACTGAGCCCTGCAATTCTGTGTGGTTTGCACGATGAAAGCAATGACATTTGCAGGTGAGTCCTCCTATTACTGCCCCCATCAAGATGCCCACATCAGCCTTGACTTCCAGCACAATGACAATACACACTCCTGCATGCCCTGGTTGCCCTGAAAGCCCAACAATATTCCCTTCAGGCAGCCAAAAGAAAAAGAAATCTAAGATGTTATTGGTTCAAGGAGCTTTCAGGTCACCATGCTCTAGCAGACCAAGGCAATCATCTCTGATTTAGATGAGCTTGATCTTTCTTAGCTGTATTGTTTTTTCCTATTCAGTCAGCAGATGTCACAGTAACGTGGTATTTTCAGTCTTTAAACCTACTTTTTTTTTTAAACAAAGGCCCTCTTTGCCCTTACTCCATCATGTGCTTATGTAGATATCTGTGTGTAAAACATACACACACACACACACACACTGGACAGACACCTTTTGACATCACACAGCGGACTGCTGAGGAACTAAGTCAGCACTCTAGTGAGTAATGAAAAGTGTGTTAGGACAACCTGACAAAGAAGCAGAGGAAAACCTCAAAACTGTACCCGTCTCTCCCTACTCTGTCCTTCCCTCTTAACTGTGATACTTTCTTTCCTATCTACCCCTAAAGGAGAAAACAGCATGCCTTTCAATGTCAATATGAATGATGCAGTTACTGAGACAACGTGACAGAACAGCTCATTCACACGTCATATCACTTTCAAGACCTCCCTGGGCCAGAACATTGCCCTTCTTCAGGATCCCAGATGGCAGATTCACTCAGAAGGGCACAGATGGATTACTCTATCAGTAAGAAGCAAGGAGCTTCCTGCAATGCCACAGTAACATTCAAACTCTTCAGAAAAGTAAGCTCCCAAGCTGGCTAAGACCAATGTTCTCAAACTTGGAACAAACATAAAAAAGTGTGACCACAGGCAAAAAGCATGCAAAGCTGCAAGTCCACCGGTGTGCAGATTTTCCTGGATCTTATGAAGGTTACCGTTCAATTGGCCATTTAAAACCAACACCAGTGTACATCCTCGACATTCACACACAGCTCTATTACAAAACCACTTGGAGCAGGGCCCATCAGGCGCATCCTCAGTCTCCCACGAGGTATCAGATCCCTCCCACTCCACCATAGTCAGCGATATGGTGAAAATCAAGGAGCCCAGCCATCATACAGTTGATAGCAGAGGAAACACTACAGCACTATCTCATGCAAAGAACCAGCGAGGGGCAGATCTGACATTAGCAGTATGTTTGATGGGCCACTCTTCAATGGAATGACAAATCATCTAATCTTCCAAAACTGCAAGTCCAGATACTTTACTATCTTACCAGACTTATTCTCACCCTCAAATGAAATATATGAACCTAAAAGATAGAGTAAAACCCAAGGGAAATAGGTTCTGCATCAAAGGGAAAACTGCCTGGTAACAGTCAACTTGCTAAGAAACAACAAATTTGAAGAAAACGTAGACTTGAGTTTTCGACCAAATAAATGTTAACAGTAAGCCTAGAGTGGACTGTCAGTGTTGATATAGATTAGCTATGATTTAAACTTTAGGTACAATGCATTCTCTTTCCTTAAAGGTCTAGGATTTTACATGTGAGCCAGAGTGAACTCACAATCATTATCTCAGCAATACAGCCAAAGTATGCTCACACATTTACACTGGGTCCTGGTAAATGTAGCCATCACTAGATCACTGGGTAAACCATATAGTAAAAGATGCTACCTTCTCCTCTGACTTATGAGTTATGAGATTTTCAGTGAAAATGGGACCGTGATTTTCCACATGTGCCCAAACCAACAGTTCCTTCATGCTTCAACAAGGACAATCATCTGGAAAACAATTCTAGAGTGCTATACTATTTATGGTTTGGGATACCCTGTCCCCAAGATCTTTTATGTTTATGAATATGGTCATAATTCATTCTTCTCCAAGCCAGCAAAGGTTAATCAGCAGAAGCCTCAATTAAAATCTCCACTGTCCACCCAAACGGTAACTCCATATGGATATTAAGTAAAGTAAATGCACTAAGTAATCACACCATGAGGAGTGTAGCCATATTGATCATCCTGATTAGCCCTGTCAGCTGGAGTAAAAAAGACTGGCCGGTGCTCAGGGCCAGCTGTGCAGGGTACATGGACAGACAATGGGCAACATCGACAGTCTCTGAGCAATTGGTCTGGGCAGTGATGGATGCTATGTGGACAGCTTACAGTGTTATTAAGGATGCAGAACTGGCCCAAGAGAAACCCAAACTCCATCTTCTCTTATTAAGATAAAGTTGGCTTGTCCATGATACATGCAGGGCTGATGAGGTTTTTCTCTCTTTCATCACTGACACAAGCCAAAAAACAAAACAAAATCAATGTGTATATTAAGGAAGAAAAAGGCAACTCAGTGAATGCATAGATGTAAGACAGATTATAAAACACCATTTGGCTGCATTTTAAATTAAGAACAGGATATATAAAATTCTTCAGTAAGCACAAGTAAAAACTGTTTGCTTTTATGTTATTTGATCTATATTATTGATTATGCTCTTTAAGGGCAGAAAGGAGAATCCTGGCTGTCTCTGCATCCTTTGTGAATATCAAGGGGCACCTGCTTAACAGGTAATAGAAGGAGAGACCACATTTCAGTCCTTGCCCTACAGATTGGCCTGAATGGAGACTGGATGCTGGGTACCCCCCAGCCCTCTAGACCCAAAGGAGTCCCTTGAAATTTGTCATTACATGCTTGAAAGCAGAAGACATTTTTTAAAAAGTCCCCAATGTTTACAGACACACAAATATACTTGTACTCTTTCCCATTTCTTTCCTTTTATACCTCAAAAGAAGTCCTTACTGATTATTTCATTGTTTTACCCAGAATAAATTGTTTTAATTTTCCGATTCTCAGTTTCCAAATTAAGACTAATAACCATTTTCACATTAATAATACCAAGGTCAGTCAGGCATGGTGTCTCACACATGTCATCTCAGCACTTTGGGAGGCTGAGACGGGCAGATTGTTCAAGTCTAGAAATTTGAGACCAGCCTAGGCAACATAGCAAAACCTTGTCTCTACCAAAAAAAAAAAAAATTAGCCTGGCATGGTGGCTACTTGAGATGCTGAGGTGGAAGGATCACCTGAGCCCAGGAGGTTGAGGCTGCTGTGAGCTGTTATTGCAGTGATCATGCCACTGCACTCCAGTCTGGATAACAGAGTGAGACCTTGACTCAAAATAATAATAATAAATAATATCAAGACACACAAAGCATAGGATTACCCTGAAGACCAAATTAAACCAAGTAAGTAATGCCTGGTAGAGTTCACACTTTTAAAATGCTACTTACCTTCCCTTTGCTCCTCCCACACCCCAGCACTCAGCCCTCCGGACCGAGACCAGCCTGGCTCAAGCCTAGTACCTCTGGGAAGGATGGTCAAGCATATTTTTTCCACTGGATACCAGCAGGGTTTTCCTAATATGCACAAATGGCATGTAAATTAGCAGAGTGCTTCTTCATTCCAAATTGGTATTATGACCTGAGCCCATCTGTGCTGGGAGGTCCCCTTGGTAGAATTAGCTAGAAATTCTGTGTAGCAAAATCGCCCAGATTTTGCCATTGCTTTTTAGTGACTGTGAATGCCAGTGCTACCAGGAACTACTTTGGAGACATGAGGTTTCATTTATATTGGGCCAACTCCTCCATGGTCAGGGAGTTCCTCACAGCCAAAGAGAGGGCCCCTATTCCAAGAAATCTGGCCAAATAACATCATGTTGAAGTGCAAGACTGCAGGAGCTCAGTAACATTTCTCAACCATGTAAGTACCTCCACCACCACTTCATGTGAATATATTGCTGCTGCATAATTGAGTTTCACAGCATGAGCACTTGAACTACCTGGATTTAAGCTTCCGATACACATTTGAGAAGATGGGGCTGGGGGCACACAGGTGGGGTTGAATCGATGCCACCAAGATCCTGTATAGTTATCTCTATTGACTAAGAGAGTCATTTCCCCTTTTAAAGGCACTGTTTTTCTTTCTCTCAGTTTGTGTATTGACTTTCTTTTCTCCTCATCCTAACAGCGTGGGCTAGCATATTGTGTCTCAAATGGTGTGTTTCCTACTGAACTTTCCAAAGGACATAGCCAGACAGCAGCATCCGAAATCCTTTGCAGGGTTTTCAACTTTGTTGATGTTCTAACTTGAGTCACTGAGTATGGAGAATGGTGAACAAATAAATACTTCAGAGACAGAATCAATTCCTTAAGTCCCAAGGCGCTACAAGAAGCAGGTTTGAAGAATATGAAAATTCACTTTGACAGAACAAAGACAACAAGCATCTATACCTGCAGGTCATTTCCAAAGGTTAAGTTGAAAGATCATGTACAGTGGAAAAGGATTCTGGAAATCTGCTTTTACAACATATTGACCAAATTAAAATGGAAGATGCAACAGACACAAGAACATTTTGCATATAGAAAATGGTACTGCACTGATAGTAAACACTACAGTTAAGAACCCAGATAAACTCAGCGGACCCAAAGCTGAAGGTCAATGAGAGGTTGGTCTTCATTCACTGCCATTTGGGGTTGGTTGCTGCATTAGTTCCGTGGAGATGCCATAAAAAATTAGCACAAGTTGGTGTCTTAAAGCAACAGGAATGTATTCTCTCAAAGCTATGGAAGTCAGAAGCCTGAAATCCAGGTGCTGGTGGGACTACACTACCTCCGAAGGCTCTAGAGAAGAATACTACCTTCCTTCTTCCAGCATTCTGGGGACACCATCTAGGGATGCCATCTTCACATGTCATTCTCCTCTGTGTGTATCTGTGTCCTCTCTTCTTATAAGGACACCTGTCACTGGATTTAGAGCCCACCCAATCCCATATAATCTCACCTCCACCCTTAACTATCTATATCTGCAAAAGCTCTATTTCCTAATAAAGTCACACTCTGAGGATTTGGGTAGACACGAATTTAGAGGGGATGGGAACACTAAGAAACCTGCTACAGTTGTTAATAAAAAAGTCGTGCAGGCCAGGCGCAGTGGCTCACGCCTGTAATCCCAGCACTTTGGGAAGCAGAAGTGAGAGGATTGCCTGAGCCCACGGGTTCAAGACCAGCCTGGGCAACATGGTGAGACCTTGTCTCTACAATAAATCAAAAACTTAGCCAGGCATGGTGGTGTGTGCCTGTGGTTCCAGCCACTTGGAAGGCTGAGGTAAAAGGATCAGCTGAGCCCAGCAGGTCGAGGCTGTGGTGGACGTGAGTGTGCCACTGCACTCCAACCTGGATGACAGAGTCAGACTCCAACTAAAAAAAAAAAAAAAAAAAAAAAAAAAAAAGTCAAGCAGAACTCTTATGGCAAGAATTACCCTGACATAAAAATAATCCTTTCTGTAGAATCATGAAAATGCAGAGCACCATCTACAAGCCATCACTTCAACTGGAAAATGGAGCATGTGGGGAGCCACATCTCAGGAGACAACCTGGAGGGGCACTAAGAGAAGCCACCATGCTGAGCTCGCCCATACCAGCGGCTCCTCCAATGCCTTACACTTCTCTAAAGTGGACTCAGAGCCAAGTGTGGAGAGTAAGTGACATTTTTCAGGAAAAACACGCACTCCTGCCTCCCTTCTTGCACCTCCAATTCAAGAAAAATGTGTAGCCAACATATACTGCTTTTTTTTTAAAACCTAGATTCATTACTATGTTCAGTTAAAAACCAACCATTTCAGTGTCCAGGCAACATAATCCAAACTGAGAACAGATAGAGAGGCCACAGATAGGAATGCTCATTTGCTTTTCCAAGTTATTCTACAAAAAGTAAAAGCACAACAATTCAACCCCATAAACTAGTTTATATGGCATGAGATCAACTTGCAGTACTAAGAGCACCTCAAGAAGGAAAGCCATTTGCACAGTGCATACTTTCTAGCTGGACCTTTCTTCTGTACACATAAAGCTAGGAAAGGTTTTCAACATCTTCAGTACAGTATTTCTTTTTCTGAGTCGGAGTCTCACTCTGTCACCTAGGCTGGAATGCAATGCCACAACTCATGGCCACTGCAACCTCGACCTGCTGGGCTCAAGCAATCCTTCCACCTCAGCCCTCCAAATAGCTGGAACTATAGGCACAGGCTACCATGCCTGGCTAATTTTAAAAAATTATTATTGTAGAGATGAGGTCTCTCCAAGTTGCTCAGGATGGTCTCGAACCCATAGGCTCAGGCAATCCTCTTGGCTTCACCTCCCAAAAGTGCTGGGATGACAGGCATGAGCAGTACGTCATTCCAAAAACTAACACATTGGGAGAAACAAACCAGAAAGCTTCAGAAAACCCTCACACGTTTGCACATTCTCTGGGCCTGAGGAATCAACCACCCTCATAATAACAAAAAGCATTTCCAAGAAGAAAGCTGTCGAAAGTCTGACTACTCACTCAGCTTGCTCTACTCTGTCATTCCTCCAGTGGATGGACGGAGGCACAGGCCCCGTTAAGGTCTCAGTCTTGACAAGTAGTACGCAGCCAGCACCTGGGGCTTCAGCGGAAAATTGTGTCTCATGAGCACCTCCCCAAAATGCACACAGAAGCCTTTTAATTAATGTGGGAGGGGGGACCCCAAAACCCCCAGAATCATCTGTTTGGAACACAGGGCCCTTGCAGTATAGGCTTTCCCCTCTGGGTAAATACTCTAGGAGCCTGTTAGCATCTGTGAACCAGCTAGAGTTGTTGTTAAGAGACAATTTGTGGAAGAAACATCCCGCACTATGCCAAAAAGGTGACTGGTTCTTCCACCAAGACAATGCACCTGCCCACACTGTTCTGAGTGTTCAGCAGTTTCTGAGCAAAAGTGGCATGTCTCCCAGGCCCCACCCTCCCTATTCATCTGATCTCATCCGAGAGACTTTTTTGTTTCCCTGGATGAAAAAAGTCCTCAAAGGGAAACATTTTGCCAATGTGGAAGAGGTGGAAAAAAAAAAACAAAACAGCAGAAGCAATAAAAGACATCAAATTAATGAGTTCAAAAACTGTTTTGAGAAGTGGCAAAGGTGTCTCAATAGGTGTATTGCATCAAATGGAAAATACTTTGAGGGTAACTGAAGATTAAACTTGTAAGAATAAATACACAATTTTTTACAAATAAATTCTGGTTTGGGAGGGGTACTCCCTCAGATGACCCGCTCATAATGATCCCATCCAAGCCCTCTGACCAAGAGCTCCTCCTGCATCACCTGTCAACACCAGGGGTTCAAAATCTCAGCCATCAACTCACAGTAACAGGTGCAGGTATCCACCAGCCAGGCTTTTTGCCATAGGGAGACTTGCGAAGGAGTGGGGAGTAGGGAGAAAAGAATCAAGTAAAAATATCATTTCAAATCTCGTGCCAGAAAATAGTCAGTGAAGTTGGACACAGTTGTTTCAGAATATCTAAACAAATGTACACAAAGGCATAGAAGAAAATTTTCAAACTAAGTGTAATACCATAAAAATATTTCCCAGGGTCTTGGGCCATGATGATTCATTGAAGGTCTATAGCCCTTCCTTTACGTCTTCAGCACTGAAATCTCTCTCCTCCATCCAACTGATTTAGAAGTTCAAGAAAACCAAAATGAACAGAAGTCCCAATGGAGAACCATTCATTGTAACAGACACTTCAAACAGGCGGACATCTGCTGCAGCCTGTCATTTGGCAGTCAGAGGTGCAGGGTGATGGCAGGGCTGTGCCATCTGAGACGACCTCTCTGATCGGTGTGACATGGCCAATACAGGGAGCTCACAGAGGCATGACAAAGGGGCAGGAGTAACCAGTGTGTCTCCCCTGCTGCTGCTACAGTTGTGTTTCTTCTTTCTTCAAGTCTGCTCATAGCTCCTTATAAACGTGCAACTGACAGCAGGTGAGTGCTTCAGCATATCAGATTAGGAAGGTAAAACGTCGACGTCACTTAGCCAGACAGACACCAAAATCAGGAAGTGATTACTAAGAGAAGTCCAAGGAATGGTTCCAAGGCCAGACCATGCCAAGGTCACTGTGGTCCTCTTCAAGCTGACCCTCTAGCCTCACTCATGACACAGAGGTGGTGAAACCAACTGGGCCTGGCGCTAACTTCTGCCTTCTGTTTGGACACGTGTCAGCTGCTGTACAATTTACTCCAAACACATAAAGCTGACAGGCTAAAAATAAAGCAGCTGACCCCACTCCTGCTAATGCCTGTGCATTGTGAATTGTGATGGACAGGCCAAACAATGTGAGCTCCATGAAGCCTTGCATTCAACTCCAAACCCCAACAGGGATGCATTACAGGCAGGCAGCACTGTGCAGCCATACCTCTTGTTCTGAGCTGTTAGAAAATCCTGTATGAAGATACATATGCAGACAACACCTTCTACTCCACCAGAGCTGGTCCAGATAGCAAGGACCACACCAGTCACAGGCAGGAACATGCAAGCTCTGCACTGCTCTTTTGAGAAAGTACTTATTATTTATCAAGTGCTTTGTCATAAGAGTCTTACGAGACAACTCAGACTAGATAAAAAAGTAGTAACAAAAGCACTTTTTTTGGGTAAAGGTTGAATATAATGATGTTAAGAATCAAAGAGCCAAATGTCCAGGTGAGACAGCAAAGGCACTCTAGCCCGTGAGATTCCTAGTGAAGTGACCTACAGACTGTGGCAACTGGTGAGAAACTTGCACTGGCACCAGAAGTCCAGGCTACATCCCACACAGAAATATTTATTTCAGAAGAACATACACTGAAAGCAGTAAAGAAAAGGTTGAAAAATGAAAGTTTGCAAAGAAAGCCAAAATAACGACATCCTCATGCTGGTGCAGGACAGGTAAATAAAATAGACACGATGCCCAGTAAACCTACAGTGTTAATGTATGTGCTCATATGATTCAGTTACCTGAGTCACATTAGGAAAGGTCGCCTCTAAGTAAAAACAATACAAGAGAAGAAATCGCAATGAGATTTTACAATAGAAAAAGTAAAAACAGGTGGCTCATGCTTGTAATCCCAGCACTTTGGGAGGCCAAGGCAAGAGGATCGCTTGAACCCAGGAGTTCGAGACCAGCTTAGGCAACAGAGTAAGACCTCATCTCTACAAAAAAAATTTAAAAATTAGCCTGGTTTGGTGGTATACACTTGTAGTCCCAGCTTCTCAGGAGGCTGAGGTAGAAGGATCACCTGAGCCCAGGTCAAGCCTGTGGTAAGCCATGATCATGCCACTGCACTCAAGCCTGGGTGGCAGAAGAAGAATTTCTCAAAAAAAAAAAAAAAAAAGAAAAGTAAAAGTAAAAATATTGTAAAATAAAGTCAAAATATAAGCAATGACTTTGAAAATATTTGTGTAGAACATGACAAAGGTTAATATTTAACAGAGAGACACTATCTAAAGCTAAAAAAACTCAGTAAGAAAACATAACAGACATCCTAATACAAAATGGTTAAGGAATAGTAACAAAATTTTTATATAAGACAAGGAAATAAATACAAAAAATTTTATCCTCAATAACATCTTTAAAATACAAATAAAGCCGGGCTTGGTGGCTCAGCCTATAATCCCGCGCTTTGGGAGGCTGAGGTGAGTGGATTGCCTGAGCCCGCAGGTTCGAGACCCACTTGGGCAACTTGGCAAGACCTCATCTCTACAATAGAAATCAAAAAATTAGGCGGGCGTGGTAGCGCGCGCCTGTAGTTCCAGCTACTTGGAAGGCTAAGGCAGAAGGATCGCCAGAGCCCAGCAGGTCGAGGCTGCAGTGGCTGGAAGCGGCCACTTCACTCCAGTCTGGGCAACAGAGTGAAACTCCAACTCAAAAAAAAAACAAAACAAAAACATAGCCGGGCTCAGTGGCTCAGCCTGTAATCCCGTGCCTTGGGAGGTTGAGGTGAGTGGATTGCCTGAGCCTGCGGGTTCGAGACCCGCCTGGGCAACTTGGCGAGACCTCATCTCTACAATAAATCAAAAAATCAGCCGGGCGTGGTAGCACATGCCTGTAATTCTGGCTACTCAGAAGGCTGAGGTAGAAGGATCGCCGGAGCCCAGCAGGTCGAGGCTGTGGTGGCCGGGAGCGGCCACTGCACTCCAGTCTGGGCGACAGAGTGAGACTCCAACTCAAAAAACAAAACAAAGCAAAAACAAATAAACAAATAAAAACAAGATGCTCACTATCATATTAGCAGAGGTCTGAACACTTACCACACTGGCAAGAAATACAGAGAAAAACACACTCCCCTCCAGAGAAGACACCATCTTTTTGGTAGTCAAGATGGCAATACTATTTAAGGGTCATAAATATGATCACAATCTTTTGGCTGATTACTTCATTTCTAGCAGTTTAGTGAAATGAATAATCGAAGATAAAACCAGTGTTTATGTTCCAAGATATCCATCACTGGTTGTTCAAAAGCAGGATAGAAAATGATATGAACTTCCTATGTACATATGTGTGTACACACATAAAAGACTAAAACAAAATTCACCTAAATGTCAACAGTGAATTGTATTCTCTTTAAATTCTGGTTTTATAAATGATTTATAGCTTGCTGTGGTTTGACTTCTTACAACGTACACATATGGTAGATGGTTCAATGTCTTCTTAACCAACCCATCCAGTTAAAAGTCACTCCTTGGAGGGTGGGCTGCACCCGCCATTACACATGGTAGGCCTACTAGAGTCAGGGTGCTTATTCCCAAAACTGTTCAGACAAGTTGAATTATGCAATTACATATTTAAACACAGTATGGGCCAAAGGAATATGAGTGTAAAAAAGGAACCATTGAGTATAAAAACTCAGTAGAATGCTTTTCTGAGTGGTTAAAAAAGAAAATCATTACTAAATTAGGTGAGGGCCAGACATCAGGTTGAAATAAATTATTTTTTAATATGAACAGAGTCTATACTCAGATTACTTCTCAGGTATCTTTTAAATTCACAGTCCACTTTAAAGAATCTCAAACTAGAAAATCTAAGCCCCATAGCATAGAAATGATTCAGAAACAAAAGGGTATTGCAGAAGTTGTCAGAATCACATTTAGAGATGTGTTAGAGACATATATGCTTTTTAGGTCAGAAATTAAATGTGCATGTTTTGGGTTAAAGCTTTTTATGAGTCTCAGTTTTAACTTTTTAAAAATAAAAACTACAATAATTTTGACAATAATTATAAATCTGGCTATATCAAATAAGGCAACTTCCTTTGTATTCCTGGTAAAGTAGAGGGAAAAAAGGAAGGGAAAAATGGAAAAAAAAACTAGATATGAACAAAACAGGGGAACCATTATTTATATTTCTAAGCAGCAATACTGAAAATCTGCAAAAACTTTTAGAATATTTAGATCTCAAAATGACTAATTATAAGGTTAGTGCAATAATTACAAAAGTCTGCACCTGCCAAAGAAGACTTGATCAAAAGACAGAAAAGTCATTAATTCAAATTCTCTTTAACATATTGCTTTAAAGAAATTATAATAAAGCACAAGTTCCAAAAGAAAAGGAGATAGCTAAAAATGATTTTGTAAATACTCTCTGAAGCTAGCTCTTGAATTTTATGCTACAGCAGCATAACCAATGTATTGGGTTTCTTGTATGATAGCCCTGATTTTTTTTTAAAAAATCACCTTATTGAGTCATCATTGATATACAATAAACTGCATATATTTAAAGTATACAAATACATTCACACGTACATATTCACCTGTGAAACCATCCTGACAATCAAGAAGAGTGTGGCCATGAGCTCCAAATGTGTTCCTCCACTTCTTTGTAATCTCCCCTCCCACCTCTTGCTTCTCGCTCTCCTCAGGCAACCACTCATCTGTTTCCTGTCACTATCCATTCGTTTGCACATTTCCAGAATTTTCCATAATAGGAATCAAATCAAATCATTTGGCTCTGTTCACGCAGCATAATTTTTTCAAGACTGACCCTCATTGCTGCATATACCAATAGATCTTTCATTTTTATTGCATAGTCTTATTTCCTTGAATGGAAGTAACACAAGTTATTGACCTTTCCACATATGGATGGACATTTGGGTGCCTTCCAGTTTGGGGCTATTACAAATAAAGCTCACAGTAACAAGTGCATGTGTCCAGTGACCTGCCTTTGACATTCAAGCACAAGCCTGCCTACTCTATAGAAACTGGAGCATAAATTGACCATTCTAAAGAATTTCCAAGGTGTATTTTTAATTTCTGCCTTCTCCTTGCAGCACAGATCATAATGAAAAGCAACAAAGTACACAAAAAGGACAAGACACATTTACTGAGTGTCAATCACGTGTCAGAGTGTGTGCATTCTAACCATCTTGTAAATACCCTACAAGCCTATAAGGGTAGGTGTTAAAATTAAATCATAAACCCATTTTATACATTAGGAAATTGAGGACAAATAAATTACCCAAGGTCACTGACTTGTTAACAAGAGGCACAGCCAGGATTTAAACGAGAAGTCTGATCACTGTGCTTTAGCTTTTTTCTATCTGTATCCCCTGCTACCAGCAACATGCCCCTAAATGATGTTTACAATGAACACCCCTATGAACTATGTCTGGCATTTATTTCCAGTTCCACCTCAGGGGTAACTGACCTCAAATTTTTAAGAAAGAGATCAATTAATAAGCCCTGGAATGTCATTTTGGGTTAAGAAATCAGAGTAAATGCTGAATCTGTATACTACAACATTTCTACATAACATAAAACCATCAGCTCAATGACAGAATGGATGTCGATTAATTCAATCCAATAGATGTTGCCTATTAAGTGCAGAAGTCAGTCCTAAGAAGTGAGAAGACATCATCTCAAAGAACATGGCTTATTTTTAACAGAGTGCTTTTCTGATAGAAAGGAGGGGGGAAAAATCTCACAAGCAGGCAGATTCATTATCCACCGTATCTCAGACTGCTGTGGTTTTATAAAACCCGATCCAGTTACTAACAGGCCTTGACCATAAAGATTCAGGGCTGCAATAACCAGGTCAGCAATGTGTTGTGTTTTTTATTTACTTATTTTTATTTTTTTTAGAAAGCAGGATTTATTGAGAGGACAGAAAAGCTCCCACAGTGGGAGAGGACCTGAGGGGGTTGCCCGTTTTTAAAACTTCTCAGCGTTTGTTGCTGTAGTTCTCGAAGGGCAAATCAGAGGGTAGCTGTGTAGCTTCTTTGTCTAAACAAAGCCTAAGAACACAACAGTGACCACGGACAGTGCTCGCATTAAGGAGAAAGCCAGGAAAACAACACTTTGTAGAGGCAGTGGACTGTGACATTAACTGTGTTATACAGAATATTGATTCATAATAAAAAGAAGAAGAAAGGTTGGGGAAATAGTCAGTAACTCCCCAGCACTCTGACAAAAGGAAAAGAAATTGCTCTATTAGCAAGATCATGTACAGGAAGAGGGATCTTAGAGTGCAAGTGGACTGTTCAATGACAAGTCAACATTTACTTAATACCTACTGGCTGCAAAGCACTGTACTAGGCTGGGTTATGCAGGTGGGTGGGGGAGTGGTTAGATACAAACAAGGAGAAAACAAGGTGTCTACCCCAATCTGGAGTTTACCTTCAAGTTGGTAGAAGAGTATAACTTGGGAAAAAATCATGACACACTCCACATAAACAGTCATTCACCGCTGACATCTTTGCTAACATTGCTAACATTAGCTAAGGACAATTCACTTGCCAGGTACTTTCAAAATGCCATCTCATTTAACCCTCACACACAAAAAATAATGTGAGGTAGGCATTGTTCTCATCTCCATTTTACAGATTATTAACCTGAATAGAAAAAGGTCCATGACTGGCTCCTGACCGAGTAGCTAATCGGTGGCAGGGCTGGGAATCTGGTGTGGCTCTGTTCAACCCCAAAGCCAATGATCTTAGCTACTAGGTTATCAAATCTCCCCAAAGCCTTCAGACACTCATGGGAGAAGGAACCCCCTGCAGGGAGTCCTGGAAGGCTTCCTTGCAGGAAGAAAGGAGATGGGCTTCCAGGCAAACTGAAGAGGAAGAGGCGAGAGCATTATGGGAGAAGGAAACGACTTCAGACAGAGGCTGGGCAATCACGTGGTAGAATGCAGCCAACACATCCAAGAACATTCACCAGTTACTCTACACGCTAGGCCCTAGGGACACAGAAATGAACAGATCAGGTATAGTCCATGTCCTCAGGAGACTCGCCATCTAGCAAAGTAGACAGGCATCTCCATCAAGGGTGGGTCTCCCAGCTAGGGACATGCTCCTGAAACCCTGGCACGATGTATGACCCTCAGCATCCATACCTGAGCCTAGAAAAAATTGAGGGTGTTTCTGTTTCCCAAATGGCATGGTGCCATACTCAATCAATAGCATACGATCAGTTTTCAATTCTGGGGCTTCACTAGTTTTGAAATTTTAATTTTTTTTCTTAAATGTGATGATACACCATTTTAAGTTATCAGAATAAAACGGGGCTTGATAAATATATTATCATCATTCTGTGTTCAATTGGCACACTAGAAAAGAAAGACGATCATGAGGCATAATCCCAGCCCTCCTCGTTCTTGCCTTCCACTCTCACCTTCCTGAGAAATTCAGCCTTAAAGCCATTAGGTAGGAAAGAGCAAGGAAGGCACCAACAATGAGTATGGGAGGGGATGCCATGGTGATCCAGAACAGGTGAAAACTAGCAGGAACCTCACTGCGTTAAGTTGGAAGGCAAAGTTTTGGTGGGAATCATGGGCTTCACGATTGAGAAACAAACACACACACGTGTGTGTGCTTGTAGCTGTGGTAGTATGCATACAGAGAGACATGCAGTCAACCCACATTATTTGTAGGTGCCGTATTTGCAAATTCATCTACTCATTAAAATTTCCTTATAACTCCAAAGTGAATATCTGGGACACTTTTGCAGTCCCTTGTGGACATGGGCTTAGCAGAGAAAAATTTGAGTTGCCCACCCTGCATGTGCCCAAGTTGAGGTTGTTTGACAACACTGCTTTCTTGTTTCGGCTCTCACATTACGAACAAGTGTCCTTTTCACAGTTTATTTAGTGCCATGTGTTTTGCATTTTCTGCCTTTTGTTGATTTCACTGTTTAAAATGGCCACTCAGCATAGAGCTGAGGCGTCGTCTAGTACTCCTAAGCATAAGAAGGCTGTGATGGGTCTTACAGAAAAAAATACATGTGACAGATAAAACTCCACTCAGGCATGAACCAGTGTTGTTGGCCCTGAGTTCAACGTTAATGAATCAATAATATACATTAAGTGATGTGTCTTTCAACAGAAACACATAAAATAAGTTTATGTATTGACTGGTTGACAAAAATGTGACCAGAGGCTTGCAGGAACCTAACCCTATGCTTTCCCTAGGAGCAATGTACTAATCCAGTATTCATAGAGACTTTATAGAACACAACTTCTGTAAGTAACAAAAATCAACTGAGTCCCCTAGCTCTGTCCACCGAGAAGGCCTGGGATGAGTAACATCAGTAGTAAAGAACACACTTAGTGCTCAGATCTTGGCTTCTAATTACCTTGCTCTGTGGAAAAATGATTGATTCTAGGGCTGGAGAGGGAAAGTAGTCTTTTCGTGTCAAAAGGTAAAGAACTATTTAACAACAATGGCGACATGTCACAACCACATAGTTTGAAAGAGTTCCAACAATTTGAACATTAAAATAATGACAGCAACAGATGACAGCTAGTTGAATGAAATACAAAACATGAGTCTACACTAATATAAATAAATAAAGAGTGAAAGTCTGACAAGAAGTCTGATGAGATAGCTAAATAGTTTCAAAGTCCCTTCTACAAAATACGTATTCATTAGAATAGGAAGAAGAATACAGAGACGAACGTTGGCCAACCCCACCTCAATCAAATGATGAAGTGGGCATCACTAGTAGGTCTGGGTTGCGCATGCATGACAGGATGCAAGAAGGAACACAGCAGCACTGCCATAATATTCCTGCTACAGATGCAGAAGCCGATGCAATAATGAAGAAAGATGCCCCCAAACTGAGGGATATGCTGCAAAATAACTAACCTTTCATCTTCAAGAGAGTCAAGGTCATGAAAGTCAAAGAAAGACGCATGAGCTGGTCCAGATGGAAGGAGATGAATGGCACACGGCAAGTACAGTGCGTGACTCTGAACTTGATCCTTTGCTACAAAGAACGTGGCCGGGACTTTTGGTGAAACTTGAATGGTGTCTTAGGATTAGATGATAGCAATTTTGATTATTGCACTGTGGTTTGTGTTTAGGAATGGCCTTTGTAGGAAATACCTGCTAAAATAAAAGTAATTGTGGGTGACTGTGCATTAGGTCAGCAACTCACAATCAGATGGTTCAGGGAACCATTCTTTGGCTGTACTTTCGGCTTTCTCTGTAAGTTTGTGATGGTTTCAAAAGCTTTTACAGGTATTTCTTAAAAGATTGTGTAACATAGAGCAGTCAGCATGACAAGGAAGAAAGCGCAGGGAGAGCATCTGTCTTTGACTCCTCATTTACCCCTGATACAACTTCCAGGGCGCCACCACAAGTAGCCCTGTTTTTGCCATCCCTCACACAGCTGCAATGCCTACAGGAATTCTCTACACTAACAGACCTTCCATCAAGCATTTCATTCCTCCTCTGACTTCTGCCCAGTGGACTGGAGGCTGTTCTGGTCAAAGTTACCCATTTCTAGTCCAAACCTGTCTGCACAAGAGTAGTTACTAGTGGGAAACCCCATCTCTCAGAACCCTCCTTCTATGCTCCCCTCCCCCAGCAGCCTCTTCTTGCTTAAATGTCATTTTCCTTGAGTTCTACTTGTCTCTCCTCCCCTCCTCCTCCACACCCCTGTCAATCTCATGTGCTCTCCTGTCATGCACGCACCAGGTCTGCAGATAGAGGTCAGACCTCTTCCCTGCTCTTCTTATCCAAGAAGATCTGCACCGTATCTCCCCAAGGTCTTTCACAGGCGTGTCAAATGCATCTAATCCCCACAAAAACTCATCCCAGCTCTTCTGCTCCCATTCTCCCCAATTTGCTTCCCCTCCCGTATCTCACTGACTCCTCGATCCATCTAGCTGCTGAAGCCAGAAATGGGAGGACATCTTTAACCCCCACTCTCTTCCACCTTCCCACACCCCATCACTGAAGGCCTGCCGATGGTCACTCCTAAGGAGCTCTAAGATCTGCGCTCTTCTTCAACTCTAGGACACTGGCATCCCTCAATGCCCGCAATAGCTTTCCAACTGGGCTCCTCACTTCTGTCCTTACTGCACTTAGCATACTCTCTACATCTCGGCCAGCACACTTGTAAAAACCCAAATCTAACTAGAGCTCACTCAGTTCAACCCTTTAAAGGATGCCATTGTTCTCGGGGGGAGAGTCTAGCCCCCTCACTAGACAGTACACGCTCTACTCATCAATCCCAACTCTCTGTCTTAAACCCTCTGCACCGACTCTGTAAAAATACTTCCTTGTCCCACAATGCTGCCAGCATTCGGCAGAATGCCTGACACTTTGTAGATGCTCAATAGATGTTTGTTAAATGAATGAATGAGTTCATTAGATGGGGGGAGATAGTGGACCAATTTAATACTTCATACAAGCTCAAATCTTCAGATATGCTGATGTATTAAACACACAATTCAAATTCCAGGCAAAGCCTTAATAAAAACGTTAGCAAGAGTTTGCACAAAATAATTGCAAGTTCGAGGTCTTTGAGGTTGAACATCAGAGAAAAAGAAGAAAAACACACTTGCTCACAGTCAAGCAGGCAGTGCTTTGCCACAGCTGGCCGTAACATGTCATAGCACGACTCAGTCCCATTACCCTTAATGTGCAGAGCCCACTGCCCATGATGTGCGAGTACACTAAGAAGGAGGAGGTGTGCGTGCACACAGACAGACACACACACACAGGCACACATGAGCAGAGAAGTGGGGAAACTGGGCCTGTTTCACCTGGGGGTCAAATAACCCCTAAGAAACAAAGACCAAACACAGCTGAACACCAAATGGGGGTCCCCTACAGCAACTCACTGGGCACTCGACAGAAGAGAAGGATCCTTTTGAACCATTTGCTTATTACTCCTTATATCTTCTCTAAAATGCCACTAAAATACAGCCATTCTGGGAGCCTCGCTAAAGAAGAGAGGCTGATAGCTTCCTAGCCCGTCAACCACTTTACTTTAGGTATCGCCGGAAGTCAAAGGAGAGATGCAGTCAAGAAAGAAAAATGCAAAGCCAACAGAATTAAGGCCATTCCAGCTTAAAATCATCACGGAAATGGAATCAGTAATCTAATTAAGAAGGTGGGGTGGTGTGGGTATGGCTGCCATCATCCTCTCAAGCCTCAGAGGGCGGTCTGACATTTGGATGACAAATAGAAAGCTACCATGACTTCTGTGACCCATGACTGCTCCGAGGCCTACTAAGCATTAAGGAGATCTTTTCCCTCGAGGAAAGGAAAAGTCTAGGAGGAAGCCAAGGATGCTCGAAGGGCAGGAGAAAGCCCCACAAGCACAGAAAGGTAGGGGTCCAAGATCACGGGCAAGAAAATGACTGCTGCAAAGAGATAAAAGTAGCCTAGTCATGTGCAAAACTCATCGGGAGGTAAGGGCTGAGGACACAGGCCCTGGTGGTGAGGATGACAGTGGTGGTGGTGATGATGTCGCCACAACACCAGCAGGGCCCACCCAGGGCACTCGCCACGTGCCAGGCCTGTGGCGAGCATTATCTCACAACAAACACGGCTAGGAGAGTGCCACTAACTCCATTCCACACAGCAGACGAAATGGAGAGAAAAGCTGACACTTGTTAAAACTTACACATCTATTGTGTGGTGTGCCCAATTTCAAAATCAATGAGATAGGAATGTGAAGTACCATTTCTCGTTATTCTAATATTATTCACTTGTGAATAAATATTGCTACCCAAATGAGAAAAGGCAGTGTGTGGTGGTCAGGAAGTTAGCCAGCAATACTGTGGTGAACAAATGCTGTGCCACTGACCTGACACAGTTTAGCACAATAAATATTTAAGTAAGGCATGATCAGGACCGTGCTTAGTCTCACAGCTCACATGGGCAAAATTAAATACTGTCTTCCAGGAATAGCTTCCACCATCACTGACCTGTTTGACTGTTAAACCACAGGTAATCCTTTCCAAGTATCATTCACAATAATTTCAACCTAGAAATAATGTTTCTTTTTAATTTTGTTTTAAGTCGGGGTCTCCCTCTGTCACCAGGCTGGAGGGCAGGGGCACAACTGCAGCTCACCACAGCCCTGACCTCCTGGGCTCAGGCAATCCCTCCACCTCAGCCTTCAGAGTAGCTGGAACTATAGCCGAGAGTCACAGCACTCAGCTAATATATATTGTTTTTTTGTAGAGATAAGGTTTTGCTAGGCCGGTCTCGAACTCTTCAGCTCAAGGGATTCTCCTGTCTTGGCCACCCAAAGTGCTGGGATCGCAGGCATAAACCACTGGACCTGGCCCTAAAAAGGATCTTTTGGAAATGGCAAATATTGCCTTCCTGGCTTCTCAAAGTCAACAGGAGCTATTAAGTAATACCAGTTAATGTTGACGGTGGTATAACACCAGCTATTATTCCCTCTAGGTAAGTCTATCAGAATGCATCCCATGTGTCTAAGGAAGGGAACCTCTGATACTCTGCCCTTAATGCCTTCAAAAGCATGTATATCCAAAGAGGCACTCTGCGAAGTTGGAAACAGCAGCAAACATTGCAGACCGGTTCACTTGTGGCATAGAGAGGCTGCAGACCTAAACAGTATACACTGCCCAGGCCCCTTTGCTGCCATGGTGCCCAACAAGACTCAGGCACACCAACGAGGCGCACTCACGGGTGACTTTGACTGGAACTGAGTTGGGGGAAGAAAGGCAGAGCTCAAGGGCATCCGTGAGAAGCACGACCCCTCCACGGATGAGGTGGGATGCCAGACCAGCAGCTCAAGTCCCGTTTCCCCCACTCAACAGCTGCCCACCGCAGCCACCGCAGCAACTCTCCTGATCCTGGCAGGAGAAAAAATGGTCCCGGGGGTAGGGAGGATCCTGGAAGCTCAGGCTAAAGTCTATTCCTCTAAAACCTCCAAGGATTCTGGAAGCACTAGTCCCTTGAATAATTCTACTTCAGCTTCCATTCCCTGGAGTAGATTCTGTGTCCAATACAAGAAATGTGAACAATAATAAGAAGCTTGTTGCTTTTACTAGTTTATTAAATTTGTAAAATATTAGGTATAAAATACTGAGCTACAAAGGATAAAGAATTTATTTTAATCATATTTTAGTATAATACCATTTGGGCTAGGATAATTCATATAAACTATAGTATCATCTGATTTTATAAACCTAAACCCACACTGTAATTCACCTCATTCATAAACATGAGATAACTTGACCTACTTTCTAATATATTCAGCTCCCTCTTGTCTGCATTAATCTGCAGTGACATTTTAAAAGTTGCTCTAATAATTTCCATTATATGAAAATGCACTTTTCATTTACATCATCTTTGATTTTCCTCCTATAAACAAAATACTGTTTTCTCAACAGCCTGCAAATGTAGTAAGAAAAAAGGCATGCAAGCCAGCTGATACAAAAGGCTCACCTTTCAGTGGGTTTGAGATTGGGTTTCGTGATGGGGGAAGAGGTGGGAAGAGGAAGAGGAGGCGAAGAATGAGACAATTTTGCCCTAAGTCCAGAAGATGATGGCTTTGGTTGTCTCTGTGTATAATCTGTGGAAAGCTACAGAACACAGCTTTCAGAGACACACGTAAATTCCAAGCCAAACAATATCACGAGCTCCATGCTTCTCATTAGTTCTCCAAACTCACATGATAAAGAAAAAAATAAATCTACTGTCCATTCCCACAGCCTCCTTCCAACCACACCCACGCTGCATCCTGAGCCTGGGCTCCTTCCCTCTGAAGCCAGCCCTCTTTAATACACTGGCCAGAACCCTTTGGAGCAGGCCTCTCCTATACTCAAGAAGGTTATGTTGCTCCCACATGCAACAAAACAGAGGTTGACAAACTGTGACCCACAAGCTAAGAACGGTTTTTTACATTTTTAGATGGTTACAGGAAAAAAAATGAATTCTATTTCACAATACCTGAAAATTATATGAAATTCAAATTTCAGTGTCCATAAATCCAGCTTTGTTGGAACACAGCCACACTCATTTATGAATTGCTCACGGCTGCTTTTTGTGTTCCAACAGCAGAGTTAAATAGTTGCAACAGAGACAATAGCTGAAAATATCTGTACTCTAGACCTTTACCAGAAAAGATTGCTGACCCCTGGCCTGAAATATAAAACCCATTGGCCTGACAATACAGGTCCTCAAAATCTGGCTCTCACTGACCCTCCTCTAAGCCTTATTTACTGCTATTTGAAGACTGCTCCACTGAAACACTCTATTCCTCCCAAGCCTTGCTTTCCTCCCCTTTCTGGCTCCAAAGCTCTGTTTAATCCCAACAGTCTGTAGATATCCTTCTTTCTCTTCATATAAGGAGTCACATCATATATACCTTTAACTTCCATGAGGTTAAACAAGGAAAATGATTTTAAGAGCATCCAGGCTATGCTCCACAGAACTATTTGTAACAGTGAGAGATAGAAACCACCCAAATGTCTCCCAAGAGGGCACAGGTTGAGTGAGGCAGAGCAAACCCACCAGATGGAGGAAGATGCAGCTGCACAGAGGAGTACGGTCTCTTATCCCTCCATGGTCCTATGGACTAAGAACCGGGAGGGTAAATGAAAACAGCAGAGTAGAGAAACATGCACACAGCATGCTCCTATCTATCTAAGAGAGAAGGGAGACGCAGATACCAGAGTATGCACACATATGCACATAAATGTTAAAACAAGGAGAAACCATCATTTCCTCAGTTGCTACGTACGGGGTAGGAGGAAGCAGGATGGAGAGATTACTGGGATAAAAGCAAACACCTCTTGCTACAGAGTGAATGACTGTTGTCTTCTGAAACGTAGATGCTGAAATCTAATCCCCAATGTGGCAGAATTTGGAGGTGGAGGCTTTGGGAGGTGACTAGGTCATGGGGTTCCGCTCTCCTGGGATTAGGGCCTCTATAAAGAGTCCTCCCAAGATCTGCCTTGCCTCTTCTGTCTGTAAGGACACCGCAGAAGGCTCCATCTGTAAACCAGGAAGTGTACCCTCACTAGATGCTGAATCCGCCTGCGCCTTGATTTCAGATTTCTCAGCCACCAAAACTGTGAGAAATAGATTCCTAATGTTGATGGGCTAGTGTATCTGTGTTACAGCACCAGAATGGACTATGGACTAAGACACCTTTGGAATGAGCTTTCTCTTATAGATGAGAGGTTGGAACCATAACAATATTGTACATAATCATTTAAAAATTAAATTGAAAAAAGGAATCTCCAAAAACAGAAAATGAAACCAATGAGCCTATGTATCCACTTAGTGGCACAATCACACAGAGATTTATTCCAAATATCTTTCAAATATAGACGGTTATGTATGTAGCATGACATAAAGCAGATGAAAAGATATGATGGTATCACAGAGAACTGGATCTGGGACGTGGATAAAAGGCCATAGATATCAAATTGATGAAGCTAAGTACAAAATTATATACCTGAATTGTACTTTGAAAGCATCTGTATGAACTACAAATAATCTACACACACACACACACACACACACACACACACACACACACACACACACACACACGCACCCTAGTTTTATCAACTGAAAAGATCCACAATCATAAATTCAGTAGCAATAAATGTGCTTAGTTTCTATATCGTGCCTTCTAAAAACTTAAGGGAATGAGAGATACTTGAAGAAGTAGCAGGTTCAGGTCTCGGGTATGAAGTGAGTAAGACAAGCCCGTAACATTTTATCACACCAGGGAGTATACAAAAATTACATGAGTCATGGCAGAGTGACTCGTGGGCCAATTTGAATTAGCTTCCATTGGCCAAATATGGGACAATTTGACATCAATAAACATACATTTGTACTATAAAAAGAAGAAATAAATAAAACCGAAATGATCACGTGTGGATGTTCCTGTTAGGGAACCAACTCATGGCTTTGAAAATAAAATAACATATCAAGCATTTCTCCTGACTTTCCTAGATGAACCTCAGAGTAAATAAATAACTGATAAGAGTAAGTATCTCTTTATATAAGTATTCCAATATATAAGCAAGGTAGAAATGACAGAATTAGAATATTACTATTTTATAATCACTAATGAATTAAACAATATAAGCAGTGATCATCAATGCCCAATAATAAAAAGAGAGGTCACTATATATTTCTTTATAAAGATATGCAGCTTGCCCATGACATATTCTTGCCAAAAACAAACAAAATAAAAAATATTCCCCAAGAGATCTGAATCTGACCAAACTTCAAGATTTAACCAACAAATCACAGAAAAGACAGGAAACAGAAGGCCATGCTAAATGGCACAATGTAGAAGCAATCATCAAAATCCAGGTTACAGAAAATTCTAAGGCAGTGTTTCTCTAGTGATATTTTGGGCCAGGTAATTTTTTGTCACGGAGGCTGCCCTATGTATACTGCAGGATGTTTAGCAGCACCCTAGCAGTTTACCATGGCCTCTACCTTCTAGATGCCAGCAGCACCTCCCGGTTGTGAGAACCAAAAATGTCCCCAGACATTGCCAATGGCCTGAGATGAGGAAGAAGGAACATTCATTCCCGTTTGAGAATCTCTGCTCTAAAAATCTAACAACCCAGTTTTTTCAATAAATAAGTTGCAAGGGAAGGAAAAGTGGGGAAGATAAGAGGAAACCTACAGATTAAATGGGGATTAGAGACATACTAACCAACTGCAATAAATAAGACTTATCTGATAACTTGAGCATTTTTGGTGCGATAAGGTAATGTAGATAAGGATTTTTTTATTTTTAAATAGATGAGGTCTCACTAGGTTGACCAGGCTGGTCTTGAACTCCTGGTCTCAAGCATTCCTCCCGCCTCACCTTCTCAATGTGCTGGGATTATAGATATGAGCCACCATTCCAGGCCAAATTTTTTTTTCTTCTTTTTTTGTTTTTTCTTGGGAGGACAAGGTCTCGTTCTGTCACCCAGGCTGGAGTGTAGCAGCACGATCATAGCTCACTGCAACCTTGAACTCCTGGGCTCAAGGAATCTTCCTGCCTCAGCCTCATGGATAGCTGGGACCAAAGGCACACACCACAACACCTGGCTGATTTTTAAATTTTTTTGTAGCGATAAAAGGAATTTTTTAAGTCCTATCTATTAAACACATATACTGAAATAGTGACAGGAAATAACAAGATAAAGATTTTTTTTCAAAGTAATGGGTGTGGAGAGGAAAGGGGACGGATGAAATGAATCCTGCTAGAAATTAATCATCATTGAACCTAGATGATAAGCATATAGTTCACTATAAAATTTTCTTCACTTAAGAATTCGTTTGAAAGTTTCCATTTTAAAAAGTCTAAATAAATAATAACTCTGGTGGGCAGTTCCCCTCCCATCCTTTCCTTGAGCATGTAAGCCCAGAGAGCCCAGGGGAGGGAACAGAAGAAGGCATCATTCCCTGCACTTGCTCAGCTGCTTAGCACCTATGGGGACCCTACCTTGACCTGAGCATGAGTCTACGGTTACAACATGACCCTTCACCTTAGAGGCCGGCTGTTCCAAAGCCGGAGAAAAGTCTGTTTGTTAGACTAACTGAGAGAATACTGGCCTCTAAGTGGCATGTTCCTGAGGGGTCTTCAAGAGCAATTTTGTTGAAGAGAGGTTTTTGTCTAATGTGCTGAATTTTAAGGTGAACCACACCAAACTCGATTCATCCTGGAGGGAGCCCCAGCTCCTGGCCAAGTTCCATGAGTCGCCGCCCTGTGTGCCCTGGGCAGCCCATTGCAGGACTTTGATCTAGGTGAGGAAAAAATAAACTTCCATCTAGGCTAACCCACAGTGGTTAGCCTAGAGAAGCCCTACTTTCTCTTGGAAACTCACTCCACCCCACTGGAAACATTCCCTTCTTCCTCTGAACTTTCTTTCTGTTCATTTGTCACTTACCACAGCCCCCTCTGATGGCAGTGTTTTTGAAAACATGTAAACAAAACAGAACCACACCCAAGTCACTGTGTCCTCCGCGGCTAACTTTTATTTCCTTCCTAGTGAAGGGTACTGAATCTGCTTCCTCGGAATCCAGACTTCTGGGAAGAGTGGCCAACAGGGAGAACAAGTCCTCTCGCTCACATTTTCTCTGCTCACCCTGACTCCGACTGCTCCGTGACTGCGTCAGCTTTTCCAGAGGGATGGCAGAGCAGCCAAGCATCCAGGACACCCCGGAGTCCCGAACCCTGGGCTTCATCCCTTAGAGGTAAATAAACTGAAGAATATGTAATGTATTTGGGGAATAATTTGGATTAAGAAATAAAGGCTTTTAAACTTCATTTATTTCCCTCTCTTGATGAAGGGCTGGGGTCTGCCCCAGATTTAAGTCTTCCATATAGATTTGTCCCCCAAATCACATTTATCCAAGTTTCACTGGACATGTATAACTGTGAAGATTAATGAGCTTTGTGTAACTGAGCCAAAACTGTCTCGTGCACATTATAATTCTATTTGTTCAGCACTCTATCCTATCCTTATAATCAATAAAAAAAAATCAAGTCAGAATTAGGTGATTTCAAGTTGATAGTAACCTTGGACTACTTGTCACTAACAAATGAAAATGTGTGACATCACCCTTGGTCATCACTGCAACAAGGTCAACCCTGACTCCGATTCCTTAAGAATGGACCTCACTAAGGCTAAATATCTCGTCCATAAATAAATGGGGGACCAGTACTAAAGAGGCTCCTTTTGTTCAATTCCTGTTTGGTGGCATAAACATAATATGTCAAGACCGTTTGGAAAATAAGCATATTTGCCCTGAAAAAGCATATGCCAATGCTGCCATCTTGACCTCACAGAGAGGTAACAAAGAGGAACTCCACCCGTAGCCACCCACTCCTCAATGTGCTATTCAAGTGGAAAGCAGAGAAAAACTCATTGGCAACACGTTTGACTCCTGGTTCCACTGTCAAAGCTTCACCTGGGATCTGCACAGCCCAGGGGGCACACAGCCCGGAGTGAGAAGAGGGGACACTGACACAGCATGAAGGACTCATCTCCCCAGGGTACCTGAGATCCATCCTGTCACTATCACAGCAGGCAATTCACCAAATACACTATACAAAGATTTATTTGGACGACTGCATTCATGAGAGAAAATGAAAGTGCTAAAAGTCAAACTTGATCATCTTTCCAATCGTTCTTCCAAAATCACCACAAAAATATATCATGTAGTAAAATAACCAAATTTCCTGACTCGCACACACACACTTCAGGCAATAAGAAAACAGTCAATATAATGACAGCCACTGATGACTTTTCCCCTTTACCAGCATGCTCGGGTATGAGGCCCTATTTCCCACTTCAAATTCACTGAGAGAACATTCAGTAGAGAAGGACAGTCTCACATCCAAGTACAGGAGATGCTTCATAAGGAGCTCCTGGCCACAGGGCACACCCACAGCAAGGATGATGAGGCTGGGAATTAAACTGAGCTGACTCTGACTTTCTGGACACAAGAGAGAGGTCTGTGGAGGAAAGTGTCCAAGACATGCTAGAGACAGAGAAGACTTTTCCAAACCATGAAGCACAGCTGGTCACCATGCCCATCTCGCTCCAGGATCCAAAAAAGCACTTCCCATGAAAAGTCTCAAAAGTTACTTAGTCAGGTACAGTGGCTCATGCCTGTCACGTCAGCACTTTGGGAGGCAGAGGCAAGAGGGTTGCCTGAGCCTAGGGGTTCAAGACCAGCCTGGGCAACATGGCGAGTCCTCATCTCGACAATAAATCAAAAAATTAGCCAGGTGTGGTGGCACACACCTGTGGTTCCAGCTACTTGGAAGGCTGAGGTGGAAAGATCACCTGAGCCCACCAGGCCGAGGGTACAGTGGTCGTGAGCATGCCACTGCACTCCAGCCTGGGTGACAGAGTAAGACTCCAACTCAAAACAAAAAGTTCTCTATAAAAAATCAAAAAATTAGCTGGGCGTGGTAGCATGCACCTGTAGTTCCAGCTACTCGGAAGGCTGAGGCGGAAGAATCGCCGGAGCCCAGCAGGTCGAGGCTGCGGTGGCCCGGAGCAGCCACTGCACTCCAGTCTGGGCGACAGAGTGAGACTCCAACTCAAAAAAAAAAAAAAAAAAGTTACCCACCCAGGTCTGACTTCTCTATGTGTGAAAAATCAATGACAACATCTGTTTTACAAGGCTGGAATAAGGATTTTAAGAGACACCAGGCCTCAAGTACATAGGTGCCTAACACATCAGGTCAATAAATGATGGAGAACTATAATGATCAAGCTACTGCACCTTTAAAGACACCACAGACTGAGCTGATTTTCTAATATATGTTGGAACATGTCTAATCCAAAAATCCAAAATCTGAAATTTTTTGAGTGCCAACATGAAACCACAAGTGGTGACGGGGTGGCAGTCAACACATAGTCAAAACTTTGTTTCATGCACAAAATATTAACAATATTGTGTAAAAGAACGCTCAGGCTATGTGTATCAGGTGTATACCAAACATAAATGCATTCCCTGTATAGACCTGAGTCCCATCCCCAAGATATCTCCTTATGTGTTTGCAAATATTTCAAAATTCCAAATCTGAAGCACTCCTGGTCCCCAGCATTTTGGATAAGGGCCACTCAACCTGTCATAGTCAAGAGCTTTCCTGGGCCACCAACACTTGCTTAGAGCTATGCAGTACACCTAGGGCTTAAATCATCTTGACTAAAAAAGGAGGACTCTGGGAGTGAGACCTGCAGAGACAAAGGGGCTCCTAGGAGAGACGGGATGACTGAGAATCTAGAAGAACGTGAGGCTACCTTCAAGACAGTTGGGGTGGTGTTCACAGGAGAGGCCATTAAACCTCCTCCACTGAGGGGCCATGGTGTGAGGACATCAGGCTCCTAGAGGGAGAACTAGAACCCCACCACACGATCAGGCTCTGGTGGGAACAGCATCTACTTAAATGTAATAGGGAAAATGCTGCTTACTGGTTATTCATATTCAGAATCTACAGACAAATAATGGAAGCCCTTACATAGAAGAAAGAACAGAATATAGGTAGGACCAGCCCTGGGATTATAAAATTAAAGGTTCAGCTGCCCAAAATGGAGCAGTTGGATGGGGAGTATGTTGACAGCAGACCATCATGTCTAGGAGACAGAACCAGAAGCAGAGGCTGTGTGTGTCATCTGAGGATGCAGAGGGGATTGGGAGGACTGAAAACACAAATCGGCTGCAGGGAGGAAGGGAGAGGAGGATGCTCAGAGTGAGCTCACGATGGGATTGGCGGTCACAACAAGACACAAGAAACAGCCTTGAAGCCGGATAAAGGGAGAATCGGAGCCGCAGCGTCATATTGACATAAGTAGGAGTCACCACAAAGAAGCAATTAGGATCGACAGGAAAAAAGAGGTTGCTCTGAGAAGCAGGACTCAGTGAAGGAGAGGTAAGGAAAGGCATGGCTGGCTCTTCATTAGACGCTGCTCTGTAGCATTTCTTATTTTTAGCTCTTTACATGCAGCGCTTAGACAAATTATGTAGTTGTCTTTTAATTTACTAGTTGACAAATAAAAATTATACAGATCACATACATGTGATTTAAAAATATGTACATGCTGTGGAATGGTTAACTCAAGCTATTTAACATGTACATTACCTCACATACTCAGCTTTTGTGGTAAGAACACTTACAATCTGCTCTCTTAGTAATTTTCAAGAATATGATACATTGTTATTAACTACAGTCACCATGTAGTAAAAAAGATCTCTTGAATTTATTCCTGCTGTCTAACTGAAATTTTGTATCCTTTGAAAGTTTCCCCTGCCCCCAGTAACCACCATTTTACTCTCTTACTTTTATGAGCTCAACTTTTTGGGATTCCACGTGTAAGTGAGAAAGTGTGATATTTGTCTTTGTGTGCCTGGCTTATTTCACTTAAAATGATATTCTCCAGATTCATTCATGCTATCACAAATGATAGATTTCCTTCTTTAATGTGTGTATGTAACATTTTTCATTCAGCCCTTTGTTGACAAACATTTAGGTTGATTCCATATCTTGGCTATTGTAAATAGCCACAATGAACATGAGAGCACAGGTATCTCTCCAACCCAGGAGCTTCACTTTCTTTGGTTATATATCCACTAGCAAGATTGTTGGATCTATGCTTAATTTTTTGAAGATTCCCATAGTTCTCCATAATGTCTGTACTAATTTGCATTCCCTCCAACAGTGCACTAGCGTTCCCCTTCCACCTTTCCACACCCTTTCTGACACCTGCTGTCATTCATCTTTTACATGACACTGATAGCCATTCTAACAGGCGTTATCTCACTGTGGTTTTCATTTTTCATTTCTCTTTAATGAGTGATTCCAAGGATATTTTCATATGCCTGCTGGTCATTTGTACATCTCTTTTGAGAAATGTCCGTTTGGATCCATCGCTCACATTAATCGGGTAGTTTTCATACTATTGAGTTGCTTGAGTTCTTCACATATTTTACATATTAACCCCTTAGCAGATGTAGGGTTTGCAGGTATTTCCTCCCACTCTGTAGGTTGTCTCTTCACTTTATTCACTGTTTCCTTTGCTGTGCAAAAACTTTATAGTGTGATGTAATTCTATTTGTCTATTTTTGCTTTGGGATTCAGATTCCAAAAACACTGCCCAGACCAATGTCATGGAGCTTTTCTCCTATGTTTTCTTTTAACCATTTTAGAGTTTCAGATCTTACATTTAAATGTTTAATCCATTTTAAGTTTATTTTTATATGAATATGGATATCCATATCACATATGTATAGCCAATTATTCCAAAATCATTTATTAAAGAGACAATCCTTTTCCATGTGTGTTCTTGGCACCTTTGTCAAAAAAAAAAAGATCAATGGACTGTAACTGTATGGATTTATTTCTGGGCCCTTTATTCTGTTCCACTGGTCTATTTTTACTCTTGTATCACGCTGTTTTGACTACTATAGCTTTGTAGTATATTTTGAAGTCAGGTAGTATGATGGCCCCAGATTTGTTCTTTTTGCTCAAGATTGCTTTGACTACTTGGGGCATTTGTGATTCCATATGAGTGTTTTCTATTGTAGCCATTTGCATACAACATTATGACTTAAAATTTTGTAAATAATCAAAATACTAAGACCATTGTTCACAGATCATACGACCATTGTTTAGATGCCAGAAGAATTTTCCTCAATTTTTACTAGGCTTTATAATGGTGAGTTGAGACCACTGCAGCTAGCCTTACAGGGCGTTTGCTTTATTTTAATCACAAGTAATGTCTATATTTTATAAGTGGTCTAATTATTTTATAGATTTGGAAAAGTGTCCAATTCTGATTTGTTGTAAAACAGAATACAATGGCTTCGATGACCATTTCAGATCTTTAGAACATGGGATTTCACAGCTAAAAAAGAAGAGTAATTATTTTAAGAGGCTCAAGTTCTATAATAGAATATTCAAATGCAGGCAAACATATTCCAGTGTAATTGAGTCCATGAAATCTAATCAGGTCTTAGAAAAGGCTCAAATTTTGAGTTCTCCAGGAGGGCTTTTTAACGTGGAAAGAAATTGACTGATGAACTAATTAGCCGAAAACCTCAAGGAAACAGGACATCCTATTATACCGAGGATTAGTGAGTTTAATAATGAAAAACAGCCTGAAATTGCTATTATTGTTGTTCTGAAACATTTACCAAGTACCAGCAGCAGAGTGAGGATCTCAGCACAGGACCAGGGGCCCGATCAACCAACGCTGAGTAGGGATCTCGGGCACTCGGCGGCCTGCAGGTGGGAGGATAGGTGACGGTGCCCACAACCCTCCAGCACAACCAGAGAAATCTGCTAGTGGAGGATGGCAGGGAGACAAAAGTGCACAACAACTTTCATTTTTAATGAAGTAAAAGAAGCACAGGAACAACTCATCTCTACTGATGTCATAGCCCTTAAGCGGCTGGTTCAGAATGCCAGACAGCCACGAAGAGCCTGCTTTGAAATACACAGTTTCAACATCGTACCTAAATAGCAGTGAGAACTAAAAATTCCCAGAGAGCCAAAAACAATGTTTTCCATTGAAAATAGATTTTAAAATATTTTTTTTACAAGCCTGTAGGGAACACAGAGATAAGTTCAGACTACCGCACTTATTCTCAAATCTAAAATATAACATAAGACATGATGTAAAACAACAAAATGAAGCATTTACTGCCCTCCATCTCTCAATCTCTCTCTCCTCCTCATACACACAAATAAAAGCACATGCAGGTAACTCTTTAAAGCATCATGTTGATTCCTGCAAAGCATGACTGTCTCAGACTCTTAATTGTTCATCCCTACAAGGCCTCATCCAGAATGCCCTGGCTTTCTGTGAGGCTCCAGAACATGATGGATTGGTTACATTATTCATTCATTAAATTGTATTCAGACATAGACGGGTCCAGATCCCTTAAAGCAATTCTCCCTTCTCTGGTTTATGTCAAAATAAAAGCTCTTGCTAACCATTACTTATGAATTTATACATTTTCAGAAATGTCGGGCTTCCAGGTCATCTCTCATAGTCCTATACACTTAAGACAAATGTTTCTGTTGTTGTCTGATACAGCCTTCCCCCACCCCAAAAGCAGAGAATAAGTATTCCTGGACAGAAGCAATCAAGCTGAAGCATACCAATCAGGCTGTAAAGCAAGAGTTGACGGAACAGAAAACAACCAGGTAAGTCTGTCAAATTTCATTTACGGTTTCCAGAACAAAGAAATGCTAAAATGAATGAAAGCAAAAAAATCATTGAGGGAGCAATTCCAAAGGACGGAACCACCATACTTCAGTCAATGCAGACAACATATGTCTCCGGACTTCCAGAAGCAGCCAGGACTGTGCAGGCTTCTTGGAATACCTGTTGCTGCACCTTGCTCACATTTTTTTTTTTTTTTTTGGGTTAGAGTCTCACTCTGTCACTCAGACTAGAGTGCAGTGGCCGCTCCCGGCCACCGCAGCCTCTACCTGCTGGGCTCCGGCGATCCTTCCGCCTCAGCCTTCCAAGTAGCTGGAACTACAGGCGTGCGCTACCATGCCTGGCTAATTTTTGATTTATTGTAGAGATGAGGTCTTGCCAAGTTGCTCAGGCGGGTCTCAAGCCCACGGGCTCAAGCAATCCACTCACTTCGGCCTCCCAAAGCACTGGGATTACTGGTTGAGCCACCGAGTCCGGCCCCTCACATAATTTTATTGTGCTAATAATTCAATCCATTATTCCCTCTGGGCTCCACCTACCCTACTCCTTACACACATCTCTATATCCCAAAAAGAAGAATGGTTTTCCATTCTCTACAGACGGCCTAAGAATCCACCTGGAACACTCCTTTCAGACCTGAAATCTTGGGAAAGGCATAGACCTGATGTGTTTCCTGCCTACTGTGCCCCAGGCCCTTAAGTCAGACCAGACCACCTGGCACCCTGGGTGGGTCCTCAAAGGGCAACATCCACCCCAGGATGCCCCACATGACACTCCTGGCAGGAAAGCTCTTCCCTATCCTGAAGCACATCTGATCAGAGTTCCTTAGCTAGGAGCTCTGAGCGGCACCCTTGACCTCCAGCCCACACTGAGCTCCTCACACTTGGGGTTTACACTGGTCTCCCTGAATTGTCTCACCCTTGGATCTCAGTATCCCCACCCGCCTGGGAGGTACTCATCTATCCAACACCACCTGGCCAGAGGCTGCCCTACAATGGCAGGAAGGGAGGACTCTGTGCCTTCCATCAAGCTACTTACAACACTGCCAACTTTTTGTTTCTTACCTTGTTCACAAGATGACTCACAGCTAAATGTAATGCTCACATACAGAAGCCATTTTCACTTGGGATTCCCAACAGAACAGTGCTTTCTCTTCCATCTGACCTCTGACCTCTCTAGTTAGACCACACTAGCTGTCACAGCATTTTCTAAAACTAGACAATGTACAAGTTAAGTATATTTTTTTTCCTGCTTCAGAGGAATGATGCCATTTTAAGGGTGGAAGAGCCCTGAGCAGGCACCCCAATATTTCCCAAATCCTACTCTCAGACCAATTCTGGTTAGTATGTGACTGACAGTCACTGGTCTGCAGAGAAATGAGGACGAGGAAGGCGATGAAGAGCTTCTTCATAATGCTAAATACATGCTATCTAAAGATAAAATTATGGCATTCCTATCTTTCCATATTAAAATAGTTCCTCCTCGGCCAGAAGCAATGGCTCAAACCTGTAATCCCAGTACTTTGGGAGGCTGAGGCAAGAGGATTGCCTAAGATCAGGGACTTGAGACCAACCTGAGCAATTTGGCAAGTCCTCATGTCTACAATAAATAAAAAAATTAGCCAGGTGTGGTAGCACGCACCTATAGTTCCAGCTTCTTGGAAGGCTGAGGCAAAAGGATCACCTGAGCCCAGCAGGTTAAGGCTGCAGTGACCATAAGCCCAGCAGGTCGAGGCTGTGGTGGCTCTGAGCGTGCCACTGTACTCCAACCTGGGTGACATAATGATTCCAACTCAAAAAAATAAAAATAAAAAAATAGCCAGGCTCGGTGGCTCAGCCTGTAATCCCGTGCCTTTGGGAGGCTGAGGTGAGTGGATTGCCTGAGCCCGTGGGTTCGAGACCTGCCTGGGCAGGCGACATCTCATCTCTACAATAAATCAAAAAATTAGCTGGGTGTGGTAGCGCGCGCCTATAATTCCGGCTACTCAGAAGGCTGAGGCGGAAGGATCTCTGGAGCCCAGCAGGTTGAGGCTGCGGTGGCCGGGAGCAGCCACTGTACTCCAGTCTGTGTGATAGAGTGAGACTCCAACTCGAAAATAAATAAATAAATAAATAAATAAATAAATAGGCTGGGGACAGTGGCTCAAGGCTATAATCCCAGCACTTTGGGAGGCCAAAGCAAGAGGATTATCTGAGCCTGCAGGTTCAAGACCAGTCTGGACAACATGGTGAGATCTCGTCTCCACAATAAAAATTAAAAAATGAGCCAGGTGTGGTAGTACATGCCTATAGTTCCAGCTACTTGGAAGGCTGAGGCGATAGGATCGCTGGAGCCCAGCAGGTTGACACTGTGGTGGCTGTAAATATGCCACTGCACTCCAGCCTGGGCAACAGAGTGGAACTCCAACTCAAAAATAAAAATAAAAATAATAAAATGAAATAAAATAAAATAGTTCCTCTTTCATGAAATTATGTGAGCAGATGGTAGATCTTTTATTATTAAAAAATTCCCAGCCGGGCTCGGTGGCTCAGCCTGTAATCCCACGCCTTTGGGAGGCTGAGGTGAATGGATTGCCTGAGCCTGCGGGTTCGAGACCCGCCTGGGCAGGTGAGGCCTCATCTCTACAATAAATCAAAAAATCAGCCAGGCATGGTAGCGTATGCCTATAATTCTGGCTACTTGGAAGGCTGAGGCGGAAGGATCGCCGGAGCCCAGCAGGTCGAGGCTGCGGTGGCCGGGAGCGGCCACTGTACTCCAGTCTGGGCGACAGAGTGAGATTCCAACTCAAAAAAAAAAAATTCCCAATAGAAGAACAGAATGTAAAGACATAGTGAGCCCCCACCCACCTATCCAGCTTTTACAATCATCAACCTTATTGACACACAGCCAACAAGTATATTTAAAATGGGTCCTGACAGTTTGTTTTCCTGGTCCACAAAATCTACAAGTATAGAAATAACTAGGCTAAGCCAACCCACACATTTTTACAAATGAAGACAAGGAGACAGAGATGAACTAACCTATCCTTAGTTGTGCGGCTAGTCAGGAACAGAACTGAAACATCCGGGTGTGCCCTATACAATTATCGAGGGCACGCACATAAACCTTGTCAACACCAACCTAGGCATACTCAAGGCCTGCAGAAGAGCCCTGCATCTCTACCAGCGTCCTTCATATGCAAAACTTGTGATCATACAGTCCCACCAGGACAACCAAAGGGGGAACCAATAATCTATAACCAAAGTTTACTTTGTCTCATGCTAGAGTAATTAATTGTCTCTCAACCCTTGGGGAGAGAGGGCAGGGCATCTAGGAATCCACATGCAGTTTCAGTTCCAAGGATATTGGAAGTTTCACCCCCTCCCAAAAGATGTATGAAGCAAACAGGCATGAACAAATGAGAATTCATGCTATAAGGTCCAATATGGTCACAAATCAGCTACTCATCCCTTCTTCTCTCAAAGCCACCAAACTGCAAGGGGGGAAAAAATCAGACAGCAGTGGGAGCATTCAGACCAGACCTCTCCATACCTGCCTCACAGAATCACAGTGACCAGCAAATGAGAGGTGTAAGAGACAACATTGTAGCATGTTGTAAAACTAAGCCAGTGCAAGAGGATGGTCAATGGGGAAGAATAAAGTATCCTTTGTAAAGGACTCACCTTAAATTCTGTTTCTGTAAAGAGTCGATTTCCCTGAAGATACCCTGAAGCATGTAAGAAGCCTCCAGCAGCAATACCTAAAATAATAATAAAGATCATTGGAATCAAGTCATGTTTTTGAAAAAGAAGTTCAACCTATACATTTGGTCATTTCCCCCACACTAAGCATGAAAGGAAATGACTCAGGAAACAATGCATTTCCGCCACAACACATGGGCTGGGGATTTTCTCTGCCAACAGGGAATTGAGGTCCCAAGACACTTATTTTAAAGACCAAAATTATGTTACTGTTGGCAAAGAGACAAAACACATGTTCTTCTTCCCTGTGGTAGGAATGCTTTAATGGCTTTGAATTTAAACAAAACCCAAATACATGCATCCCTCTCTCTGTCCCCTCCCCTTTATGTCTAAAACAAAAATCCCAGGCATTGCACTCTGATTCTTTTTAAATTAGTTTACAGGGGCTGCTTTTGTCTTGTTCGTTTTTTTTTTCCTACTTAATTCCCCTTACATGGCTGTAAAGTGGTCCCTCCTAGCTTCCTCGCTTCCCCTATGGCTCCCAGTTCACTGAGGCGCTGAGAACTTTCTCCATGGAAACACAATTTGAAGCAGAAAAGCACCAAAATCAATTGTGGAAATCAACAGAATGGCCTCACCACAATTAACAAACAGGCATCTGCGTAAGAACATACATATGGTTCAACAAGACAGAATAAACATCCAGACACAGAACCGAGGATTCATATGTTAAAACAGACCCAAGTTGGTGTAATCATATCTGGGTAGGTATGAGAGACTATTTAACAAATGGTGTTGGTGAGCTACTTAAGGAGAAGAAAAACCCAGATCTCTCCCTCCCTACTTGTGAAAAAATAATCTCAAAATAGAATCAAATGATACTAGAATAATTTGCACTATACTACAGAGATAGAAAAGATCTTTTTAAGAATGACACCAAAACATGAAACTATAAAGGACTGAGACATTTGACTGGCTAATCTAACATTTTTGAATGGCAAAAATAAATCAAAAAATTAAAAAAAATGATACGTTCGTCAAAAAAATAAAATGAGAAACTTGCAAAAATATCGACGTGAGACTTTTATAAAAGGCTGCTATCCTTCCTTTACAACATATCTTTGTTATGGTTTGGATGTCTGTCCTTTCAATTCTCATGCTGACATTTGATCCCAGTGTTTGAAGTGGAGCCTGATGGGAGATGTTTGGGTCCTGGGGCAGATCCCTTATTAATAGATTAACGCCTTCCCTGGGGTGAGTGAGTTCTCACTCCATTAGTGCCCATGGGAGCCAGTTGTTGAAAAGAACCTCCGCCATTTTACCAACATTCGTGCCCTCGTGTGTGCTTAGTGAAGACTGCATGGGGCGTGTTCCTCATCATTTGCTCCCATTCATTCCCAAGGGCCACTTCACCCCTGCCTTTGGGTTCCTAAGACACTCCTGTACCCTTGTTATAAGTCTCCTTTTTCACTTCAGCTAGCTAGAATGAGTTTACTACTTGTGATCGAAAGAATCCTATTTAATGCAGTGCTTCTTTTTATTTTCCGTCTTCTCAATTGTCCCATGACATTTGGAAGCAGAGTGATAAATCCTGTAATCATATGAATAAAGATTTATCATACACAATTTCAACAAATGTTGATGTACTACCACTAAAGTAACTGAAGAAGTTCAAAACCACTATAAAAACAGGAAAAAAAAAAAAAAACTCTTTTAAGAGACAGGTAGATTCACTCCTGACTAACAAGGGAATTGATGAAGAGACTATTTGAAGAAGAATAAAAACAAAGGAGACAGAATTGGACAGATGGGCCATTCCCTGTGGTTAAAACATTTTCCATGATAATATGTTTAACCACTTCACAGATTTATTTTTATTGGGTTATATTTATATATAAAAAGATTTTTCTATTGAGATTATAAAATACAGAAGTGTATCCCCATAATGGACCTATTATATTCACTTTATCTCCAGCAAACAAATTTATTCTTCTCACTGCTTTATTTTTAAAGGTTCAGGAGTCCCATATAATACATGCATCCTCATAATACCATCGTTATAAACTTGGCTAAAAAGCCTTAATTCCTTGTAGATGCATAAATCCCTTTATAGGTATGTAGGATATAAAAGACAAATATAATTAACCCCCTTCGTCTGCTGGAATCTTCCTCTCCCCAGAAAATCTCTCTAGAAGGTAGACAATGGACAAGAATCACTATCCAATTTCAGAGATAAGCAATAATGAGACTTAGGCTAAGTACCTATGACTCCAAAGCCCATCCCAGACAAACACATGGGTTATACAGTGTGAACTGCTGACCTCTCAGTTCTGATCTCTTGTCAGCGCCAAGCAAGTCCACATTTGAGACTGAGTTGCATTAGGATGTGTGAGACAAAACATTGCATTTAGGATAGGCAAAGGCATACTGGTTAAGTATAAGATGTATGATCCTGGTTCAGTCATTTCTAGTCATCTGGCTTTGGTGTACCTTAACCTCTCTGTACCTCAGTTTCCTCTTCTGTAATAATGCCAATCAAAAGGGCAGTTGTGGATTCAAGGAAAAACCATACCTGATGCGATCAGGAACAGTGACTAGTCAGTGAGCTTGCCTGAGTGCCTGCTCGGGGGAGCAATGATGGAAACAGCTCATGGTAGAAACTCATTGTTCGTGGTCAAATCACAGTAAGGTCCCTGGAGAACATGGAGACACAATGTGTCCCTACATAGACAGACCTACCTACTTAAAATGCTCATCCTCAGCATGAATAGGATCCATTCAATAAATAAAAATTTACTTCAAAAATACCAACAAGCCGGATGTAGTGGCTCACGCCTATAATCCCAGCACTTTGGGATGTGGAGGCGTTAGGATTGCCTGAGCTCAATAAATCATTAAAAAAAATTAGCCATGCTTGGTGGTGCACACCTGTGGTTCCAGTTACTTGGAAAGCTGAAGCAGAAAGATCACCTGAGCCCAGCAGGTCGAGGCTGCAGTGGCCATGAGCATGCCACTGCACTCCAGCCTGGGCAACAGAATGAGACTTTGACTAAAAAAATAAATAAAGGTACCAAGAGCTTGTTATTTAAAGGAACGTTGCCTTAAATGAAAGTAGCCTTCTCCAGAGCATCATATGATAAATCATTTGGCAGCTTAAAGCACAAGCAGATGTGACCAAAAGTCAGCAACAGGCATGGTAGCTCACCAGCACTTTGGGAGGCTGAGGCAAGAAGATTGCTTGAGTTCACGTGTTTGAGACCAGCCTGGGCAACATAGCAGGACTTTGTCTCTACAAACAATCAAAAAATTAGTCAGGCATGGTGGTGCATACCTGTAGTCCCAGCTACTTGTGAGGCTGAGGCAGAAGGATCACCTGAGCCCAGAATATCGAGGTTACGGTGAACTACATTACAGCCTGGACAATAGGGTGAGACCCCCAACTAAAAAAAAAAAAAAAGAAAAGTCAGCAACAGTTACTGCCTAAAATGCCTGTCACCAACAACAGGACTCAACTGCCCCTGCATCCTAGAATGCTTCCTACTAAGTGCTCAGGAAAGCTTAAACATGTCTCTCGGAGTCCCTGGTTGCTCATCATGAGGGCAAGGATAGCATTTAACCATTTTCAACATTGCAAGGATGACATGGGACAGTATAGGTAAACTTCCTAGCATGGTGCCTGGAACTTGGTGTGTTCTGTAAGTGGCACACCTAACATCATCATCTCAACAGTACTAAAGAAACAAGACACACAAGGAGTACTCTGATTGAGACCCCACTGAACAGTTTTTTGTCATCAGGTTTCATTTATCTTGTTTTCCATGTTTCACTTGGCAAAATCCCCCCAGAAATGTGAATATGAGGTGAAGAGGGTCTGAGAAATCCTCACGATGCGTGTGGCTGACACCTCCCTATGTGCTAAATAGACCCCACGCGTCCAAGAACACATCTGTCATAAGACTTCGCTAAAAAGCCAGGGCCAGTGCAACAGCATTCTCGGGCTTTACCCTGACACCATATGCATGAGCATAAAAATCAGACTATAGCCCCATATGGCCACCTTCCCAAGTGTTTTTGCTGTTCAAAGTTGACAAAAGTGCTTTTATAACATAAAGCCAAGCAAAACTGAGCAAACACACTAAATCTAGCTGAGGGTGAGTAGCATATGCTTTAGGCTTGAAGTTATCACTAATGCTTTATACACCTTTATTACTAACTCCTCAAAATCATAAAATCCAAGAAGCAAAGAAATAAACGAAAAGTTCTTAAGTCGCCCAGCATTGAGATGGCAAGAGCTAAAGAGAGAAAAGAGGAGAAACTGCAAAAACAAAAGTCTCCCAACTTCCTCCCACTTCCACCACTTGCCAAGGATGTTTTCATTTTTGTTGAATTCTTGAGGATGTGTTTATTCAAAGTATAGCCCAATGATGAAAGTCCAGCTCTGCTAAGTCGGAAGAGACCTGAGACTCTGAGGGGAGGTACCCAGTTCTCTGTTCATGGCTTCTTACCACTGACTTTCCAGCCAGAGGCTGGGTGCTAGGCCATGTTCAAAGGAAACTAGACCAAGGGAAAGCAGGCAGTATCAAGACCCAAGGCCTTCAGAGGAGAAATAGCATGCCACATTTCCTCTGGCAGGGCCAAGAGAAAACTGTAAACCCTCCTAAGAAAGCTAGCTCTAGAACTCCTGCTATATTCCTTTAAAAACAGCCTTCCAGCAAACTAGGAGGTAAGAGGGGACGCATGCAAAAAAGATTCTTGGTATGAATGCTGATTTAAACAAAATTAGTTTTTCTAATGCGAAACACTTTGGATGCTTGAACATGTTCACGGTAACTATGAGTAAGAGGCTCCAACCTTGCTTATACATAGACTCCTTTATTTTTGTGGTCTACATTCTTGGAGCAAGTGGTTCACACAATACTTTGGAAAATAAGATTATAATTAGTTATTTTATGCAAATCATTGTTGAAGGCTCACTTGGTACCACTACACTCACAATGACATGACTAAGCCAGCACAATCTGTATAAATAACCAGTTAAGGATTCAAAAAATATTAATGCAAAGGGTGTGAAATATGTTTCTCCTGGGAGCGCAAGAGAGGCGCCCTAAATGTATTACTTCACTTCATCTTTCGAAGTTGTTAACAAAAAATTGAGAGATGCTATGAACTCCCTATTGCTCTATAATTCAACATCCCCTTCTCTTAAAAATCTAAAAACACACACAATAAAAAGCAATTAGCAATAGGTGTAACTAGTGTGTACACTCCATGAGAACAAGGACTTCACTTGCTACAGAGGGATATACCCAGCCCTTGAACAGTGCTGGGTACAAGGATGCCCCACAGATATTTGACTATGCAACTATAAGAATGAATAAATAAGCACTTCTTAAATATGCCATTAACTCATTATTTTATGAACTGGCCAAAATATACATCTAATTTAAAATAGTTTTATTTTAAATTGATTTTGAAAAGCTCACTCTAAAATAATTTCTTATTTCTCTCTCTTCTCAGAGACTTTGTTTTTTATTGTTTCCATCCTATTCCTAGTTTCCCATCCTTTATAACCTCAACAGCAACAACAACAAAAAAAGGCTGGGGGGGGTACTTTTCCTTACAACTTCTGGGTTAGAAGAAACTTTTTGTCTCTAGACCAGCTACCATATTCAGCACATTATTACAGTCAACTGTTTTCAATAAAAGTCTAATTAACTAACATTCAAATGTGTGAGTTGGAATTTCAATTAACTAGAGCTATACAGAGAGTTTCCTTTGGGAAAAGAAAGAAGAAATACATTTATCTTTTAGAAAGCGGCAACTCTACAAAAATCAGCTTTTACCACTGATTTTCTAAAAAAAGCAACTGAGCGTGGAATATAGGTATCGAGAAATAGCCTATACTATTAATTTACATTTAATATTCTGAACATAATGTTTAAAAGAACCCTGAGCAGTTACAACATTTGTTCAAATGAACAAATACAAACTTCAATGTTTTTGCTAAACTCAATTCACTATGAGAAAATCTGGCAATGCATTTAGACAAATTTGAAACTTTTTTTTTTAAGGAAGCAGAGGAGGAAAATGCAGGGAAATGGTGTCTAATTTCTCCTTGGTCATTCAGAAAAATTATAAACCCTTCCCCCCTCCCAATTCCTTATACAAAGTAGTAAATTGCCAGGGTATTCCTACAGGCAAACCCCAACTTGTAATTGGACTATATTCTAATCACATATATCTTCCGCAGTGGCCACCTAGTCCCACCCCCTTGCCAGCTCCCCTCCACCGCCAAGGTGAACCACCATCACTTGAGTCAGGTTCCCAGTTCCTACAAAATCAAGGCCAAGTTCTAGGTCGCAAGGCTCTCTACTGCCCACTTCCTCACCTCTTGCCTAGCCTGTCCTGCGAGTCTGGGCTCCACTGCTGAACCCAAGCTCCTCACACCTGCACCCTCTGAGCTGTCTTCCCCTAAGGGGCCTTTGATGCTCACTCTTCCACCTGCAATGGCCTCCGCACACCCCCATTCATCTGGCTGCCCATCAAGTTCCACCTGCTCCAAGGAGACTTCATGGACCTCCTTTCAATCTCTGTACTTACAATAGTATGCTGAAATAATCCGTTTAAGTGCCCGTGTTCCCCACCAGACTGTGAGCTTCTAGGGGCAACAACTATGGCTTCTCTCATATTTCTATCCTCAGTTCGGAGCCCAAATCCTTACACACATTAAGTGCTCCAAAAAATGTCTGAAAAATTTACCAATGTATCTTGTACAATTAATAACTCCAGGAAACTGGGGCAGGTAAAGGGGGCCTCAAGCAGCTGGGGTATAGCAGGTGTGTGTGTGGTACAAGTGCATACCCACACTGACGAGAACAGGCTGCCTGACTCTATGATCATCTTCCCTGGTACTTCAAGGTCCCAACTAAAGCCCTCCTTTCCCTCTCTCAATCTCAGGGATTGGTCCACTAATCACTTTTCTGCCACAAATCTGGTGTCTTTGAGCTTCCCTCCTATTTGGCCTATTGTCAATTAGGGAAATATGGGGGTGGAGGCGCAAAAAAATTATTTTTTGAAGGGCAGACCCCTAGGCTTCTCCCGCTACATAAGTGTTCTAGGAACCCATCAGCATCAGTGTGACAGTGTTGTTGTGAGAGGCTGCGTTCAGCTTCAGTGAATTTTTTTGGAGATTCTTTCAACATGTTTCTCCATTTCATGATGGGTAACTTATGAGCATACCTGCACACACCACACTCAGTGTTTAGCAGTTTCTGACCATAACCCTCATGTCCCTGTTCACCTGATCCTGCCTCAAGCAACTTCTTTTGGTTTCCCCAGATGAAAAAAGTCCTCAAGGAAAACGTTTTGCCAGTGTGAAAGAGGTGAAACAAAACATTGCAGAAGCATTAAAAGGCATCAAAATTGACAAGTTCAAAAACGGTTTTGAGCAGTGGCAAAAGTCTCAATAAGTGTATTGCATCAAATGGATGCTATTGCATTTGAAGGTGACTGAAGTTTGAACATGGAGGAATAAACACACAATTTTTTATAAATAAATTTCAGATTTTTGGGGGGGTCCTCTTTCATACACCATTTCTTATTCATGCCTTCTTTCCTACTCTCCCAAGCAAACGAAGGATTTCAGAGGTATAGCAATTGGAGAATGAAACAAAAAGACCCCTATCTAGAAGTTGTTCCCCCATCCTTAAATCCTAAAGGCCATCTAACTATTAGTCTCACTCATTCATTCCAACGATGGGTAAGTGTTATTCATCAACTACTGGAACATGTCTTTTGGGAAAGTGGGGAAAGAGGTTGCAGTAAAAAGAGCAAGAAGGCACATGTATATAATGCAACACAACTCAGTACTAAAAAGAAATACATTGTCAAGCCATGCAAAGAACACGAAGACACCTTAAATGCATATTACTAAATGAAAGAAGCCAATCTGAAAAGGCTTCAACTGTATGTTTCCAACTATATGACATTCTGGAAGAGGCAAAACTATGGAGACCATAGCGAGGTCAGTGGTTGTCAGGGATCGGGAGAAAAGGGAGGGATGAAGAGGCAGCAGAGAGGATGTTAGGGCAATGAAACTACTCTGTATGATTCTATAACGGTGAATGCATGTCATTACACATTTGCCCAAGTCCACAGAATGCATAACACCAAGAATGAGCGTTCATGTAAACTATGGTCAAAGCCCTGGGCCAGACAACTTTCCAGTGAAATTCTACAAAACATACAAGGAGGAGCTGATACCAATGCTACTGAAAATATGCCAGGCAATTGAGAAAGACGGAACTCTCTCCAATCATTTTATGAAGCTAGCATCACATTGATACCCAAACCGGGTAAAGATCCAACAAAGAAGCTGGGCTCAGTGGCTCAGCCTGTAATCCTGCGCCTTTGGGAGGCTGAGGTGAGTGGATTGCCTGAGCCCGCGGGTTCGAGACCCACCTGGGCAGTGAGACCTCATCTCTACAATAAATAAAAAATTAGCTAGGCGTGGTAGTGCATGCCTGTAATTCCAGTACTTGGAAGGTTGAGGCAGCAGGATCGCCGGAGCCCAGCAGGTCGAGGCTGCGGTGGCTGGGAGCGGCCACTGCACTCCAGTCTGGGCGACAGAGTGAGATTCCAACTGAAAAAAAAAAAAAAAGATCCAACAAAGAAAGAGAACTACAGGCCAATATCCTTGATGAACATAGATGCAAAAATGCTCAACAAGATTCTAGCAAACCAGATACAATAACACATCTCAAAATTATCCACCATGACCAAGTAGGCTTCATCCCTGAGATGCAGGGCAGGTTCTATCCACAAAACCATAAATGTAATTAAATACATCAACAAATGTAAGAACAAAACTACATGATTATATCATTAGACACAGAAAAAGCTTAAATACATCAACAGATGTAAGAACAAGAACCATATGATTATATAACTAGACACAGAAAAAACTTATGACAAAATTCAAAATCCCTTCTTGATAAAAACCCTTGAACACCTAGGCACAGAAGAAACATAACTCAAAATAGTAAGAGCCATCTACAATAAACCCACAGCCAACACATTGCTAAATGGACAGAAATTGGAAGCATTTCCCCTGAAAACCAGAACAAGACAAGGCTGCCCATTCTCACCCCTCCTGTTCAACATAATGTTGGAAGTACTAGTTAGAGCAATTAGACAAGAGAAGGAAATCAGGGGTATCCAAATGGGAAAATAGGAAGTCAAGTTATCCCTCTGTGCTTATGACATGATCCTATACCTTGAAACCCCAAGAGAATCAGTCAAAAATCTCCTTGCACTGCTGAAAAAAAAACCTTGGCAAAGTCTCAGGGTACAAAACAAACACGGAAAAGACAGTCACATTCCTTTTTTTTTTTTTTTTTTTTGAGTTGGAGTCTCACTCTGTCGCCCAGACTGGAGTGCAGTGGCCGCTCCCAGCCACCGCAGCCTCGACCTGCTGGGCTCTGGCGATCCTTCCGCCTCAGCCTTCCGAGTAGCCAGAATTACAGGCATGTGCTACCATGCCCGGCTGACTTTTTTTTTATTTATTGTAGAGATGAGGTCTCGCTGCCCAGGCAGGTCTCGAACCCGCGGGCTCAGGCAATCCACTCACCTCAGCCTCCCAAAGGCGCGGGATTACAGACTGAGCCACTGAGCCCAGCTGACAGTCACGTTCTTATACACCAAGTAGTTTATACATTCTTATAAACAAGTAGAGAACCAAATAAAAAGCATAATCCCATTCACAATAGCAACAACAACAACAACAAAAAGAAATAACTTGGCATAATCCTAACCAGAGTTATAAAAGACTTTACAATGAAAACTACAAAACACTACTCAAAGAAATCAAAGAAGACACAAACAAATTGAAAAATATTCCATGCTCATAGATTGGAAGAATCAACTTGTTAAGATGTCCATCCTACCAAAGGCAATTAACAGATTCAAAGTAATACCCATTAAATTACCAACATCTTCTCAGAACTGGAAATAATAATAAAGAAATTCATATGGAAACATAAATGACCACAAATAACCAAAACAATCCTCAGCAAAAGAAACAAAGCAGGAGATATCACACTTCCAGACTTTAAACTTTATTATAAGGCTACAATAATCAAAATATCCTGATATTGGTACAAGAACAGGCATATAGACCAATGGAACAGGATAAAGATTCCAGAAGCAAAACCTCAATTTCTCAACCAACTCATCTTCAACAAAGCTTCTACCAACAACGAATGGGGAGAGGAGAACCTATTAAGTAAACGGTATTGGAAAAACTGGCTGACAATATGCAGAAGACTGAAACAGGTCCCCTACCTATCTATATGCAAAAATCAACTCTAAATGGATCAAAGACCTAAAAGCAAAAACTCAAACTATAAGAATCTTAGAGAACGCAGGAAACACTCTTACAGAAATTGGAATAGGCAACCAATTCCTGATTAAAATACCAAAAGCCCATGCGGTAAGAGATAAGATAGACAAGCGTGACACCATATAACTGAAAAGTTCCTGCAAAACAAAATAACCCATCAAGAGAATGCGGAGACAGCCTACAGAATGGGAAAAAAACATTTGCTAACTGGATATCTGACAAAGGTTGAACATCCATGACCTACAAGGAACTCAAATGAGACAAAAGGAAAAAAACCCACAGCCCCAACAAAAAAATGGGCAAAAGAAATGAACAGACACTTCTTAAAAGAAGATGTACAAGCAATCAACAGATACAAAAAAAATGCTCATCCTCACTAATCATCAAACAAACGCAAATCAAAACCACACTGAAATACCACCTAACTCCAGCCAGGACGGCCATCATCAATAATTAAAAAAACAACAACAGATGCCGGAGAGGATGAGGGGAAAAGGGAACACATCTACAATGTCAGTGGGAGTATAAATTAGTATAACCTCTGGGGAAAACAGTGTGGCAATTTCCAAAAGATCTAAAAACCGACCTTCCATGTGACCCAGCAATCCCCCTTATAGGAATATACCCAAACCATTCTACAAAAAGGATACCTGCACATGCATGTTTATTGCAGCACTAGTCACAATAGCAAAAACATGGACTCAACCATGCTGCCCATTGAAAGGGGACTGGATAAAAAAATGTGGTACATATAAATGGAATATGATGCAGCCATAAAGAAGGACAAAATTAGACTTTGCAGCAACTTGGATGAATTTAGAGTCTATCATACTCAGTGATCTATCACAGAAACAAAGAACTGAGTATCACATGTTCTCACTCATAAGCAAACCCTGAACACTCACCGTAATACTATAAGAAAGGAATTGGCAGTAGTGGGACACTGCCAGGGAAGGTGGGTGGCAGGGGGAGCACATAACATCAATAAAGGTATCTAAACTCAAGTCAGGCAAAGTGGGGACCAACAGGAGGCCCAAACTTCACCTATACGATGACCACTTATGTACCTAATCCTGAAGTGTACTCCACATCTTTAAATTAAAAAACAAAACAAAACTATGGTCTTTAAGTGACAATAACGTGTCAATAAAGGTTCTTCAATTGTAACAAATGTACCACTCTGGTACAGATGTTAATAATGAGGAAAGCTGTGAGTGTGGGTGTAGAAGATATATACGAGTTCTCTGTACTTTTCACTCAATGTTGTTGTGAACCTAAAAGTGCAGTTAAAAAAACAGAAGTCCTATAAAAATAAATACAATTTTGTGAAAGATACAGAGAGAGGGTACATCACTGCAGATGTCCTGAAGCCAGGGTACCCGCACAACGGCAGAGCAGAGCCTGGAGAGATGTTTAGAGCGACATGAACCAGCCTGCCCCTGGGAAGCAGGAACTGAGGATTAAGGGTCCTCCTGGCCAGATGGAGATTGCTTGCAAGGAGCACACTCAGGCTGAACAGGGCTTGCACAGGCAGGACTCTGTGTGGCTCAAACTGAGCCTGGGAAGTGCATCCTCCCCTATGTTTATTCTCTCTGCTGTTCTGACCATTAGTTTGAGGGCTATTCCTCCACACTAGCACCTCAGGAACTGCTTCCACAGTGACACATCCAACAGAAGGACGTGGACAGAGAATGCAACTTCTTCAAGTGGCAAATCATCCAGCTTTTCTCACCAACGGAAGCCACGTCATCTGTAATGGAATACCCCAGGTCTGCTGCAGCTTGGAGAAGCAGTGGCATCTTCTTCAGGGGACAGGCTCCTACAAACACCCACACTGGCTCCATCCTGCAGCCCTCAAAGTCTGGCTGCCTGGGTACTGTGATCCAACATATCACAACAAACAAGTGACAGGAGCTGGGCACGGTGACTCACTCCTGTAAACCCAGCACTTTGGGAGGCCTGGGCAACATTTTTTTTGGAGACCTCGTCGCTACAAAATAAAAAATCAAAAAATTAGCCAGGTGTGGTGGCATGTGCCTGTAGTCCCAGCTACTCAGGAAGCTGAGACAGGAGGATCAACTGAGCCAGGAAGTAGAGGCTGCAGTAAGCCATGATCGTGCCACTGCATTCCAGCCTTGGAGTCTCAGAGTGAGTCCCTGTCTCAAAAGAAAAAAAAAAAGTGGTAGGAAGAAACAATCAAGGTGTACTGTGCAATTGTGTTAGCCCCCAGTCGATCTAAGATACAAATCACAAGCAAGAACAAGGGGTTGTTGGAGGGGAAGATTTGGCTACTCAAGGCCAAATCAGGCACCCAGGTATACATCATGGGAAGTTAGGGACACTTGCTTTCCATAACTAGGAACCTGTCACCACTTGGCCCTGATCAGCAACTGCTGTAACCTCAAAATTCATCTTCCAAAAGCAGTTTTGCTGCCCTGCCACCTCTTACCCCATGAAATCTGGTCTTCATAAACTGCCACCTGATACGGTTTCAAAAAGTTAAATTACTCTTATCTTTTCTCACCTTGGCCAGTGATTTCTTACTATATTCGTTACGGTACATTTTAGTCAAAACCGAAACACATCCCAAAAAACAGTATTTTTATCACTGGAGCTTCCTTCTCCCCTCCGTATACTTTGAAAATCAATTCTCCCCGGCATTGCGTCTCCTCCCTCCTGTCCCCATCATTCCAAACCCACTCTTTGCTAAGCAGCTTTCTTTCCTCCATGACTTCCCCTACTCTTGCAGTTCTCAGGATTGTCCTGGGTCTCACTGGTTTCTCTGAATAATGCAGTAACTAATTATATCATGCTGTATTCTTTCTAACACCTGTTCCACACACAGGGTTACAGCTGGGGTCAGGAAGCCCAAGACCAGAGACGTCTTTGTTCCCTGACACTCACACTGGGTCCTCTGTGCTTCACTCGTCTCCTGTGGAAAAGGCAGATAAAAGTACCTCCCTCACAAGCTGATCCCAGGGTCATGTGAGTACCACACACCTACCATACACATTAACTTTCTTCTCCTCCCACGTGTGGCCTCTCAGCTCTCTACTGAAATAAAAATCTCTGTGAGAGCAAGATGGAGGCTCACACCTTTCCTGGATTTCTTCAAGAAATTTTCACAGTGTGAAATATCCAGGAAATGGGTTTTAAAATACAGAAAATCCCCAACATATGAACAAGTTCTGTTCTGAGAGTGTGTTTGTAAGTCCAATTTGTTTTAAGTCCAACAAAGTTGACCTAGGTAGCCAACAAAATCATCTATACAGTACCATATGTATTTAATAGGCTATATTGACACCTGGTAGAGAGAAACAATACATAAGAGCAGGTGTGCATCGTTAAAGTTTGTAACTGGAAGGTTCTCATGTGGGGGACTTACGGTAATGTCTTTCAGTTTATGGTGGTTCTTTTTTGGTGATGGGATTTCAGAACTTATTTTCTTTACCACTTAGTGTACCATATAAATGCTTAAAACTTTCTGCTAAAAAAGTCAACCATAGGGCCGGGCGCAGTGGTTCAAAACTATAATCCCAGCACTTTGGGAAGCCAATGTGAGTGGATTCGAGCTCATGGGTTTGAGACCAGCCTGGGCAACTTGGCAAAACTTCATCTCTACCATAAATCAAAAAATTAGCAGGGTGTGGTGGTGCATGCCTGTAGTTCCAGCTACTTGGAAGGCTGAAGCGGAAGGATCGCCTCAGCCTAGCAGGTCGAGGCTGTGGTGGCTGTGAGTGTGCCATCGCACTCCAGCCTGGGTGACAGAGTGAGACTCCAACTCAAAAAAAAAAAAAAAAGTCAACTATATACAAAATAAAGAAAATATTAAAACGAGCACCTATGTACTCAGCTTCAACAAACACCAACTTATGGCCAATCTTACTTCATCCAGAAGCCCTTCTGTTTCCTCCTCAGCCCTTACCGGAGATTATTCTGAAGCAAACATCAGATAGCATATGCTTTAAATGCAAATATTTTATAAAACTAGTATTTTCAGTCACAAAAAGAATAATAAAGCTATTTTCACTTAGAAAGGCAAAAAGCTGCCAGGGGAGAGAGGGAGGGCACATAACATCAATAAACATACATGATCTCAAGCCAGGCTAAGTGGGGACCAAAGGGAGGCCCCAACTTTACCTATACAAAGACTACTTATGTACCTAATCCTGAATTGTACCCCATATCTTTATAATAAAGAATTTAATTGAAAGGAAAAACATTATGTATTCATCAAATAAAGTTACTGCCACGGTGCCCTTTCTTTTGTTTTCCCTGTTGTATACAGTAAGGCACCGGTGACCCAGGAAAGAGGCAGCAGGTCTGACTTAGGATTCCGGGTGGCACACAGCTGGCTGGGTGATATAGATAGGATACCGCCCCTTTCAGACCTTGCTCCCGGGCAGCAACCAGGCCATGAGTGCTCTGATGCTCCAGCTGGCCTGCGTGGACTCCTGCCCTACTAGTACAGTGAGGACTTTTTACGTTCTTATAGTGTTTCTCCATCTCTGTCCTTCCCAGCACCACTTTTTTTACCTAGTCCCTATTTGCTCTTTGTCAAAAATAGAATGAATACACACAGACACACACACACACACACACACACACACACACACACACACACACAGTGCCAAAAAATGTATACACATTTTAAGAAAGGAAAACACTGTATTAAAATTGTAATACGCAATATACATCAACAAAAGATGAATACAAGTCACGTTTGACTTCTGCAGTTACGATAGGTGCTCAAAGTAGTAGTTACCATCAGCATCCAGACACTTCTGATTATGGTAAACTACTGCAGGACTTGTTGCTGTGCGAAGCCTCCCAGATCTTCCCTTGTGCATGACACACACAGGACCAGGCGTCTCAAACTTATCACGAATGAGTGCAATTGTTAGGTGTGTTGGAGGTTCTGTTGCGTACTCACGCCTCCACTGTCGTTGTACTTCCACAACGTTCTCCAGTTTCAAATACGACTTCAAAATGGTCTTGTGTTCCTCAAATGACAACTATGATTCCGCCATTTTCTTTGACTGCCCTGCCTGCGCACGGTGATACTAGCAATCATTTGATTAATGCCCTCTTCGGAGCGAACGTCACACCACACATGGCTACTATAATTCAATTCAATTTCAAAAAGTAATACATAGATAACATCTTAAAATGTGTATACATTTTTTGGCAGTCCCTGTATATATATTCAAACAGAAAAGTCTTCTCCAGGAACAAGGTCCCCCCCATACTCTCCTTTCTCGGTGGGGGGGAATCATTCCATTATCTTTTTTTCCTCCTCCGACCTTTTAAAATGAAAAAATATACAGAGCAGAGTCTTGCTCGAGGCTCTCTCCTGGCCTCTCTACCTATGAACAAGCAAAGGTACTTGTGCTCCCTCTCTGTCCCTTGGATGAGATAGCCAGCTCACCCATAGGACTCACCTGCTAAAAAAAAAATCATCTATGGGTCAGGCGCCGGGGCTCACATCCATAATCCCAGCACTTTGGGAGGCTGAAGCGAGAGGACTGCCTGAGCACAGGGGTTCGAGAACAGCCTGGGCAACTTAGAGAGACCTTGTTTCTACAGTAAATCAAAAAATCTGCCAGGCGTGGTAGTGCATACTGGTCGTTCCAGCTACTTGGAAGGCTGAGGCAGAAGGATCACCTGAGCCCAGCAGGTTGAGACTGCGGTGGCCGTGAGTGTTCTGTTGCACTCCAGTCCAGGTGACAGAGTGAGACTCTGACTCGGGGAAAAAAAAAACAAAACACCTATGCAGCAGGCTAGAGGACTTTGGGGAGGGTACAACTCCCCAGAGGGTCCTCTGCTATCCCCACTAAGGTAACTATGGAATCGTTTAAAAATTATTTTGAATCAAGTGTGGTGGCTCACGCCTATAATCCCAGCACTTTCGGAGGCTGAGGTGGGAAGACCACTGGAGGCCAGGAGTTCATGACCAACCCTAGGCAACATAGAAAGACACTGTTTCTACAAAAAATCAAATAATTAGCCAGGCATGGTAGCACATGTCTACAGTCCCAGTTACTCAGTAGGATGAGGTGGAAGGATCACCTGAACCCAGGAGGAAGAGGCTGCAGTGAGCCATGATGGTGACACTGCACTCCAGCCTCGGCCGCAGAGCGAGACTTCGACTCAAAAAAAGAAATTTTTTTGGACCAAATTATAACTGAAATATAAAACTACTCAAGTAACTACGCAAGTGATCTGTCTCTCAGTGGGCTTCAATTCCCTAGTTCTGTACTGCCCAACATGGTAGCCACCAGCCACATGTGGAACCGGGCACTTGAAATGGTACCAGACCAAATTGAGACATGTAAGGAGAGCAAAGCACATGGCAGATTTCTAAGGCTTAGTGCAAAAAAGAGTTAAATGAAAAACCTCAGTCGTCATCTTTATGTTAGTTCTATTTTGAAATGTGATTTGGATTGTTGGGTTAAATATGTTATTAACATTAATCTCACCTTTTGTGACTCTGGAGAACTTAGAATGACATATGTACTTGCTATTCTATTTCTAGGATAGTACTTCTGTAGGTTCTGATTCCTTTCTACAACTGCATAAAACATGCTTCCTGTCAAATCACCACCCAGAGTATTATTTGAATACAACCCTAGTGTGAAAATGAATTCAATTGGATTTCTTTTTTGAAATCTTTTGTATATTTCCTTGAATGATTCCTGCCAACTCTTATTAAGATTTAAATAAGTGTTCTAGTAAGACAATCACAGCTACTTGGAGCATAACATATCACATAATCACCTCATAGACCCCTCCAGACTCAGAGTCAAAACACTTAGCTGCTATTTAAAAAGCAATTCCCAATCTGTATTTTTAACCTCACAAATAATCAGAATATGATAAAATTGCGTCTGATTGTTATGACTTGGTATACTGAAATTTCACACTAAGCAGTTGGGATAATATTCAAATCCAACTCTACCACAGGATAGGGAAGGTCGGGCATTCTCCATAAACCAAGAGAATAGTCACTCACCTGCCTTCTGCTGGCTTTCAGAGAATGAAATAATGTACATTTGATTAAACCACAACTTGAACACTGTTTTTTTTTTTTTCTTTTGAATCAGAGTCTCACTCTGTCACCCAGGCTGGAATGTGGTGGTATGCTCACAGCCACCACAGCCTTGATCCGCTGGGCTCGGGGGTCCTTCCCGCCTCAGTCTTCTGAGTAGCTGGAACTACAGGTGTGTGCCACCAAGTCCAGCTAATTGTTTGATTTACGTAGAGACAAGGTCATGTCATGTTGCTCAGGCTGGTCTCAAACCCCTGGGCTCAGGCAATCCTCTCACCTTGGCCTCCCAAAGTGCTGGGATGACAGGTGTGCACCACTGTGCCTGCCCCTAATTATAGGTAAGTCACACCAACATTATTACTGCAGGTCTGAGGACTTTAGGGTATTTCCCAGCTATGTTTTCTTAATGGTCAGCAGCGACCAGAAGATGTTGGACTAATTTAATCAAAAAAAAAGGGGAGGAAGCATTCCATGGAAATGGATAAACTAAGTGAAACCTCCATTAAGTAGCCCAGTGCAGGGTGCTCTGCCTGTACAGTTTGTGATACAAGAACAGAAATTCAAAGTAAACATTTAGAAACTTCTACAGCAATCTGATTGATATATAGCAAAATAACTGACATTGATTGAATCTGATTTTTAATATGCGCTCATATTTTGTTTTCAAATATCCCACTGTTATTGAATTTTACAAAAGTGTATCAGCCTAAAATAGATATTAACCTTTCCAATGATATCAGAAGCACTGATCCAGATCAACTCACCAGAATCTCCACTTTTTTTGGCAATCTCCCTCTACATTTGTAGGAGGTAGAGAGCAGTAAGATAAACTGAGACAGGGAGCTGAGACTCTATATTTGTAGCAGGAAAAAAGATAGGATTAGGATCTGTAACACTTACATTTTTACATCGACAACTAAAATGCCAGATTTCTTCAATTATAAAATGTCATGGATTATAAACCACATTGTGATATAATATAGTGTGGATGGGTCCTGGTTAGGGATATATAAAAATATACACAAACGAAAGCACAAAATTTGGAATGATTATACATCAACTAAGCAAAAACATCAAGTATTCAATATACACACAGAAACTAATCTTTTTTTAATTTTAATTTTTTAGAGACAGGGTCTCACTGTCACCCAGACTAGAATGCAGTGGCACAATCACAGCTCACTGCAGCCTTGAACTCCTGGGCTCAAGCGATCCTCCTACCTCAGCGTCCTGAGTAGCTAGGACTACAGGCACAGGACAACACATCCAGCTAATTTTTTATTATTTGAAGAGACGAGATCTCGCTATGTTGCCCAGGCTGGTCTCAAATTCCTGGTCTCAAGTGATCCTCCTGCGTCAGCCTTCCAAAGTGCTGGGATTACAGGCATGAGCCATGTGCCTGGTTCATTATGTTTTTTAAAAGCATTCCCGGTTGAGGTTAAAGGCTAAAAATTTCTGTATGAGTAAGGAGCCCATGATCACACACCAACTGCATACAAAGCGTCCAAAGAGAAAAAAGACATGACCGAGATGGGAGAATTCATAATCGAGATGAGAAGGCAGATGGTGCCTAAAATATCAAGAAGCTGAGAGTTAAGCAGCTTAAAGCCTCAAGTGACTTGCACTGGCAGTCACTTCAGTTACATCCGGTCTCATCGCTCCTTCCTTAACCCCGCGCCAAGGACGGAACTCCTAGGCAGAGCTGAGTCCTTTCCCCCACTTTTGACTCAAGGTTAAGGGCAGGTACAAGGAGGTGGCCGAGCTCCCACCCTGCCTCCAACTTTAACAGGCTGGTTGTGTGTTTGGGCAGTTCCATCTGTAGCAAGGAATAATAATGCCTACTCCTCAGGATACCTCTTCCTGTTGTTGAAAGATTCAGGGATTTGAGCAATTTGTCAACTGAAGGGAAAGGGCGAAAGGAAAGAGAGAAACCATGGCCCAGGAAGGAAGGGGATTTCTGGAGAAAGGAGACTCTGAAGGAGATGGGAAGGGAGAGAAGCTGGACGTGGCACCTGGGACCTCTATTATCCATGAGAGACAGGAAGAGGGTTCTCCATGAAAAGCGGGTGCCGAGGCAGGGGAGTCAAGGGGGGGAGTCGAGGGGCTGCCCGTTTCCAGAGGAACCTGAGTGTCTGTGCATCAGCGCCCCTAAAAGGATGACATGTGGGAAAAGGGCCACACCCATGCAGTGGGTTCTCATGGAAGCTCACACTAATCTCTAGTCATGCCTCCAGGGCTGGAACAGCCTGAGGGCGGTGGAGGCCACACTGCTGGCATCCTCCAGGTCTCTGGGCGAGGGCATCACAATGCTCAGGATGCTTAGAGGAAAACAGTAAAAGAAGGAAGTGAAGCAAGCTGTGGTGGCTCACACCTGTAATCCCAGCACTTTGGGAGGCTGAGACAAGAAGATTGCCTGAGCCAGGGTTCAAGACCAGCCTGGGCAACTTGGTGAGATCACCTCACTCAACAAATAAACCAAAAAAACTAGCAGGCATAGTGGTGCACACCTGTAGTTCTAGCTACTTGAAGGGCTGAGGTGTACGGATCGCCTGAGTCCAGCAGGTCTAGGCTGTGGTAGCCATGAGCATGTCACTGTACTCCAGCCTGAGTGACAGACTGAGACTCCAACTCAAAAATTTAAAACAGGGAAGTAAAAGCAGGGGGTGCCTACCAGAGTGGGAGGACAAGGAGGCATGTCTGTAAGAAGGTTTCAGTAAAGTCAAAGAGCAGGTGAGGGGTGTGATCAGGGTGGGCAGAAAATGTCGAGGGGGCACCATTTCGGGAAACCACAGCTGGCTCAGGGTGCAGTCATGGAAACGGGCTGCTGACTAGGCTTTTCACAGACACTCAAGGGTCAATGTGGAGGCTGGGTTTTAACGGACTGGCCTACAGAGGCCTGTAGACACCAGCTAGGGGAGAGAGACTGGAGGCCCATGAGCAGGGGACCAGCTCCGCAATGAATCTAGACACTGAGCGGGAGAGGACAATACCTCATTGGGAAGGAGCCATCAGGCCACACAGGGGAGAAGGTGGTAGAGGTGGGTGATGGGCGAGCACAGAGGGCAGGCTTCTGAAACGGCATAGGGATCCAGGCCAGATTCCTCCCCCAGGCCCCAGAGTCTATGGGGGCAGGGGAGGGGACACGGTCTTCACAGGGAGGTCTGCCAGGACCACAGCCACGAAAGGCAGGGGCCATGAAGATAGCTTGCAATGAAAGTGCCAAAAAGCAGCTAGCTGGGCTCAATTTGGGCTCTGGAATGTTGCGAGCATTCATACTACATTTTTATGTATGTCCACACATACCCACACAGCAAAGTTTGGCAGAGAGTAGGTTTTAAAGGCTTCGGCTAAGGGAATAAAATAAAGGCTGACAGCAGCCCACCTGAGAGCAAGCATGTGGGGAGGAGCTGCCAGGTAATTCAAGGCACCTGGCAGCTGAGTATCTCCCCTGAGACAGCGCCGCACCCTGCATCAGGAGAAAGCCTGGAAGGAAGAACATAACACAGAGTACTACAAGGAAATTAGGTATCTACGGTATTCCTGCCAGGCACCAGGCTGAAGGTTCTGCACCTCCATGAATCAGCACATCAGATGCAAAGACATGAAAGAGGACTGCAGGTCTGTCCTGCCCCTGAGCATTTCGGCTAAATGAAAGAGCAGACCACAAGGGATCTGAGAGGCACATTAGCCAAACACAACAGACACTTAATGCAGGGATTTTTCAACATCTTAAAGGAATTCCTCAAGATATTCCTTAAATAGCTTAAGAAAGTTTTAGGTCTAATGGTGGCGCATTTATTTTTAGAGATTATAATTATGTCAAAGAAAAGAGCCCTTCTAGAATCGTGTACCCAAAATACATACAGATGGAATGATGTGACGTTGAGGGCTTCCTTCAAAATCATCGAGGGAGTGCAGAAAGGGGGATTCTGAGGCTTACTACACGGCTCGTTCTACTTCTGAAGGTGTTTGAAATTTCCAATCAAAAGCTGAAAACAAACAGGAGGCAACACATGAAGGTGAAAGTACTTTATTTTTTAACTAATTTTGTGATTATGACATTACTGCAATGAACTCAAAACTCTCGGAGTGTGCTTTACAAAATGGTAAAAAAAAAAAAAAGGTTTAATGCTTTAAAGGTAGAACTGACAGTTGCACAGGGATAGAATCTTTTAAGTTTTCTGAAGAAGTGAGACTGGCTGGCTGTACAAGAGTGCAGTCACGCTTGAGAAAGTTCAGGAACTACAGATTCCCAAGCAGCATGTCACCTTGACATAGAGTTTGGCACCTTCCTCCAGATGATATACAGTAAGTCTGACCGACTCCCAAGCATGATGGGCAGCATGCTGTCATGCTTTGCTGCCTGGTTGAAGTAGAAAGCAACCAAAGGCACCCAGTGTCAGGCCCTCTTCTCGAGCACCCTCTGTGCAACTGGCACCTCCATTTTACAGCCACTGGAGGAATGGCAATAAACCAGGAAGGGGAGATAGCTACTGCTAATGCCTGCTCTAAAGGTTAATAGCCAATAATGCTGATTGGATCACCACCAATTGCCTTCACTGCTGTGAGGCCCACATCAGGGCCACTTTGGTCACAGCTGGGTTGGAAAGTGACTCTTAAGAAGTAAGCCTGGGCCCGGGCATAGTGGCTCACACCTGTAATCCCAGCACTGTAGGAGGAGGCGAGAGAATTGCCTGAGCTTATGGGTTCAAGACCAGCTTGAGCAACACAGCAAGACCTTGTCTCTACAAGAAATCAAAAAATTAGCCAGGCATGGTAGCATATGCCTGTAGTTCTAGCTACTTGGAAGGCTGAGGCGGAAGGATCACCTGAGCCCAGCAGGTCGAGGCTGCGGTGGTGGTGAGTGTGCCACTGCCCTCCAGCCTGGAAGACAGAATGAGACTTCAACCAAAACAACAACAACAAAGAAGTAACACTGGGCCGGGCACAGTGGCTCATGCCAGCACTTTGGGAAGCCGAGGCAGGAGGATCATGTGAGCCCAGGAGTTCAAGACCAGCCTGGGCAACACAGCAAGACCTTCTCACTATACACACACACACACACACACACACACACACAATCATAGAACTAGCCAGTAGTAGTGGTGTGTGCCTGTAGTCTCAGCTACTCGGGAGGCTGAGGTAGGATTGCCTGAGCCCAGGAGACTGAGGCTGCTGAGAACCATGACTGTGCCACTGCACTACAGCCTGGCGACAGAGTGAGACTCTGACCCCCTACGGCCCCCCCCCGCAATAAGAAGACTGAAGGTTAAGGGACCTAACTGTCACTCCTTCCTACACATACACACACGCGCCTATGCACTGCCTTCGAAATGTCCTTTATTTATACCTTTCCACCAACATTCCTTAATCAGTTGTGGCATTTGATGCCATGCTTTCTGATGCAACTCCTACTTTGTCCAGTACCACAAGAGGGGCTAGACACTTGAGAGACTGCAGTCGCCAAGACAAATATTTGCGTTTTCCCAACGGCCATGTGGGCCCAAGATTATCCTGCTCTTGGTGAACTAGAAGTCAACATGCTGTTGACACACTTGGAGCAGAGCCAAGGAACAGCCTGGCATCCTTCCCGTGGGTGGTGAAGGCAAAAGTGATCCAAACAGGCCAATCCCCAAAAGCCACCTAAGCTTTGGGATGGAGCCAATTTGAAACCACCTTGAAAACATGTTCATATCAAGAGGGCGATCGGTTAATGTTTTCAACAGCACTGAAGGGTCTTGAGAAGAGGAAAGAGAGGAGCACTGCAATAAGGAAAACAAACGGACAGGAAAGGTAGAGAAGAAGGAAAGAGAGAACAGTTATCTCCAAAGGCTCTAACAGGGCTTTGACCCAAACAAGGCAGGAAGGGGAAACAAACACACCATTATGGCTCAATCAACTCTAGTTATAAAGCCAGGGAGACTAGCTTTAGTTTGATGATTAACCCAGAAATACAACCTGCACCTGACCTCTACCATGACCAATATCAGCTTCTCATTTGAATTAAACTGTTTGCATTCATGTCCATGGAGTGTTTACACAGCAACTCCGGTAACTGCAATTCAGCTTTGCCTATCCTACACGATCACAAAACTCCTTTCATGCGCCACCAAGCTTCTGTCGTTCACAGCCATCCTCTACTACAAAAATCCAACCACAGCTGCAAGTGCTATTACCAAGTTCACCTACTCACATAAAAAGCCAAGGGAGATTTCTGACTTCAGGTTGCACTAACCTAACCTATGAGTTTTAAGTGCCATCCTTCAAGAAAGTCTGAGCTGGGCGCAGTGGCTCATGCCTGTAATCGCAGCACTCTGAGAGGTGATGGAGAGAGGATTACCTGAGCTCAGGGGTTTGAGACCAGCCTGAGCAACACAGTGAGACCTTGTCTCTACAATAAATCAAAAAATTAGCTGGGTGTGGTAGCGCATGCCTGTAGTTCCAGTTACTTGGAAGGCTGAGGCGGAAGGATCACCAGAGCCCAGCAGGTCGAGGCTGTGGTGGTTATGAGCATGCCACTGCACTCCACTTGGTGACAGTGAGTCACCAACTCAAAAAAAAAGTGAGGTTACCAGAGACACCCAGGCAATCTTGGACACCAAATGCTGGGTCAACCCTTTCCTCCCAATGGGAACTTTCTAGATCTTTTAACTTCTAAAAGAAAAGAGAAGCACTAGAGCCAGAAGGCCAGGTCAAGTGTTTGTGATTTGGGGCCAGAAGGATGTCAGAGGGAACCCTTTGGGCTTCCTATAAGAGCACACACCCACTTCTTGCCTACAAGAGTTAAATGGCCCCCTTCCCCAAGAGATATCCAATCTTAATTCCTAGAGCCTGTGAATGTGACTGTGTTTGGGAAAAGAGTCTTTGCAGATGTAATTAAGGACACTGAGATGAAAGCATCCTGGATTATATGGGTGAGCCTCAAATTCAATGAGAAGCATCCTTAGAAGAAACAGACAAGACACAGCAGAGCAGGTGAGGAATGAAGACAGAGGCAGAGTCCAAGTGAACAAGGCAAGGAAGGCCTGGTGCGAGGAGGCAAGGCAGGAAGGTGCTGGAAGACGTAAGGCAGGATCCTTCCCCAGGTCTGTGGAGGGAGCTTGGCCCTGACAAGGTACTCATTCTGGACTTCTGGCCTCCAGACCTGTAACAGACTCAATTCCTGTTATTATTAGCCACCACTTGTTGTCAAGGCAGCCCTCAGAAGCTAACATAAGATCTAACCCTGGGGTCAGAGGATTCCAGAATGGCCAGGCCAGGGGGTGGCTGGGCATCCTCTGGGTGCTACCTCCTGCAGCCACAAAAGAGCACAGGAGGGTGGGGCAGGGCACAGGCCACCAGCTCTGAAATCCCATGGCAAGGTCGTTTTCCCGAGGACAAGCTCTGGTGCATGGGCCAGCAAGAGGCTGCTTTCCTCTGCCAGGGCAGAGCACCACCCAAACAAATATACCCTCCCAGGTGACCTGAGAGAAAGGTGGACCGCCTGTGAGTAGCTGTCACCATCAAGCTCCATTACTGACATTTACGGAGTGCTTCCCGTAGGCCACACAGGACTTGGACTTTCAACATTCTGGAGAGGATGGCTTCTTCCAAGTTTGATTTCATCATTCCCTGCCTTTTCATTAAAATGCTACCTCTTACATAGAGACCTAAAAATAACTGTTCAATACTACATTTATAAAGAGATCGCAGCAGAGTGCAGTGGCTCACACCTGTAATCCCAGCACTTCAGAAGGTGGAGACGAGAAGACTGCCTGAGCCTAGGCGTTCGAGACCAGCCTAGGCAACTTGACGAGACCTCATCGCTACAGCAAAACAAAAAATTAGGCCGGGCACAGTGGCTCATGCCTATAATCCCAACAATTTGGGAGGCCGAGGTGAGAGGATTGCCTGGGCATCTTGGTGCGACCTCATCTCTTCCATAAATCAAAAAACTAGCTGGGGGTGGTGGTGCACACTTGTAGTCCCAGCTATTTGGAAGGATAGCCTGAGCCCAGCAAGGTGAGGCTGTGATGTCTGTGAGCATGCCACTGCATTCCAGCCTGGGTGACAGAGTGAGACCCCGACACACAAAATAAAAAATAAAATAATAAAATGAAATAAAATAATTAGGGACATTAAAATGTTAACATCCCAAGTCATGGGCTCAGAGAGCTCTCTCGAGTCCAGTAGGGGACAGTGACATTTAAATAACCAGTTGCAAAGTAAGAACTACAGGGGGACAAGGAAAGAGGAAATTCCAGAGGCCCTAAACCAAAGGCATCCTCTTCGGCATGCCCAGCCATAAACCTACACATCTCACATTCAAGCAAGGTCCTGCCATTCTTTCTAGGAAATGCCACCGCCTTGGGCGAGGTTTTACCTCCTCACTACTTCAGCCCCTCCAACCTCTTGCTGCTCAAACCCACCTTCTTCACTATACTTCCAGGTATCTTTGTGACACAGAGAGGTTTATAAACCTTTTTGGTCAGTGCAATCTTTTAAGTATTCTGACAATGCATTTCAAATGTCTTTGAAAATGTTCAGTCCCTTGAACTGATAATCACGATGTTGCATTTTTAACATTAGGGAATAATCTTAGATGCAGAACTTTTTTTTTTTTTTTCCAGTTGGAGTCTCACCCTATCGCCCAGGCTGGAGTACAGTGGTACACCCCATCGTCAACCCACTGGGCTCCAGCGATCCTTCTGCAGCTGGAACTATAGGCGTGCGCTACCACGCCCAGCTAATTTTTGATTTATTATAGAGACGAGGTCTTGCCAAGTTGCCCGGGTTGATCTCGAACCCACCGGCTCAGGCAAATCCAATCGCCTCAGTCTCCCAAAGTGCTGAGATTACAGGCTGAGCAACAGAACTTTCATATGGGGGTGATGGAGGGGGGCAAAAAAATGTATACACATTTTAAGCATGACATTCAAAAGATGGCATTGATCAAACGAATGCTAGTGTCACCGTGCAACAGGCAGAACAAAGAAAATGGCAGAAGCACAGTTGAGCAAACATCATACTGATACAGAGACCCGCTAGCATCTGTCTATATAGCCACAGCCCCTAGAGAAGGGCACAGCAAGGGTTCAAAGGCTCCTGCACATTCTTGAGAGTCTGCTTGTCTTCTATGCACTCCCAGGAAGAAGCTTCATGGGCCCTTCCCGGCAGACTATGCCCAAAGATGTAAATCCCTACTTACTCCCTTTCCCAGTAGCCATAGGTTTGAACAATATAGTATCAATATAATCCTGAATCTAGGCATAACTTTTGCATCAATATAATCATAAGTCTTGTGACTTGCATAGCTTTTGTAATGCATGATGTCTTAGGCCTTGTAAACTTCCTTTACTCTAAATGCCACTATCTGCATGTAAAATGCCGCTGTAACTTAAGCTCTGTACAATGCTCTACTGGTCACATGGCTAATGTATAGGTACTGACAACTCTGGACTATAAAAGTGGGCTGCAAGGCCTGAAGGATGGGTGGGAAAATCTTTTAGAAAGACTTTGAGTCCAGCTCTGACCCCTGGATTTGAATTCAGAAATAAACTTCCTTCTACCTATTCCCCGCCCCTTTGGTTTGTTGATATCAAAGGAGAGCGGCTGGCCATTACTCAGACCATAACAATACTACACATGCCTACTGTATTTCAATTCAACTTTGAAAAGTAATATATAGATAAAATCACTTAAAATGTGTATACATTTTTTGGTACCCCCTGTACAAAGAGGTTGAACATTCATTCTTTATGCTAATAAGGACTTGGAAACAATCAAATGATCCAAAAGAAAGGGCTGGCTGAGTTCTCTATGTTTCACACACTTAAATTCATGAGACGTGGCCAGAAAAATACTGCTTACGAGAACCCGAGAAAATGCTTGCTCTATAATAAGCAGGAAACCAGATAACCAAATTGTACTTAAGATCATAACTATGTCAACTTCAAGAAATAAATTAACCAACCCCACGGGGCAGGAATCTGAAAGGAAATTAGTCAAGATGCAATTTTTTTTGAGTGGTAAGCTATGGGTTTTTATTCTCTCTTTGATTTTTTACTGTTATGCATGTTTCCTATAATGAATACGCATTACAATAGGAGCAGAGGAAAAAAACCAACATTTTTTTTCCTAGAAAATCAGGGCTCCCATGGCTCCTCAGTGCTGTAGGGTTTTGGGGGGCAGGGAGTGAGGGAAGACACACAGGACCTTCAAAAATGCATGCTTACTTCCCTCCTCAGCCTCATCACCCACTCCCCCCCCACCCTTTCCCCCCACCCTCTGGCAACACTTCATTACTTCATATCCCTAGAGCAGGCCTTATACCCTTCACTTTGGGGTTTTTCCACCCATGGGTGTGTGCTTCCCTCCTCCCCCCCACAGGAATGCAGCCTCCAAGAGTCCATGGGTTTTTTATCTGTTTTGAGTCTACTGGAACCCCAGTGTCTAACGTCTCTGGCACATCATAAATGCTCAAAAAATGTTTGTCAAACGAATGAACAGAAAAGCACTGACATCCTGTTCCCCTACAGCCTTCTCCCTAACATTTCTCCCAGCTAACAGCCTCTCTTGGCCCTGGAGCCCCTACCAGGAGTGATCTGTTTACACCTCTGTGTTCTCAGGAAACACAGCACGTATCTAGTTGAGCAGAACATTTGCCACGTTACATTTTATTATTTCCTTACCATATCAGCAGCAGCCACACCAGATAAGCAATGAACACTTAGACCTGAGAGTTCGCCTATGTCACCATCCCTATTTTACAGAGGAAGAAACTGAGGCCTGGATGAAGGAACACACTCACCCAGCTAAGGAAACGGTAGAGCCCAGGCCTTAACAATGCTCTGCTGGAACTAAAAGCCTGTTTCTTTGTCTATGCTACACAGAGGACTGGAAACCTCGTGAGATCAGGAAATATACTTTATTACGATTTGAAAGCTGACTGACACTGCTGAACATAGCAGACATTCAGATGCCTACTGATTTGAAACATAGGGGGATGGATGTCCTTAGTGCAGACCACACTCATGCATGAGATCACCCTAGACCAGCAGTTGTATGGTTAAAGGGTCTGCCTAGCAAAACAAGGGCAATCAAAATAGTTTCAAGTTCATTCAAATTAACACTGGACTATGTGAGGAATTTAAGGGTCCAACTGTTGCCAGAGAGTGCCCCTTAAGCAATCCAGAAGCACTTAATTATGAAGTGGTATGTTAATTGCTGCTCTTAAATATCCATTAGCATAGATCCCCTAAATCCCTCTATTGGACAATAATGTCTTAAATTTATGTCACAGATCACATTTCAAAAGCCTCTTTTAGGCATGTCATCTGTCAGTCTACCGCTACTAACTACGTACATACTTTAAAGTTATAGTTTAAATGTTCACTATAATCCTCTAAGTTAGGAGACTTTCCATTATCCCAAACTAATGAAATTTTACCGTACCAAAAGAAGATGGTAAATACTTCTCAAAATAGTATTTATGAACTTTATTCGCCCCTGGGAATCAAGAGAGGCACATCAAGGGAAAGATTCTTGCCCCGAGTGTTAGCTGGGACGTCACCAAGCATGCACACTCTGTGGTGTTTAACACTTATTAACAGCTTGTCTGAGTTTGCTGCTGGTCAATCTCTAGCAAGCTGACAAGCACCAATTAGCAGTTTCTACGTGCATCTCTCCTCCTTGGGGCTAATCACGCAGGCAATCATAGGAGATTTAGAAGCATTTCTGAGTACGTGAGTGTCAGTGAGGGGATGGGGTACCTTACCTAACACAGGAGAATCAATGTGGGTAGGAAAAACAATGCAAAGTAAGATCTATAGGAAAATCTAGAAAATATACCTCCAAGGGCGTGGTTACACTCAGCATGACCTTCCATAGTGCTCACAAATGCCTCTCTCCTTTCTCATCAACTCTAAAGTCTTTCCAGGGTGCAGACTGAAATGAGCCTTGCCACCAGTGTGGGAAAAAGTCAACTCAGACTGTCCCAGAAATGAATCCCAAAGCCCTTCCTGCTCCTTCCCTGGGAGTCCAGCCTCTCCATCCCACCAGGATACCAGAAGCCCACCAGTATAAGATTTTCGGTGCATCTCCAGGAGGACTCTGAAGGCCCAAGGCTGAGGCATCAGCTTGCTTCCTACAAGCCATGGGGCTAAGATTTCTGAGTGTCCATTTCCTCACCTGTAAAATAGGGTTTGCACAGTGTAGCACCCCAACTTTTGACAGTATTAGGACATGTGCAATCATGTTAAAAGTCAAAACACCACCACTAAAAAAATTTTTTTAAAAAGTAAAATGCCCCTTAATCGACTGGCTTACTGGATCAAGTAGTGGCGACTGCATGCCCAGCCCTCGATTAGACACTGTGGAAAACAAAAAAAGAAAAGGACTGAGCCTGTGCCTGAGAACCCCACCCCTCTAATCGGGTGGGAAGAAAGACTACAGTGACTACAACAGGGACTTTTCACGCAACGTGCTGGGGGTCTAGGAAGACCCTGGCAGGAGAAGCTGAAGAAGTCGCATATGGCTTCCCAGATGAGGCCAGGCAAAGCCCGGTAGGATGACAGCTTCTGTGCCTAATGGGAGAGGGACAGTGGCATTCTGGGCATAAGGCCCAGCATGTGCAAAAGGCAGTGTGCAAAGGAATGGTGTTTTAAAAGAACGGGAGCAGTCCAGGAAGGCTAGAAGGCGCAGAACCAGGAAGGAACACAGGGAGGCCAAGTCAGAGAGGAGGCAAGAGATAGGCACCACTACCTGTGTGATTTCACTTTGTCCTTATGATTCTGCTGTAACCACGGCATATTCTAGAGAATGTGAGGGCCACAACCCAAGATGCCAGGTATCAGGCAACTGTCTCAGTGACACTTGGCCACACAGTTACTGGGCTCCTGGCAATCTGACATTAAACAGATATAAGGCAGCAAGACATATGGGTAAAAACAAACCAAAAAAAAGTATAAAGAGAAAACCATTTAAGATCGAAAATAGACAGGGCTATGACAGAAGTACATGTGATATGGGTGCAACTCAACTCTAGTAAAAAGTAAAATTAGAACAAATCATCTGTTTAAGAGAAAAGTAAATGTCCCCCACACTATTCGAGAGGAACTATTGTGTCAGGTAACCGGGAATTTGAAGATGGGTAGTCCTTGGCCTCCAGGAGCCTGGAAGTTAAAAAGGAAAAAGAAGTCAAGGCATCATCTAACACAGGGTGAGATAAGTGCATAAAATGAACACAGGGTCCTCTGGGAACCTAACAGAGACTAGGGGGCGGCCCCAGGAAGGATGAGAAGGGGGTACTTTCTCAAGGGAGAGGATGTTATGGCTGAAGGGGAGAAGAGGAGAGAAGAGGTGGGGGCAGGGGGCTACAAGAGGGGGCAGAAGAGAGCATTCTAGAGCAGGGTAGAAATCTAGCACATCACAGAGACTTCCAGTAATTCAACAGTGGTGACTCATACCTATAATCCCAGCACTTTGGGAGGCCAAGGGAAGAGGACTACCTGAGCCCAGGGGTTTGAGACCAGTCTGGGTAACCTGGCAAGACCTCGTCTCTACAATATATCAAAACATTAGCTGGGCATGGTAGCACATGCCTGTAGTTCCAGCTACTTGGAAGGCTGAGGCAGAAGGACCACCTGAGTCCGGCAGGTCAAGGCTGTGGTGGCCGTGAGCATGCCACTGCATTCCAGCCTGGGCGAGAGTGAGACTCTGACTCAAAAAAAAAAGGGGGGGGTGAAGGAGAGCATTTTAGAGCAGGGAGGAAATCTAGCACATCATAGAACTTCCGGTAGCTCAACAGGCTGAATCCAGGGAGTCAGGAAAGAGAGGAGAAGAGGCCAGGGTGGAGACCTGCAGGCTGCAGGCGAGGGCAGCAGCAGGCACCAGGCACTGATAGCAGAGAACCTTGCCCTGTTCACAAGAAAAAAGACTTTCCGGCTAAACGTGGTCCCGTGGAGAAGCACTTGGCCCCATCAGTGCTGGGAAAGGTCAGACTCATTCATTCGTCAGACTCCTTCAGAAATGCAGGAGACGGGTGGGAAATGTAGCCCCAGGAGTCCGGAAAGGACTTTAACATAAGGTGAACTCACCTGTGAAAGGGCCCCAAGGCAGAGACCCTATAGAAGGCATCTTAAGGATTCCACACAAGGCCCTCAGATCCTCTGGTGAAGGCATTTGCTGCAAAGGAGAGGGCTTGAGGAAATGAGGGCACGCCCTGAGGAGGGGCCTCGGTGGGGTGTGTTACATTCCTTTGAAAACAGGGCCTCGGCTACAATCTGTGTGATCAGACCAGAGACTGGACTGCGGAGCTCTGCTTCCCTTTATGACAATATCACACCCCTGCCCAGGAAACCCCACCCAAGCTTTTGTTTGGAAACCCTCTCCTTGATTAGGTGTAAGTCCTGATTATTCTCGCCACTGAGAAATCACGCACAGGGCTGATGAGGCTGCAAGGGCCCAGCCAGAAGCCTGACTTCCCTGGATGAGGCCCGTTTTTTTTTTCCTCTCTCTTGTTTTAGAATGATGGTTCCTTTCCCCTTTCCTTCTCGGTAGAGGAAGAGTGGGAAGCAGGCACATTCTGTTCAAATGGAAAGGCGAGTCCTTTTTACCCTCTGGAAAGAGCCGCCCCAGCTGGGCTCCGCTCCCCAGGCTGTGTCTGTGGCCCCCTTGCTGCCTCCTGGCTCTGGCTACCTCAGCGGCAGCTCTGCACACTCAGCAAGCAGAAGGGATGAAGGCAGCCTCTAGTTCCAGCCCCTCCAGAGCGGCCCTCTCTGGCTGCCTTCACTTGGCAACCCAGTTGGAGACCAACCCCCAAAGAAGGGCTGAGGCGTGGGGCAGGGGGTCGTCTCTGGAGAGCCAGATAATGTTCTCTAGATGGGCTGGCAATTCTTGCATCCGAAGACAAAAGGTTTAGGAAAAGTTCACTTCAAAACACTGAGTATTAGAATGGAGAATAGGGTGAATCACTGTACCTAGCAAACACTAGAGTCGTGTAAGAGATGTGTTTTGTGGCCTGCACAGCCCTTCGGAAGGAGCTGCTTTGGGTGCCTGGGTACCTGCCCTACCTCCCCAACCCACCAAAGCAATCTGGGTGGGGGAGTGGTGGAGTGGGGGAGTTCTGACCCTGTGGCAGTTAATCCATCCTCCCACCAGGGACTTCCTCCTGGTGTGACCTGGCTCAAACAGGCCAATTTTTACCAGTGGGATTCTCTGTAATAAGGGAGCCATTCTACTGGGTGGAACCTTCTAGCTGGGTGATTGGAAGATTAGGTGTCATAAGACTGGTAGATTTCTCTGGTGCCATCCCCAGACTGAGAAGGGTCCAAAGAGAGCCAGGGCAAGCTGGCAAGTTATCAGGACCTTGTGAGTTCATCTACATAATGAGAGGTTAAAGCACAACCCAAAACCGGGGATGTGGGAGCCCAGGAGTGCATCTTCAATGTCTCAGTCCAATTCTGGTGATCCCCACTTGACGTGCGTCAGGTGCTATGACAACAGTGCTACCTCAGAGCTAGTGTGGAAGACAAAACCCCTTATAGGACAGCTGCAGAACATAGCAGCATGGGCACAAGAAAGTGCTAGTGATACGGCGCACGCAGTCTGGCTAAAGAATGGAGCACTCGGTTCACTGTGGGCCGAATTTGCCAAACAGAGCTGTTTAGAAGAGACAGGTCTCCAAGTTGGCCGTGAAGAGGAGGAAGGGTGTAGCTGAACACTGAGGACCAGGTTGGTAATTCCATCGTGAAACAAGCTTTCCTCACCACATTCCCTCTGGGTCCAGTCCACATCCGCTGGCCTCAGATACTTAGACCACAGCCCACGCAGAACTGGGAGAGGTTCTGCTGGCAAGTTTTCCGGCCTCCATTTTTGGTGATCCTAGTAAAATGCAGCAGTCCTCAGAAGAGGTTATCTGGAGCTGTCTTAGCAACTTGCCTTAGTGCTGGAAGTCAAGAAGGAAGCCAGGCTGCCAGAGGACTCCCAGTCTGGACTTCCTCCCAATGTCTCCTCTCCTGCCTTCTGGGTGACAAAGGGGATGTTCACTTACAGGGACTCCAACAGAATCAGGAACGGGGGAGACTGAATAGGCTGCCCCCAAATATAAAGAATTGCACTAAAGAAAATGAAGAAGCCACAAATACAGAAAAGCTCTTTCTCCTCCCTCTATCTGCCTAAAAGCAGGACAGGCATTTACAAAGACTAAAGGTATCCTGCCTCTTTTTCTACCAGTGAGAACAAAGGTTAACCATGAAGACAACTTTGGACCCTTCTCAGCCTGGGGATGGCACCAGAGAAATCTACACGATCAAGCTTTACTAATCAGCCTTTATCTATCTTATTTACCTTCACCCAAGTTGGGGCCCATAGAGAGACTTAAAGTCCTTTTCCTCTGTCTTGTCAGGTCTCTAAAAATTTACTGATCTTTGTTGAAGACACCTAAGCTCGAATTCAAAGCCACCTCTTTAAGAATTACTCACTCCCTGGGTGTCTCCCATGTATATACGATATACCCATGGTAATAAACTTCTGTTTTTCTTTCATCTGTCTTTTGTCACAGGGGTCTGTTCTGACTAAAAACCTGTAAGGGCTGAAGAAAAGAAATGATTTTTCTTCCCCTTCAGCAGCTACACCCTGAACTTATGTGATGAGTGCTCAGGGGGAAAGGGTAGAAAACAAAATAAGACACAGGCAGGTCCTTAAGAAGTTTATGATTTATCAGAGGAAACGAGACACACACACAACTGATCCAATCACATACGGCTGCACACTCCAAATGCCACATGGTCTACCTCACATGGATGAGGAAATAATTTTTTTTTTTTTTTTTTTGAGTCGAGTCTCACTGTCGCCCAGGCTGGAGTGCAGTGACATTCTCACGGCCACTGTAGCCTCAATCTGCTGAGCTCAGGAGATCCTTCTGCCTCAGCCATCCAGGTAGCTGGAACCACAGGTATGTGCCACCAAGCCTGGTTAATTTTTTGATTTACTGTAGAGACGAGGTCTCACCAAGTTGCCCAGGCTGGTCTTGAATCCATGGGCAATTCTCTCGCCTCTGCCTCCCAAAGTGCTGAGATGAAAGGCGTGAGACACCATGCCCATGAGGTCATTTCTAAGTCCTGCATGCCAGAAAATTTCCCTTGAGAAATGCAACTGACATGGAATACAAAATGACCACATTTATGCAGGCAGGATCAACATTACTAGTACAAACAGGATTTAAATTAATAAACAAATTACAATCATAGATTTCAAATTCTCTAGGAGCAAAGCCTTTTCTTCAAATGTAATTCTATTCAGAAGCCCAAAAAGCAACAAAGATTTATAAGAGGAAGAGTTGCTATGGCTGAAACAGGGGATGAGACAGGGAGCCCCAGAGCTCTGCAGGCCCCTGAGGTACCCCTGCAGAACACACAGGGTTCAGGGATCACCGCAGCCAATCCTTCAGAAAGGTAGCAGGGCTGGGGCCTTTAGGCACACATTGTCACTTGAAACTGGCCTCGTGAAATGTTCCCAGGTAGGAGACTCTACCAGCAAGAAAGAATAATAATTTACAAAGCCTGAGGTTGTGTTCTAAGCACCTGGCTTTAACTATGCCAACCCACTCTTCAGAGACACGGATAAGGACCCGTGATCACGTGTAAGTGCCAGTCCTGAGTTATCACATCATAAATCTTGTGTGCCATTCTCTTCCCCATTTATATCCAGTATTTGACATTGCTAGATTCTCTGCGCCTGTGCAGCCCCCAAAGTTCCTTCACAATTAGTGAGAATTTTCTGAATGTCAATCATATCAAGTTATTCTCAGGGCCCACTTGGAATGTGGCTTCATGCGTCTCAAGAGAACATTACATCTATACCAGGAGACTCTGCCCAACCATTGGCTAGACGCCTGTATCCCACTCACACCCTCCTTCAGAAAATCACACAAAGCAATTAGGCTCACATAAGTCAACCTTGCTCAACATGTGTTCCTAAGGTTTCTTCAGAGGTTCTGTGGTTCAGGAAGTCCTTTAGATTGTGAAGTCCTTAGAGGAGAGACAAACATGAGAATCTTAATGAATCATTAAACCTTTTTTTTCCACTTCACTGCCAAATCCTTTGGGAAACAAAAAATGACTTAACTATTTCGTCTCTTATTATAATTAATTTGACATTTTCTTATAAATAACAAATACTTCCTTATAAAGAAAAGTAACTCAGAAATGTATGAAATGAGCAAACAAATGGTGAATTACAAGTAGTGCTTAGTCAGGCACAGTGGCTCACGCCTATAATCCCAGCACTTTGGGAGGCCCAGGTAAGAGGATTGATTGCCTGAACCCATGAATTTAAGACCAGCCTAGGCTATTTGGCGAGACCTCATCTTTACAATAAAAATCAAAAAATTAGCCAGGTGTGGTGGCACGTGCCTGTAGTTCCAGTTTCTTGGAAGGCTGAAGCAGACTTGCCTGAACCCAACAGGTTGAGGCTGCAGTGGCCATGAGTGTGCCATTGCACCCCAGCCTGGGGAGCAGAGTGAGACTCCAACTCAACAAAAAACAAACAAACAAAAAACTTCTGTATTTCATAAACAAAGTTCAAAGACAGCAACAAAGTGATGTTAATTACAAAGGAAATTTTTGAGGGGGACACAACCTCATCTACTTTTACTCTAAATATTTCTATAATGTTTAAATCTTTCATAACAAGAATTCAAATATTATTAATGCTATATAAAAAAAGCTTTCACACACACAAAGACTAATACAAAGGAATACTTTGCAAATTAAAAATTAGTAGAGTTAAAAATGTTGGCTTGCTATTTTTCAGGAATAAAATTCAGAGAAGAATGTGGACAACTATCTGAAATATTTTCCTTTAAACAGTCTCCTCAGGGCCTCTCCCATAAATGTTTTGGAAGAGAAACTATGCTCTTCAAAGGGTGTGCCTATAGGATCCAAATGACTATCTAAATTGTCAGTATTAGCAAATAGACAAAAATCATCCCAAGAGTAAACCAAAAATATCATGGGTAAAAGATCTCATAACTCCAAACCTACGGGAAGGTTTTTTTTTCTCCCTACATCAGATAAAATGTACAAACTTCAAAAATTCTGTGAGTTTTTAACAGCAAATGCGGTGTAAAAGAATTTTTTTTAATTCACATCTCTGCCAAACCCTTAAGGTTTTCTTCATACCTGCAAGGAGACCTCCTGAAATCTTACTAGAGTGCTGAATTTGGAATCGAGGCGCAGAGTTACCATGTAAGTGATATTCTCCCACTGGAAAAAAGAATCATATGGGTCTTAACAATATTCTAGACCTGTCTCCTTGCTAGGCGAAACTGAGGCCTAGCTATAGGGCGGCTAATCCTCTTAGCTCAGTCAGTTGCACTATCCAGTCTTTTCCATTTGTTCCAGAACAATCTTCCTGGCAAAATCATATTTTTTATTTTTTTCTAAAAAGTAAATAGGTTAATACTAAACCTTTAGAGTTTCTCTGTCCCACCATCCTAGAAACAATTTATCCCACTTATTTCAAAGGTTTACAATTCTCCTGAGCTTTTCTCGACTAAAACTATTAACATTTTAAATTCTCTTTCCCAGTAGCATTTTTATTGTCTATCTCTAAGTCATCTTACATTAAAACTGCAGCATTTTGATATGAGTAGGACTTTAAGACCCAATCAAAATTCTATATCTGGCATCAACAGCTGGTACAAGGTCTCACTTCTCAGACTAGATCAAAGAAATCTCATCTACAGAAATTCTAGTCATACTTATTCTAAGTAGTCTCCAGATTGCCTGAAATATATGAGGGAGCATCAACCAACCCCTAAGTACTCTCTGCTGCCAGGGTAAAGGGGGCGGAGGTAAGAGAATCTCTTTGATACGAAAGTGTTTTCCTCACATTGTAATCATTCCACAAACATCTGTTGTACTAATTTAAATTAAGCATCTTGACTGATCGTAGATAATGTCCACCCAACTGCATCTAGTCATTAGCTACTTTTTTATCTGATAACTGAATTCTTGAAATCCTCTGTCAAACCTGGTGAAATAAAATAATAAAACTGCAAGACTGAGTCTGTATTATGTTGTATAGCTATAGCTACTGGCAAAACAAAGACTAGATTAAAAGATACATACATATGTCACAAGCTAATTTCGCAGCAAAAAAAGTGAGCAAGAGCTATTAAACAGAAGCATCATTTACATAATTTCTCTTGACAAGTTAACCATTTTACTAAGTATTTTGTAAATAATAAGAAAGCATTTTTCTGCCTAAATTATATGCAGTAACAAAACATCATGCAAAGTGCACATAATAGACAAATATTCTATCTAAATTGTAGACATAAGTACATTTATTTTTATGTGCATTTTTTAAAAAGGCTTGAGATGACATGTACCAAATTCGTAACACTCTTGAGGAAGACATGGGGAAAAGTAAAAAGAAAAAATAATTTTAAGTTGTATTTTAAACATATCTGTGTAATTTTCATTTTCTCTAATATGTATGTACCGATTTTGTCATTATTTTAAAATATGAAAAAGAAAAGAAGCATTGAAGCTGGTGTTGTATATTGGTAGAATCTTTTACCTACAGGATATAAGAGATTTAATGATATTTATATATCCTTTGACTCAACACTTATTTAGTTTTCAAGGCTTTTTTTTGAAACAAAGTCTCTCCCTATCACCCAGGCTGGAGTGCAGTGGCATAATCACAGCTCACAGCAGCCTCAACCTCCTGACACAATCCTTCCATCTCAGCCTCCCATGCAGCTGAGACTACAGGCACACACCACCACACCTGGCTCATTTTAAAATTTTTTCATAGAGACAAGGCCTCACTATATTGCCCAGGCTGGTCTTGAACTCCTATGCTCAAGAGATTCTCCTGCCTCAGCCTCCCAAAGTGCTGAAATTACAGGCATGAGTCATCATACCTGGTCTATTTTGTAAGTTTTTATAATGTGGCTATGTTAAAGAAAAAATAATCCAGTGTAGTCACATATCACATGACCCTTAAAATGCAGGCTTTTGAAATACAGGCTAGAAAAATAAACATACATTCTCATCATTTACAGTAGTTATGGTCTAAAAGTCTCTCAAACACTTAATCAGCAAATACTGAACCACTGCTCCTAGGGGAAATACAGGGTTAGGTTCCTGCAAGCCTCTGATCACAAATGTTTGTCATCCAATCAATACATAATCTTGTTTTATGTGTGTTTCCTTTTAAAGATGCCTTATTTAATATACTGTCAATTCATTAACACTGAACTCAGGGCCAATAAATATACTGTAATCCATGCATGAAGGAAACTTATCTAAGACATGTGTTTTCTCCCTAAAGGCATATCACAGCATTCTTGAGTTTAAGAACACTTCAGCACCACATTTTGAGGTCACTTTAAACAGTAAAATCACCAAGAAAAAGTATAAAAATTAGAAAATATTACATGAAATAGATTGCAAAAAGGACAGACACCTGGTTTACAGCACGTAGGCTGAAGAGGGCAAGGCATTTCCTTGTTTGACCTCAGGTGGGAACAAGTACATTGGTGGACTCAAAATTTTCACAGCTTCAACACATCCACAAATAACAGCAGAAGTGCCAAGAGTATCAATTTGGAGGTTACAAATAAATTTTTTTTTTTTTTTTTTTTTTCGAGTTGGAGTCTCACTCTGTCACCCAGACTGGAGTGCAGTGGCCGCTCCCGGCCACCGCAACCTCGACCTGCTGGGCTCCGGCGATCCTTCCGCCTCAGCCTTCCGAGTAGCAGGAATTACAGGCATGCGCTACCACGCCCGGCTGTTTTTTTTTTTTTTTTTTGATTTATTGTAGAGATGAGGTCTCGCTGCCCAGGCGGGTCTCGAACCCGCGGGCTCAGGCAATCCACTCACCTCAGCCTCCCAAAGGCGCGGGATTACAGGCTGAGCCACCGAGCCCGGCTACAAATAAATTTTATCATATAGGCAAATTAAAAAATATAAAATATGTGAAATAATGACAATCAACTCTATGTATTTACTTTAATCCTTAAAATAAAATTCTCAAAAGACAGATTAACAGTAGAATAAAAACACAGCCCATAAACAGCTTCCTTGTCTCTGTGGTTTTCAGTCAGGGACATTGGACAGTGTCTGGAGGCATTTGCTGTCCAAGTGGTGCCTAGTGGATATAGATCAGGATGCTGCAAAACATCCAGCAATGCACAAGTCAGCCCCCAACAACAAAGAAGTGCCTGGCCCCAAAAGTAAACGGTATCAAGACTGAGAAATCCTGTGCTAACTGACCTACTCATGCCAACATTTCTTTAAAAGAATACCTTCTATCCACCCACACTCAAATGCCTAAAACAACAAATAGTTTTAAATGTCAAGGTTGAAGTTGCTCTCCTGCTTCATTGCTTGGTGACCTTTTATTTTCAAACTTAACTAGTGAATTGTTATTGAATGAGATCAAAGACACAAAGCAGTTAAAAGGTATACTGAAAAGTGTGGCGTGTTCAGTCATCTCCACTGAGCTTGTAATGGTGACTGGGTAGCTCCAATAATCATGTGAAACCTCGCACCAGTCTGAAATGTAGTTCTTGTTCTAACTCCAGGTAAGTAAAAATCATCACAGCACAGGAAGTAAGAAGTGTAGTCTAAGCACACCTCCCAGGAAACCTGGCTCAGTCCAAGCAGTTTGCAAAATAAGTCAAGAACAGTTTGGAAAGGCTCTTAGGGTTACAGTGTCTGAGGGAGGAATAAAAATCTTGCTAAGTCCCAATGATTCTATAAAAAGAAGCCCCATTTAAGTGTCCTCCCAAATACCCCTAACTGTGCAGATGTTACACCCTCTCCCTCAATGCCCCACTCATGTGGATTCAGTATTACACACTTAGTTTTGAATCGATCATCTTTTTAAATAATGAATCAAGCAATTTGTAGAGTGGCCTCCAAAGTTACTCAAGAGCATTCCAAAATCACTGAGCTAATAGAGCAAAGATAAACAATTTCCAACTGGGAGGCAGACTAAGGACTGCACTTAAAGTTTGGAACCTGAATTCTCGGCTGCATGAGCTTAGAGCCAAGTCATGACTTTGAGAGATTTGTTTTGGTTTTTCTGTATGGATGTATTAGGTCAGCTGTGCAAAATTAAGCCTAAGACAGTCATTTGTTTTTCAAGTAAGCTCTGCTGGAGCTAACACACTCTGCTGACTGACACCTTCAACTTCCTCCAGGGTCCTGTTGACTACTCAGAACTGGAAACTCTCCTCTGTCCTGCCTCAACTTCTCTGGCCACTGTCCCCAGACTGCTGCTCTTCTCCTGCTCCACCTACATGTGTGGCCTCTTCCCTTAGCCCTTCCAGTTCTGCACTCACACTCTTACCCCAGGCCGGTGTTCTTTGGATCACCATCATCAGATGCAGCTAGGGAGGGGAGATTAAATTGCAATTTCCAGACCACATTTCCAATGGAGTGCTCAGACTCTCAGGTGGAAGGCCTGGGAATGTGCGTTTCCACTTCACCTCCCAGTAATTTAAGAACTATAGCTCCCAGTCGGGCATGGTGGCTCATGCCTGTTATCCCAGCACCTTGGGAGGCAAAGGTGAGAGGACTGCCTGAGCTCAGGGGTTTGAGATCAGCCTGGGAAACTTAGCGAGAACTTATCTCTAAAATGAATAGAAAAATTAGCTGGGCATGGTGGTGCATGCCTGTAGTTCCAGCTGCTTGGAAGGCTGAGGCGGAAGGATCACCTGAGCCTAGCAGGTTGAGGCTGCGGTGGCCGTGAGCATGCCCCTGCACTACAGCCTGGGCAACAGACACTCTGACTCAGAAAAAAAAAAAAGACAAAACAATAGCCTCAGAATAACACTTCTGGGTTCCTGGAAATGGCATCATTGTAGCCTTGATTCATTTATTATGTTTCCCTTTGCTCTAAAAACACTTGCCCACTGCTCTACACCATCTTTCAAGCCGATTTTAAACCTCATCTCAACTAGGAAATGCCACCGATCAACGTCTCCCATTGAGCGAAATGCTTCTTATTTATTTATTTATTTATTTGTTTGTTTGTTTATTTATTTATTTGAGTTGGAGTCTCACTCTGTCGCCCAGACTAGAGTGCAGTGGCCGCTCACGGTCTCGACCTGCTGGGCTCCAGCGAGCCTTCCGCCTCAGCCTTCCAAGTAGCTGGAACTACAGGTGCACGCTACCACGCACGGCTGATTTTTTTTTTTTATTTATTGTAGAAATGACGTATTGCCCACCCAGGCAGGTCTCGAACCCGCGGGCTTAGGCAACCCACTCACCTCAGCCTCCCAAAGGCACGGGATTACAGGCTGAGCCACGGATCCCAGCTGCTTCTCCTTTAAATATCCACAGAACGCTACATACAATATATACTACATAAAATCAAAAGCATAGGTGTTGAAATTCCCCAGCCAGACTGGGAGCTAAAGGGTAGGGACCATGTGCCACACCTGGATTCAGCCCCAGTGGCCAGCACAGTTCTTGGCAAACAGTAGAAATGCATTGGATGGATGGATGGAAGGATTGATGGACAGATGGGTGGATGGATGGATGGATGGATGGATGGATGGATGGATGGATGGATGGTGGGTGGATGGATGGGTGGGTGGATGGATAAATGGGTGAATGAGTGGGTGTGTAGATGGGTGGGTAGATGGCAGGCTTCTGAATGGTATTATTATACTTTAGCAATTGTACATAATTTATGACTAATGTTAATGAGAACAAATGGGAGACTCAATGGAACAACTATTAACAGAGGAATCTTAAGTTCTGGGCTATGGCTTTCAGGACGCGTCACCCAAAAAGTCAATGGAAAGGAAGGAGAGGTAGCCCTCCAAAGCCATTAATGTTTGACACTCTGTAGGGGCTCAATAAAAGTCAGCTAATTGAGCATGTACAGTCCCAGTAAGAAGCTAAAACAGATAATGAGAATGAAAAGGAAAATTAGTCACCAAAGAACTTTTCTGGACATAAGCAGATATAGTTAAGGTACATGGCAAACATAAAACATTCTTAGCCAGGCTCGGTGGCTCAACCTGTAATCCCAGCACTTTGGGAGGCTGAGGTGAGTGGATTGCCTGAGTCTGCGGGTTCAAGACCCACCTGGGTAACTTGGCGAAACCTCATCTCTACAATAAATCACATATCAACTGGGTGTGATAGCACGCGCCTGTAGTTCCAGCTACTTGGAAGGCTGAGGTGGAAGGATCGCCGGAGCCCAGCAGGTCGAGGCTGTGGTGGCCGGGAGAGGCCACTACACTCCAGTCTGGGCGACAGAGAGAGACTCCAACTCAAAAAAAAAAAAAAAAAAAAAATTCTTATAATCAAGGACCAAGATAAATACAGTAATAAAACCAAGGGAATCTGCCTATAAAGTCTAGAATCACTTGAGATCATTTATTCTAGGTTTTAAATTCACCAATAGTTTTATGCTTTAATGGACTTTTTTTCTTTATTTCTATAGCTTTAGAGGGGTACACATAGTTTTTGTTTGGGCTTTAAGTGTACCCACAACTCCCACCTCTGCACATTGTACCTGATAGGTCTATGGGCCCCAACCTTTTTGGTATCAGGGACCAGCTTTGCGGAAGATAATTTTTCCATGGATGAGGGTAGGGATATGGTTTTGGGATGATTCAAGCACATAACATTTGTTGTGTACTTTATTTCTATTATTATTACATTGTAATATATAACAAAATAATTATACAACTCACCATTTAAAAATAAGGTGCAGACAGAAGTGGTAAATAAAATAATGAGCAGGTCACGCATGGACTAAAATAAGTGTCAGATTCTGACTTAAAGTCTGTCACCAGAGGCAGCTGTGCAACTGAAGTCCATCAGCTCACTTGCCACCGACTGACAGGCTTTTGATAGGAGTCTAAAAGCAACTGATTTATTACAGTCTCTGTGCAGTCAAACCTCCCTGCTAATGTTCATCTGTATTTGCAGCCACTCCCCAGTGGTAGCATCACTACCTCAACTCCACCTCAGAACACCAGGCATTAGATTCTCCCAAGGAGCACACAACCCAGATCCCTAGCATATGCAGTTCACAATAGCATCTGCACTTCTATGAGAATCTAACACTGCTGTTGATCTGAGAGGAGGTGGAGCTCAGATGGTAATGCAAGCAATGGGGAGCAGTTGTTAATACAGATAAAGCTTCACTTGCCTGCCTGCCACTCACCTCCTACTGTGTGGCTCAGTTCTGAGCAGGTCACAGACCAGTAGCAGTTCTTGGCCCAGAGGTTGGAGATCCCTGTGAGAGTTGATTTTTTTTTGTCCCTCCATCCCTTCTCCCCTCTTCGGAGTCTACAGTGTCCATTACACCATTCTGTATATCTTTGAGATCCTCAGATTAGCTCCCACTTAAAAGTGTTTAGTTTTTTGTTCCCGAGTTTACTTAGGATGATGCTCTCCAATTGAATGGACTTTTGTTGGTATTGTTAATCCATCCTCTACCACCCTGCCACTCCTTTCTGCCTTTCTAGATTTTCCTTTGGGAAATCGCTATGTGACAGCCACAGGATTTGAATGGTGCTGGCCCCAAACTTAGCTCCAGAAGTTGACCTTTTCTGGCATAACCTAATGAAACACAATTTCATATCCATCTTGACTAGTTGTGGGATGAGCAGAAACCCAGTTCCAATCACATGGCATTCCCCCTGGTCACCATGCTAGTTAAGACTGGTCCAGTCAGAATACATTTCAGATCTTTTGTTTGATGGTTATGGATATGAATAAAGAAGTACAGAGTCCTGGCTACTGCTGACAGCCTTTTGGTGAACACAAAGAAATCCAGGGATAGGAAGGTAGTCCTAGGGAACCAGGTCTGCAACTTGGAAAGCAGGTTTTTTTCCAGTTATTAAGCTAACATATTGTCTTTATTGATTAAGTAAATGTGGGCTTTCTTTTGTGGTTGTTTTATTTTAGAGTGATGGGGTACAAGTGAGGATTTGCAGCATAAGAAGGCTGCATGCAGGTGAAAAACGGGCTTCTAGTTAACCCTCTCTCCCCTTGGTAGTTGGCCAGGTACCCACTGTTACTATGTGCCCTTCTCCCCCTGTTCTCTCTTCCTCCCCAATCATGCCCCAAGAGCACTGATCCCACCCTTGTGCTAATGTGATTTGTGTTCAGGGCGCACTTATGAGTGAGAACGTGTGGTATTCAGTGCTTTGTTTCTGTGATAGTTCACTTAGTAGGATGATCTCCAACTGCATCCAAGTTGCTGCAAAGACCATGGTTTTGTTCTTTGTGGCTACATAATATTCCATCATGTATATGTACCGTGTTTTCTTTATCCAGTCAATTTGGGTTTTCTGTGATCCAAAGCATCATGATATGTACTCACCCCTACTTTTCCATCTGATCTTACCCTGTTCTCTTAGGATATAAAACCATTGTTCCAAGAATCTGCAATACACCCTGTCCCCCAACATACCTCATCCATTTCCACCTCCACATTTGTCTAAATGTGCTTTAAAATGGCTTTGCCTAAAATGTTCTTCTCTTGCTCTCTCCATTATTCAAATCCCTGGTCTTCTAGACTCGGGCTGGAGTCCTAATCCCTCTGAAGGCAGGCATCCAGGACCATAACTCTCTTGTCTCAGATGAGTTCCAACCTCGGGTTGATTATTGATACTAGTTGTCATCTATATCTTATACGTGTAATTATCCTTTTGGAAGCATTGTCTCAAGTCAGAATGTATGTTCCACGCATTTGCAATCCCTTGCAAATGGCCCCTTGAAGAGTATCTTGTGACTAACAGAAAACTAATAAATCCTGTTTAGCAAATTCAAAATGTGATTTAGACCTCCTGGTCACTGCCAGTTATTTCCTCTTAATTCACATAGCAATGTAGAGGATGGAAAGCAACATACTTCAACATCACACGGTTGGCCATGGTCCTGTCACATTTCACAACCAGACTGGCAGGAACAGCTGGATGAGGATCAGAATTTATCAGGCTACTTTCCCATGTGCAGATTGCTGAAGTCCTTCCAATGAAGATGCAGACAAACTTTTGTGTTCTAAAATGTAAACACCTACACCTTTCAAACATCTGTATAAAATCAGAATAGAAGACATGAAAAAACAGTTCAAGGCAACCACAGAACAATAGGCTGCCATCATCTTCAAAGCGTTTTCTACCCCCTTTCCTACTTGTAGCTCTTGAGTCCTTTAGAGCACTTTGGGGGTACATATGTGAGACTTCAATGAGACTCACAAAGAAACAGAGATTGGGATTGCTCCCCATCACAGACATGGTTAGGAGATCATGAGTAAGTTGAGGAGTCATGTCAAGACCAGTACTGCCGGATGCAGTGGCTCACACCTCTCATCCCAGCACTTTGGGAGGCCGAGGCAAGAGGACTGCTTGAGCCCAGGGGTTCGAGACCAGCCTAGGCACTTGGCAAGACCTCGTCTCTACAATAAATAAAAAAAATTAGCATGGTGGCATATGCATGTATTTCCAGCTACTTGGAAGGCTGAAACAGAAAGATTGCCTGAGCCCAGCAGGTCAAGGCTGAGGTGGCCATGAGCAGTGTGCCATTGCACTCCAGTCTGGGTGACAGAGTAAGACTCTGACTCCAAAACAAACAAGCAAAAACCGAGTACTACTTCCATTGAAGATGAGAAGAGCATGGAATGACAATTCCAAAAGCAAGCATGTGTGTGCATGTGTATGTGTTTGTGTTAAGGTTAGGGTTCACCTGTCTGGCTTCTTCTTAAAGAGGAACTCCCAGCACGAATCTACTTCACCAAACCCAAGTGGTTTGCAGCAACTCCTTCTGGCACTGATAGATCAGGAAAGAGCCCTCTTTGGAGGCAGCAAGGACTGGAATCAGTGCCTCTCTTCCTTCCATGCTGTGCCAGGCAGGCCTGTTCCCACCATGTCAAGGCAGAGGACCTGCTCTCCCCCACAAGAAGCAGAGACAACTGTTCCTACTTCATCAAGTCTCCAGTCTTCCAGAATGTTCCAGTCTCATCTAATGCCCTGGATGTCTGGTTCTATTGCTTCATAGAGCCAACAGAGCATAGAAAGGAAACAAAATTCAAAGACCTGGGATGTGTAGACACAGCCAAGTCCTACCCTGGTGCTCTTACAAAAGCACATTGAAAGAATTGACATGATCCGACTAGGACACAAACAGCCCAGCTTTAAGTTGATATTCTGGGTATCCAGTCAACAAATATTTACTGAGGGCCCCGTCAGAAAAGGATCTTATTCAAGGGTTCTGAAGTTTCACCAGTGCACACAGAGTGACAGGAATTTCAGGCCTCTGTCCAAAAAGAAGAAACAATTGTTCACTATTGATTCAATTGAGCCAAAAAGGGATATACAAATTTGCAAAAGATTTGCAGCTCTGCTATGCCTGGAACCCTACCATAAAACTCAGGAGAGAACACATTATCTCACATACACACACACACACACACACATATACACAAAACTCAGGAGAGAACACATTATGACACACACACAACTCAGGAGAGAACACATTGTGATACACACAAATACACACACACACAAGTCAGGAGAGAACACACTGTGACAGAGAGAGTTGGGTAAGAGACACTATGAAACTGTAAGGTTAAAAAGATACTGCCTTGCTGGAAAAGCTTCCCTTCCTGTTAACCTACCTTTCCCTCTCTGCTCTTTCCTTCTTCCCTCTTTGAAAGAAGGTTCTGTTTGTCTCAGTGCCTTCATCATGACTGCAACAAGAAATGTACAGAAGAAAGAGCAAAGGAATATACTGTTTTTCATCCCTCAATTTTCCTATACACACCAGTCAGTAAAAGGAAGGCCACAGCACATGTGGTGTACCTCCCCGGAGCTCATCCCCAGATCTCCTCTGACTCGCGCAGGTCCAATCACTGTGTTCCACTAGCAGTGGTAAGAAATGAGGAAACCAGAGTCCAGGCAACTTATCCTGATACCATTCTTACTTCATTACAACCCGCCATGGAATCTCCAGGCTGGGATATATTTTTTTATAAGTCTTTCTACTCCCACTCGCTTTTAAAAGGTTTTTCTCTTAAAAGAGTAGATAGATCAGAGGGTGGAGGGAAAGAAGAAAAAATGCAGGAGGATCAGTGGCAGGTAAGCTCTGAATGGGTGCTCCAGGAAATGAAAAATATTCCAAAGTACATCTGAACTTGTCCCCTTTGCAAGGCTATAGAATCAGGATCTGCTCTTTTGCCCCTTCCTTGTCCATGCTGTACAGGTTTTTCTTCTAGGTATCTGGGGTTCTAGGAATCCATGAACAACCCTCTGTCTTTCTTTCCAGTTACCATTGCTTATAATCTTTTGGAAAGGACCCATGGAAGGATGGCTGAAGATGTAGATGCCTTGTGGAAGGAAAGTCCAGAGGAAGAGGTACTGCAAACTTGGGGAGGGTGGGTAGACTAGGGAAGAGATGCTGAGCTGGATTTTGACCACCCAGAACCCACCTATTACAGAGAAGAACCTCCCACATTTATTTTTTTGTTTAGGGTCTCGCTCTGCTGCCTGCCTGGAGTGTGGTGGCATATGATCACTGCTCACAGCAGCCTTGGCCTTCTGAAATCAGAGAATCCTTCCACCTCAGCCTCTCAAGTGGCTGGGAATCCAGGTGTACACCACCATGTTCAGCTGACTTTTTTGTAGAGACGAAGTCTCGCTATGTTGCCTAGGCTGGTCTTGAACCCCTGGGCTCAAGCATAATCCTCCTGCCTCGGCCTCCCAAAGTGCTGGGATTACAGGCATGAGCCACCACACCCGGCTCTCAATATTTTTTTAAAAGGAATGAAGAGACAAGAAATATCATTTTTAAAGAATGTGAAACTCAGATTAACACGAAGAGGAGATTCAAATGGAGATTCAACCAATTCAAAGAATACAAATGACTACTACACAAAGGCTGATACACAGCTTTACTTACAACTTGTGAGAAAGCAGGACCCCTCATTAACGCAGAGAACCTTGGGGCTAGGAGGACATCAGACTCTGTCAGGACTAGAATGAACCCTCCAGGCCAGCTCTGGGTCCTGAATGTAGATGTTCCCCAGGCCCTATCCTGGGTTCTCCTGCCCCTCGGTATAGTCCTCCCTGCAGATGTGCTCATGACTCCCCATCACAGCAATGAACAGAGCTTAAGATTAAATATTTCTGTGATTATTTTACTCATTCAATAACTATTTGTGAAGGCCCTACCAAGGGCCTGCTAGTTACCATGGGTCAACACCTGCTGTTGTTACCAAGAATGAAGACAGCTTGAAGATGAGGCCCACATATCAAGGAAGGCAGAGAGCCAAGACTGTCCTAGGAAGTGAAACTAGATCCCTGATACCTCCATGAATCTCTGGATGGAGCCATACCTGAAAAACAGAGCCCTGTCTGACATCTGTCTCACTATTTAATTAATTCCTGTCTCTTCTACAAGTCAGTAAGCCCTATAAAGGCAGAGGCCATGTCCACATTGCTTACAATTGCACCTCCAGCCCATGACCTAGAGCTTGGCATAGTAGGTACTCTATAAATATATGCTGAAAAAATTTTTTTTTTTTTGAGTCAGAGTCCCACTCTGTCACCCAAGTTGGAGTGCAGGGGCATGCTCGCCACTACCGCAGCTTCAACCTGCTGGACTCAGGCGATCCTTCTGCCTCAGCCTTTCAAGTAACTGGAACCACAGGCCTGTGCCACCACACCCAGTTAATTTTTGATTTATTGTAAAGCCAGATCAAAGCCGCCAGCTCTTCCATGATTGATGTGGTACTTTGTTCATAAAACCTGCTGACCAGGCACAGTGGCTCATGCCTATAATCCCAGCACCTTGGGAGGCTGAGGCGAGAGGATTTCCTGAGCCCACGGGTTCAAGACCAGCCTGGGCAACAGGGCAAGATCTCATCTCTACATTAAAATAAATTAGCTGGGTGTGGTAGCACATTCCTGTGATTCCAGCTACTTGGAAGGCTGAGGTGGAAGGATCACTTGAGCTCAGCAGGTCAATGCTGCGGTAGCCATGAGTGTGCCACTGCATTCCACCTGGGCACAGAATGAGATTACAACTCAAAAAAAAAAAAAAAAACCTGACACTTACTAAGCTATGTTGTTACCATGAGTGAAGATAGCTTGAAGGTGAGGGCCACTTGCAGAGGAAGGCAGAGTCAAGGCAATCCTATAAAGCGGGACCAGATCCCTCATTCCAACACAAATCTCTGGATCAAACCACACCTGAAACACATCCCACAGCTGGACTTCCCAGGCACAAGAACCACTAAGTTCTCTTTTGCATTTAAATCAGTCTAGAGGAGATCTTCTTTCACTTGTAGTTTCCCCTCATCCATCATTTCAGTTGCCTGTGGTCAACTGTGGTCCAAAAATACTAAATGGAAAGTTCCAGAAATAAACAAATCATACATTTAAAATTGCACATGATCCTGAGTATCATGGTGAACTCTTGCACTGCCCAGGTTCATCCTGGGATGTGAATCAGTCCTTTGTTCAGCAGGTCCATACTGTATATGCTACCACCTATTAGTCACTCAGTAGCTGGCTCTGTTATCAGATCAACTGACTCAAGTAACCCTTATTGACTTAATAATGGCCTCAAGCACAAGAGTAGGGATGCTGGCAATTCAGATATGCCAAAGAGAAGCCATCAAGTGCTTCCTTTAGGTGAAAAGGTAAAAGTTCTCAACTTAATAAGGAAAGAAAGAAATATCATATGCTGAGGTTGCTAATATCAACGGTAAGAAAGAATTCTCTCTCCATGACACTGTGAGGAAGGAGAAAGTTTTGCTCTCAAACCTAACACTGTAAAAGTTGAGGCCACCGTGCATAATGAGTGCTTGGCTACAATGTAAAAGGCATTATTACATTTGTGAGTGAAAGACTTGAACAGAAAACAGAAATTGACTGGTGGCAATCAGGTTTGGAACTATCTTTGGTTTCAGGATTCACTCAGGGTCTTGGAATATAACTCCCTTGGACAAGTGGGGACTGCTATACTAAGTGTGTGACCTTGAAAAAGAGAAACCGGAGAGAGAACATTTACTTCTAAAGGATATCTTACTGATCAGCAAGGTACAAGAAAGGGCCTTGCATGACGTCTGGCATTTAACGAGTCCTTAATATTCTTTGTTTCTTATGAAAAGATCCACCACAGCATTCTTTTAAATAATCTTTCCATCTAGCACATTAAAGAATGTATTTACAAATAATCCACAACATAGCAATGCAGCTGGAGCAGCCAGAAGTAAGTGCGTTAAAAGCTGACAGTCACTGATCACTGAGGCTCAATACAAAATGAAAACAAGCATCCCAGAAATCATAATAAATACCTATGTAATCATGTCTACAGGCTCACAGATTCACTGAGACTTACTATGTGTACATACACACACCCCACCAAGGGTACCAAAAAATGTGTACACATTTTAAGAGATGTTATCTATGTATTATGTTTAGTTCATTGTAATCACAAGTGTCTGGATGCTGATAATAACTTTAAGCAACTCTTATAACTGCAGAAGTCAAACGTGACTTACATTCGTCTTTTGTTATCAGCATATATTTAGTATTACAATTTTAATACAGATTGCTTCCTTTCCTAAAATGTGTATATATATTTTGGGCACCTTCTGTATACACCTAGAAACAAAAATATGCAATGAAAATCTTTCATAAAACACTTCAAGAAGACATGTACTATATAAAGGGGGATGTTATCAATTGTGCTGTCTCTGGCTTACTCTGTTTTCCTCTCAACCCCTACCCCCTTAACATTCACACATGAATTGTGCGCACACGCGCACACACGCACACACACACACACACACACACACACACACACACAAAGGGTACCTGTGCGATTCAGGTGGGGCCGACCCTAGGGTGCGCCGTAGGATGGAGGGGGTTGGAAGGCATGAGTCCCTGGGCAAGATGAGCTAGAAAACAGACACAGGCATGTCCTTGGGAGCACAACCCAGGGTCAAAGCCAGAAAAGCAGGACTGTCCAAAGTCCACAGGGCAAATTCCAGGCCGGAAACAGAACTGGCCAAGAAAGTTAAGGGCAAGAAATAACAGTGGGGAAGGAAAAAGGAAATTCAGCCAAGACAGTGGCCAATAATATCAACAGTCAACACATGGTTGTTACTTGGGTTATTTCATCTAATTCTCACACAGACCCATGAAGCCATCATTCTCCCCGTTTTTAATGTTATGAAACATTTTTTTTTGAGTTAGAGTCTCACTCTGTCACCCAGGCTGGAGGGTAGTGGCACAGTCTCAGCCACCACAGCCTTGACCTGCTGGACTCAGGTGATCTTTCCACCTCAGCCTTCCAAGTAGCTGGAACTATAGGCACGCACTACCACGCCTGGCTAATTTTTGATTTATTGTAGAGGTGAGGTCTTGCCAATTTGCCCAGGTGGGTCTCGAACCCGTGGGCTCAGGCAATCCACTTACCTCGGCCTCCCAAAGCATGGGATTACAGGCTGAGCCACCAAGCCCGGCCATGAAACATTTTAAACATAAAAAAAGAAGAGAGAACAGTTCAGGGAAACCTCATACCCATAACATAGGTACAAAAATCATCTACTCAGCGTGATTTTTAATTCCCTCTCAACCTCACCTCCAGTCCTATTTGTAAGTCACCTCAGCAAGCCCAGGAAAAATTCTGAATCAGACTGTTGATTTTGACTTCACTCCTTGATAGCTTAGCTCCCACGGCATGTGAATCTCTCTTCAGCTGGGCAGGAACACCAACCATCTTTTGATTTGTCGTCAACAGTGACCACAAACATCAGTGGGACAGCTAGGCTGAGTTGCCACACCCCAAAGATCAGGAAAGTATGTCCAGATTTCGACCAGTTTCCATAAGTCATTAGGAGCACACAAATGTAGCTTGGGTGACTTTCTCCAAGCATATATTAATTTTGTCTTTCCACCTAAATCACACATCCTGATCCTGTAAATTCCCTGCCTTAAAGCCTATCAGGATCAAATCCAAACCTCTACCTCAGGCGAAAGATATGCGACATCCTGGTACTCACTTGACTCCTGAAATCCCAACAAAACTGGACTTCTTGGAGTTCCAAAGTCCAACTCCCAATCTTCTGCAGCCCTTTCTCACCTCCTGCCCTTTGTCTGAAACAGATTCCCTCTCTAACCCACCTGCTGAGGTCCCCAAACAGCCAGGCTACAGCTATGACTTCTTTTCTCGCCTCTTTCAGAAAGTCTTTTGTGAGAACCTGTCCCACCCCAGGGCTACTTGGGAACTACTTCTCCATATTCCCATAATGCCTTGCATGTCTCTCTACCTGTACACCCACCATATCATCTTAAATGACTGGTTCTTAGATCTCCCACGACCAATTTTATGCAGCATTCCTTGTGAGTCAGGGCATTTTTTTTTTAGTCAGAGGCTCACTCTGCTGCCCAGGCTGGAATGCAGTGGCACATTCATGGCCACCACACTCGACCTACTGGGCTCAGGCGATCCTTCCACCTCAGCCTTCCAACTAGCTGGAACTACGTGTAAGCCCCACCATGCCCAGCTAGTTTTTGGATTTATTGTAGAGACAAAGTCTCGCCAAGTTGCCCAGGCTGGTCTCCAACCTCTGGATTCAGGCAATCCTCTTGCCTCCCAAATGCCTCCCCAAGTACCGGGATGACAGGCGTGAGCCACTGAGCCTGGCCTTTTAATCAGTTTTATATATATTTTTTATGTTTAATTGAAACCTGGAACACAATGATGAATTCGTTTAAACTGAGTTTGAAGCAGTGTGTGTTCATGCATCTGCAAAATGAGCAGGTGGACGTCCAGTAGCTAATTATAGTTTCAGTCCCAGTGCCTACAAGGGGCCCGGCACATGGTAGGTCTTCAGTTAGTGTTTAATGAATAAAATGAGCAAATGAAACAGAGGATGGTGGCCAAAGAGAACAGGAAGCATTCCTTAAGCTTGGTAACCCTCTCCCAGTGAGGGCTTCATGCCAGGTATATGCTTACTGTCCGACGGATGCACCCGAGGTCAGGAGTCCCTGGGTTACCCACCCATCATGAACTGGAGCTACCTGCTTCCAGTTTCACAGATGCTCACTAATCCCAGAGCTCGGATATTTGATAAACACACTGCTCCCCTGCAGATACCTTTCACAGCGATGCTGACTTGAATCACATGCTCCATCAGGCCCTTGTCTCCATTGGACTGCAGACCCAGAATCTCTGGAGTATTCATCCCTTCCCCCTGAAGGTGTACTATCGCCCCACACATACACACTGTCCTTTTCTGGACATGGGCCCAATCGGTGACGGGCTTGGAAATGCCACCATCACCGCCATGATAACTAGCCAAAGCCCAGTGGGTCGAGTTACCCTTCCCATCTACCACTCAGTCTTGGCAAATGTGTCATTTCACAGGACAGTCCTCTCCCATTCCCAATGCTGTCTTGTATGAAAACAAGAAAGTATGCCTCATTATTGATCAGCACTGGCTCGGAATTTCATTGTATAAATTATCTAAATTGTCTGCTTATAACATGACTAAGTGTGGATAGAGGATGGGCAAAGGGAGAAAGTCATCAAATCTTTGCCTGCAGGTAAGTGATGGTTTTCACTCTGAGGCTGGTCCTAACAGTTAGATTCCATGCGTATTCTCTGCCAATCACAACTGAATCATCCTAAGTCCTACCACTTAGCTCACAAAGTTCTGTACTTTAAGATCTAGCATCCTTTTATGTTCCTCTGAAGAATGAAGATGTTTTATTGTGGTAATCAGCAGGTTATAAAGCACTCACCCTCTCTCCAAAGCAAATCAAATGGGACATATCTCTTCCTTGATTTTTTATAAAAGTATTCCATTTGTTCTTAGAAGTTGCAACAATTTTTCAGAATGATAGTCCTAGGTCTATTGATTCACAAATTCCCTGAGTCAATGCAAGTAGGTATATAATTCCTCACAGAGAAAGGGGTTAGAGGGGAGGACTTAACATTCTAATTTACAGGTAGAAGTAACCTCTCTTTGCCTCCTAGAAAGTGTACATTGATCTCTGTGGATACAGAAATCAAACCAAAACCCCAAATCTAAAACCAAAGAGGAAGGATGCTCCAAAGAGGACCTCAAGTCCACATGCCAGGGACAGAATGTGCTTTTAACTTTTAAGTACATATGTCCCAGAAATGAAGGTCATATATTCATCTCACAGAGCTAAGTCCCAATCTAATGCTTTGAGCTCTTAGGCCTTGGACAAATTTTGCTGCATCTAAGGCAAAACACCTTCCATTAAAACACCTTGCAGTGGTGCTGTAAGAATTAGGGCTCAAGGGCAGAAGCACTCATAGATGCTTAATATCCAAGAGCCTTACTGTATTATTCATAAACTCTTGATAGAAGAATGAAAGTGGCATCAGAACGGTAAAGACAAAGAAAAGGCCGGTGCCCTTAATAGAGCCTGGGGGTTGGGCTTGGTGGCTCAGCCTGTAATCCCAGCACCTTGGGAGGCTGAGGTGAGTGGACTGCCTGATCCCAAGGGTTCAAGACCAGCCTGGGCAACCTGACAAGACCTCATCTCTACAGTAAAATAAAAAATTAGCTGGGTGTGGCAGCACACACCTGTGGTTCTGTCTACTTGGAAGGCTGGGGCAGAAGGATCGCCAGAGCCCAGCAGGTCAGTGCTAGGGTGGCCGTGAGCGTCTGTGCCACTGCACTCCAGCCTGGACAAAGGAGTGAGACTCCAACTTAAAAAAAAAAAAAAATAGAGCCTAGGAGGAGGAGTGCCATGGTGACGTGAGGAGTGCATGGGACACATGGGAGCCTCCTCACCACTAGGAAAAGGAAGGGTGCCCTGTCTAGATGTCTGAACGAGGCTGTTGAGACCAAAGCATCCCCAGAGTTGAGGAGTAGGGCAATGAATCAGGACTGAAATTGCTAGAACTAGCCACTCCCCTCACCTTCCATTAAAACTAGCCTTTAACCTATGCAGCCACCGTCTCACCTCCTGGATGACCCTAACCACTGGGTGAACAATCAAGACTGTGAGCGAAAAGTAAGATCCAGCTGACAGACACTGAGTGAGTACATCATTTCTACCCTTCAGGTTCAGTTTCCTCACTCAGAAACTAGGTCTGTTCTAAGCATCACATCAAGACCATCTTATTTATTTATTTAATTTTAGTCTGAGTCTCACTCTGTTGTCCAGGCTGGAGTGCAGTGGCATGCTCATGGCCACCACAGCCTCGACTGCTGGGCTCAGGTGATCCTCCTGTCTCAGCCTTTCCAAGTAGCTGGAACCACAGGCATGTGCCACCACACCCGGCTAATTTTTTATTTATTGTAGAGACGAGGTATCGCCATGTTGCTCAGGCTGATCTCAAACCCCTGGGCTCAGGCAATCCTCTCACCTCCACCTCCCAAAGTGCTAGGATGACAGGCATGAGCCACCATGCCCAGCTAAGGCCATCTTCTTCACGGTATTTTAGGAACTGTACATGAAGCACGGCATCACCCCACATTCCAGGAGCTGAGACCGCCAGACAAGCTTGTGCTGCTTCTGAATTCGGCACTGCAGAAGATCAGCCCCCAACCCCTGAATAAAAAGGAGCTGTCAGGTCCAGGGGTGAGGCGATTCTCTGAATATTGCTTGCTTAAAGAACACTTTTCACAACTCTTTTTACAGAATGAGTTCTGGTGATGATCAGCAATGTACAATGAATACAGTTCACAATAACTTACTGTGTATTCTCAAATAGCGAGAAGACAGATTCTGAATGTTCCCATCCCAAAGAATGATCAATGTTTGAGGTGACAGATACGCTATCTATCCTGATTTCATCATGACACAGTACATACACCTATCAAAATATGACTGTATCCCATAAATATGTACAATTATCATGGGTCAGCTAAAAATTCCAAAAAAATTAAAAAAAAAAAACTACAATTCCAGTATCGATCCTTGGAGACAGCTAAGTCCAGAAAGCATTCCACTGACTTTCCAAAGCCCAAGCAGAGAGCATCCATCTCCTCTCACACCCACAGATATTCTTACACTGCACAGATGGCGTGACACTGCTGAGACAGCCCACAGAGGACAGACAGAACAAGCATGTTGTCAGGACTGGCAGGACACCACCACAGGTAGGCCAAAACACAAAAATTTATTAACAGCGTTTAACCATCCTTAATCATCAGTATGGACCAGTATGCCCTTTTCTTGGATTCCTTCTTTTCAAAAACATACCCAAATTGATGCCACAGAAGAAAACAAGTATCAGAAGCACCTATGGCTGAGAGAAAGGATGTGGGACTTGACAAGAACTATGACTTTTAACCCAGGGGTACGTTCTGGGAGAATCCTAGGGAGTCAGCCTCAGGCCCTGCTGCCCATTAGCTTCGCTGGGGCAGCTTTAAAAAGGCCAAGACTGGAGGATTTGAAGTCGCTGTAAATGCTTTTCAGGTGATTGTTCTGGGCAGCCAACACTGCAAACCTCTGTTCAAGAGCCTATCCAAACGACAGAGCAGATGAAGGCTGGAAAACAGTTTTGAAACTTAGACTTATTTTAAAATATTGGATTTCAGGCAGTACAGCAATAACAATTCAACAATAACAGTTACCACACTAATAGATATCAAAGGCAAGCTGTATGTTTCAGTTTGTCATTCTAAGGAGAACTCCAAAAGTGCATTTTTTTCTGCTAGGAATTTTGAGTGTGGTGGTTACAAGACTTTGTGCATCTGCCACAACTCACAGAACTGTTTATATATACAAAAAGGAATTATTGCATAAATATTAAAAATAATTAAAAACAAACAGTAAAAAAAAATCAAGTGCTCCAATCCAGTAACTCTCAATCTTGGCTTAATACTAGAATCGCCTAGGGAGCATTATTTATTTATTCATTCATTTTTAAGACACAGGGTCTTACTCTGTTGCCCAGGCTGGTCTCAAACTCCTGCTGACCAACCCCATCCCCCAAGGCTCTGGAGTAGCTGGAACTACACTGCCACACCCAGATCCCCTAGGGAGCCTTCAAAATCCTGATGCACAGTCTGCCCCCCAGATCAATTACATCAAAATCTTGAGGGTGGGGATCCTGAGCATCAACAGTTTTAAAAGCGTCCCAGGTGACCGCAATGGGTAGCCATGTCTACCTCCCTGTAGAATAGTAAGAGTACGCAGAAGGATCGCCGGAGCCCGGCAGGTCGAGGCTGCGGTGGCCAGGAGCAGCCACTGCACTCCAGTCTGGGCGACCGAGTGAGACTCAAACTCAAAAAAAAAAAAAAAAAAAATACCAGCAAAAGTGTTCTTAACACATAGGAATATGGCTCCCAGACAGTAAAATCACATCTACTCCTGCCTTCCATGCACCCAGGGAAGTTCATCAGAATCTATGCAAATTTCCAAGCATGCTAATCAGCAGTGAATAAGGCAGACAAAGGCTCAGCCCTCTCGGAGCAGTGTAAACAAAGGCCCAGCACTGCCACAGGACTTGCCTAAGGTCAAGGAGCCCATCAGAGCCAGTCAGAGTCCACATTCCTAAGGTCACTGATCCAGTCAGAGGCAGTAAGAATCCACATCCCTAAGGTCATGGAGCCTGTTAGAATCCACATCCTAAGGTCACAGAGTCGGTCAGTTAGAATCCCCATCGCTAGGTCACAGAGCCTGTTAGGATCCACATCCCCTAATTCCACGCAGAGTAGTAGAAAGAGAATGGCCAACTACCTTACTTGTGCTGAAAAATATACCTGGTCATCTCAGTTTCCTGACACACAGCTCCTAAAGCCCTGGGATGCCCTGGTTTGACAGGAATGTGTACAATTAACAAGGGTCAGCTAAAAATTTTAAAACAATTTTTAAAAAACTATAATTCCAGCATCGAGCCTGGGAGACAGCTAAGTCCGGAAAGCATTCCACTGACTTTCCAAAGCCCAGGCAGAGGGCATCCATCTCCTCTCATGCCCACAGACATTCTCACACTGCACAGATGGCACAACTCTTTTGTATGCCAGTGTAAAGACTGATGACTGGGTGACCCTTGGTAGCTTCAGGAAGGGGGCTGGTTACCAGAAAGACCAAAGTCTGAAGAAAAAGTTGGGACTTTCACCCCACCTCTCAGGAGGGGAGAGAGGCTGAAGGTTAAGTTGATCACCAATAGCCAATGATTTCATCAAGCATGCCTGCATAACGAAGCTTCCAAAGACACCAGAAAGGACTGAGTTGGGGAGCTTCCAGATAGCTCAACACCTGGAGGTTCCTGGAGGGTGGGGTGCCTGCCTGAAGAGGGCACAGAAGCCCCATGCCCCTTCCCACATACCTCATCCTACATATCTCTTCCATTCATGTTTCCCTGAATTCTGCGAGACACTCTAGCAAATAATCAAACCCCAGAAGTAGGTGCTGGGAACCCCTGGGTTATAGCCATAGCTCAGTCATAGCTCAAGGCTACAGCCTGTGCTTGTGATTTGCATTTGAAATGGAGTCAGTCTTGTGGGACTGAGCCCTCAAACTTGTGGGATCTGAAACTATCTCTAGCTACATAGTGTCAGAATCCAACTGAATTAGAGGACACCCAGCTGGTGTCAGTGGAGAATCCACTGGAAGATCACTTAGCAGGGAGGTAGGGAGAAATCCCCACATATTTTGGAGATCAGAGGTCAAAGAGTCAACCTGTGTTCAGTGTTGTAAGAGTATATTAAGAGAAACTGGTTTTTTAAAAAAATTATATCCTTACCTGCCTCCATTAAAATCACAAACATTATTTCCCAAAAAAGAGGTTACCAAAAAATAAATTACAAGTCAGTTTCTGTCAAATTATGAAACTTGGAAATCAGAAATCTAATTCTCACAAACCTTCACTCTGACCAAAGCAGCATTACTAGACTATACTGGTCAACATAGATGTTTATGTAGGTAACTATTTCTCAGAGGTCTCTGAATGGGATGAACAATAAACATGTGTTACCAAGAAGAACATTTTGACCACAGGCATTATCTAATACTGAAATCTTTCCTCTGGTACCTTCAAAAATCTGTTCTATTGGTAAACCTACTGATTTGTTCAGAATGTATTGCTCTGATACGTTTTGGTGATGATCCAATTACTGGTGCTCCTGACCTCTTCCTAATCCCATAACCCACTGTGTCTGGTGGGAAGAGTGCTAACATTTGTCCAGTCAGGTGTTCTGTATAGATTATCCCATTCAATCCTATTGTCCCTACCAAACAAGAAAATAGCCTCAGCAAGGTACCGGGAGTAAACAAAGTCACATAAGGCAACAGATTGAAATGGCGGAGCCAGGCTTAAAATCCAGGTCAATCTGTCTGACTCTCCTTATCCCTTGCTACTCAAAGTGAGGTCTCCGGACAACAAGGTCCCTAACTGGAAGCTTGTCGGAAATGCAGACCACCCTGCCTGGACATGCTGAGTCAGAATGTGCATTTTAATCCCTGATGACTGATGCCCACATTAGCATTTGGGAAGCACTGGAGTAAACACTATCCTAGAGCCAAAGACCCACCTCTCATTAATTAAGACAATCAGCAAACCTCTGCAAATTATGCCACAAGCAAGTAGCAGGCAATCACCTGAACCCTGAAGCCACCAGAGTGAGGCGCATGTCACGCCATAGACAATAATTCATGGGGCTTCCTGCATGGAGCTTCTCTAAACAGCTGCCCACAGGTTGCTGGACAGAACAACTCTCCTTTGGCAAAGTGTTGGGGAGGTCTATAGGCCTGGTGCTAACATCTGCAAACACCTATAAAGACATCAAAGTACATACTATCATGGCTCAAACCTTTCTGGCATTTCTTCTCTCTCTCTCTCTCTTTTAAATAGCCACAAGGCATAAATCTCTTTAAGGAGCCAAATGGATGAGCAAGAAAAATTCTACTACTCTCAGAACAGAAAGCAGCTAATCATCGTTGTGTCTATTTGTCTCTTTATATAGATAGACACGCAGACAGACAGATAGAAAACTATCTATCTATAGTTATCTCTGTCTACACCTGCAATGGTCCTTAGAGCCTAAAAACCTGAACCAGGGCTCTGACGACTAAATGGAAGCTGGATCCAAATGGTTTGCTGTCGGGGGAGAGGCCAGAGTTGAGGGAGCCATAAAGCAAGACCTCGCCACCACCCTTCCTTGATTCTCCTAACTTACATGTTGGGTGGGTCACAGGCCACCTGCCTGAGGATCACGTAAGAAACCATTACAAATGCACATTCCATACCTGGCACCATGGTTGACACCTGTAATCCCAACACTTTGGGAGGGTGAGGTGGGAGGATCACTTGAGGCCAGGAGTTTGAGAGCAGCCTGGGCAATAAAGCGAGACCTCTTCTCTACAAAACAAAAAGAAAGAAAGAAAAAGAAAAAATCAGCCAGGCATGGTGGCACATTCCTGTAGTCCTGAGAGGCTGAGGCAGGAGGATCATTTCAGTCCAGGAGTTCGAGGCTGCAGTGATTCATTACCATGCCATTGCCCTCCAGCCTGGGCAACAGAATGAAACTGTGTCTCAAACAAAACAAAAAAAAACCAGATTCCTAAGCCCAAGAATCTACTTTTTTTTTTTTAAGTTGGACTCTCACTCTGTTGCCCAGGCTGGAGTGTAGTAGCACGCTCATGGCCACTGCAGCCTCAACCTACTAGACTCAGGTGATCCTTCCGCCTCACCTTCCAAGTGGCTGGAACCACAGGCGCACACTACCACACCTGGCTTTTTTAAAATCTGTTGTAGAGATGAAGTCTCACCAAGTTGCCTAGGCTGGTCTCAAACCCATGGGCTCAGGCAGTCCTCTCACCTCAGTCTCCCAAAGTGCTGGGATTATAGGCATGAGCTACTGCTCCTGGCCTAAGAATCCACATATTTAACAATCTTTCCCAGCAGATTTTCTGCACACAGAAATTTGAGGCCAACTGCCACCTGACCCAGGTACATAGTTACATAAGAATCGTCAGACTCAGCACTTAATCTTCATAACTGAGAGACAGTGTGTTCTGAGGAAGAACTGATCAGGAAAGTGGAGTGTCTGGTCCAAGGTCACCCAGCAGGTAAGCAACCATGGCTAAAACCCATAGTGAGGAACTTTCAACTCAAATTCAGAGAAAGCAGCCAGGCACAGTGCCGAGGCCAAGTCGCTATTTGCTGTATGAAACATAAGCAATGCTTTTCTAAAAATGAAAGATTTGGTCGCTCTTGTAGGAGTATTTCCATGGCTGCCCACGGGGATGGCGTGTAGCCTGTTGCAGAGGGCTCTGGAGGGCAGCTGGCTGGTGACCAGGTCTGGGCATCAAATACAATCCGATGGCCTAATGAAAGTTCATTGAGTTTTCAGCAAGTTCAAATTATCCCCAGTGAGTGATATTTGAAGCAGTTTAGACTCATCTTGCCATGATGTAAACCTGGGTCACGCCTAATTTGGGAACGTCTGCACTTACTCCAAGACAATGACTCCCAAAGAGACTGGATTCAGGAGACTCACCTGGGGTTTTGTCTAAAAACAGACTCCTGAGCCCCATCCCTCTTGGAAATAATGATTCAAGGATGAAACATCCAACCCAAAAGAGTATTAGAGGGAAAAATATCTTCCATGTTTTTTGGTCTGAGTGGAGAATGCCCAAGCCATATAAGGCAAGACAGATAAATTCAACTACATCTAATTTTAAAATATTTTAAAATTTGTATTTTTAATTATAATCGACAAATTTAAGCTGTATAAATTTATGGAGTACAAAGTGATGTGATTTATGAATACGATGTGGAATAATTAAACAAGTTAACTAACATAGTCCTCACCTCAAATATGTAAATATTCCTCACCTCAAATATATAAATATTCCTCACCTCAAATATATAAATATTCCTCACCTCAAATATATAAATATTTTGTGGTGAAAATACTTGAAATTTACTCTTTGCCATTTTGAAATGTATTTGCCACACTGTGCAACATATCTAAAGTATTTTTTTGTTTTTGAGTTGGAGTCTCACTCTGTCATCCAGGCTGGAGTGCAGTGGCACACTCACGGTCACCCCAGCATCCACCTGCTGGGCTCCGGCAATCCTTCCGCCTCAACCTTCCAAGTAGTTGAAACTACAGGTACATGCTACCATGCCCAGTTAATTCTTTATTTATTGTAGAGATGAGGTCTCACCAAGTTGCCGGGGCTGGTCTCAAACCCACAGACTCAAGCAATCCACTTGCTTCAGCCTCTCAACTGCTGAGATAACAGGCTGAGCCACTGAGCATGACCTAAAGTATTTTTTAAAAGGTTTATTCCTCCTGCCTAACTGAGCCTTTGTAACCTGTGACCATCATCTCTCCATCTCCCCACCTGCCCAGCCCCTGTAACCACCATTCTACTCTCTCCTTCTATAAGATCAATTTTATTAAGATTTGTCTACCTATAAATAAGAACATGTGGTGGTATCTTTCTTTCTGTTCCTGGTTTATTTCACGTAGCATAATGTTCTCCAATTCCATCCATGTCATTCCAAATGACAAATTTCTTTTTTATGGTTGAATAGTATTTTATTGTGTATATATACCACATTTTCTTTATCCATTCATCTGTTGATGAACACTTGGTTGATTCCATAACTTGGCTATTGTGAACAGAACAACTGCAATGAACATGGCAATGCAGATATCACTTCCAAAAACTGACTTCAAATCTTTTAGATAAATACCCAAAAGTGGGATTGCTGTATCTAAATCTCGTTTTGTTTTGTTTTGCTTAATCTGAATGGCAATACACTACAAAGTCCAAAGACAAAGGATAAACTAGGAAAAATTACTCACAAACGAAACAAAAGACTAACTTCCTTAATATATTAAAAGCTCCGATAAATAAGAAATAGACCACCAACCTAACAGAAAAAAGGCACAAACCATGAACAATTGGTAGAAAATAAGACAATTCTTCAACAAGCACGTGAAAAGATGCTCAACTCCACTTGAGAAATGTAAAATAAAGCCGCAGTAAAGTACTATTCTTCATCAGTCAGAAAAATCAAAATCAAAAAGTATAACATTGTAAATATAGGAGTAGGAACAGGACTTCTCTCACATCTTCCCTCCAAGACAGAAATTCGACAATGCCTACCAATTTCTTACATGTATACTCCTTTGGCCAAACACTTCTACTTTTAGGAATTTATCCTGCAGATAAATTCACATCTATGCAAAATGCTATTTGTTTATGAATATTCATTAAGAATAGCAAGATATCAGAGACCAAGATATGTCTATCAACAGGGGACTGGGCAAATAAGTTTTAAGAATGCTTAGTACTGCTGCAGAGGACAAGAAAACAAACCAAATGGGATAGATAAAATTCCTAAGATATGTGAAGGACAGAAAGCAACAAGCAAAGAGCTTGTAAGACAAGGCAGCCACAGACAAAGGAGGAAGAGCATGTGTGGTCTGAACGTAGGTAGGAAGGGACAGAGAGCCAAGTGGTGGCTCAGTATTCATCAGTATTCTCAACACTCAAGATCGGCCACCCATTGGTGATGCCCACTCTGGCCCAATGCAGCTGCTCGAGACAGGGCACCAAAAGGGGCTGTAGACGAGTGATACCTGCAGGCAGACACCCCCACCTCCAACAACGCAGGTGTGTGTAGGCGCCTCATGACCCCACTGTTGGTGTGGAAGGGTGTGTGGCAGACCGAGAGACAGACGACATGGACAGTGCCTGAGTCAGGAGGCAAGTACTGTGGGATGTCTGCTATCCCGATGGACCCAAAGGTGTTAACCCACCTGGTCTCCTTCCTCTTGCTCCTCCTCAGGTGCTTAAATCCACTTAATAAATTGGATGATTCAATCATCTTAATTTGATCTGTGAGCTTGTCCATTCGTGACTTCTAGGATAGTGTCCTTGGAGGCTGCCATAGCATCGTTAATTTCCCACCATGACAAATATAGGGAATGATTACGTAAGTTTAGATACATCCACTTAGCAAATTAAGTATCAATTTAAATTACATTTCAGCTTCAGTAACATCATAACATAAGCACTCTCAATATTATTTGAAAAACTGCCAAAGGGAGGCCCAAACTTTACCTGTACGATGTCTACTTGTATACCTAATCCTGAATTGTACCCAGCATCGTTAAGATGAAATATATACATTTAAAAAAAAAAGGCCGGGCGTAGTGACTCATGCCTATAATCCCAGCACTTTGGGAGGCCAAGGTGAGAGGACTGCCTGAGCCCACCGGTTCAAGACCAACCCAGGAAACTTGGCGAGACCTCATCTCCACAATAAATAAAAAAAAGTTAGCCCGGTATGGTGGTGCATGCCAGTAGTTCCAGCTACTTGGAAGGCTGAGGTGGAAGGATCCCCTGAGCCCAGCAGGTCAAGGCTGTAGTGGCTGTGAGCATGCCACTTCACTCCAGCCTGGGCAACAGAGTGAGACTCCAACTCACAAAAAATTTAAAAAAGTTAAAAAAATAAAAAAAGAAGAACTAATATATAAAACTGAGCAAAATATAAACTATATAAAAATAACCTAGTTTTGTTGAATGAAAAATAGATATCCATCTAGTAAAAGAACTTTAAGGAATTTTTTTTAATGCACTAAAATGTTAAGTGTTTATCTCCAAGGTAAGTAATATATTCAAGTGATTTTAAAAATACTGTTTGTATATTCTATGTGTTATTTTTATAATCTGGAAAAATTATAAACTTTTATATCTACCCAGAGAAAAGGATTAGAAGGAAATATATCAAAATGATAACAGTGGCTGTAGGATTCAAAGTAACAGGCTTCTACTTTTACAGTACTTTTACAGTACGTTCAGTAGTAATCATGTTGTACCTTTATAATCACAAAAGCATTCCTTGAGAAATAGAAGCAGACAGCAGATAAGACCTACCAGTTAAAAGCCTACCCCTGGAACTGAAAGTTAAAGCCTCACTGTATTTAGTCGTAAGTTATTTTCCAGGTTAAAACAGAACCTGTCAGAGTACACGATGGAAGGGGTTTTCTGTAAAACTTCCAAGGCATGTGTCCATCTCTGGAAATGACTTATCACTATTTCCCTGAGGCTATGAGGTACTCATTGGTGCCTGTGATATATTGTTGTCATGCTCAAATACCTCCTACCCAACAGTGGGTGAGAAGCCACGTGGGCTTTTCATTAAATAGAGTTTGCTTTAGCACCACAATACAGGCAAATGGTTTCCTGATGCAGAAGCCCTGGGAACTGTATCCTGAAACCCAGCACCACAAAGATAAAGGTCCCAGCTCAGCCAGGCAGGACACAATGAGGGAGGCCACATGGAACCCAGCATGCATTCTATAGAGGGTCACACTTCACTCCTCATCATCACCTAAAATGATTCCTGGGGAGTCCAAGGCAAACTTCCGACTCTGGCACCAAACGTCTGACACAGTTTCCCCAATTCCAGTGCACTCCCACATACAATTTCAAAATTCAAACCCATCCCTAAGAGCCCATGTCTCAAAAATTTCCTATTGAAGGCCTGTCCAAACATCAAAGGAGAATTTCTTTTTTTTGTGATATGAACAACGTCTTATTTTCATATAGATTAACGCCCAGGTTTTTGGACAAGAGGTGTAACAACATGACAGCAGGCTCCTTCAGGCAACAAAATACTTGTCTGGGAGGTGATGGAAATTCAGGGCCTCAGTTATTAGAAGGTTACACAAAAAGCAGAAGTGGTCTCAGATGTCAAAGGGGAATTTCAACATCCCATGTCTCTTTAGCACATGTACATGTATACATGTGTGTATACTGTAGATACACATCCATACATAGACTCAATATAGACTGTAGATTGGTATACACAAACACATACAATACCCATACATGCCCCTAAGTTTTGTGCACACTACGGTGTCACCTTCCAGGTATTCGCGGCCTGTCTGCACACACAGGATAGGCCCCCTGAGGACACGGACTGGCATCTGTAATCCCTACATTACCTCTCACACAGAAAGAGAGAACATTTCCAAGCTTCCAAAAAGAAAATTCGCCTGTATTGTGGGACAGGGTCTAGGAGGTGTCTTCTAGGGCCAACATCTTAAGCTGACTGAAAAGACAAGGGATTTGGAATGTCTGCTTCTTTTTGGAAGTGGAGCACCTTTAAGACTTCTGAGGGGTCCTGCCCAGAGAGGAGAATGTCTCTTGACCCGCTGAGGGAGGGGGTGGGCTGGGTCCTGGTACGAACATCTCTGGGGCTCAGAGGGGACTGTGAGAAGAAGGAGTGCAGTCAGGGGACACACCACCGAGTGGGAGTATACAAGAAGGAGTGCTGCAGGGATGCCTATCGTGTTTTTCATCTTTTAAAAAATGTTCTTCTCAGCCAGGGACAATGGCTCACGCCTATAATCCTAGCACTTTGGGAGGCAGAGGTAAGAAGATTGCCTGAGCTCAGGAGTTCAAGATCAGCCTGAACAACATGGTGAAACCTCACCACTACAATAAATAAATAAATAAACAGCCAGGAGGGTGGCATGCACCTGTGGTTCCAGCTACTTGGAAGGTTGAGGGGGAAGGATTGCCCAAGTCGAGTAGGCCAAGGCTGCAGTGGCTGAGTGACAGAGTGAGACTCTGACTCAAAAATAAACAAACAAACAAATAAATAAATAAATATTTTTCTCTTTGCTTGTGACCCTGGAGCTGCCACAAGATGATTTTTTTTTTTTGAGCTGAAGTCTCATTCTGTCACCCAGGTTGGAGTGTAGCGGCACACCCACAGCCACAGCCACTGCAGCCTCCAACTGCTGTGATCAGGCGATCTTTCTGCCTCAGCCTTTCAAGCAGCTGGAACTCCAGGCATGCACCACCATGCCCAGCTAATTTTTTGATTTTTTTGTAGAGACGAGGTCTCACCAAGTTGCCCAGGCTAGTCTCAAATTCCTGAGCTCAAGCAATCCTCTTGCCTCTGCCTCCCAATGTGCTGGGATTACAGGCGTGAGCCACCACATCCAGCCAGGCATATGTTTTTATCTACAAGAAATACACCAGAGTTCTTATTGTCATGAGAAAGAAAACAGAGAACAATGATTTTCCTTTTAAACAGTCAACGTATTGGGTTTGTTCATGGAGTCTGTGGCTCATATAAGAAAAAGTAGGCCATGCTTGTCTGTCAGCTCTGGCCCCTTCCCCAGTCTGGGGGAGGTGAATCCCCTTTCCTCTCCCTCTCTGTAATCTACTTTTTAAATAAACCATGTTTTCCAATCTAATAAAGAAAAAGTAGTACATGTACAATTTACATGACCAGTCACACCACTGCCGACTCCTACCGTCACCATGAATGCAGACCCGAGCCTTCCATGAACACCTTTGCCAGCTTCTCTTGCAGCAGTCCTAACTGGCAGCAGAGCTGTGAGTCCAACCCCATACCACCGAGAGCTCTGACAGACAGAGTCTCAGCAATCCTCAGCAGGATACATCAGAGGCACGCTAACTCAGCAGGTCTAGACAAGAGGCAGGGGTGCGGCGAGGAGGTAAAGATTAGAGCGGCACCAGTTGGCCTCACCTGTGCTGCAGCACAAGGACATCACCTCTCTGGACATAGTCTGCATACCTTAAACTGCCCTATGAGTCCTTTCAGACAAAATGGCCCACAAGATCTAAGCAAATGTCATATTTTCTGAAGGGATCTATTACCAGAGGGATAATATAAGGGAATAAAGTGGAGGAGAGCAAAAAACTTGCAAAAAAAGGGTGACTGCAGTAAGTTTTCACCAATTTCTAATAGCAAGGGAAAAGATCAAGCTAAATTCTAACATTCAGAGTACCACACATTCTCACTCATAAGCGGACTCAACTTTTATCATAATACTATAAGAAAGGGATTGGCAGTAGCGGGACACTGCCAGGTTGAGTGGGTGGGGGGAACATACTATCAATAAGGATCTCAACCAGGCAAAGTGGGGACCAAAGGGAGGTCCAAACTTTACCTATACAATGACCACTTGTATACCTAATCCTGAACTGTCCCCTACATCTTTAAAATAAAAAAATAACATTACCACAGAAAAGACATTGTAATAACCTCAGGCACGGTTCTGCCAATGACCTGAGAAAATATGATTGGGGGAGGCGGGGTGGAGAGGTCCCCAGAGGCCTAGGGAATGACCCCACTTTCAGAAGTGAACGGGGGACATATTCAATACCTTCTAGTAGAACCAAATCGCATCAATCTGTATGCACAAGTTAATCCCGTGCTGGTTTTAAATCATCTCTAAGAGACTGGTATACATTCAGGAAGATCTGAAAACATTTTGCGCATCACTCAGTTTGTAGAAGACGACACCTTGCCTAAGGACACACGGATGGCTTTAGCAAATCAACTTTAATACGCAGATTAAACATACGTAAGAGGCAGTGCACATAGGACTCTTGATAGGAGGGTAAGATCTGCAGCTACAAGGAGCAGGGTGGGAGCCACGTGGCCTGCATGATCGCAGGCAAGTGCCTTCATCACCAAGCCTCGGCTCCCTTACACGTAAAATTAGATGAGCAGTAATGTTCTCAAAAGGATGCTGTGAAATGAATTTGAATGCAGGGATGTTACCATGATGACGCGAGAGAATGGACTCCATGATGCTATTTCTGTCCTATTTGGCTTCCTATGACTCAAGGCAAATCATTGTAGTTCTGTGAGTTCTTTTCCATCAAGTGCAAAATGAAAGGAAGAAAATCCTTTCCAACTTCAAAATTCCTTGAATCTGAGCTCCACTCTATTCATTTGCTGGGAAGACTCACGGGGCGCTGGATGCCAACTTGAACTTCCAGATCCTACCACCGTTTCTCAAACATCTGCAAGAACGAATACAAGCAGGCCAAGGATGCATGTATGAATGCAGCTCAGCTGATTCTCAATTCTAAAGCTATGAATTGGAATTAATGAAGTCGCAGGTGCCAATCCCAGTAGGTATCCTACTTAAAAAACACAGCGGTTTCAGCTGTTCCTTCTGAGGCAACTTCAAGGTAGAGCTCTGAAGTCCTGTCTGAGGCTCAGAGAGAAGAGGCAAGTGGCTTTGCCCCAGGAGACACAGCCCCTCTTGCTTCCAAGACTGGGCTCTTGTGTTTCTTACACCACGCTGCTTCAGCACCACTGATGATGCGTGCCTCAGCCTAAACTGTCTCCCCCACACACAAGCATAGACACAGAAGCCCCTCCAAGAATAGGAATTGTTGGTTTTTTTTCTATTTTGAAGAAACAAGGTACAATTTAGGGTTAGGTACATAAAAACTTGCAGTATAAAATCCACCATTTACAAGGCTCCTATTCCAACTCTGTAAACGCCAATGATTTTAATTTATGTAGCAGCAAGACATTTATCTCACAGCACTGAAAAGGCTGTGTTATCAGGGCACAAGAATGCTGGATCAGCCCAGAATTCCCATAAACAAAGAGTTCCAGGTGGTTTTCAGGGCTCTCCCTCCTAAGGGAGTGAAAGGGTCAGGATTTACATTTACAAAATGCCTAACTGAGAAGCAAAGTAGTTCCCACATCAAACAACCTTCCATCTTGAGCCCCTCAAAAGGAAACAGGAGCAGCCTCTAATTGATGTCACCCTGGGGTGGTCGCTTAGCTCAGGCTGCTCTACTTCCAGGTCAGCTCCCAAAACTGCAAGCTCTTCCCAGATGGGGTGGGTATCTCAACATGGGGAAAGAATTAAGGAACATCTTACATTCATATAGCACTGTCTTTTGTCTTTTGTTTAGCTTTTGTCTTTAATGTCTAACTTAACTGGTTTTGATTTTTTAAGCGATTTTTTAAACTTCACTGAGTGTGCACAAAGCAACTTTTCATAAATGTTTCACATGTGCCTAAGAATATGTATTCTCCAAGTGATGGGAGCTGTGTTCTATGCATGTCCACTAGACCAAGCTAGTAATATCTTTATGGTTTCATTTATTTTTTGCCCATTTGATATATGAATTACCGATTATCACACTATTTCAATAGATTTGTCAACTTTTCCCTTTGAGATTCAGTTGATTTTTACCCTCTTTCTGTATATATAAACGTATATAAAAAGCTATATTATTAAGGGCAAACAAGTTCAGAATGATTATATATAACACATTTACAATGTAGCTTTCAGCAGATCACTCATTTCGTTAGCAGCTTTCGAGTCCTACAAGCTTGGATAAGTCCCAACTCTACAACCATCTCTTAAGCCTCACCCATAAGCCAGGTGAAATGGCTTACACCTGTAATCCCAGCACTCTGGGAGGCCGAGGTGAGAGGATTGCCTGAGCCCAGGGCGCTGAGACCAGCCTGGGCAACATGGTGAGACCTCATCTCTACAATAAATTTAAAAATTAGCTGAGCACGGTGGCACACGCTTGTAGTTCCAGCTACTTGGAAAACTGAAGTGGAAGGATCACCTGAGCCCATCAGGTGGAGGCTGCAGTAGCCATGAGTGTGCCACTGCTCTCCAGCCTGGGCAACAAAGTGACACTACGATTCAAAAAAAAAAAGCCTCATCCACAGAAGGGGATTCTTGTGAGGATTAAAAACAAAAGTGCATGTAGTATACTTTAGCAAAGCGCTCAGCTCCAAAGATGCTAGCTACTAGTAAAAAGGACTGAAAATTGCCTAAGATCATGCAGCTATTCACGAGTATGAGAATAAAACCTTCTGACCCCCTTTCTTGTCAATCAGGTTGCAAGATGGGGTGAGGCAGGAGGCAGATTTGTGGAAAGGCTTTATTCCAGGGTTTGTGGTTGAAGAAGAGCAGGAACACCAGAACCATGTCCATTCCGCATGGAGAATGTCAACTCGCATGTCCGCTAAACACTTGATCTTCCCCAACTTAATTGTCCAGTGTAGCTCATTCTCTCTGGAATGTATTTCCCCACGTTGCTGGCTTGAGGGCTATGTTGAAACAGCTGCACCACGATTCACTTTATAAACTACTAGTTCTGAGAACCATTTGACATATTAAAAGCAGGCAAGAGTCCATATTTAAACTATAGATAACCTCTGAGGCCTTATCCCAGCCCTAGGATCCGTGGAACCATGGAGGTAGGGAGGGGTGTGGGTGTGTGTGTGTGTGTGTGTGTGTGTGTGTGTGTGTGTGTGTGTGTGTGGAGGGTGTGTGTGTGTGTGTGTGTGGAGGGTGTGTGTGTGTGTGTGGGGTGTGTGTGTGTGTGTGTGTAGACACCCATTTCGTTAGCAGCTTCCAAATTCTGTTACATTCTCCCACATCCCAGGGGATGAGTGAATCTTTGTCAAAGTCAAAGTTAATTGCACATCTTCTCTGGTTTTTGAACTCTGAAATTGACGCCTGAGAGTCTTTCTGTTCTCAAAATGTCAGCTGCAGGAGAAAAAAAAAATACAACAAAAAGGCAGAATAAACCAGCATGAAAACCTGCCAAACAGAAGAACATTCTTAGAAAGCCTCAGGGGTCAGCAAGTCACAATCACTTTTTTTTTTTAAAGCAACAACAACAAAACAGAGAAAATATCCACCCCTACTGAAAAGTAACTCCCATGACAAGGTCTTCACTTCCAAGTTCATCGCTCACAGTGTATACAAAAGGGTACTCAAGCTGGCTGCCAGGATTCCGCACAGACCTAGCCACACATTGGCTGTGCCAGTGCCTTGGCAAGCTGACTTGTAATCCATTCACAAGAACTTAACAAGTGGACCACAGACTCAACTTTATTCAGAAACCAATCTTTGATGAAGAGTAAAAATCAACCAACTGTACAGTTTGTCAAACCCCAAAACAAATTTTTTTACAGGATTTACTGATACAGATTCCCTCTTTTATTTCTTGATATCTTTTCTTTAAAATAGAAGAGAAGTTGGGCATGGTGGCTCACGCCTGTCATCCCAACACTTTGGAAGGCCAAGATGAGAGGATTGCCTGAGTCCAGGGTTTGAGACCAGCCAGGGCAACTTGGCAAGACCTCGTCTCTACAAAAAAAAAAAAAAAAAAATTAGCTGGTATAGTAGCGTACGCCTGTAGTTCCAGTTACTTGGAAGGCTGAGACGTAAGGATTGCCTGAGTCCAGCATTTCGAGGCCACGGTGACCGTGAGCGTGCTACTGTACTCCAGCCTGGGTGACAGTGAGGCTCTGACTCAAAAAAACTTAATTTAAATAAAGTAAATAAATAGAAGAGAAGTGATTTCAGTCACCGACATACCCTGCTTCCTTTGATCCTTAAGGGCCCACTACCATGTGTCAAAGAAGCAAGTATCAACCACTGGAGTCAAGCATCCATGTCCTAGACCTGCTTTAGGACTTCTACAACCCACATCACCCATTCTTTGCTCTCCTTAACACTCACTGCAGATGTGAGAAATCCAGCCAGAGGGGGAAAGAGAAGGGTGGCATGGGATCCACAATTCACCAAAAAACTCTTCTTATGATCTCTTCCTATCAAGTTTCAGGTCTGCAGTTTAAGCATGTTTGACCCAGAAGTCAAAAGACCAGGCACGCTTCCCTGTCAATCTTTGTGAGGGACAAAGGAATGACAGTGTAAGGAAAAAAAAAAAAAAAAAGAGGCTGGGCTCAGTGGCTCAGCCAGTAATCCCAGGGCTTTGGGAGGCCGAGGTGAGTGGATTGCCGGAGCCTGCAGGTTCAAGACCCACCTGGGCAACTTGGCAAGACCTTATCTCTACAATAAATAAAAAATTAGCCAGGCGTGGTAGCGCGCGCCTATAGTTCCAGCTACTTGGAAAGCTGAAACAGAAGGATCGCCGGAGACCAGCAGGTCGGGGCTACAGTGGCCAGGAGCGGCCACTGCACTCCAGTCTGAGTGACAGAGTGAGACTCCAATTCAAAAAAAAAAAAAAGACAAGGAAAAAGGAAAAAAAAGGGGAAGACTTAAAGTGGAATATTCTCCTTTCCTCTTTTTTTTTTGATTACTTATTTTCTTTTAACTCATGTTTGTGTTATAGTGACTTTTTTCTTTTTAAATTTTTTTTTTAATTTTAAAGATGTGAGGTACAATTCAGGATTAGGTATACAAGTGGTCATCATACAGGTAAAATTGGGGCCTCCCTTTGGTCTCTACTTTGCCTGGTTTGAGATCAGGTACCCTTATTGATGGCAGGTGCTCCCCTCCCTCCCTCCCCCTGGCAGTGTCCTGTTACTGCCAGCCCCTTTCTTAAAGTATCACATTCTCCTTTCTTCCATGCAAGGCAACAGAGCAAGCAATGGTGTGGGGCTTTTTGCACGTCTAATTTAGCAGCTCATCCTGGCAAGGACAAAGTATGGGAGGAATTAAATATACAATCTCTTCTCAAAAATTTAACAAGTACATAAAAATGGAAAGGTCCCTAAGAAAACAACCAAGTAAGAGTGAAAGTCATCAAACAGATCGCTCTTTAAATTGTTCTGTCTTCCTCAGGAGATGGAACTTCTATAATAGCTAGATACACACACACACAAAACTATAAGCAAGTAATACTAAACACTCCTTTGCCCACTTAATAACACATAGGGCTGTCCTTTCAACCAGCTCCTCGATCTCTATGCTGCAGCTATGCGTCCTGCTGCAAGAAACAAGAAAAGGTTGATCAGTGTCCACTGTCAACAGAGAGGGAAAGACAACAAAGTCTTTTCACACCTCGGTCCTCCCAACACATACAACACGGCAGCTGAGAGGGTTATTTGTTTAGCCCCTTCAAGGAAGCCTGTGCGCCTGTGTATACACACGTACTCACACACACACGGGGACATTTACGCAGCTTGGTGCCTTCAACACATCTCAGGGTGGATGTCAGGTTCTTCCAGGCATCAGGGAGATGGACATGTGCCATTTCCCATCAGAGGGACAACCGACAAATGCAACTTTGCAAGGCACACAACCATCACGATTTCATAGCCCCAAAGAAAGAGGGATGCATTCTGCAGCCCTCAGTGCAAACATTTTTTTAAAAACTCATTCGCAAGCGCTGACGTGAATTTACATCATTCCAAATTCTGTTTCTGAATGCTGCAATGCTGCCATATGTATGTGTTATTCTATTTTGCTTGAAAAGGAACAGTGAGCAAGGAGAGAGAAAGTTAATGGAGATAATGATCTGATACTGACTGTGCAATGTTGTTATTGATTTATGTGGTTGGTAAAAATTGCAAGTCGGTCATTATCTTGTTGCAATTAGTGTTGTAAACTTGCATTTTGATATTTCAGGGCTTTCATACTTCAACATTAAAAATAATTTTTTTTTTTTTTGAGTTTGAGTCTCACTTGGTCGCCCAGACTGGAGTGCAATGGCCACTTCCAGCCACCGCAGCCTCGCCTGCTGGGCTCCAGCGATCCTTCCGCCTCAGCCTTCCAAGTAGCCTGAATTACAGGCATGCGCTACCACGCCCAGCTGATTTTTTTTTTATTTCTTGTAGAGATGAGGTCTCGCCAAGTTGCCCAGGAGGGTCTCGAACACGCGGGCTCAGGCAATCCACTCACCTCAGCCTCCCAAAGGCATGGGATTACAGGCTGAGCCACCGAGCCCGGCTTTTTAAAAATAATTTACTATATGCTGATGAGATTTCCGAGGTCAGAGGTGAATCCAGTGAACTTATTAGTGATAGTGAAACAGTGAAGTAATGATGCAATGTAAATGAAAAAATATATAATATATACATAATATATTTGGGTTACAATCTGAATAAAAATACAAAGTGTGGAATGCTGATCAGAGTGGTGTCTGAGGCAAATCCTGGATATGTCTGCAACTTTCAGCTGTATTGTGAAGATAACAATTTAGAAAAGACAATTTCACTTCAGCTTAATGATCGATGTTTGTGGCAAACAGCTTCAGATTTTTAAATTTTTGCTCACTCTCAGTATTAGGAAAGTGAAAAGTTTGCTGATTGTGAATTTAGTTAAGATACAAACTAAAAGACTTTAAAAGCTTCAGAAATATTCTTCTAGAAATACAACTTCAGTTTCACATGCATAGTACACTCTCTCCTCTAGAGAATATGCTTCGTCAAGAATTGTGCAGTCGATTTTATAGTCCTCAACCATCAAACAGAAATTAGCTGCTACAAATTATACTCTTCCTTCTGCACCACTGACGAGACCCACTTTCTCTTAGACATCACTTGTGCTTTCTGGCCTAATTCTAGCAGCTGGCATACCCTGTGTCAGCCTGGGAAGGAAGGAGAACACTGGAATCTTCAATCCACAATTCTCCATCCTGTAAAGAGGCAGAACTTCTAGGGTTAGCCTTATTGAATATGCTTTCATCACCACAGCTAATAATTTAAATTGAAAAGGCACAGGAAGCCAATAACCCCAGTGTCTCATTTATGATCCACCAGAGACACAACTTAAAATAAGGGTGTGAACACAATCATCAAAATCAGCATGGCCCAGGCTAAGACTTGACTTGGCTTCCGTTAATACTTATGAGCTATTTACCAATGTAAGCAAGAAATACTTAACTATCTCACCCGAATGCACTTTGCTGGCCAACTCCAACTGTTGGGGTAAAGGCTACCATTTATATAAAAAGCATGGCCAGGAGGAAAGAGTTTGTCTGATTTTAAAGCCCAGCTGTGTGGACCTCAGTTTCTTTCTCTGCTGAATGGGAATAATTGTAATAACTACCTCCTAGAACTATTGTGAGGTTTAAACAAGTGATTTTTCTAACCATGCTTAGAACTCTGTGTGGCACATGTAAATGCTCAATAAATGTTTTTTCCCTTCTTTTTTTTTTTTTGAGTTAGAGTCTCAATCTATCTAGCCCAGGCTGGAGCACAGTGGCATGCTCACAGCTACCACTTGTTGGGCTCAGAAGATCCTTCTGCCTCAGCCTTCCAAGAAGCGGAACTACAGGTGCGTGCCACCACGCCTGGCTAAAGCCTCGCCAAGCTGGTCTGGAACTCCTGGGCTCAGGCAATACTCTTGCCTCAACCTCTCAGAGTGGTAGGATTACAGGTGTTGAGCCACCATGCCCAGTCAATGAATCTTAAATATTGCTATTTATTCTTTTAGCATTATACTGCGACTTCACACTAAAAAAGGCAAACAATGCTAACAGATGCTGGCTCTCTACCATGCCCCACAGTTCTGCAAATATTATCCCATTGAGTCCTCAGAACACTCTGATGAGGCAGAGAGGAATATAACTTTCAGCCGAAGAAGCTGAGGCTCAGACAAGTTTTAAATCTTACCAAGCCTGCTAGTCACCTGAATCCTGAACCCAAGTCCACTTGTCTTCAAAAGCTATGCTCCTGCTGCCCCCCAAGCGTTGTGCTCCTCCTTGGATACATACATAACTAAAAAGGAATGCTATTAGTCAGTATTTAAGGAGCATTTACTGTGCGTGAGGTCCAATGTAAGTGCTTTATATGCATACACTCTCACTCCACACAGCAATCTTACAGGTCAGTAAAATCATTACTCCCATTTTTCAGATGAAAAAACTGAGGCTTAAGTTGTTTAAGTAATAGGTCCAAGGCCGGGTGCAGTAACTCAAGCCTGTCATCCCAGCACTTTGGGACCCCAAGGTGAGAGGATTGGCTGAGCCTACGGGTTCGAGTCCAGCCTGGGCGACCTGATGAGACCTCATCTCTACAATAAATCAAAAAATTAGCCAGGCGTGGTAGCGCATGCCTGTAGTTCTGGCTACTTGGAAAACTGAGGCAGAAGGATTGCCTGAGCCCAGCAGGTCGACACTGGGATGGCCATGAGAGTGCCACTGCACTCCAGCCTGGGCAACAGAGTCAGACTCCAACTCAGGGATATTTAAGTAAATAGTGGAGCTAAGACGAAGGTGCAGAATCTCTCATAATTTTTTCATTCTAAAAAAGGAAGGAAGAGAGACAACAGATTTGCCCAAGGGTCTGGCAAACCTCTGTACCATCAAATCAGTGTGTCCCTTAGGAGAGTTAACATGTTGATTTTTCTGAGTGTCTGATGGAGTAAGCCATGAAGCACCAATTCTCTTCTAACATTAGCAGTGTGTTTGACTTTTTAAAAAACAAATTAGAATGTAAGTAGAGTCCTCAAACGATTTCCAAGACAAACTTATTTTTTGCTTAAAGAAAAAGGGCACAAAATTAAAATGCTAAGGGGGGCAGGCAACACAGATTCAGGTTCATTACAAAACAGCAACCATCATTTCCTTTTTCTCTTTTGCTCAACAAATGAGGTGGGAGTCAACCACCACCACCCCCAAGCATGTTTAAAAACAGAGGCAAAAACAACTTCACCTGGGGTGCCTTTATGCTTATTTCTATAGGATTTAACTCAGTCATTTTTCAGACAAAAACATGAAACCTCCAGTGTTATTGAGAATAGAGGAATTCCTTCATCCAACCTATGCCTCTGCAGTAAGACTCAAGACCAAGTTCATCAGAACACAACTCTGCCTCTTTATCATGCAATTACTTACCTCACCTCCTACCTGAAATTTTAAACAAACAGCTAAAAAAAGAAAAAAGAAAAAACAAAAAAACCCACCATTCTTCTATTAAAATGGTGCAAGGTACAGCTATGAAGAATGACTACATAGCGTCAGGCAGATGAGTAGTGGTATGATTGATCACCTGCCTCTCTGAGCTTCCGTCCAATTAAGCCAGGCAGACAGAGATTTTACCAAAGGCAGGACACCAGGCCTTCAGCCATCAGGAGAAAAGACACAAGAGACTGGGGCAGGATGAGGGGGTGGGGGAGGTCAAGGCTGCAGCAGCTGTGTAGAAGCAAGCATGAACCCAATGTTGAAATTAAAAGACCTGAGATAATTATAGGTCACTACCAACACCATATAGTGAATGTGCTCCCTCATCTGACAGAAAAACTTTGTCTTATTTGGAATTATTCAGGCAGAGCAGCAAAACTCCTAACTGGATGTCAGTATAATTTGATTAGGGCCAAAAGAAGCTGACAACCCACACAAAAACACCAGGAACATAAACCAAAGAGGAAAGGATGTGTGCCCTTTGCAAAGAGGAGAGAAGACAGACATTCACATATTTTTCTAGACCTAACTTAAAAGCTATGACTACCAAAAACTAGGAACGTATCATGAGTGCATTCGGTCCTCTTCTCATACTGCCTTATCCTCCATCAATCAATACTAATTTCAGATAAGCTGCAACAGGAAAGGGAGAAAAAGACACAGGTGCTGCTTGGAAGAGTCACTTGCCCTCTCTAAACCCACTTCTCCATTTGTAAAAAGAGATGGCCAGATTGGGTGACCCACAAGGCAGAGTTGCACTGTCCGGTGTCTTCAGCTTGGGGATACACCTCCACACCTGATTGGCTCCCCTGGAGTCATGGCTATGCCCTGTTTGGAGCTGCCCTTCCCCATCCAGGATCTTGTTGAGCAGGGAGTTCACTGGGTGAGATATGGGTTTCAGTGAGCCACTGAACAGAGGGACATGCCAGCAGGCATGCATCAAGGACAGGCAGAGGGTGTCTACAAGAGGAATGGCAAGTATGTTCTGCTGGTTTTATTTAGACTTTATGACCTGTCTACTACCAGAAGAATTCATGAGAGAGTCTGATATAAAAACATATGTGTAAAAAAAAAAACCTCGCATATATGAAAAAGAAAAACAACATGTATAGAGGGCACTTAAAATGAAGATCAAATGAAAAACCTGAAACCAGGTTTCTCTATAACACGGATTCCTTAGCCACTGGTACCATGCCTAAGCACAAGCTTGAGGATAATTTCTTGTATCTAAGTAACAATGCTTCAAACCTTCTAGAATGCCCTTCTCAAGGGAGAACATTCATCACAAAGTTTACTAACTCACTAAATAATGAGATCTACTGTAGTTATATCTTGGCGAAAAGGGGAAAGAAAAAGTTTTAAATTCCTGGGCACAGGCACACGAGAAAACACAACCACAAGTTGCTGGCTCTTTGAAATAGTCAAAATCTGGAAACTATGCAAATTTCCACTGACAGTAAAAGGGATACATTATAGTATATTCACCCAATGGATTATTATAAAGCAATAAAAATGAAGTAACTAGTGACACAAACACCAACAATGCAGTAGTTAATAAATACATTTGCTTTGTGGGGGGATTAAAACTACAATGCGGGGGGGATGACTGAGGACAGCCATCTACTACACAGATGTAAAGAGAAGTGGACAAAAATCAGAGAAATGGAATAAAATCTAAGCATCAGAATGAACCTCAGACCTTCCCTCACTCAGATGCTTCATTTGACAGAGAAGGAGACAGAGCCAGTGGGGAGTTCAAAGGCTCAAGCACTCTTAAATCCCAGGTCAGTTTCTCAGCACCATAACCGCTCCTCCCCACTCCAAACTTGGCACTGCTCTCCTTGGTGTAAATGAGGTCCACCAGAAAAATCGCATCTTGCATATTCACTTTCTTCTGGGGAAGTTTGTTAATTCCATGCCCCAACAGGATAAAGATAGAAGCTGATTTAACTTCTCTCATTAGCAATGCCAATTATTTAGAGACATCTGTTGAATGCTCACTTAAGGACCACTGAGAGATGAAATGCAACTCTTGAAGTCTTTAACACTTCAATTATAATCACAACCTGACACAAAATTAATTTCCATGTTTTGAAATAATATGCCAACCTGACTGATATAACTTCCGTTTTCTTCCCTCTGTCAAAAGTTACTGCCTGTGAACTGCTAAAACCTCTTCTTATAGTACTTGAAGGTCAGATTATGTTTACATGCTAATAACTTCTCTGAATTCATTATCACTCTTAATTAAACAAGCTCATCCACCTAATACAAGTTATAAAAGACCTTTGAGAGAAAAAAGCCATATTAAAATTTTGTCTCCAACATACCAATCATACTTTTAAAGGAAAGTTCTGGGTTTTTCTCAAGAACATCAGACATTTGGCCTTTTTAACAGAATTATATTCTACTACTGTCAAGAGAGAGAAAGTTTTATGGCTATTTTTTTCCAAATACCACTGGCATAATGACATCAGGTAAAAACTCATTCATAGTCCATTCAAAAGTTTTGTTCTCAAGTAATAACAGCCTCCAGGAAATTAGTTACTGACAAGAACTGAGAAAAAGCTGGAAGTATGTGCATACTAAGCTAATAGCCTTCAAGGCACTGGTGATGGGAGGAAAGGGGCAAAGTACTTGTGTACTGGGTCCATATACCAGGCAAGAAAAAGGATAGGTATGTTTCCAAGTTATAGCAAAGGGGATATTGGGGTTTTGCCCACTCCCTGGCAGGGCACTGTCTCTCTTTTGCTTTGAATAGAGGGAGGAGTGGAGGAGGAGGGGTTAACATGTAAGAGATCTGGAGTATCCTCTACCCCAGTGAAGACAGAAATCTGTGAAATGGAGCCAGAGGCATAGTCCCAACAGACATGGCTACAGGCTTTAGCTGTAAATGCCACAGAAGCACTGGGGGGCGGGGAGGGGGCGTTGCAATCCCATTTCGTACAGCGCTTCTTCTAGACCTTACTGAGATTGACGGCTAGATCAGCAACTTGCATTGACTGAGTGCTGCTCATTTGCCAGACACTCCACTGCGGCCCTGAGTGTCTGCCACACCTCACTTTTCATTCTCGCCATCACCCTAGGGGGAAGAATGATGGGCCATTTCACAGATGAGGCAACTGGGGGTTAAATGACTTACCCAACAGCACATAGCTCACGAGTAGAAGCCAAAAGTAAGCCCAGGTCTAGATGGTTACTGGATACATCTCTCCACTGCCCCACGCTGGTCCCAGACTTCAGGATACCTCCATGCCCAAAAAGGAGGGAAAGCCAACATTTACAACAGAGCAGGGAGCTCTATCGCCAAGCGAAGGATGTGATGTGTCACAGGTGCAAAGACACCTGGCAGGCAGGCGGTGGAAGGGTTCCCAAAGGAGGGACTCCAGGAGCTGATTTGGGGAAGTGAGGTAGACCTCGATGCCTGGTGACAGTTAGAAAAGCACAGCAAGCAAAGGAAAACCACAGCCAAGGCCCAGGGGTCTGCACAGCAGTAAGGGCAATACACAGGCTGGACCAACCGGGGCAACGGAGCATTCCGGTCATCCCTGAGAGAAAGACTCAGTGTGAGCCACTGGATCCGTATTTCCTCCGTTCAGCAGTGGAGAGTTTAACAGCTGGAGCAAAGCACAGGGCTTGGGAATGTTGGTGCAGCAGCTGCAGGTTGGATACATTAAAGGGGACCTCAAGAGACCAGAGGCTGGGGCACCAATCGAAGCCACCTAGTTGAGAAAGGAGGATCCTTGAGTCAGGATGTTGGAAAAGTAGGCTTGAAGTGGCTTTGTGACTAAAGAAATAGGACTGGAAGAGGAGGATTTAAGAATAGTATTCAGCTTCTATACTGTCGGAGGGAATGTAAGCTAGTTCAACTCTGTAGTAAGCAGTGTGGTGTTTTCTCAAAGAACTAAAAACCGAGCTTCCATATGATCCAGCAATCCTAGTTCTGCGAACATACTCAGAGGAATATTAAGCTGTTCTACCAAAAAGACATCGACCTGCATGCATATATTCATTGCAGCACTCTCCACAAGAGCAAAAGAGTAGAACCAACCCAGATGAGATGCCCATCAAAAGTGGACCAAATAAAGAAACGTGATACACATACACGATGAAACATCATGCAGCATAAAGAACAAAATCATGTCCTTTGAAGTCACACAGATGCAGCTGGAGACCATCATTCTAAGCAAACTATCACAGAACAAAAAACTGAATACTGTATGCTGCCACTCACAAATAGGCCCTAAACTTCCTTGGGCAACACAAGTGGGAACTATGCTGGGCACTGTTAATGAGGAGGGATGGGGGTACACACCACCCACTGAGCACCATGTCCACAACCAGGGAGAAAGGGCTCGCTAGAAGCCCAAGCCTCACCTGCATGCAATTTCTTTACGTAGGAAATCCTCACATGGACCCCACAACTCTGAAATAGCAGGGAAGGGGAAGAGGAAGGGAAGGCAGACAAGTGATCAGTTTTGTAGGTCAGGTGAATAGGAAACAAATGTGGTAACCAATCCCAACATGCACATGTAGCCCACAACTGAGAGAGAGAGAGAGAGAGAGAGAGAGAGAGAGAGAGAGGTGTCTCTTGGTCGCAAATTGTTTCTTTTGTTTTCTATGTTTAACCTTTTCTCCATTCTGGATAACATTGATCCTGAGTAGCATGGTAACTCTTTTAAAGAAGGACCCAGAGTCCGACAGATACAACTGCCAAAGAGGCCTTTTATAACTAAACAGACCACTCTGTCTTGCTCCTCAAGATATTTAGTATACTTTGAGAATATAGATGGCAATTGCTCAGAGACATGATTTTCTCTTTCAAAATGTACATTTTCTTCTAATGGATGGTATCTAAAGCTCTATGATGGCATCACCTTGGTAGATGTAGAGCAACCATAAAAACATTCTCGGGTTACCCTTGCACTGAAGGAAATTTCTATCTGTCCAGATGTGATTTGTCCACAATATGTCCCAGTTTCTTGGGAGGAAAATCCATCCTACAAACATTCTCCACACTGCACTGCTGGTTTGAGTCAGGATGCTTGGGTCATCTTCAGACTTCTCACTCCTGGTAGCTCTTTTTTTTTTTGAGCTGGAGTCTCACTCGGTCGCCCATACTGGAGTGCAGCGGACGCTCCCGGCCACCGCAGCCTCGACATGCTGGGCTCCGGCGATCCTTCCGCCTCAGCCTTCCAAACCCCACACTGCTTCCCACAAAGCTGAACGTTCCCACCAACAGTGTAGAAGCATTCCCTTTCCACCACAGCCTCACCAACACCTATTGCTTTTTGACTTTTTAATGATGGTCATCCTGACTGGTATGGGGTGGTATACTGTAGTTTTGATTTGCTTTTCTCTGGTTATGGAAGCTGAGCATTTATTTTGTTGTTGTTGTTGTTGTTGTTTTGAGTTGGAGTCTCACTCTGTTACCCAGGCTGGAGTGCAGTGGCACGCTCACGGCCACCACAGCCTTGACCTGCTGGGCTCAGGTGATCCTTCCACCTCAGCCTTCCAAGTAGCTGAAACCACAAGCATACACCACCATGCCCGGCTGATTTTTTACAGAGATGAGGTCTTACCAAGTTGCCCAGCCTGGTCTCAAAGACCTGGACTTACACAATCCTCTCACCTCAGCCTCTCAAAGTGCTGGAATTACAGGTGTGAGCCACAGTGCCCAGTTGGACATTTCTTTCTATGTCTGTTGGCTGCTTGGCTGTCTACCTTTGAGACATTTCTGAGTGAAGAGAGCCTCAGAATTAAGCCTCCCAAAGAGAACAAATTCAGTCAGAGTGCTTAAGAAATAATGTCCTTCCAGTAAAATATAGTCATTTCACCATTAAAAGTCTAACATTACCCATTTCAATGGTAGATCCAAAATACGCAGAAAGACACTGACGCACTATAGAGTCTGTCATGTGCCAAATGTGTAAAAGATGTCATCCAAACTATAGTAGCCTCCAACTTCTCCACTTCCAGTTTTGACCCAAGACCCTGACAGTGGCCAATGGGCAACCAAGAGTAATTCTGAGGGCACTGACCGGGACTAGACACTGGGACCCAGGACACCACAAGGAAGCATTTCAGGCACAATCCCCTACAAAGAGGTGTGAAAACAACCAGGGTTTCTCAGAAACATCCAAAAGAGACCATCTGAAGGCAAATTAAAGGACTATTTTTATTTTAACTAAAGACATGAAATTCAGGAAAATGGGATTGTTCATTCCACTCTGGCTCCAAAGAATGGTTTAAGCATAAATCATCTCGAATTAGATATATTAATCCCTAGAAATTCTGTAATGATTAAGAAAATTGGGGTTAATTTTTTTTTTAAGTCAGGTGATCATTTTGTTACCCAGGCTGGAGTGCAGCAGCATGCTCATAATTCACCACAGCCTCAAACTCCTGGGCTCAGGCAATCCTTCCACCTCAGTCTCCACCCTCACTCCCCAAGTAGCTGGGACTACAGGCATGCACCACTACAGCCAGCTTTTTATTTATTTATTTATTTTTAGAGACAAGGTCTTGCTATGTTGCCCAGGCTGGTCTTGAACTCCTGGACTCAAGCAATCCTCTCACCTCGGTCTCCCAAAGTGCTGGAGTTACAGCCATGGGCCACCACACCCAGCCCTGGGGTTAATCTTTAAGGTTCAGGGGTTAACTTCATGAAGATGACTACACACTGCAACCAACAGCACCCTGTCAGGGACAGAAAAAACTCTGCTTCTCAAGCTTGGGGAAGAGGACGCCTCCTGAGGTCCATGGCAGGTGAGAAAGCCACGGGAAGGAAGCATGTGGCATCTCTTCCAGGCCAAGTCAACCTCCTCTAACACCGGGGAAGAAAAATGTCACTTTAACATTAAAACAGTTAAAAGGCACTATGGGATGGATGGAATGTGAAATCCAAGTATTTTTAAGGGAAAAAATGGGAGAACGCAAGGAAATTTTCACAAGCCTACAGTTTGGAGCTAGGCCCAACTCTTTTGAAGACAGGTGTTGGATTTTTCATAGGAACGCACAGGGTGAGTCTTACATTCTCATCTGTCCTTTTCCTTTAACTTAGACACATTTCTAAACATGAAAAACAGGCTAACAGACTCCTCGGAAGCCTGTGTTTTTTACCACGTTCATATTTCACCAATATAGCACGTGCTGCTATGGCTGTTTTGTCATGCCCCAAGCATCCCAGTTCGACCTTATCAAAACAGAAATGGCACAGCCACAGGAAAGCATCAATGTCTGGAGCCACTCCAGACTGAAGACAGAAAGAGGTCTTAGCTGCAGAGCCTAGCACTTGGCAAGATATGCACAGTGCTAAATAATCATGCCACTAGGATTGTAGGAAGTTCTTACCAAAATGCTTTCAAACTGCACTTGGGGTCAAGGGACAATCTGTGTATTTAAACCTTAACACTTCGTTCCAAATGCACTTACCTTTCCAGGACTTAAGAAGAGCATGTGGTGCTTTCTTTATACCATGCATTTGTATTCCCTGGGGCTTGTCTTCTTTCAATTCCATAAAAGCACATTTTAATAAAGCTCAGAGAGTCATTCCAAGGACCTGGAGGCATCCAGGGGGCAGAGAAAGGCACTGCTCGGTGCCTACACACTCGCTATCTCTCCTGCAAGGTCAGGAAACCCCTAAGCACCTGGCCACAGCACTGCCCTGGGGTGGGCAAACATCACCATGCATGAATTAGTGGGGAGAGAGGAAGAGAGGCTCCATGTGGACCCCCAAATTACAGCACCCATGACTTACAAATTCAATGACATGCTAAGCCGTAGGCCCAGCTCAAAGTAGTGTCTTACTACATGCTGGGCCAGATTCATACATGAGTCACCTATCATAATCACGTACCCACTTCCACTTCCATGCCATCTCATGATCTAAATTATCTCACCTACTGCATAAGGTAAGCACCAGGATGTACCCATTTCATACCTTAAGAAACTGAACCTCAGAACAATCGAATGATTTGCCCAAAGCCACAAAGCTACTAAGTAGCACCCAAGTCTAACCCCAAAGCCTAGCGCTACCAACCCTCTGGTTCACCACACCAAGGACCAAAGGTCCTGACCCTCTCCAGGGATCCTGAGGAAAATGGCAAGCTCTAGTGGGTCCCCAGTGCTGACCCTAAGAGGATGGTAACACTTGTCATGAGAGAGAGGCTGGGACCACATCTTACCAGTGTTATTTTGCAAGACGCTTAACTAAGGCTGCCAGGGACAGACCCCATAAAGAATGAAAAAGTACCAATGATCAGGAGGGTCGTCCCAGAAATTTCTCCTATGTATTGAAAACATTTTTTGCCCACATGGCTTACAGAAATAAAATGTGTAAATACAGAATTAATGAGAAACTAACGTCTGTATCCAAATCCCAAGCTAGACGCTTCATTTTATGACTGGGAAACCAGAGCGTGGCGACAATCAAGAGCTGCTGGATTCTCTATGTCTCAAGGGAGCCCCGGTAGTGAAGAGGCAAAGCAGAGGGGGTTCCGGGCAAGGAGGAGGGGGATGGCCCAGGCAAGCCTGTCAGCCTTCCCTGGCTTCAGAAGTTCGGTCTGTAAGCAAGGCACAGGGATGGCCAAGACTTGACAAGCCCCAAAAGCCCCTTCATCCTTGGTTCTGTGTGAGCAGTGAGATGCTCCAGGGAGGGACATGTGTGTTCCAGGAAAGCCATGCCAAGGAGAGGAGTGGGGACAGACCCTTGGCACCCACACAGTGCTAGAAATGTGAGCCTGAGGCTGAAGTCTTCTCTAGAATCTAGATTCTATTAGAAGACACCTTGAAAATGTGCTAAGTCAAACAGATCCGAGATGCCAACTGCATATGTTTTTATGATTGTTATCACAAGATAGGCATTTGTCAAATAAGTAACAGAAATAGAGCTCAATCAATGGAAAAACCCATAATAAACATTGCTATCCCTGACTGACTAAACAAATAAGCTGTACTATCAAATTAAAGTATCAACATACAAGGGTCATTTTCAAAAAAAAAAAAAAAAAAAAAAGGACATTTTTACAGACAAAGTGTTTTTATTAAGCAGCTAGTCTACGATCCTGAACTACTCCAAGGCCATCACAGTCAGAATGACTAGTATAAGCAGACCAGAAGTGCAGGTAATGGTTAAGATCACAGATCCTAGAGCCAGACCACCTTGGTTTAAATCCTGGCTTACGAGATCCTAAATGAGTTACAAGCTTTCCATAGTTAAGTTTCTTCATCTTTAAAATGAAAATAAAAATAGGACCTACTTCACAGAGATGATAGGAGTCTAAAGAGCTAAGTAAAACACTGAGATTACAGGCTGATTTATGGTAAATCCATTCACGTAAGTGTAACTCTTACCATCACATGTATGCATAAGAGCATCAAGAATACTAGTTACAAGTAATAGATTATGGTTCTATTCACAGAAGGAAGGAATAAACAATGGTATATCCAGACCTTCACTGCTCTAAAAGCAATATCACAGCAAAAAAATCTAAACAGGAAAAAATATAAGACTAAATGTTATACTAACTAAAAAGTCATGCTCAAAGTTTGGACTCATCTTTTCAAGAATAATTTAAAAAGCTAAGTAAGATATAAAAATTTAACCTCATTTTTTCATTCATTCAGTCATTATAATGCTTTTTAATTAACAGATGAACTGTATTTCCCTTAATTTCTTTTCAACTTGACAGCAACTTTGGTTGTTTTTATTTCAAATTGTTCACTTTTTTTAAAAAAGATCATTTGCTTCAAAAATCACCTATAGGGCTTAAATATTCACTGGTCTAAAAGGAAACAGCATATATTTAAATTTACCACCATGATTAAATGGTATATCTATTCATCACTAACAAACATACCAATTGGGTTTATTCAGAGAGCCACTGTAGAAAGTTTAATAGGAAATCCTCTTGGAGAGCCCCCTGTTCAAGAATATAGCTAGAGGCCATGCTCGGTGGCTCAGCCTGTAATCCCAGCACTTTGGGAGGCCAAGGCGAGTGGATTGCCTGAGCCCGCGGGTTCGAGACCCACCCGGGGAACTTGGCGAGACCTCGTCTCTACAACAAATCAAAAATTAGCCGGGCATGGTAGCGTGCACCTGTAGTTCCAGCTACTTGGAAGGCTGAGGCAGAAGGATCGCCAGAGCCCAGCAGGTTGAGGCTGCAGTGGCCAGGACCATGTCACTGCACTCCAGTCTGGGAGACAGAGTGAGACTCCAACTCAAAAGAAAAAAAAAAAGAATATAGTTAGAAAATTCCAAAAATCTATAGCTCCCCCCCAAAAAAACCTTGAAATTTTACCAGTGATAACATGTAAAAATTCTGTATGCAAAGTACTATAAAATAAAGAGTATTTCACATACAATTATGAATCTGTCTCAGGTATGGCATGTGGGACTGGGCTCATTATTTTAGAGTAACGTCTCATATATCTTGCTTAGGAGACAAAGGGCAAAACTGTGCACAGAACAGCTTGTTAAAGACATCTGTGCTTCTCCTGCCGAGTACTGCCTACATCCTTGGGAAGACAACTCAACTGCTTACTAAGCATGCCATATTTTATTATGCTTCAATTACACAGTTCCTCTGATCAATCATGTTAGCATTTAATTACCATGCAATTAACTCACAGCACTAACACAAGCTCATGGGCATTTCTGCTTTGGCCGTGGAAATCATTCAAGTTGACCCAAAGCCCACCCTGCATTTTACCCCCACCCACTAGGTACTCTGCCTCCCAGACACTTGCCTGGGTTATGATTATGAAAGTTCCACAAAACATTATTTCTTCTCCAACTTAAGCCACAGTTTCTCAAAGAAGGTCTAGTTTTGAGGGTCCCAGTGCAAGCACCCCTATTTGATGGGGACTCACGCGGGGGTTTCAACGAGATGACTAGTTATCAGACTTTGGTATTCCATAGCAGAACATCCCACCCCTCCCAAACTTGGCTGACTAGCAATTTTGTCTTGTCCTCACTTTTTGTCAATGTCCTCACTTGAGAAAACAACCTCAAACCATCCTTTCATTAAAAACAGACATTTTACAACAGCTAAAGAGCAAAAAGGACAATATAAAATAAACTTCTCTTAGAAACAGCATCCTAATTTTTCTCCTTTTGACTTTATATCAATGCCTGGATAAGTTCTTTAGGAAAAACAGACTAAATGGTTTTAAGATCCCTTCTAACCATAAGTCAGATAATCACATATCTGCAAATGTTTTTAAGCTAAAAAGAAGTGGAAATGTTTAATCATCTGTCACCAGTAAATACAAAAAGAATCTTGTCGTTCTCTTCACATATGCTAAAATGACAAATATACAAAAGCCAAAAAATCAAAATAAGGGGGCTTGGGGGGTAGAGGAAGCATTCTGCTTTCCTGGGATAATTTCTAAGAAGATTAATATCCGGTTTGAATGTCATTCTAGTCACACATGATTTTGAAAATATATTTTTTTGCTCTACAAGAGTGGAATCAGCTGTTTTAACTTGGGGCCCTAGAGTGTAACTCTCAAGTTGCGTAGTTATTTATAACTTCAGAGCAATGCCCGCTTCTGCCATATCAAAGTATGCAAGACCCTAGGGAAAGGTCACGAGACAATGTCGTTTGTTTCAAACACACTGGCAATTTTAAACACCCTCAACCTCAATGGGAGAGCTTTCATATTAGGAATGCTCCAGAAACAAACTAAAGGGTCCTGGCAGGAGGGCTCTCATCTTTCCCAGGTTCAGCATGGTTCCTAGGAATTCAAAACGTGAGTCTGAAGAGCCGGAATCCAGCCGGGTGTTTGTAGTACCACCCATGTGACTACCTCATGCAGATATACATTTGCTCAATAAATATTTGCTGAACATTTCCTATTTGGAAGGCACCGTGGCAGAGTGTCCTCACTTTCGGCCCCTCACCCACAAAAAGGTTTGGCACAGTTCAGTTTCCCAGAGGGTACCCTAAATCCTTACACAAGCAGCCACTAGAAGTGCTTTAACAACTGTCTCACTCTTGGAACCTGCAGAGGACAGACAGGCCCCCTTCCTCCTGGACATATCAGGGTTGGCTGGATTTAAGCCGGGCTTTCAGAGAAAGACACCAGAGAGTGTCCCAGGAAACAATGACTCCCAGAAAATAGCCTCCATTAGAACCAGATCTTTATGGGTCATGTTTAAAATTGTTTTCCTTATATCTAGAACAATGCCTGCCAAAAGTAAAAGCTCATATGATATTTGCTCTGTAAATATAATAAAGGAAAGTATGATCCTAGACCTGGCATTGACTTAACCATCATGCAATTAGCCTCAAAGTAGTTCCTTGCTAATATAAGGAACAAGTTTGAGCTACCCAAAAAGGAGACACATTCCCTCCTCTAGAGGCAAGCAAGGTAGAAAACTAGGTTTCAGACTAAGTTTACCTTCCCAGCTTGTCAGTTATGAACTCCTTATTTGTTCCCTACAAATGTCACAAAGCAATTCCTTTTTGTTTTTTGAGTTGGAGTCTCACTCTGTCTCCCAGGCTGGAGTGCAGTGGCACGCTCACAGGCACCCCAGCGTTGACCTGCCGGGCTCTGGTGATTCTTCCGCCTCAGCTGTCCAAGTAGCGGGAACTACAGGCATGTGCTACGACATCTGGCTAATTTTTTTTTTTTGTAGAGATGAAGTCTCGCCAAGTTGCCTGGGCTGGTCTCAAACCTGCAGGTTCAGGCAATCCTCTCTCCTCAGCCTCCCAAAGTGCTGGGATTACAGGCTGAGCCACGGAGCCCGGTCACAAAGCAATTCTTTTTTTTTTTTTTTTTTTTACTTATTCTGAAGGATTTTGTTGTTGTTGTTGTTGTTGTTTTGAGTCGGAGTCTCACTCTGTAGCCCAGACTGGAGTGCAGTGGCCGAGAACGGCCGTTGCAGCCTCGACCTGCTGGGCTCCGGCGATCCTTCCGCCTCAGCCTTCCGAGTAGCCAGAATTACAGGCGCGCGCTACCATGCCCGGCTAATTTTTTTATTTTATTGTAGAGATGAGGTCTCGCCTGCCCAGGCTGGTCTCGAACCCGCGGGCTCAGGCAATCCACTCACCTCAGCCTCCCAGAGGCATGGAATTACAGGCTGAGCCACCGAGCCCAGCACAAAGCAATTCCCAACCGACCACATGGAAGAGGGAAACTGACTTGAAGTTTCACCTAACATGTTTGTGTACAAATGAGACAGAGCCAACACTGTAGTTCTGAGAGGCCCAGGAAGTGCTCCAGTCACCAGATAAATTACAGAGTCATGCAGGGATCTGCCCACCAGCTGTGTTTCCCACCCCCAGATCCCTATTAAGGGGCAGGTGGGCTCCAGTGGGCAGAAACTCAGGACAGGAACTCCGGAAAGACACTGGCTAAGCAGAGGATTCCTTGCTTACTAACAGGATGCCAGATTTTCCTAGTACATTTAAAAATAGGTTTAAATTAATGTAAACCAGATTTAAGACAACTTTTCATGAGCACAAGTTAAAGGAAGGCTTGTAAAGTAAGAGAAAGAGGAGGACAAACTGAGAGAACCAGAAACTATCCTCAGAAAGTACCAGCCAGAAACGTGCCTTTGCTTTGTAATGTTATTACCCAACAAAAAAGAGAGCAGTGCTGAGAATGATCCAGAAAGACAAAAAAAAAAAGCAAACAGAAAAACCCCACCAATAACTTCCTGTTACTCTCTCAGCACTTAGCACCCTGGCTCCTCCCTCCCGCTGATTACAATAAATAAACAGTCTAATGGTACTATCAGAATTTTTACTTAAAGACTACGCTCCATCTCAAGATAATTTTTAAATATGGTATAACCTAAGGATCAAGGTTAAGCTTTTACCATATGAACACCCAGTTGTCCTGGCATCACTGTTGACTAGCCCATTCATTCTCCGATAAATTACCTTGGCTCCTTTGATGAAAATCTGTTGGTTATATACGTGGGGTTTACTTCTGTACTCTCTAATCTGTTACTGGATCTAACATCTATCCTTCAGTAGTGTCACATTGTCTTGATTTCCGTACCTTTACAGTAAAGCCTGAAATCAGGTAGTGTACACTCTCCAACTATGTTCTTTTCCAAAACTATTTTGGCTACTCTGAGCCCTTTGCTTTTCCATGTAAGTTTTAGAATCAGTTTGTTGATTTTTTTAACACACACACACACACACACACACACACACACACGCTCCTTCTGGGAGTTTGAACAAGATTGCATTAAACCTACAGATCAATTTGGGGAAATGATATCTTAACAGTGTCAAGTCTTCCAACAGATAAACATGGTCTCTCTTTCCATTTATTTAGGGGACTGACCAGAATTACACAAGAACAAAAACAACAAAATGTAGAACTACTCCCTTGTGTGTCAAGCAGGAAGAACAACTAGAAAAGAACAAATCTCTGCAAAATAACTTACAATTTTACACAGTTCTTTCATGAGCCTTCCATGCAACTGATTCTACCGATAGAAAAATAAAGGCTCAAAAAAGCACAGATCAAGAAACAGGCAGATGTGGAGCCACACCCAGGTCCTCCTTGCCCTGCTTCAGATCCCAGGGTCTTTGACACCGGACAGCTCGCAGAACACTAAGAATCAATGAGAGATAGGCAGGAGAGGAAAGAACACTGAAGAAGGGGTGGAGCCCAGCTACAAGACCTGCTCCCAGGAGCTGAGTGAGGCTTCCAGGTTCTCGAACAAGCTCATAGGACAGAGAGGAAGGAGAAGAAACCAATAAAGGAAGATGAAAATAAATTCTGAGCAGTGAAAAAAACATCCTTCTAGAAAGGCCCGAGCTGGACCACATGCAGAAGATTAAAACAAGATCCCTACTATCACCATACACAAAAATCAACTCTAAACGGATGAAAGACCTAAATGTAAAACCTCAAACTATAAGAACCTTAGATAATGCAGGAGACATTCTTATGGAAATTGGATCTGGCAACAATTTCTAATCAAAACCCCAAGTGCCCATGCCATAAGAGATAAGCTCGACAAATGGGACCTCATCAAACTGACAAGCTTCTGCAAAGCCAAAGAAACCATTAAGAGAGCAGGGAGATAGCCCACAGACTGGGAAAAAATATTTGCCAACTGTATGTCCAACGAAGGCCTAACATCTAGGATCTACAAGGAACTCAAACATGCCGGGAAAAAAACAAAAACAAAAAAAGCACACAGCCCCATTACAAAGTGGGCAAAAGATATGAATAGACAGTTCTCAAAAGAAGACATACGAGCAGCCAACAGACACATGAAAAATGCTCAGCCTCACTAGTCATCAAAGAAATGCAAATTAAAACTACACTGAGATACTTACCACTTAACTCCAGTCAGAACGGCTATCATCAATAACTCAAAAAACAACAGATGCTGAAGAGGATGCGGCGAAAAGGGAAAACTTCTACACTGTTGGTGGGAGTGTAAACTAGTACAGCCTCTGTGGAAAGCAGTGTGGCGATTCCTAAAAGATCTAAAAATTGACCTTCCATATGACCCTGCAATCCTCCTACTGGGAATATACCTAGAAGAACTCAAATCACTCTATAAAAAAGATACCTGCACACGTATGTTTATCGCAGCATTGTTCACAGTAGCAAGAACATGGAACCAACCATGCTGCCCATCAAAAGAAGATTAGATTTTTTAAAACGTGGTACATATACACAATGGAATATTGCACAGCCATAAAGAACAAAATCATGAACTTTGCAGCAACCTGGATGGACTCAGAGTCTATAATACTGCGTGATATTTCATAGAAACGAAGAACTGCGTACCACATGTTCTCACTCATAAGCAGACCTCGAACAATTATCATAATACTACAAGAAAAGAATTGGCAGTAGCAGAAAAATGCCGGAAGGGGAGCTGGGAAGCGGGATTGGCAGTAGTGGAAATCTGCCTGGGGAAGAGAGGGCACACCTCTTCACCAGGGGCATAATGAACATTTGTATACCTAACCCTGAATTGCACCCCACATCTTTAAAATGAAAAATGAAACAAAAGAAAGGCCCCAGTCAGAGAAGAGCCAAGAGAGGAAACAGGGCAGGCATACTACTGGCTCTCCACAGAGCACAGCCCAGGGTACACACATGGCCACCAAGATGCCTGGGAAATTCCGAGACAGGAGAGGCTAAGGAGAGGGTAGGCACTGAGATTTCCTTTCCACTCTATAGAGGGAAAATCACTTGTCTAAGACGCTTTAATAGACTGTGGCAGTGAGTGAATCACTAATCGCTTAAGAAGTCTTTCAACATATAAAGCACATTTGGGTTAGCAGAGAAGTCAGTACTAAAAGTTGCACTAAGCAGAGAATTCAAGCTCAGGGTAGAATCATTGCAAAGTGTCCACAGAGAAATGGCTAAGAACTGTTGATCCCAGGTGTCCACAGACAGTTCGGTTGGCTCAGATCTTAGAGTTGGTGACACAGGACGGAGGGTCATTTCCTAGGAGGGTCAGTTCACTGGTTTCACTGAGTAGGTGACTTTTTCTCTTCATGCTTTTCTACATCTGACAGATTGTCTATAGTGAACATGTATCACTTTCATAATAAAAAACAATAAAGGTACACACACACACACACACACACACACACACAGCGCAGGCCATGAGGCACAGAGCACTTGGCCTTGGAAGAGTGGGCAGCTAATAAAGTCATATTTGAAAACACAGCAGACAGCTGTAAAGCTGAATCTTCCAGGCTTCACAAAATGGTTTTCCTCCAACCTGCCTCTAGGATCTAAGAACACAAAAATGAAAGGATTAGCCTCAAAATTGTTACCAAACACACAGGAGCAAGAAAGGGAGACAGAGGTGACTTGAAAACAGAGAAGCCCATGACCACCTATCATTGCCGGGTCTTTCTAGGCCACACTCACTTGCGTTTTTGCAAGTGGCAGTTCTCACGGCTTGCCTGAGTGCTTATGTCCCCAAATTCCATCTCCGAATCTGAATCTAGAGCCTCTGTCTTCCCTCCCCTAGCCAAATCAGAAGCCAAGCAACAGATGATGTATCACAAGTCTTTACGGATCGATATAGTTGTGACAGCCAGTTTTGGAGTCAGGAGTGCACTTGTTTCCTGTCTGAAATTCAGTTTAAGAAGAGCCCACTCATCAGCAGGCCCAGGGCCCTGAAAGTAAACCCAACTTCAGGAACCTAGGGCAACCTGCCCCAGGTCAGATATGGCTGACTCCCGACTCGGTGCTCGCCCCATGTGTCACAAAGACATCCTTCCTCTTCAGAAACTTCAAAACCCAAATCTACATTCGGATTCTCACAAGGGAAGCAGCAGTCAACGCCTTTGGTTTTTGGCAACGCCATGCTTTGAAGGCATTTGGAAACACTGTCAAATAGAGTAAATTCAAGCTACCATAACTTTCCCTAGAAAAACACTGCATATTTTGTTTTGAAAAGGAAACGTGAAGGGAGTGGCAACCTTGTCAAGAGGAATAAGCCCCACCATTCTGTAAAGCGTACTTCAACTAAAGAAAGTCATGACAAATGCTCTCCAGTCTACCCACTAGACACACATTCCAGAGGGCAGAGCCACCTGGGACCGGTGCTCCCACTGGGCCCATCACAGGTTAAGACAAAGGGAGCATGACGACCACAGAGTTGTACCATGTGCTAGCCCCACATCCATTCCAGTGACACAAATGTGCCAATCACACTTAAGCTGTCCTCAGCTAGTGTCTCCATACTGACCCTCCATGGAACTGATGCCCATTTATTAGTTCCTTATCTGAGAAATAATCATCTCGAACATCAGTCATGAGGCATATGCAGTTCTTCAAAACAGATACTTAAAAAGTAAGTAAAAAAAGCATGGAAAGATTGGTGAGCTTTCACTAGGCAAAACATGAAATCATCTACCACCTTCAAATCCTACTGGTAGAACTAAGTGCAATTAAAGAAAAAAAAACAACTTGCAAAGGTTCACTCACATCTGTGTAGAAGGATCCCTCTCACTGTGACTCTTCCTTGCAAAGAATACTTGCCAGTCACTTCTGAAATTCAGATATTTTGCCCCACAGCAGATGGTCTTACTATTCAAGGGGTTACAGCATCATGAGAACTCTAACTGAGGGTGAAGATTTTCTCAAGGCAGTGAGAGTGCAAGCTTCACTTTTGGAGAACCAACCAGGCAACTCCAGGGATCCAGCAACCGTGTGGGAGAGTCGTTCCTTCGGCAAGTCTATCAGGTTGAAATTGGTGGGGTTCTCAATGGCCATCATGGGCGTCCATCCCAGCCCTCTCCCTGGCCTCAGTTGGAGGCCTGTTTGAGAAATGCAGGCAAAGACAGACACACGTAACCCACTCAGGAGGAAGGGGAACAAAAGGGACTTGTAGAGCCCTGAGTATGCCAACAGACAGCCCAACCCACTCCTTTTGGCCAAGTTGAAGCAAAGAGTAGAGATAAAGTTCCTCCTCCTATAAAACAATGAACAGAGGGAGGCTTACCTGTCCACAGTTCCCTCAGCCTGCTGAGAAAGGTCACTTGTCCTCTGCTCACTGGGATGCTCTATGACATGCCCATAGCACACTGCACTTTTGAGCAGATTATTTCTAAACTCCTGAACTTACACAAGATGCGTTTTTTAGTGGCACTATTTATGAGGAGCTGAAGTGTCTTGGCAAGACCGAAAGCCCCCTCAGGTTACCAAATTCTAAACAAACAAAACTGTGTTGACATATGGACTGGGGTGGGGCCTGCACGCTCAGAAATGATGGCCAAGAGCAGCCTGGGAGAATTGTCTTTAAACAATGCTATCTTTCTTCTGCATCTTTAACGGCTCAAGAAGAGTATGCATATTAAACAGCAGGGAAAAGTTACTCAATTGAGGCAAAAATTCCTTTCCCAACAGTGCTCCTTCAAGAAGGAATGTCACATTGTGCCCAATTGCAACTGGGCATGAGGTCGCTCCAGACTGCCACAACACATATTCGGGTCTTTCTCAGTCATTTTTAAGGGAATTCTGCTTGACAAAAATCTTTCCTCCCTTGCCTCAGTTTAGGTCTGCCTAACTATAAACCTGGCTCTGTTTAGACACCAGAGGTCCAAAGGCCAGTAAGAATCTACTGGATCCATCTGGAACTCAGTTTAAGCATTCTGATCCACAGCAAAAGCGTCTTCTCATTTTGTGGTGTGCAGGACAGTCACAACGTCTCCCTATATACTGAGCACACTGGAGCAATTAAGGTTCTGTAGAGTCATTCTGGCCAGAAAAGTCCTGCTGCATTCGTTTTAAACAGGAAAAAACCACCAACGGCCACCATCCCTTTTGGATGTTCACTCCTCCTCTCTTACCTGAACTGCTATTTTTGAAACAACTTTTTGAGGAAATTTTGCCATTTAAGCAATGGTAAGCTGTGGCAAACCACACTTACCCATTAGCATGTTTGTCCTTTTCCTCAATTTTGAAATACGCTTTTCTTAAAGGATGCCTTTTTTCAAGCTGTATCCAGGCCATTTCTCTATTCAGTGTTTTGTAATAAATAAAAACAATGGCCCAGGGAGCAGAAAGAACAGACTGAAAATATAAATGTGGCTGGGCACAGTGGTCCACACTTGTAATCCCAGCGCTTTGGGAGGCTGAGGCAGGAGGAATGCCTGAGTCCAGAGATTCAAAACCAGCCTGGCAGCACAGGTAACTTGGTGAGACTTCATCTCTACAATACATTTTTAAAAATTAGCCAGGCATAGTAATGTATGCCTGTAGTTCCAGCTATTTGGAAGGCTGAGGCGGAAGGATCGCTGGAATCCAGCAGGTCGACACTGGGGTAGCCATGAGCATGCTACTGCACTCCAGCCTGACTGAGTGGGGGGGGGGGGAGGAGGAGAAGAAACTATAAATGTAGGCCCAGAAAAAAAATGACCCTATCATCATGCTTATTCCTAGAAAATTCCTCTTGGTCCTCCACTGGTCATTTGATCAGCAATGACTTTAGTCTCTGTCACACTGCACCAACTGATCCCTACTCTGTTTAACAATAACAATAATTTATACACAGCTCTCTGTGTGTCAGTTCCTATAAAAGTTTTGCCAAATTTCTTTTAATAATTTTTCATACCCTCCATGACCTTCCCATTCCTAAAATGTAATGGATTGGTGACTAATATTTATCCGTCAAAGGAAATAAACTATAAGGAAAAAAAAACCTCCTGAGAAGCAAATTTTGAGGAATATATCCCACCAGATATTGGGGGCCAGTTGACACCTGGATGCCCTCTCTCTGTCTCTCCCCCCTATGACCGATATTCGTATACAGAGCAGACGTGTGGCACTCCCAGCTCTCTAGAACACAGTCACCAATCCAGGAGCATTTTTAAAAGTATATCCTCTGGAAAGTGAATTGTCCAGCAGCCCCACAATTCCCTATGAAAGCCAGCTACTCCGCCTGACTTCAGAACTCTGATCATCATATATGCTAATACCAGCAAACTTGTCAAGAGGCCTTTCTGTCAGATCACAAGTAGCCACTAAGAAGAAAAGAAACAGCACGTAAGTTGACAGTAGGAGAACCGATCGCTAGCCCTGAGATCAAGAAAGCTTTAAAGAACTAAAAGGTTGAGCAGTAAAACTGCACAAAAGGTTTGAGGCCATTTTATGTAAGACTCAACCACTCAGAATCATAAACCTACACAAGGGACCCTTAGAAGGCAAGTGCAGGCTAGGTAGAAGAACCAGAGCATTTACTTTAAAATAAAACAATCTGGCCAGGCGTGGTGGCTCATGCCTGTAATCCCAGCACTTTGGGAGACAGGGGCGAGAGAAATGCCTGAATTCAGGGGTTTGAGATCAGCCAGGGTCACTTGGCGAGACCACATCTCCACAATAAATCAAAACACCTGTGCACCTGTAGTTCCAGATACTTGGAAGACTGAGGAGGAAGGATCGCCTGAGCCTAGCAAGGTGAGGCTGTGGTGGCCATGAGCATGCCACTGCACTCCAGCCTAGGCGACAGAGTGAGATTCTGACTCAAATACATACATACATACATACATACATAAAACAATCTAATTCAAACCTATATTTTTAACAGGCATAAAATTCCATACTTTAAAGTTCTTAGTTAAGTCAGGACGTACACCCTTTCCTCAGTTTTAAACCAGCAAGTGAAAAACTGTTCACATTTGGACAGCAGCATAGAGAGGCCAAAATGCTGTGTAATAGAAAGGTACTATAGAAACAAGGACAAGGATAAGCACTGGAAATTGTTCCTCTTTAAAATTTCCAACTATAAATTTATCCTCTCAAATATGAATTGCCTGAAGTTATACCAAATTGACTGTTGACTATCTCGGCTTAAAATCATCCTCAGAGGGAAAAAATCTTACAGTAAGTTCCCTACATTTGAACCCTCAAATTATGAACTTTCAAAGATGAGAACATGTGTTTGCATGTTCAATCACATAAGTTAGTTCACGTCTGGTGAACACTGTCACGTGTGTGCATCCTCTACAAGTGGTTGTGCGTTTTTGTACTTTACTGTGTAGAAATGTATAAAGCACAGTAGTACAGTATCTTTATTTCAAGCCCAGGATGTCCAAAAGCAAACATAGAGGCATTATACTGTAAGATTAAAAATGTTTTCTTTATTTTCTGTTTGTTTTTTATGTATTATTTACATGTAAAGTATTATATGAGCCTAATATAGTACAGTACTATATAGCAGATTGTGTCAGTTGGGTACCTAGGCTGACTTTGTTGAACTTAATGAAAAAATTGGACCTATGAATGCGCTCTCAGAACGGAACACATTCTTATGTAGGGGACTCACTGTACAATTTTTTTTTTTTTTTTTTTGCTATCACTGAGTGGTCTATGGCTAATTCTGTCCTGGATGGCTATGACTTTAGGAAAGAACTCTGAGAAACCATCTTTCAGAAGTATCAACCAAATTTACTGCTGGACCAGGAAACAGGATTCTTCCCATGTAGGGCTCGTATGCAGGGTACTTACTGTACAATTTTTTTCCCCTGAAGATGATTTTAAGCTGAAACATTCTACAGTCAGTTTGATATAACCTCACACAATTCATATTTGAGAAGACAGCCGGAGTCCTGCATCCACAGGAGGGTGAGGAACAACCGCGAAAATTCCAGAAAGAGCTGCATAAAGTACCATTGCATAGACAAGTCACCCAGAGATGACCTGAGTGGCCACCCACTGAGCCTAACCGGGTCTCACCTCCAAAGACTGATGCTGCTTGATTCAAGTACTACAGTTTCAAACAGAAAATGAAGTGACTCTCACCCTCCACCCCAGATATTTTGGGGAGAGAAAGAATGGAGAAAAAAGTCCGTACTCAGAGTACACAGGGAACTCTCAATCATCAGCCCCACGCATTCATTCATTTTCTCCATGAACATCTACTGACTCTCTGCTATGTATTAAGCATGCCCTAGACAAAGGGAATGAAGCCATGAATTTTTTAAAAAGTGTCCTTCTCATGGGAGACAGAAGTCAAGAAAAAACTCCAACATGCAGGGGCAACTGCAACCACAGTCATGTCTGTAAGGGAAAATCAGCATCCAGCAGAGGAGGAAACTGCTTTCATCACAACACAGGGAACAAAGGAAGGATCACACACAAGCACGGTGGAACACAGCCAAATTCCCCCATCTGCCTAAAGAACACCGCCCATATTCAAATCAAGAATATTTCAATGAACACAGTGTTGTGTGTATACTGGACAACAGAGGACAAAGCAACTAAGAAGTAAAAATTGGCCACAACCCACAAAATACATTTTTTTACATTATAATTTTTGATAATTGGATCTATGCAAAGGTTGGCCCAATTCTTAGGCGGAAAGGCACTGGTAAACCAACGAAGTCCATGCACAGGGTCAATGATCCATTCCTAGGAACGATCAAGCACTGATCATACCACGTGCCGTACTGGAGCAGGGCTTCTCAATCTTAATGTGCACATACATCACTTGCAGGTCTCTTCAAACAGCAGGTTCTGATGCAAGAAGCCCAGGTGGAGCCTGAGAACCTGCATTCTTGAAAAGCCCGCAGGAGATGGGAAGCTGCTGAGCTGTGATAAGAGGGAGAAGGCAGCCAGGCTCAGTGACTCAGCCTGTAATCCCGTGCTTTGGGAGGCTGAGGTGAGTGGATTGCCTGAGCCTGCGGGTGCGAGACCCACCTGGGCAACTTGGCGAGACCTCATCTCTACAATAAATCAAAACATTAGTCGGGCGTGGTAATGCACACATGTAGTTCCTGAGGCGGAAGGATCGCCGGAGCCCAGCAGGTCGAGGCTGCGGTGATTGGGAACGTGCCACTGCACTCCAGTCTGGGCGACAGTAAGAATCCAACTCAAAAAAAAAAAAAAGAGGGAGAAGGCAACAGACAGTCCCCTCCTACTCAGGGGTGAAATTTTTTTTTTTTTTTTTTTTTAATCAGGGTCTGACTCTGTTGCCCAGGCTGGCGTGCAATGGCATGATCCTTGCTTATCACAGCTTCTGCTTCCTGGGCTCAGGCAATCCTTCTGCCTCAGCCTCCCAAGTAGCTGGAACTACAGGTGCACACCACCACGCCTGCCTAATTTTTAAATTGTTTTTGTAGAGATAAGGTCTAACTATGTTCTCCAGGCTGGTCTCCAACCCTTGAGCTCAAGCGCCCCATTCACCTAGGCCTCCCAAAGTGCTGGGATTACACGCAGCCCGGAGCTCTTTCACAATATGAATTCCTATCCTTGTCTGAAACTGAGTGAAATGGGATCTCTAGGAGACGGGCTTCCCTGTCATTTCCTTTGAAACTGCACAGAAATGCTGAGGCACAGCCAGGCCTGTGAGCGACAGTCAAGGAGGCCTTCTGAGAAGCCAGTCTTCTCTAGGCACACCTCACTCCAGGAAATGAGACAGTTCTCTCCGTAGACAGTGAAGAACCAGCAGCTACCAGAGACCCATAGGGACAGTGCGTCAGGAAGAGAGGCCCAGTCGAGCTGGTCAGACTGGTCGACTCAGCCATGGGGCTGCCTGGAATTGCAGCTCCCATGGCTGACATCTGGAGTGGAAGGAATCCTTCTTGACCCTTCCATCTGCCATTAGTACTTTCCAGAGCCAGTATCTAGATCGTGGCCATCATGTGTGCTTTTTCTGAAAGCATACAAGGAGAGAAAAAAACCATTTTCTCTTTTGGCCTAGAAATTACAGATAAGGGGTCATCCATGATTAAAGACTGGAGAGAAGCCAAAAGGCAAACATGCAATTAACTAGCCCACGCCTCCGGCTTCCATCTTTAAAGGCCTCTGCCACACCCCACCTCCGCTGCAAAGTACAATTTTGTTAATAAAAAGGATCAAGTGGAATGTGGTCCTCCAGGGCTTTTACACACAAAAAGGTTCTGGGGAAAAAAAAGAGTAATAGTAGTCTACCTTCTCCGGGTGGACCACGTGAGCGATCTGGGCCCTTCTGAAATACCAGCATTTCAGATTTCCCTGTATTCACTTTCTACTTAACAAGAAATGGAACCATTCATGTATTCAGTCCCTTACTCCCAATTTTTCTTTCTTTCTTTCTTTCTTTCTTTTTTGAGTCAGGGTCTCTCACTCTGTGGTCGGGGCTAGAGTGCAGTGGTCGATCCTGGCTCACCTCAGCCTCAACTTCCTGGCCTCAGGCAATCCTTCCACCTCAAACCCACTCCCCCTTCAACTTCCCAATCCCATGTCATCTACCCCCCTCCCACCCCCAGTAGCTGGGATTGCAGACTCCTGCTACCATGCCCAGTTCATTTTATTTGTTGTAGAGACAAGGTCTGGCTATGTTTCACAGACTGGTCTCGAACTCCTGGGCTCAAGCAATCCTCCCACCTTAGCCTCCTAAAGGGCTGGGATTACAGGCATGAGCTACTGTATCTGGCCCACTCCCAATTTCTCCCCATCTCATTAAAAATCCTATGCCCTGACCTTTTTCTGTCTCTTGCTTATGGTGTGCTTACTGGACAGAAGGCAGAAAAACTGCTCAACAGAGAAGTCCCACTTTATCCCAAATCTTGGAAACGCCATTCCCATGAGAGGCTTTCCTAAGACCTGTTTCAGAAATCTCAGTCAGGGTCAATAGCCAGGGCCATGTTCCACTCCTCTCCAGGGGCAAGCTCTGGGGAGAAGGATCCAAAGCTTTCTCAACCACACTCAGATCATTCAAGAGAAAAAAAAAAAGGCAGCAGCAGCTTACAATTCCTCCCATGTGCCACAATGTATCATTTTCACCTCTCTATTCTTGGGTCCTAGGAGGGTAATTGTATAAAGAAATGAATGACTAGATAAATGACTGGAAATAACAGGATGAACAACATCCTGTCCACCAGGAGTTCCGTTTTGTAGCTGGGAGACGGAGAAGGCACCGCACAGTGTAATTGCAAGTGCAGTGAAAGAGATCCAGGCTTCAAGCTCAGAGCGGCTCAGCCAGCAGGCAGTGAAGCCTGCATTTGGGCCCAAATCTTCTGGTTCCCGATTAACGTGCTCTTCTTTACCCAGTATTTGCCTTCTCAGAACAGAAGCAAACAGTGCTCTGGGAACTGTAGGAAAGGAGGGCTGGGCAGGGAGCAGGCCGCATGGGATCTTGCTTGGAGGAACAGGCAGCTGTGAGAGGCCAGCATCCCTGATCCCTGTCCAGCTGTGCCGAGGGAATGTGCTTAGAATTCGCTGACTACCCTCCAGCACGGAGGAAAGGGGCACACAGGGCAATCAATGTCTGTCCAAATGAATGTCTTCCTTGCTATTCCTTAAAAAAAAATCACCTCTATCTTTGTGGAATTGGAAAGGGACATAAGCCTAGGATACGCAAGAAATATGCATAGGGATTTTATTTTTCAATTAAGCAACGTGGGGAAGGGATGAGTTAGAAGTTACTGATGATTTCATTACATCTGGGGAAACATGACTCTTAAAACGGAGAATCATCCAGAAAATCCCCCATGGGGCTTGAACCTCTGCCATGTAATGATTTTTTTCTTCTTAAGGGAATAAAGGTTAACAAAGTGTAGCCATTTTTCTAAATAAGGTCACACAGCCCTCTCCCAGGCAGATATCTGCTCCAAGGGGAATTAACAACACATTCGAATCCCAGCTGGAGTGGACATCTCCCTAATCTACTTCACCAGAGGCTCGCACATTTGTTTAAAGCTCCCAGGACCCTGCCAGCTGAGGTTCAGTCATAAGCAGAGATGTAAATATATTTTGCCTCAGCCTAGGGAAAGACATCCCTGAGTTAGGGCTGTAGGGCCCCAGCACTCCCCTTGAGGGTGCCCACCCAAACTGAGAAAACCAAAGGCTTGAAGGTCTCAGGACACAGAAAATTCAAGATGCTAAAAGCACTGAGGATAAATTAACCTGAAAATTCACTGGCTAGTCTCTCCTGTTTGACCCCTCCCCATTGTCTTCTTGGGAATAAAATAATCCCAGTATTATTTTATTAGCATGGAGGAAGGGGGTACACAGGGCAATCAAAGCCTGTCCAAATGAATGTCTTCCTCGCTCCTCCTTTAAAAAAAAATCATCTCTATCTTTGACTTGTGGAGCTGGAAAGGGACATAAGCCTAGGATACGTAAGGGATATGAATAGGGATTTTATTTTCCAATTAAACAGAATGAAGAAAGGAGGAGTTAGAAGTTACTGATAATTTTATCACATCTAGGGAAACATGACTCTTAAAACGAAGTACTCAGGCAGACAGGGCTTGTACCCCAATTTTAACAGCTCTTAAGAAAGACTTTGTCGCAAGACTCCTGTCTTCTTTTAGCCAAGGAGAGTCAGTGTGGTTTACTTACACCAGATTCACTTACCTGGTGTTGAACCAGGTCCCTCTGTGAAAGAGTAAAAAGCATGGCAGCTGTATAGATTTAGGGACTTATCTGTAATCCAAGTTCAAAACAGACTCACTCCTGACAGTAATCTGCTCAAAATCATCCTGGACTCAATCCTAAAAATTTACCAACTGACTGTCATGAGCCAGGAACGGCATTGGGTCCCTTCCCACATTATCCTGCTAAATGCCTTCCTCACAGCAATTCCACGTAGGGTGGGGACATCACCGGCATTGGACATGTGAGGAAGCCGAAGCTCAGGAGCTTCGTAACTGGCCTACAGTCACATAGTCATTGGGGGGAGAGGTATAATTTGAACTCAGGTCCACAAAACAAGCATCTGGAAATACGGCTATGCTGTTTCCGACACAATTTCAATCACCCAATGAAAACTCACGCACTGTTCACCCGGTTGTGAGCGCAGCAGCTGGCTGGCAGCTGTTCAGGGACCAAACTTCCCAGACCATGACTTAGACCCGTTATCTGGCTCTCCAACTACAAACTATGAACATCCTACTTGGCACCCCGAGGAAGGCAGGAGGGAGTGCAAATCAAGAGCAAATAGTGATTTCCAGACTTCCATTCCTTCAGGCCCTAAACAGGAAGGCCGCACCAACACTCCAAGTTCTCAAATGTCACTACCTAGAGGAAGAGTGGCCAAAGTACCACCTCCAATCACCTTCTTTTTTTTTATAATCAATATTTTTTATTATGATATTGTGGGGTACAGTTAAGGGTTAGGTATACAAATATGCTTCGTTCAGGCACCCTTGTTGATAAGAGGTGTCTCCCCGTCCCCAGACAGATATTTACTACTGCTAATCCCATTTCCCCTCCCCCATAGTTTCCCACTACTGTCAGTCATTTTCTTATAGTATTACATTGGATGTTCAAGGTCCACTATATGAGTGAGAACATGTGATACTCGGATCTTGGTTTCTGTGAGAGGTCACTCAGTATTATAGACTCTAGTTCCATCCAGGTTGCTGCAAAATTAATGATTTTGTTCGTTTTTATGGCTGCGTAGTATTCCATCATGTATATGTACATTTTTAAAATCCAGACCTCTTTTGATGGACAGCATGGTTGCTTCCAGGTTCTTGCTATTGTGAACAATGCTGTGATAAACATACATGTGCAGGTATCTTTTTTATGGAGAGATTTGAGTTCTTCAGTGTACATTCCCAGTAGGGGGACTGTGGGGTCATATGGGAGGTTGATATTTAGAGCTTTTAGGAATCGCCACACTGCTTTCCACAGAGGTTGCTCTAGTTTACACTCCTACCAACAGTGTAGAAGTGTTCCCTTTTCGCCACACCCTCTCCAGCAACTGTTATTTTTTGAGTTATTGATAATTGCCATGCTGACTGGGGTTAGGTGGTATCTCAGTGTGGTTTTGATTTGCATCTCCCTGATGATTAGTGAGGCTGAATATTTCTTCATGTGTCTGTTGGCTGCTTGGATGTCTTCCTTTGTGAAGTGTCTGTTCATATCTTTTGTCCATTTTATAATGAGGTTTTTTTTTTTCTTTTTAGCATGTTTGAGTTCCTTGTAGATCTAAGATGTTAAGTCTTTGTCAGACCTGGAGTTGGCAAATACTTTTTCCCAGGCTGTAGGCTGTCTCCCTGCTCTCTTGATGGTTTCTTTGGCTTTGCAGAAGCTTGTCAGTTTAATGAGGTCCCACTTGTCTATCTTCTCTCTTATGGCCTGTGGGTTTCGGGTTTTGTTCAGGAATTGGATGCCAGTTCCGATTTCCATGAGGGTATGTCCTTCATTTTCTAAGGTTCTTATGGTTTGAGGTTTTACATTTAGGTCTCTGATCCATTTGGAGTTAACTTTTGTGCATGGGGATAGATAGGGGTCCTGTTTCAATCTTCTGCATGTGGTCAGCCAGTTTTCCCAGCACCATTTACTGAATAGGTTCTCCTCTCCCCAGTGGTAGGTGGTGGAGGCTTTGTCAAAGATGAGTTGGTTGAGAAATTGAGGTTTTGCTTCTGGAATCTCAATTCTATTCCATTGATCTATATGCCTGTTCCTATACCAATACCAAGCTGTTTTGATGATTGTAGCTTTATAGTAAAGTTTGAAGTCTGGTAATGTGGTACCACCTGCTTTGTTTTTTTTGCTGAGGATTGTTCTGGCTATTCTTGGACGCTTGTGTTTCCATATGAATTCCTTTGTTGTTTTTTCTAGGTCTGAGAAGAATGTTGCTGGTAATTTGATGGGTATTACATTGAATTTGTAGATTGCCTTAGGTAAGATGGACATCTTCACAATGTTGATTCTTCCAATCCATGAGCATGGGATATTTTTCTACTTGTTTGTGTCATCTTTGATTTTTTTGAGCAGCGTTTTGTAGTTTTCATTGTAAAGGTCTCTGATTAGGAAGATGCCAAGGTATTTCTCTTTTTTTTGTGGCTATTGTGAATGGAATTGTGGATTTGGGTTTCTGTTTGTTTATTATTGGTGAAAAGAAATGCAATTGTCTTTTGCACATTCATTTTGTATCCTGAGACTTTGCCAAAGGCCTTTATCAGTATAAGGAGGTTTTTGACAGATTCTCTTGGGTTTTCAAGGTACACAACCATGTCATCAACAAAGAGAGATAACTTGACTTCCTCTTTTCCTATTTGGATACCCCTGATTGCCTTCTCGTCTCTGATTGCTCTAGCCAGGACTTCCAATACTATATTGAACAGGAGGGGTGAGAGTGGGCATCCTTGTCTTGTTCCAGTTTTCAGGGAAAATGGTTCCAATTTTTGTCCGTTTAGGAGTATGCTGGCTGTGGGTTTCTCGTAGATAGCTTTTAATATTTTGAGGTATGTTCCCCGTATGTCTAGATGTTCGAGGGTTTTCATCAAGAAGGGGTGCTGGATTTTATCAAGTTTTTTTCTGCATCTAATGATATAATCATGTGGTTTTTGTTTTGACATCTGTTGATGTATTTAATTACATTTATGGTTTTACGAATGTTGAACCAGCCTTGCATCCTAGGTATGAAGCCTACTTGGTCATGATGGATGATTTCTGAGATGTGTTGTTGAATCCGGTTTGCTAGGATCTTGTTGAGAATTTTAGGATCTATGTTCATCAATCCAATCACCTTCTAAAGACCATTAAAGACATAAGGATTGATCCAAGACTCTTCTGGTATGGAATTCTGTGGATTCTGTTATATGGGAATTCTCCAATTACAAGAATTCACCATAACAAAAGGCAACTATTCGAAATGAATGAATACAAAATGAAAACTTATTTACATTTCATTTATGAATTTCACAGTTTTTGAAATTGTTTTTAAAAATTACAAAAGGAAACACATATGGCAAAATTCATTATTTTAAAAAACAGAGGCTATCTCTCGATAGCAGAATTATTGGAGTCCTTATTTTCTTTTAATGGTCTGAATTTTATAATTTATCTTTAATAGCATATATTACATATATAATAAGTAAGTCAAAATGTATCTGAATAACGTAGCCTAGCTTGTTCCTAAATTTATTATGTGTCAGGCATTTAGTAAAGTATTAAAATATATACATACACATCAGAAATTTTAAGGAAAACATCATTTCCCCACAACATTCCCCGCTTCCTGGCCTCTGCCCCAATTCTCAGAGGCCAACTAGCTATTTGGTTATTTTTCCTTGGTGAGATGAGGCTTCCTCTAGTTTAAAGTACACCCCTGAAAAAGGAAAAGAACACAGGAAACACCCTCCATGGAAGACAGAGACTTCTCTCTCTAACATAGAACATATAGAAAGGTACAGCGCCAGGTATTAAGGCATTAGAGTCAGAGGTGGTAAAGACCCCAAAGCAACCGACAAGCACCTGGAAATTGTTTCTAGCATTAGCAACTTTACCTGGCATTTCTATATTAGGCACAGAGGACGCAGCATAAAAAAGGTGACAGGTACCTGGCCAAAGCCCCTTCCTCATGCAAAAGTTTCATAGGTATAACAGCAGGTGACATATAATTTGTGTCTTAAAAATTAAAACACACACACACACAACCCCAAGAAGCTTCTGTTGATACCAACGCACAGGAGAAGGAATTAAATTATTAAGATCTCTTTGGAGAAGATGGAATGTCTCCAAATATTTCCTGAGGCTGCCTATAATTTGTACTCCAATTCAGGCACAAGCACAGTCTCTGGGAATATATGCCCAGACATATTTATTTTTTCAACCAGCTGTCTTTGAAATATGCTAGAAGGTCTGCTGTCACTGCCTGCTCCTGAGGACCTGGACAAACGTGTCCCAAGTCATGCAGAGATAGCCTCCACAAATAAGTTCAAGCATTAATGACTGCCCAGAACAAACAAACAAAAAAATGAATCCATAACCAGATGAATCCATGAATCCATTTAATCTTAGTAATAATCCCTTTAAAATAAACACCAGGAGAAGTTAGTGGTTAATACAACTGTCACATGATGTTAGCTATCACTTTAGAAAGTAAAGCCTCAACATAATGCTTAATAATGAAATCTCTGTGGCTTATGTCTCAGTGCCAGTGAGTCTGACTACAAGGATGCCAGAATCATTGCTACAAGTTTAAGGCCTATTGCTTACTGTAGACGCTGTATAACAAATTACCCCAAAAGGTAATGGCCTAAAATAAACACTAGCTCACAGATTCTGTGAGTCAGGAATGTCAGAGAGGCTTAGCTAGGTGGTTATCTCAGTTGCACTCAGAATGTGGGTGGCGGATGCTCACCTGAAGGATTCAGCAGGACTGGAGGACCCACATTCACAATGACACACTCCCATGGCGGCTAAAAACAGGCAACATGAAGTTCCTCACCACATGGGATGCCCCCCCCTTTTTAGTAGGAATCTCACTCTGTCACCCAGGCTGGAGTAAAGTAGCACACTCACGGCCACCATAGCCTCAGTCCACTGGGTTCAGGCGATCCTTCACCTCAGCCTACCACATGGGATTCTTATGGACTTCTTGAGTGTCCCTCACAATATGGCAGTTAGTTGATTTTTTTCAGGGCAAGCAATACGAGAGACAGAGAATACAAAGAAAGGCGCAGTGCCTTTATAACTTGGCCTCTACAGAACCATGCTATCGCTTCCACTTCATTTTCTGCAGCAGTGACTCACTTCCAAGTCCAGCCCACACTTAAAAGGAAAAGAATTAGGCTCTGTCCCTTAAAAGGAAGGAATCAAAGATTTGTACACATATTTGGAAATCAACACAGTGAGGCATTTGGTGCCTCTGGGGCAGGGGGAAGGGGAAAAGAGTGTTAAAAACTAAAGTCGGGCAGACGCGGCAACGGGGCAACCCAGAGTCTGAAGCCCTCTGCATGGGAGATCTGCAGTGGGTCTCTGACTCTCGCCCCGTGGGGCTGGGGACCCCAGCATCGCAGCCTGCCCTTCAGACAGGCTCGGCCGTTGCCACCGCTGGGATATCGCGACATTGGACAGTTACTGCATTGCAAACAGTCCCGCCGCCGCCGCTGCTGCCGTAGCCCCTCCCCCTGTCACCACTGTGGCCGCCGCTGCCACCGCAGCCTCAGTGACAGGTAGCACATCACAGCACCTGGGCCCGAGGAGATCCACACCAAACCCTTCAGGGAAGATCTGCAGGGATTGATACCACCTCTCCCGTGTCCGAGACTGTCCTGCCCAGCCGGCGTGGCGTTCCTGTTGCCTGCTCAGAGGCAGGCAGCCATCTTGTTCCTGTCCGGCCCCACCCCCTCTGGGGCCAGCAGCTGAGATAGCACCACCTGCTGGCGATTCAAGGTAACAACACCGAAATGGGAGAAACAAGCTTGATAAAGACATAGACCAAACTGCTGAATGAAGGTTAATCTGAACTGTCCTTCACAGAAGATCAGGGGCAACTGACTCTAACTACAAACTAATTTACCAGCTTGAAAAGAAAACTAGAAATCAGACCTGAAAGTACATTGGACTTAAACGAAATGTCTCAGAGTGTGCTTCATTGATTCTATCAGTTTAATGACTTAATTCTATTCCTACTGTATTGTTCCATTTTTTCTTTTTTCCTTTTCCTTTTCTTCTCTTTTCTTCTCTCTGTAAACCATATCTCTGCATAGAGGAACAGCACACTAACAAGGCGGTTGGTTAGCTTGTATGTTAGCATCACTATATGTTTTATTTTTATTTTTTATTTTTTTGTATGAGAGTTGGTTCGTCTGTAGCTGTGGTCTATTGTTTTTATCTGTCTCAGTATAGGCCTCTCTCTCTATTTGTTTGCACACTCGTTTGTTTCCCCCCTTACTCCTCTATCTCGCCACTCCCCTCTTCAGCCCACTATCTGCTGCATTCTCTCCCCTCTGCTAACCACATTTTATTTCAGGGAGTAGACCTACAGCCCCACTGTACGGACAGATACCAGGGCAGTGGGAAGTGGGTTCCACATTATCCACACGCCTGTCAGCGAATGCCAGGACCTGCAGACAGATTTTGAATCACAGCTCTCCCCATAAGTACATCTCAAAACTGCAAAAAAGGATCACCTCCAACCTACAGTGCAACTTCAGAATTGAACAAAGTAAGAGGACATACATAAAGAATAGGAGATTGAACAAACAGAAGTAAAACCAATCCCTTCACCCCTGAATAACAGAATTAAAGAAGACGGTGACGTGGAGGGAAGGAAAAAGTAGGGAGGGGGAAAAACTGCACAAATGAAGAAAAACCAAAAGAAGAATACAGGTCTTACACAGACCCCTGGGAAATCAGACACTGAGAAAACAGATTCTGGAACACAGACAATGAAGAGTCCCCAGAATGACTGGTTACATGCAACAAACCCAGACGTCAAGACACCAATGGAGAGAATTAAAAAAATTGAGGAGAGACAAGAGGAAAATAGGAAGGAGCTGTTGTCAGAAATGACAGCAGTAAAGAATACTGTGATGGAAATGAACAACAGACTAATAAGCATGGAAAGCAGAATCAGCCAAGCAGAAGAAAGAATCTCAGAGCTTGAAGACCAAAACACAGAACTAACCCAAACTGTCAAAAGCATAGACAAGAAGCTCAAAAAGACAGAACAAAACCTGCAAGAGATGAATGATCACTTCAAGAGACCAAATCTAAGAGTAATTGGGCTTCCTGAGGCAGAAAGAGAAACAGAAGCCACATTGGAACAAACATTTCATGAAATCACTCAAGAAAACTTCCCTCAACTCATTAAGGATGAAAAAATTCAAACACAAGAGATTCAGAGAACCCCTGCAAGACAACAAATGAGAAGACCAACTCCCAGGCACATAATAATTCACCTAAACAAAGTAGCTATGAAAGGAAAAATCCTAAAGGCAGCAAGAGAAAAAGGCCAGACTACCTACCAGGGAAAACCAATTAGAATAGCAGCAGATTTATCCACAGAAACCCTTCAGGCTAGGAGAGCCTAGAGCCCTATCTTCAAAGTTCTAAAAGAGAAACAATTTCAACCAAGAATAACCTACCCAGTCAAACTAAGCTTCATTAGTAAGGGAGAATTGAAATCTTTTCCAGACATCCAAATCCCTAAGAACCTATGCTGCCACCAGACCACCTCTACAAGACACACTTAAGAAAGTACTGAACACAGAAGAAAAGGAAAAAAGAACAACAGCATTCTTCACAAGAGTACAGGCAAAAGATTAAAAACACACATGAACCAACTCCAAAACCCAAAGAAAGACAACAAATAAACAGGAACAACTCTGTAAGAACCTTATGACAGGGATCAACTCTTGCATTTCAATTATTAGCCTAAATGTGAATGGACTAAATGCACCACTGAAAAGGCATGGAATGGCAAAATGGATAAAATATCATCAGGCAACAATCTATTGCCTTCAAGAGACTCACCTCACTAGAAAGGACACCCACAGACTCAATGTAAGAGGATGGGAAACTAACTTTCAGGCTAACGGAATACAAAAGAAAGGAGGAGTAGCGATCTTAATTTCAGACAAAATACCCTTCAAGCTATTCAAAATCAAAAAAGATACAGAAGGCCAAACATAATGATAAAAGGCTCAATCCATCAACAAGAAATATCTATCCTAAACATATATGCACCCAACATAGGTACGCCAACTTTCATAAAGCAACTTCTTGGAAAACTAAAGAAAGATATTGACTCTAACACTATCATAACTGGGGACTTTAATACCCCACTCACAACCCTAGGCAGATCATCAGGACAAAAAATCAGCAAGGAGATCTGGAACCTCAACATGACGTTGGACCAAATGGACTTAATTGATACCTACAGAACACTCCATCCAAAGACCACAGAATACACATTCTACTCATCACCACATGGAACATATTCTAAGATCGACCACATACTCGGCCATAAATCAAGCATAAGCAAATTTAAAAGGTCCGAAATTCTACCAAACACCTTCTCGGACCACAGTGGAATAAAAATAAACATTGACACCAACAAAGTCCCCCCAAAACCCACAAAGACATGGACACTAAACAGCATGATGCTAAACAACTCCTGGGTCAATGACGAAATCAAAACAGGGATAGAAAGATACCTGGAAACAAATGAAAATGAAGAAACATCTTACCAAAATCTCTGGGATGCCCTGAAAGCTGTAGTAACAGGGGAATTTATATCCCTACAAGCACACAGAAGAAAATGGAACAGAAATTCACAACCTAACAAGCCACCTAAAGAAGCTGGAAAAGCAAGACCACAAAAACTCTAATTTCAGCAGAAGAATCCAGATTACCAAAATAAAAGCCCAAATCCAGGACATAGAAGACAAAAAGATAATACAAAAAATCAATGAAACAAAAAGCTGGTTCTTTGAAAGGGTAAACAAGATTGATGGTCCCCTAGCTAGACTGACCAAGAAAAAACGAGAAAAAAACCAAATAAGCACAATCAGAAACACAAAAGATGAAGTCACATCTGACTCTGAAGAAATACAAAAGATCATTAGAGGCTACTACGTACATTTGTATGGAAACAAACTTGAAAACCATAAGGAAATGGAGGACTTTCTGACATCACACAACCTACCTAGGTTGGAACAAGAAGAAATTGAGACCCTAAATAGACCAATAACAATCAAGGAAATCGACTACATAATAAGAAAAATTCCTACAAAAAAAAGCCCTGGTCCAGATGGCTTTCCAGCAGAATTCTACAAGACATTCAAGGAGGAGCTGATACCAATCCTACTGAAGGTATTCCAGGCGATTGAAAAAGATGGAACTCTCCCCAAATCATTTTACGAAGCCAACATCACATTGATACCAAAACCAGGTAAAGATCCAACAAAGAAAGAGAACTACAGGCCAATATCTTTGATGAACATAGATGCTAAAATTCTCAACAAAATCCTAGCAAACCGGATTCAGCAATACATCTCAAAAATCATCCACCATGACCAAGTAGGCTTCATTCTGGAGATGCAAGGCTGGTTCAACATTCGTAAAACCATAAATGTAATTAAATACATCAACAGATGTCAAAACAAAAACCACATGATCATATCATTAGATGCAGAAAAAGCTTTTGATAAAATCCAGCACCCCTTCTTGATAAAAACCCTTGAACATCTAGGCATACGGGGAACATACCTCAAAATAGTAAAAGCCATCTACGAGAAACCCACAGCCAGCATACTCCTAAATGGACAAAAATTGGAACCAATTGCCCTGAAAACTGGAACTAGACAAGGATGCCCACTCTCTCCCCTCCTGTTCAACATAGTATTGGAAGTCCTGGCTAGAGCAATCAGAGACGAGAAGGCAATCAGGGGTATCCAAATAGGAAAAGAGGAAGTCAAGTTATCTCTCTTTGCAGATGATATAATTGTGCACCTTGAAAACCCAAGAGAATCTATCAAAAGTCTCCTTATATTGATAAAGGCCTTTGGCAAAGTCTCAGGATACAAAATGAATGTGCAAAAGACAATTGCATTTCTTTTCACCAATAATAAACAAACAGAAACCCAAATCCACAATTCCATTCACAATAGCCACAAAAAAAAGAGAAATACCTTGGCATCTTCCTAACCAGAGACGTGAAAGACCTTTACAATGAAAATTACAAAACACTGCTCAAATAAATCAAAGCTGACACGAACAAGTGGAAAAATATCCCATGCTCATGGATCGGAAGAATCAACATTGTGAAGATGTCCATCTTACCTAAGGCAATCTACAAATTCAATGCAATACCCATTAAACTACCAACAACATTCTTCTCAGACCTAGAAACAACAACACAGGAATTCCTATGGAAACACCAACGTCCAAGAATAGCCAGAACAATCCTCAGCAAAAAAAACAAAGCAGGTGGTATCACAATACCAGACTTCAAACTTTACTATAAAGCTACAATCATCAAAACAGCTTGGTATTGGTACAGGAACAGGCATATAGATCAATGGAACAGAATTGAGATTCCAGAAGCAAAACCACAATTTCTCAATCAACTCATCTTCGACAAAGCCCCCACCACCTACCAATGGGGAGAGGAGAACCTATTCAGTAAATGGTGCTGGGAAAACTGGCTGACCACATGCAGAAGATTGAAACAAGACCCCTACCTATCCCCATGCACAAAGGTTAACTCCAAATGGATCAGAGACCTAAATGTAAAACCTCAAACCATAAGAACCTTAGCAAAGGAAGGAAATACTCTCATGGAAATCGGAACTGGCATCCAATTCCTGTACAAATCCCGAAACCCACAGGACTTAAGAGAGAAGATAGACAAATGGGACCTTATTAAACTGACAAGCTTCTGCAAAGCCAAAGAAACCATCAAGAGAGCAAGGAGACAGCCCACAGACTGGGAAAAAGTATTTGCCAACTCTAGGTCTGACAAAGGCTTAACATCCTGGATCTACAAGGAACTGAAACGTACTGAAAAGAAAAAAACAAACAACCCCATTATAAAATGGGCAAAAGATATGAACAGACACTTCACAAAAGAAGACATCCGAGCAGCCAACAAACACATGAAGAAATGCTCAACCTCACTAATCATCAGGGAGATGCAAATCAAAACCACACTGAGATACCACCTAACTCCAGTCAGAATGGCAATTATTAACAACTCAAAAAATAACAGCTGCTGGAGAGGGCGTGGTGAAAAGGGAACACTTCTACACTGTTGGTGAGAGTGTAAACTAGTGCAACCTCTGTGGAAAGCAGTGTTGCGATTCCTAAATGCTCTAAAAATTGACCTTCCATATGACCCTGCAATCCCCCTACTGGGAATATACCCTGAAGAACACAAATCACTCTATAAAAAAGATACCTGCACACGTATGTTTATCGCAGCGTTGTTCACAATAGCAAGAACCTGGAAACAACCATGCTGCCCATCAAAAGAGGACTGGATTAAAAAAATGTGGTACATATACACGATGGAATACTACGCAGCCATAAAAAAGAACAAAATCATAAATTTCGCAGCAACCTGGATGGAACTAGAGTCTATAATACTGAGTGACCTTTCACAGAAACAAAGATCCGAATATCACATGTTCTCACTCATATAATGGACCTTGAACATCCAATGCAATACTATAAGAAAATGACTGACGGGACTGGGAAACTATGGGGGGGAGGGGGGGGGGATTAACAGTAGCAAAAATCTGTCTGGGGATGGGAAAACACCTCTTATCTACAGGGTGCCTGAATGAAACGTAATTGTACACCTAACCCTTAACTGTACCCCACAAAACCATAATAAAAAATACTGATTAATAAAAAAAAATAAATAAATAAATAAAAATTAAAAAAAATTATCAATAAAAATGACAAATTCTAAAAACTATAAAAAAATAAAAATAAAAATAAAGTCGGCACCCAGGAATTGGGCAAGTTCCTGTAGTAGGAAAAGTTTCAGGGAATGGTTCTTAGGAGTCCATGGTCGCACAGTGTTGTTTTTTAAAGTGTTTCTCACATGATCGTTTAATTATTTGAGACTCATTTGCTTGTGTTTGAGAAGCTGCACCTGAGTTTGATATGTGACCTGTATGGCTTGGTTTTTCAATGATCATGAAACACTGAAAATGCCAAAGGACTATTTTAGTGGAAGTGAACGAAAGGAGGAAAAGAGAACTCTTGTGTACATTTCTATGTCCTTCACGGAGTTGAGTCTTTTGTATTTATATCATTAACCACTCATGGCATGTGTGTCTTATTAGTCTTGGAACATTCATATTCTCACTGTCTTCTTTCTGGGATAAATCAGCAGCTCAGTAGAAAACTATCACGCTGTGAGGCTCAATAAATATTTTGAGATCAATTAGGAGCCATTTGGCTGATCACTGTATTCTGAAAAGAATCACTCAAGCAATGCTACATTAGAAAGTCTTTCCGTTTATGTTTCATCAGACAGAAGTGGAAGACTGGTCTCATCCAAGTTTTGTTTTAATTGGCAATGTTGGATAGTCATTCAGTAATGACTCAAATTTTCCCACAAACACAAATTCTGGCCATTTTGCAGTGATTCTCACAGTCTAGTCCCAGGGATTCTGCTGGTGGTCTGCAAGGGTGAGCTTTAGTTAGCTAACATAGGCCTCTAGCTGCTGCCCCTGTCTTACAACAATTTCCATCCTAACCCCGCTCTCCAAGGCTCAGCTCAGACCCACTGCTTGGTCAAGCTTTTCTTAACTCTCCAGCCAAAAAGACATCCCCATTCCACTCCCACCAGGGCTGCGTTCCTCCAGCAGGTCAGGGACTGTGTCCTGCTCCTCTATGAGTTCTCCCAGCTTTTCAACAATGTACTGGGTAGAACAGTCGAGATCTAGTGCTATTCATAGCATACATTTATTCTTTGTGATCATCCCATTTCATTTTACAAAGTGCCTTTTCCTCTATTCATCCTAAAGTGGATTGCACGGAGTCATTGTGCTCGTGTCCATAATGGTAAATAGGACCAACAGATGCAGGGTCAATGTCAAATGCCCAAAATAAAACAAGTCATAAATTGGAAAACATTTGAGAAGCACTGGTCCAGGATAATACTGGCTATGATCATACTGAAAGCCTCTAGAGCTCTAAGAGGACATCCTTCTCACATGACAGTCTCCTAGTTTTGAGAGTCTCAGAATCCTGTAATCGGTGAACAAACAACCATGTTTGGTCTGACTAGCCCGGTATGCACCCATCATGTAAGCCGACCAGATCAAATGAGCCCCGCGGCCACTGTCAGAAGAGAAGCGATCCATGCGGGAGAAAAACGCAGTGGGCAAAATCTGGACCATCATCCTTAGCATTTACATAACTGTCAAATGTGTACTCTACAGAGACTTCTCCATGTCCTAATCACTCTTTTCCACTCCTACAGATACCAAGGCAGTCAGGATAGCCAGGATAGTCAAAGGGAACTCACAGTGAACACATTTGTGCTTCCCCTCTGGGAAGGACCTCACACCTGCCACAAGGGCAGACATGATGATCTGTTCAAATCTCAGGCAACATATTCCTCACAATGAGCTCTCTGCAGATGTTAGCCCTTCCCTGTATTGAAGAGCATACCCTGCAGAGAACAAGGGTGACCACACTAGCAAAATCCAGTATACAAAAGGCACTTGCAAACCAGACACAACTTTAGAGAAGAATGCCCTCTTTACACGTCTGATTTTAAATGCTCAACCCCTCTAGAACAGACTGATTAAATTATGCAAATTCAACACTACATTAACCAAGAGACTGAAGCTAATGCCACTAATAATGGGACCAAATGACATCATGTGCCTCCTGATGCAATATACTGAGAAAGATGCAAAACATCACTTATATAGCATTCCTGAGAAAAATAAAAGGATTGTGAAGAATCTAATAGTGAGAAAACGTCACACAAACACAAACCGCTACCAAATAACTGACCTGTATTCTTCAAAAATGTCAATGTCATGAGCGACAAAGAAAAACAGAGGAATTGTTCCTGATTAAAAGAGACTAAAGAGACCTGACAACTGAGTACACAACTTGCGTAATCCTGGACTGAATCCTGGAGCAGGGGGAGGAATTGTGATAAAGGACATTATTGTGTTAAGTGGCAAAACTTGAACATGAACTGTACACGCGATAACAGTATTACACATCCTGTTTTTACTAATTGGACTGTGATTATGAAAAGAAATGTCCTTGTTCTTAGGAAGGACACTCTGAAGTAAATTTAGCAGCAAATGGGCATAATGTGCATAACTCTCAAATGCTTCAGAAAAGATAATATGCAATACAGAGGATAATAAGGTAAATGTGGACAAATGCTTAAAACTGAAGAAGTTAGGTGACACTTTACAGAAGTTCTTACAATTTTTCTGTAAGTTTGAAGTTATTTGAGAATAAAGTATTTTAAAACAACACAAATTCAAGGTGTACAAAGTGTTTCTAGAAACAGGACCATCTGCTGAATAAGAAAAGGTCTCTCTGTCTCTGTCACCATCTCTGTCACCATGCTCTGACCCCCAAACCCAGGTGACCGTGCCCCTCTTCTACCTCAAGCCAACTGAACCCCCAGCCCAAACTCAACCTTTCAGATCCAGCTTTTAGGAATGAGAGATGGAGACCCACAGATTGAGCTGGGAAGCTGTGAGGAGTGAGCAGAACAAGAGAGCTTCAGGTGTGGGGTCTCCATAAGCAGCGCAAGCAGAGGAGCTTAGCTGGCTCGCACGAACCAAGAAGAGGTAGCAGAACCTCGAGGTCTGAGAGCTGCTTCTTTGAGGGCAAAGGAGACAAAGCCACCCCCCCTCATTTAAGCTGGCTTGGAAGAACAGTCCCCTATCAATGCTATGGGATAAGGATTTCACAGCAGTGGGAGCTCTCAGGGTGTAGCTGCATCCCCCACCCTTGTGGCTCTGCCCTTTTTCCACGGGAGGGGATGGCTCCTGTTCTCCTCTGCCCATAGATACAGTGGCTACAATGAAGGGTCCAGCCTGATACAGAAGCCATACTGCCAGGTATCGGGCAGTGTGGCAAATAGCAGGAAGAAGACTGAAGCCCTGGCCCATGAGGAGGCTCAGGTCCTCAGACCTGCTGAGGCCACTCACCTCCCTCCAAGCCTGGTCAACCACCACACTCGACTGACCCTGTTGCAGGCAGAATAATGGTCCTCAAAGTTGTCCACCTCCTAATCTTCAGACCCCGTGGATGTGTTCCATTACATGGCAAAATGAACCCTGCAGATGTGATCAAGTGAAGGGCATGGCGATGAGGAGATTCTCTCAGATCACCCACATGGGCCCAAGGGAGTCACAGAGGTCCTTCTGAGCAGAGAACTGTTCCCAGTTGCAGTCAAAGGCAGATGTGAAGATGAAAAAAGGGTCAGAGAGAGACACTATGTAGCTAGATTTGAAGATGAAGGAATGGGGTCGACAGCTAAGGACTGCAGGCGGCCTCTGGAAGCAGGAACCGAGCTCCCCCTAGAGCCTCCAGAAAGAACCCTACACTTTGAGTACGGCCCAGTGAAACCCATTTCGAACTTCTATCCTACAGAAATGTAAGATAATACATTTATGTTGTTCTAAGTCACTAAGTTAACGGTCACTTTTCCAGCAGCAATGGAAACCTAAAATAGATACTGCTCCACCACTGGAAATGAGTTTGCATCCTTTTTGAGAACTGGAATTGATGAATCCTGGAGACCACTCTTGACTTCCCAGCAGCCCCCGAGTACTGCTGGAAAAACCACACCCCGCCCAACCAGAGGATCATTAAAGATAATTAATTTACAAAACGAATGACCTCCATGTCAGCTGAATTTATTTGGTACCATCTGCTCTTGTTTTGTGTGATATTTTGCCACCAGAGCACTCATATTTCTTTTTTTAGTAATAAAAATAAAATGTACCCAAGTCACTAAGTCATTGGCAGACCCCAGGGGTCAAGAGCACCAGCACTCATGTCTTCAAGTCAGGTCTACTTCATTAGTAAACTCTCCCCATCAACCGCGTCCCATCCTGGGCAGGCTTTCATCCTTCCTCTGATCAGCAAGTCGCCACAGTCACTCTCTAGAGCTGAGTCATCCTCACTACTCCCCGTCTAAGCAGCCTCAGCAGCTGGAGAGTCAACTCGGGCAGCCAGGCCCAAGCCCAGCCCTGGGAATTCAGCTGCTGCACAAGGGTCACCTCCTCCCTACTTCCATCCCTGTCACTCTCCCTACATCTTCTCCACGCAACTTCTTCTGGGAGCCTTGCAGCAGGCCAAGGGACACACTGCCAAGTGTACTCCATGGGTGTGGTGACCCGCTCCAGTCACACAGCCAGAGCTACTTAAGGACTGCCTCTGCTCTCAAAAGGGAGTGTGAGGGTATTTTTATCATTCAAATGTTTCCATTGAATGAAACATCTGGGAGAGACAGCTACTGTCCTGACTACTAGGCTGTCTCCCTCATAAGCCCCATGCCAAGCTTTGTGGTTTTTGTCAAGATGGTTTGTTTTAGGGTGGAGCCTATTTGGAGCTCCCAGTTTTTGGCTCTGCCATCAGTCGAAAGGCATGAACCCTGGCAAGAGCCATTCGGAGGAAGGAAGTCAAGGCAGACCAGGGCAGACCAGGAGAAAGGCAGCTGCTTTGGATGATTTGTGTCCCATCTACATAAAACTGAGACCCCCCCTCCCCCGCAGGTTGCCCAAGAGATCTCTTCAGAGATAGAGAACATCACTGGTGAAGGAAAAAGCACATATAAACCGAGAACTTGCACTGGAAATGGATCTGGCCTAAAAGAGAGGCCTTGTTTTAAGCACCCTGATACATGAATGGGCCAGACAGGGCACTGGCTACAGCACAGAAGGAAGAACGGGTGTGGGGGCGGGCACATCAGCACAGCTCACCCCAGAGGGAATCTTATCAGCCTGTTATCATCCTGTCATCATCCATTGCTGTCAAATAGGAGCTCTGCCACAGAGGCCTGCTGAATGACAAAGAAGGGCTGGGACTCTGGCCTTGGAGAAACTAGATTCCAACAAGCATCAAAGAGTCCTTCTGGGTGACTAGGAGACCACATGGCTACAGCACGGGGGTGGGGGGGTAGGGGGAGAACACACGTGTCCCTGAGCAAGAACAGAGGCAGGGAACTGGGCAAGGGAGACAGGCAAGGCTGGCTTGGGCCCAGTGAGGAGCTGTCTTGGGCCTCTATCTGACCCCATCGTCCCTGTCGTACACACCTGCACGGAAAGGGGTCACTCCTGCGTATCTATTAGCAAGAAGCACCACGAGTATAACAGGAACAGGAAGGATGCAGCAACAAGGAGTCCTCAGGGAGGGTTGGGGAAGTCCAGGGAAGAGGCCTTGAAGGCTGAACCACAGCATCAGAAAGCACATGCGGACCACCTCGAGGTCTGCTGGTTAAAAGACTTGAAAGACCTATGAATTCCCAGCTCTGGCACAGTCATTTTTTAGAAGAATTTTTATATTTATTATGCTTTCAAAACAGGCAAAATTTTTAAAGATGAGTAACATGCTGTGCTAGTGAGGACTCTCATGATTGTTGGGGATGTAAATTATATCATCTTTTGAAAGGAAAATGTTTAAATAAGCATATCCTTTGGCCATGAAAGTCTATAGAATTGCCCCTAAAAAAGCATTACAAAAATGCTCAAATGCAATATTAAAAAAAAAAATTGAGAGGGGATATTCAGGAACAGAGGAATAAATGGTTGCATAACTTATTTCTTCATATATAAAATATGTAACAATTAACATAAAAAAGAATATGCGATCTTTAAATATAGATAGATTGTTAGTGTGGAATAAATGTCTATATTAGTATTCAAAATGTATTACACAGAACAATATTTTTAAAAAACAATTTCTCTAGCTCAAAAGACCATAAAGGATTTATGTAATATAGATCCCTGATGCCACCTTAAAAATATTTTTCATTCTCACAAAAAGCAAATAGGGTTAACAATATAATTTATTGTTTTTAAGCCAGGTAAGATTCTCTCAGCAAGAAAGAAAAAAGAATAGAAACTTACACATTCTCAGTGAAGTGATTCCTTTCATTAGAAGTCATACTTTTTAGTTTTCTGTGTTTGTTTTAATAAAGAGAAACATCTTTCTCAGGGTCCCTAATGAGGAAAAGAACTGTGATTGGATGTCACCAAGAACTCATAACTTCAGACAAGGTAATAAAATAATAAAATGGATCAGAACACCCAGGCTTGCTGGAATGGGGGTAGCCACGGGTATTTAGCCAGAGAGCAGGCAAAATTCTCCTGTGCCCCCCCGTCTCAATTGCCCTTTGAGTGAGGCTGACTCGGGTTGAGGACAAGAATCCTTCCTTGAGACAGCAACAGGCAGCAAAGAAGGCAATGCCATAAATGTCTGAACAGTGTTTAGCCTTGTCTTTGTAGGAGAAAGACTGTGTGTCTGCCCTTGGCAAGCTAAAGTTTATATTAAATTGTGATTTTAAAAAGAAAGTAAAACTTGGCACAATAAGGGAAGATAGTCCCAAGTGTGGAAACCTAGGGCATGCAATGTAGGCCCCAAAGCCTGGAAACATTGAGGGGTTACCAGTGTGGTGAATACCATTATGAAGGAAGCTGCTTTCTCATTTTATACATCTTTTTCCTTTTTTTTTTTTTTATTTAAAAAAAAAATCAACAGGCTGTAAATTTTGTTTATACCTTTGGAAAGCAAGAAGACAGTTTAAAGAAATACAAACAAACCCTGCATTACAGGAAAGAACATTCATTTTTTCAGCTACTCATCTAACATCTTCACCCCACCCACTCTCTTCCCTAACTTCAAAGAACTGAAGACCCCAGAGAGGTCTTCACTGCTGAAGTCCACAAAATGCAAGGAAACGCCTACTGACTATCTTTACGGGTAGGTCTGCAATTACAGGAGACCAAGTGAGACACCGTTACCACTCTTGGGTTTGCTCAAGTGTTCACCAGGCCTGTTAAGTCATTGCTCTTAGGATAGGTTGACTTTAGGTAAGAAAATGAAAGAAGGAAATTACTTTGTTGGGTTCGTTTAACAAACGTTTATAGAGCCCAGGTGCAGTGCTGGGCCCTGGGATGCAAGGATGGATAAATACAGTCCCTACCCCCAAGGGGCTAACTGTCTAAAGACAAAGAAGTTGTTTGCTTTGGACAATGGGAAAGGGCTCAGTTAGAAGAAATCAGCCAGATACAAGTGGAAGGGGGCACTTTCAATAGTCCTTGAAGGATGAGTAGCCATTAAGTACGCAATAGTCTAAGAACATATGTCTAAAACAACACTGCAAAGTAAAAACCATCTCCCTCCTTCCACTGTTGAGGAAATAGATGCAGAGAACAGAAGCTACTAGTCATCGGTGCCTATATGAGAAACTGAGGCCCAGGTAAATGCACGCAGGCAAATGTGATCACACTAGAGCTGGGATTTGAATTCAGCTTCCACTAGCTCTGAAGCCTTGATGGGGTGGAAAGCAAGTTTAACCCCCTAAGTCTAAAGAAGCAAGAAGAAATTGCTTTCAAGATCCAATTCCATCCCATTGTTGCATGGGCATCCCAGCACTCCAGAGGGGAGCCATAGGCATGGATTTAGTGACAGAGCTTGCAACACAAGAGTAATAGCTCGGTCCGTGTCCACCAATGCTTAAAACATAAAATTGCAATTCATACCATGGAAGTCTGGCTAAGTGGGTTCAACTTAATTCTGTATTTGGTGAGAGATTTGGTCCATCCCAGAACTAAGCATATATGTGAAACCAAAAATTGAGGAACATACCTGAAAACTGAAAACCCATCAGGTGCTAAAACTGAATACCTGATATGGAATAGAGAGAATAACCCTGAACAGAGCAAGGTTATTTGGAGACTGTCTTTAATACTGAAATCCCACAGAGTAGACAGAAAACAGTCTTCAGAGTAGACAGAAAACAGTCTTCAGTCCTTAACCCCCTTGCCTATCACCTCCCAACCTGAGCCACCAAGAGTAAGTCACCACACTAGATCTCCAGACTACCAGCAGCAACCATGGCTTTCCTAGAAATCTGTTCCCCTTAAGGCTGGCTGAGGTGGGTTGGCGAGAGCCAGACATCAGCCTCCAAAATGAACACACCATTTTTCTCTTCCCTGTTCATATCTGCCCTACCTTGTCCAAATTCCCCCTACCCTCACTCTAGGGGCCAAAGTGCTACAGAAGCACATTTGAAAGCTACCACACAGGGAAGAGCCCTATGCTGGGTTTGCCGAGATTTGGTGAAAAGAGGAAATTAACAAATAATCTGGGTTGCAGCTAATCAGCATCCCACTCTTGCCACTGGCAATAACATACTGTTTCTAGTCATGATGCAGGCGGCAAAAGCAAGAGGAGGGGCCCTGCACGCCGGGTCCAGGCTGGATTTCTACCCTGGCTGTGTGATGAGGCGAGTTCCTTCACCTCTGAGCCGCCGTCTCGTCCTCTGTAAATCAGGGCCTGTACCTCCCTCCTGGGCTGCTGGGAAGGTTAAATGACAAGAATGTGTGCCAGGTCTAGCGCCTCCAAGTATTCCATAAGTGGCTGTTAGAATGTTTAACTTTTGGCCGGGCTCAGTGGCTCAGCCTGTAATCCCGCCGAGGTGGGTGGATTGCCTGAGCCCGCAGGTTCGAGACCCGCACTGGGCAACTTGGCAAGACCTCATCTCTACAACAAATCAAAATGAGCCGGGAGTGGTAGCACGCGCCTGTAGTTCCAGCTACTTGGAAGGCTGAGGCGGAAGGATCGCCGGAGCCCAGCAGGTCGAGGCTGCGGTGGCTGGGAGCGGCCACTGCACTCCAGTCTAGGCAACAGAGTGAGACTCCGACTCAAAAAAAAAAAAAAATGTTTAACTCTTTGGGTGGAGAATCAACTTAGCATCTCCTGAAAACTAAACAAGATGTGTGAAAGGGTCTACTGTGGTAGTTCAACAGTGCCAAGCCTGCAACAACACTCCAGTCCCTCAAGAGCACACCCTGGGGCCAGTTCACTACTTGAACTCAAGACTCCACTGACAGCGGTGACCTGAGCCACTCCTGCTGCTGCTGCTCTCAAGTCCTCAGCCTACCTGCCCAAAGGTCTATGCAGTCAGTCACAGTTTCCAATGCAGTCTTTCTTCTCAACACCCACTCCAAATGCCACGTGAACCCATTGGACACAGCCTACTATATTAAACACCAAAACACTACCGGGCACAGTGGCTGACACCTGTCATCCCAGCACTTTGGGAGGCAGAGGCAAGGGGACTGCCTGAACCCAGGAGTTCAAGACCAGCCTAGGCAACTTGGCGAGACCTCATCCTACAATAAATCAAAAAATTAGCCAAATGTAGTGGCACATACCTGTAGCTCCAGCTACTTGGAAGATGGAGGTGGAAGGATCACCTGAGCCCAGCAGGTCAAGGCTGTGGTGGCTGTGAGCATGCCACTGCACTCCAGCCTAGGTGACAGAGTGAGACTCTGACTCAAAAACAAAAACCCCAGGTATTTTCAGAAATGCTGACTTACACAGAACACATACTGCAGCGAAACCCCATAAAATCTCATCACGTAAATCTGAAAAGCATGATACACAAGGGAAGGTGCAACAGGCAAAACCTGTGATAATCACAGTGAGGACAAGCACACAGGTGCAGGTGCTGGTAAGAGGTCTCCATGTTTTCCAGTCAGGCTCATATCTCAGCTCACTCATTCTCACATGGCTGAGACTGCAAGGCCAGGCAAAACTCTACTGGGTTCCCTGATGGTTTTCCAAACACACCCAGTTCAGCAGGCGTCATACTCCAAGGCAAGTCTTAGTTGGTATCAAGACCCTGAAAGCCTTACTTGTCCAAGGGTGGTCTCCAAACAGCAGCTATTGCATGGTTCTTGCTAGAAGTACACCCAGAGAGCCACTGAACCAGGATGTGAAGTTTCACAAGATGCCCAGTATCGCATTATTTAGAGCAATGCAGTGTACCTGGCTAGGGACATTACAGCCTACAGACATTACAGTCTACAGAGGCTTTCACTTGATCTCACCCTTCTTCATGGCTTGGAAGTTCCTTGACGGCACAGCCTAAGCCCTGTCTAAGATGCTGGCACATAGTAAACCCTCAGTAAAATGTGCTGAATGGATGGATGGAGGAATAGGCAGTCTACCAACTGACAGAAGAGACCTACCCTGTCATAAGTGCAAAAAAAGATACAAACAAGGATGGAGGGGAGGGAAAGAGAGAGGGAGGAAGTGAATACCCAGGGGTGGGAAAGACTTATTTAAACAAGTAGTCAAGTAAACACCTCTAACGGTGGCAGCATTAGGATGGGGCACAACAAATCAGGAGGTACAGGCCAGGGAAGAGGGTGTCAGGCAGAGGCAATGGCACCTGCATCTGCCACCAGAAAGCGGGTGCATTCCTACAGGCCAGGAAAGACAGGCTGGCGTGGCTGGAGCACTGTGAAAGAGAGGGGAGAGGATGAGGCTCCAAAGAAGAGAATCCGAACTTGCTGGTCTGGCTCCAGAAGTGGAACGAAGAAACCCCAAGAAGGCAGATGCAGAAGGTCCATGGCCATTATGACAGTGGAGGGCAGGGGGAGGGTGCGGGGGGGGGAGCCCTGTCTGGAGTCCCGACTGCCATCTCCCAAGTTCTTGGAGCTGGGTGTGAGGGAGGCTGGCTATGGAGAATTCATTACTTGCACTCAAGACTGCATAACTGCTGGCCGCAGCCTCTCCAACTCCGAGACACTGTGAACCTAGAGCTGCTTGCAAAGTAGACACATGGAGATTACTCACAGTTTTCAACAACTTGATCCAGGATCTTGTGGGCAGCTGAGCATCCGAGGGGTGGGGAGTCCAGTCCAGATGTTACCCTGCAGGAGCGCACTGATGGAGAACACACAAATGACATGTGTCAGGGCAGGCGGCCATGCCAGTGTGAACAGCACCCTCCCAGCACTGAATAGCACGGATGGGGTTTGGATGATCAAGAGGGCAGGAGGGAAAATGCCAGGCAGGGTTCCCGGTCTCCGGACACCATGCCACGACACGGCTGGCAACCCTTCTGCCTTCCATTTGGGGAAGTGGCACCAGAGACAGCAGATCCGAAGCAGGCCCTTTGTAGATCCCCTGCCATGGAGACCAGACACATGGCTGCAAAGGGCCCTTGGAAATACCAGGTCTAAACTCCTCTTTATACATATGAGAAGAGTCAAGACTTGGAAAGAAGATAGGCCTTGCCCAAAATCAGCAGTGAGGAATACCAGGGCCAGGAACAGAATCGCAGACTTAGTCTATAAAGCCTGAATTTTACCTGTGAGCTACCTTCCTAATAAAATTTGGTTTCTAAACAAATGTTATTTTGTCCGGGTCCTAAATGAGGAGACAAGACAAAGCAACCTGCCTTTACACATCTCAACCAGTCCTCTAGTTTTCTCCTTAATCCTAAAATATTTGCACCAGCCAAACCAAAACTCCTGGTTTTCTTCACAAAGTTCAAGAAAAAAGCAGAACAGCTCACATTTGAGCAGTGGAAGAAAATCTAAAAACTCTGGAAGGAAATCTAAAGACCTAAAAGAAAAAAATCTGAATTTATGAGATGTAAAGAACATGAGCAAAAATAAAAGCTCCTTTTCCAGGCCTCAGATTTACAGACCTGGGAGACCAGAACTCCTCCTACAGAATACTTGGAACCAGGCGAGGTGGTTCACGCCTATCACCCTAGCACTTTGGGAGGCTGAGGCAAGAGGGCTGCCTGAGCCCAGGGGTTCGAGACCAGCCTGGGCAATATAGCGAGACCTCATCTCTACAATAAATCAAAAAATTAACCAGGCATGGTGACGTGCACCTGTACTTCCAGTTACTTGGAAGGCTGAGGCAGAAAGATCACCTGAGCCCAGCAGGTAGAGGCTGCGGTGGTCATGAGCATGCCACTGCACTCTAGCCTGGGCAACACAGTGAGACTCTGACTCAAAAAAAAAAAAGGAGAGAGAAAACTTGGAGACCACAGAAAATCATACATTTCACAGGTTGGTTGGTGTTTCATTTTGATGAAATAACATGAATGAGCAAAGTGCTAATGTACTAGGACACAAGGCTTCTGAATCTGGAGTTTTTTGTGAATGAAATCCTCATTTAATTATATAAGCATAATCATGTCCATAGTTGCCTTTTCCCCAGAGTCCTAGTTCCAGCTGGCCCTGACAAATCAGTGCAGCCTCAGGCAGATGACACCTAACTTAATAGACCTTGGTCAACTCATCTGTCAAATGAGAAGCGGGATAAACCTCAGGTGTCCTTCAAATAGAAGATTCCAAAGTTCAGTTACACTTATAGACGGAAGGGAAAGTAGTTCACATTAAGTCGGCTTATCCAAAGTTTTCTTGCCTACTTTGAAGTGAATATCAGCCATGATACATTTAAATTACCGTATCTTTTAGGAAATAGTTACTAAGTTGACATAACAATGGTTGTACTCTGTTCCTAGGAAGTGAGCTTCAGCAGTGACAAACCTGCCCCCACCCTCACTAAAGGGATTTTTGGCTCTCTCTCCCCGAAGGTCCATTATTATTTGTAAGGCAAAAGTGGAGGTTCCTTTTGCATAGAGTGGAATTCAGGCAATGAAGTCATCTGTTTTGAAACTACAGCAACAATTCCTTTTTTAATTTTTTTTCATTTTAGCATTCTGGTTACTCTGGGTCAAGAGTGGGAGATGCAGATTTCACAGCAGGCGCAAAGGCTGCTGGGTCGCCCACAGCATGGTCAAGGATCCTACCCAGAACAACGCAGAGTAAAACTCACTGCTCATGTCCCTTCCAATAGGTGGGCACTCTCAAGCAGCCAATGAAGACTCAGACACAGGCAAACCAAACCTGTTTCAAGGAATCTTCCACAGCTTCAGGGTCCATTTAAAAAACAAAACAGGGCAACCCCTTCGGGTTCCCTCCCACTGTGGGAGCTTTTCTGTCCTCTTAATATATCCTGCTTTCTAAAAAAACAAACCAAAAAAAAAAAACCCCAAAACCAAAAAAACCTTCCCATGATGTCCACATTACTACTTATTCTTTTTTTTCTCTTTTTAAAAAAGATATGGGGTCTTACTTTGTTGCCCAGGCTGGACTACGATGGCACAATTACAGCTTGCCGAAGTCTGAAACTCCTGTATTCAAGAGCTCCTCCTGCCTCAGCCTCCAAGTAGCTGGGACTACAGGCTCATGCCACCATGCTAGGCTAAATTTTTTTTTTTTTTTTTTTTTGTAGAGACAGGGTTTTGCTGTGTTGCCTGGCCTCAAACGGTCCTGCTGCCTTGGCCTTGCAAAGTGCTGGGATTACAGGTGTGAGCCACCGTGCCCTGCTCATGTTATTCTTTATTCTTATTGAGGATAAAAGGGATGGGAGTTGGGGGGGCGGTGTCACAAACTCCTCAGAAAATGTGATGGACCCTTTCATCCAAAAGGAGAACAAAGCCAAGCTCGGTGGCTCAGCCTGTAATCCCACGCTTTGCGAGGCTGAGGTGAGTGGAGTGTCTGAGCCCCGCCTGGGCAACTTGGCGAGACCTCATACAATAAATCAAAAAACTAGCCGGGCGTGGTAGCGCGCGCCTGTAGTTCCAGCTACTCGGAAGGCTGAGGCGGAAGGATCGCCGGGGCCCAGCAGGTCAAGGCTGCAATGGCCGGGAGCGGCCACTGCACTCCTGTCTGGGCGACAGAGTGAGACTCCAACTCAAAAAAAAAAAGGAGAACAGAGAGAAAATTACACATTTGTTTTCAAGAGGTTCATGAGCCTACTGAAGTCTCTCTCTGGACCTGTGGTGAAGGACCCCTGCTAAATAAGCATGTTACAAGGACTACTCTTTCATCATCCTCTCTGAACTCTCTACCATCCCTTTGTAAATGAAGTGATGACTGGCAGTCCCACTTACAAAGGGACACATCAGAGCAGGGACAAGTAAGGAAAACAGCTTCTTGAGCATTTGTGGGGGGGAAGGATGACTCCTGAGCCAGCCATGCATGTAACTGTTTTTAGGCCCTCTGCTTCGGCTAGGATCCTTTGCTTAATAGCTTCACTAAGACTCTTTCTTTACAAAGGTTTGTGCTTTGTATTCTATTTTTCAAAATCAAAATAACGGTGATAAGCAAAAGTACACAGTGTTTAGGGATGCACACAAAGACAGTAAAATGGAGAAAAGCAAAGAGCTCACATGCTGTCCCTTTTGGTCCCTTCTGAGGAGAGGGGACGGATATCTAAGGCAGCTGTAACCTGGTTGTTGGCTCCACAGTCGTTCATTTTACTCTTTAGTCTACACCTGCATGTTACATACGCCCATTACAATCAAGCACTTAGGGAAAAAAAGACAAATCTGTGTCGATGACAGGGACCTCCAAAAGTTATTCTCAGAGTTATTCTCTGCTTCAGTTTAAGACACCCCAAAAGAACTGTGAAGTGAGCCCAGGGCTTGCCAAGGGGTGGGCCCTGATAAGGAACAGTTGGAAATTCTGGCCCCAGGGAGACCATCTATAAATACACTTTCATGTTTGAAAGTCCACGCCCTGGGACAGTCCTGTGCTCTGGTATAATGCCACGCTGACCTCGATGCTGCCTGTCAGTCTGGGAAAAGCCAGTGTCAGGTTTCTGCAAACCCACTGGGCTTTCCTCTTACACACGCTGCAGGCCTATCTTGTGTGGCACATTTTGTGATCAGGAACTCTCTCATTAAGGCAACCTTAACAACTGAGAAAGGAGCAAAGAGCCTGTTGCTGCTGCAGAATCAGGAGGAAGGAAAGCCTCCATCCTTGGCAGGATGCACAGGCCGGGCAGCCTCCCTCCTGACTCCTCCTGCAGGCGCCACACCTTTGTTCCACCTTCCTCGGGAGAATTCTGCTCATTCAGTGAATGGGCAAGTCACCGGCTGACCAGAAAAACAGGCAAAGGCTATGGGGATATGGCCAGTATATCTCAGTTCTAGCCATCCCCACACTTATCAATGTTAATCTGGATCTAATGAGGAAAGCGTGCTCCCTTCCTAATCATTTGAGCAAAGCATGCCATTAAAAAAGAAGATTTTTGTAATTTCACTAGTTGACAAAATTGTCATTTTTATTTTTCTATTGCAACAGGCAAAAACTGACTCCACGACATCAAACAACATTTTAACACAGTGTGGACAGTCTGTGCCTCTCACTCCGTGCCAGGTTGAAGCACAGGAGCACTGTCCTCACCATTTGCTACGGTTTCGCTGGATGCTATCTAGTGCACACAGGTAAAGGTATCAGCATCCTTGCCTGTCAGGAACTCATGCTAGTGAGGGAGGGAGCCCTCTGGTATGAGATTTCTCAATGTTGGACAAAGATCAGGAGGATCCCAGAAGTCATCTTAGAGGCTGAGGGGATGTGATCTGGGTTTGGGAGAAGGAAGATTTGTATCGGACAGATGGTGTGGAGAGGAGTTTTCTGGAAGAAATGACTTGGACACAGACCCCAAAGTCAGTAAGTAGAAGGCAGAATGGTGGGGTGAGGAGACTCCCAGACACCAGACCTCGGGACTGACTGACATGGGGGTGTGGGAAGGGTGGGCATGGGAACCAAGGCAAGGGAAATGAGGTGAGTCTGAAGGGCCTCCGATCCCGAGGTAAGAAAGTCGAACCTTCTTCTGAATACAGCAGGGAATGCCAGGCACAGGGGAGAAGGGACGAGGCATAAAACACACCACTGGGCGCAGAAAGCAAAGGAACCCCCTGAGTCTGGCCCACGTCTTTCTGCTGCTGTCTGACTGATCTATGGGGGAGGCCAGGCTACACATCTGTGTTGGACCTTTGGGAAGACCGTCTAATTTTTTCTTGTATCTTTATTTACAATCGAGTTTTCAAACCTGAATGTGAAATCACCAAATTATGCTGGACTCTCAGGGAAAAGGTCCCATCTCACCTTCTGCCTCCCTCAATTGTTACTGTTCATCTCAGTTACCTGCTAAGTCCTTTTCCCACACTTTCCTTATTACATATCTCCTGGGTGCCAGCAGGAATGGCCTAGTCCTTGCCCTCAAAGAGCTCCTGAATGACAGAGTCAAGGGTACAGACAATTCTGGAACAGTATGAAGGGGGATTCCCTGCTATGAGCATTACAGGAGAGCTGTATAGGGGAATGGCTGGGGTAGTGCACTGGGGACCACCCAACCACAGGAGGTGACTGACAGAGGTTACAGCTTATTTTAAAAATGTATTCTAGCCAGGCTCGGTGGCTCAGCCTGTAATCCCTCGCTTGGGGAGGCTGAGGTGAGTGGATTGCCTGTTATTATTACTATTTGCTATTTCGAGACCCACCTGGGCAACTTGGCGAAACCTCATCTCTACAATAAATCAAAAATTAGCCGGGCGTGGTAGCGGACACCTGTAGTTCCAGCTACTTGGAAGGTTGAGGCGGAAGGATCGCCGGAGCCCAGCAGGTAATGGCTGCAGTGGCCGGGAGTGGGCACTGCACTCCAGTCTGGGCGACAGAGTGAGACTCCAACTAAAAAAAAAAAAAAATGTATTCTAACTCCGCCTGTCACCTAAAGCTTCTAAGCATAGCAAAGATTTTGTGTTGGCTTTTTCACCCCTACCGCTATCCTGCATCATGCATCAGCCTGGGGCAAAACAGAGGAGTTTTACAAAGTCACAGAAGTTATTCAAGGGATCCTACATCCACATATACCAAGTATGGTCTATAAAATACATTAACAATGCCCCAGAATTATTATTGTTATTATTATTTGCTATTTTGTAAATGTATATAGGGACTGTCGGGACTAATGAAATATTAATTCGCTTAACAGTATTTCTGGTCAGGCTGCAGCGCTAGAGCAGTGCTCGCGCATAACTGGGGTTGCACACACTTCCAGGAGGTGCCTTTAACCGTGAGTTACACACAGGGCCTCCAGAATCCTGCAGAATCCGTGAGGAACAACTGCGATGCTGGCCTGGTGTTGGCATGAGGTGTTGGTTTGTGAAAGAGCGAGCATCGGTGACCCCTGCCATGCCAGGTCGCCGTCTCCGTGGGTTCCAGCAGGATGTCCTGGTTCTTGGACCTGTGAGCAGGACCTGCGGGCCCTGCCATTCCAACAACACAAGGAGGAATCAGAACCACACACTCACTGGGAGGGGCAGTTCTCCATTCTGGCCAGCAGAAAAGGAAACTACTCACGACTTCCAAACCAGTTAGACTAGCCCAGCACATGAACTTGCTGTATAACATGTGGGCACTCGGGACCTGGGTAGATGCTCTGGGCCCATCCCATCTACTCAGAGGAACAATCCGATCATGTGCCTTGTTTGCTGGTTCACATGCTCCTGTCTCAGGATTCATGAGAAACCCGTGATTGTACCTCACTGTAAAAGGCCTGGGTGGCAACTCCCTTTGGTCCCCTCCCACTGTGGCAGCTTTTCTGTCCTCTCAATAAATCCTGCTTTCTCAAAAAAAAAAAAGGTATTTCTGTCTTGATGTGTTCTCTCTAAGCACACCAAAAGCACAGCTATGACCGTGTGTGAGGCGGTATCTATAAAACTTTTAGACCTCAGAAGTCACCTCCTCCTTTCTCTCCTGTCACTTAGCACAGTGCTTGGCACTCAGCTGTGTCATACATAAAAGGTGGAAGGCAGCACCCCAGGGCATGTGCACACATGCCACCTGCCCCTTGAGGACTGCGTGCCATTCCTACCACCTCAGTGCCTGTTCCAGGCCCCTCTTAGGGCTGCTGGCATGAAAGTATTGGGGACAGGGACACCATAAGGCCTGCAGCATGTGGCCTCTCCCTGCTGATGTTCTCTGAGGCATCTGAGGGGGCCCACTAGAGTCCCTAGGGATTAAGGTTTGGCACAGTTCAGTGCCCTAGAGATGTGGAGCTATTATCGGAGGGGCCACTCTCAATCCTGGCCCAGGCCCTTGGGCAAAGAGAAGACCAGATGGAGTGACTAATGCCTGAGGGTAGGCCAGGGACTCGCTGCTCACTGAGTTTCAGTCCTTCCTTGGCTGAGGAGCTCCATTTGAGTTTTTGTCTGGGTTAAACATCAAAGACTACCTCTGGAATCTGTTTCCTGGCTTGGCCATTCTCCCGCATGGGTCCCATAGGATGGAAACACTGACTGTCTGTAAGTGAACTCTCAGAATCTGAGAAGGATTCCACTAGAGTACAGTCTTAGAGCGAAGGCGGCATGAGATCATTCTGTTCCCATGTTAGCTGCTGAAACCCTTTGTCCTGGAATTGGCAGGCCTTTACTTTTCTTGCACTCTTAGCAATGGTTTCCCTGTAACACTATTGTTTTGAGTCAATCAAGAAAAATGTTGGGCTTGCATGTGCGCACGCACACACGTACACACACACACACACACACACACACACACACACACACACACACAGAGCCATGTCCATCTTAAGCTCAGGGAAGACAGCAGAACCCAGTGGGACATTTTACTTTTGAAGAAGGTGACATATTGAGGAGTGGGTTCTGTATTCTTAATTTGGCTTTTGCTTTTTTGAGCTGCAGACTTCAGCTAGAGGAATAATAGAAGAGACTTCTTTGCAAGAGGGAAGGGACTAAAACATTTCCTTTATGAGACACATGCCTGTGAACTGCCTGTGTCCTAGTGTTTCCAGAGTGCTTGTGGGCGGCGCTCGGTAAGCCAATTCTAGAATCAAGGCAAGCCCCCAAGAGCCTGGAAGGGAACAGTTTTTCTTTGTACACTCTACCAACACAAAGTATTCAGTAACACTGGTCCATCATTCCGGCTCTAACTCCCAGTGGCTGAACAAGTAGACTTCCTGTGTTCTGCCGGGACCAATTAAAAGCCTGGGACTTCAAAACACATGGGCACTTTCTTTTATAAAGAACAAGCTTCTGGGTAAGTAGCATTGTGAAAGGGAATTAATTTATAAATCCACTCCAAAGTCCTATTTCTTTTGAGACAGATCAACTCACATACTTTCTCTTCTGATTCACTGTGGGTACTATGTGGTCTAGAATTCAGACAGTTCCCTAGGTCAGAAAATGCATTCACTCACAAGCAGATAGAAATGGCGATGTTCGAAACACTTATCTCAGATGAGAAGCCTGCTTCCAAGCTCCAAATAAAATAAGGAAGCAATATTTGACCCCAGTCAAGAAGCCTCTGGAATCTTTTTTTTCCTATACACAAATGTTTCTCATTTGGTCTAAGCTCTGTTTCAATTACATGCCAAGAAAAGACAAAGAAAAACCCTACTACCACCTACACTAGCCTTCGTGAAAGCATTATAAATTATCTTTATTACATCAAACAGTAAAGTTGTCTCGCATAAGGAAAATTGTTGACAAATGGTTGCACCCGTCGTTTTCTGGACAATTGCTGTATTTGTACCTGTTCTTCTGCTCCTGTGTCAGCTCCTGGCCTTATTTCTTCCAAGAAAAAAGACGGCCTGGAAATGAGCATTCCTAGCTGAAGCTTTTGCCATTCGTTTTCTAAAGAATTGTCATAAACATCAACATCAGAAGACAACTCCTTTGTGACATTAAATAATTTCAGGAACAAGAGCTGACTGGAAGGAGTGCCTTAACATCCTAACTTTCCCCAGCTAAGTAAATCCCAGTTGTGAGAAAGGTCCTTTCCCAAGGACCCCACAGCCAAGCCCCTAATCATCAATCTGTTACAAGCATTTCAAACAAGTGTAAATCAACATGCCATCCCCTCTGGCTCATTTTCTAGATTAGGTAAACTTTTAGGTAGCAGGTCCAAGCCCCAAGGGTCTAACAGCAAACAAACAACAACAACAAAACCTTAAGGCCCATTGTCTTTGCAGTTTTCCAAAAACTTTCCAATTTACATCAAAAGGAGGAAAGGAAAGCTTGAAGTGCCTGGGTTCTTGAAGGTCAGAAGAAATACCCAATCTTCCTAAGGCCTAGTCTGATGATGGGTGCGTGAGCATACCCTAGATTCTACACCAAGGATGTTATCTTTTCTGTTCCAACCAGAAATGTTAGATGCAGAAGGAACTTTGAAAATCTGGCAGCTCAGGGATTAGCAAACTCTCCAACCAGAACTCTACAAATGACTAGAGTAAGTGAGGCCACCCGGCACCGAGGAAGCCATTTGCAGCAAGCATAAGGTTTCCTTCGTTTCAGTTAGGAAGTTCTATGTTCCAGCTTAAATTCATGCATGCAAATTTTGCAATTATTCAATACGTGCATGCTTACTTTCATACTCCAATGATTTCTTTTGTCTTCCAAATTCCCTGAGTAAAATTAAGGATCTAGGAAGATGTCTTGGGTTTATCCTGTGGCTTCATTTTTCCAAACTCAGCACTTCACCCTTGTCTGGGAAACGGGAATTTTGTGTCTGCCCTTCCTCCTACAAACAAGTAATCTACTGCCAAATACGTTCAGTGACTTGAACAAGAGACTTGGTGGCAGGCCCGGGTACAGAATCCAGGTCTCTAGCCTCCTGGTCTGGACTTCTCGGCCCCATCACATTTATCTAGTGCACACATGCCCAGACACTCCTTAACTCATAAGGGCATGGTCAACTTTAAAATCTGGCCACACATCTGCTCTCATCAAGGGAGGTTTAGGTTGGTGAGTGTCCTCCCCCAAGCTGACCCCAAGGTTCACAAAGTGGGGGCCTGATTCTTCACTGGCTTTCAGAGTGCCAAAACTGCCTTGATCTTTGGAATATTTGATTTCTTCTCCACCCTCTGGGTGCTTTGTCCCCATTTATAGCCATTTATAAAAACTGAAAGTACAACCTGCTTAATAGTAGCAAGTCAATGGAGCCAGTATCATCAGCATCCACAATCTAAAAATGGAGACTGAAAATAAAACCAAAATCAGATGTACTCAAGGGAAAACTGTCAACCCAAACACAACACAGTTCAGTCCAGAGCTGTGTTGACCACTTTCCTATAAATGGCCTTTGAGTCAGTATTATCTACAGTAAGAGCTGTAGTAAATACTAAATATTTTAGCTGTCTATTTTACATTCCAAAGCAAAAAAAGAAAAAGGGACCATGTTAATATAAAAGTTGTGTCTACAAATTCCAAGGACCATCATATGCATCTAAAGCAATAGTTCTCAAAAGAGAAATATCCCCCCACTCAGGGGACACCTGGCAATATCTGGAGGCATTTTTGGCTGTCACACCTGAAATGGTGTGGTGGCGGGTATACCATGGCATCTAGTGGGTAGAAGCCAGGGAGGCTGCTAAACACCCACAGGATGACCCCACACAACCAAGAATCAGCCAGCCCAGAATGTCCATGGGGCTAAGGGTCAAGAAACCCTAAAATGTAGGAAGAAGGAAGAAGATGAGGGCAAAGTCATGAGTCCTAACTCTTGCCCTGATGGGCTGCTTGGTGTAGACACAGCACCTAAGGTCCGACCTTCGTGGGTCTCCAGTTCTTTGTCAGTAAACAAAGAGGTTGGCCTGTTACAGAGGTCTTGCTACCCCTAAGGCGAGTTCAAGAGTTGAATCTCCAAGGCTTAAAAGCATGGCTGCTCCCCACGTCTACAGCCACTGCCTCTCACCGTAACATAGCACCCCATCAGAGGGCATTTCCCACTGGTTCTCTCAAAGCCCTAGCCCATTTCCACCCATCAAACAGTCCCCAGCAAACTCCCAGTCCCCAGTCTGCAGGAATGAGACGCAGAGAAGTCCTGAACTACATGAGCTCCTTACATCCAAAAAGCCTAAGATAATGTTCAGTGAACACACTAAGGACAAACACGGAAGCTTCCTTTCTCATTCTATGTTCTGCTTTGCAAAAATGCATATGCAGAAAAAGGGGGAAAAGCCAGCTTTACAATAAAATTAAAAGAAACAGCATGGCTGCAAATGCATTCAATATATGTATAAGGATTTTGCATTTTCAAAATCAGTCCAGCACCCCAGCTTATGGAATTGGTTTCGTAATGAGCCATTGGTTTGTGGATAGAGAACACACACTACCACCTTGCCCTTCCCCAAACCTTCTCTACTGGCTCCAACTGTATACACAACTCTGTGGAAGACAGCAAAAGTTAGCTGAGAGGCTAAACCCCACCAACCTGATGGTACCCAGAACCACAGAATACATGAGTTGCTTTACAAGTAAAATTCTCACTTTCAGGAACAGGAATGTAAATGGCCTGCCTTTGAGGAGAGGAGGAATGTTTTTAACTGCCTCCACACGTTCATCATTGCTCTCTCTCTTTCTCAAGGAGCAGAAGAAAGGGACTCACTTCCCAGCCACATGGCACAGGAATCCCATTATTTCCATCACACACGAAGTCAAGGTTTCTCCAGTTGGCAAGCTGGGACAGGGCAGCGAGGCTAAGGGGGAGAGCAAGAAGACTCCCAGAAGAGAAAAGAAAGGGAACCAGAGGAACTATCTAAGGCTGGAAGGAAACAGCACATGCCACTGCCGCTAAGTAGAAGAGTTAAAGGGCCAAGCACATTTCATTTGCCTTCAAAAGAAAAAAGGGGAAAAAAGGTCCTTACCACAAGTTTCCCAGTCTATGCATCATCCATACAGTACATGAGGAAATCCAAAGATCACTCATGGAGAAAAAAGAAAAGACCAGTGAACTTTCTTCAGAGTCATCACACAGTCACCCACCCGCATGCTGTCAGTGGGCAACAGAGGGTTAACATCCTTCCTCTCAGCGAATACAAATCCAAAATCATAATAAAGATGCTGAGGGATTTAGTCATGAGCCCTCCCCTCAGCCACCAGGAGGAATGGCAAAAATGCAGAGAGAGCGCTGGGAGCCAGAGCAATTTCATTTTCCTCCAAACTGTGCAAAGAATTTGCATTTAAAATGAGCGTGTCAAGAATGCCCCATGGTTGGCTGCTAATACGAGCAAGAATAAAAGTGATCCATGCCCTACAACACCAAATTTCTAGTTGTTTAATTGCAACAAAAGTATCTGGGTACCCCAGTACACTGAAGAGCTTTTCTGATTAATTACATCTGACAAGTCAGGTGCCAAATGAACTCTTAAAATGCAGTCAAGCCACATTAACAAAAAGTAACAAGGAAGAAAGGTAGCTTCCTGGTGGCTAACCTCCCCTAGAATCAAACTTTACTTTCTACATCATTTCATATTTACAAGCTAAGTGCAAGAGAGAAATAAATCAGGAAACAAAGACCTTTAAGTTAACAATACATTCGTAGCCAGAGAGAGAGAAAGACAGAGCAAGACAAGATAAACAACTGCAAATTGATTTTGAAGGGAATGAGGAAAAGATCCCGAGGGGAACTCCATTCCTCAGTCACCAGAGGTGGGGTCAGAAAAAGAGGAAGTCAGTGGGTGGCTGTGGCCTTGCTCTGCGAGCAAGAGAGCTTCAAGAAGTGTCCAAAAGACTGAGAGTCTTTTATCATCTGACTTACTAATAAAAGGGGAGGATGGAGTGATACACTAGGAAAACATCAACAGAGGTTCAGAAAGGGGCTGTCCGAGATAAGGGGCTGAGGAAAGGTGAGAGGCACCCCTCTTCTGGAAGGGAATACATACTCCGACCATTCCCAGGGCTCTTGTGGCCACAGCCCTCAGTCGACCTGTGCAACAGAAAGGGGATTCCTGGGAGTCTGCCATCGTCTGAGTGTCTCCATCCGCATCCTCTTCCTTATGGGGATGGCCGCTCTGCCGTCAGGATAGACTCTCACCAGAACTAGAAAATTTCCTAGCAAGGGCATTTTAATTAAAAATGAGACACAAGGCAATGAAAGTAGGAAAGAGAAATCACCAGAGGATGCTGTCCAGGCTGTGGCTGGCATGTGGTTCCCATTCCCACCAGAGCCTTACACCAAGCTGGCTTTATACTGGATGACTCTGGAAGGAAGGCCTGGACTAGCTGGCAGAAGCCACACCCACAACTCTGAGCCGTGTCCTTCTGCACGGATCTCTGGCTCTTCAGCCTACAACCCTACCTCACTCTTCTCCTAAAAACAGGGATCCCCTCTGGCTAGCCAGACTTCCCGACATCCCTGAGGCTCGAGCACGCCCCGCAGGCTCTCTGCCTGAGAACCTAGACCCTGAGGGTCCAGGGAAGATGAGTCATTGGCTAAAAATCAGGAACCCAAGGGGTAATGCTAGTTTCCAAAACAGATGGCCCTAACAACAAGTCTAGCCAACTCCCTCAAGTAGACAGCCTACGGGTCCTTCAGCAGACCCAGGCCAGAGGCCAGCATGGACCTGGCCAGCACAGAGCACTGTCCTGGTGCATGCTGCCGGGTTCTCTCCTGGGAGCTTTGGTGACATAATCCACAGTGATGCCTCTTCTTCTTCCATAATTTATTTTACTTAAAAACAAAAAACAGGCACCACCACCCTCCCTCCCGACTTCCACAATGAAAAGTTAAATGTCCTGGGCCATGATTTCATCAGCCTGAATAGGGTCCCTCCAACACTCGGACACTTCTGTGCTGATCAGGCTACTCTCGTCCAGCGGTCATTTCCATCAGCGCTCCTGAGCATGTTCGTCCCCCTGCGTGGCATACTCCTTCCTGGTACCTTCTACCTGGCTGGCTTCAAAGTCAGCTCTTCAGAGACCCATCCAAAACAGCTGCCCCTCTTGCCCTGGATCTCTCTGGCCCTCTCCCCCAGGAGGCCTTGTTTGCCCTGTTCCTGCTGTCACCATGGGGCCCAGGGTAGAGACCACAGTAGCTGCTCAGTAACTCAACAAATGAATGCCATAGGAAAAACAAAGAAAACATAACTAAATACCACGGCTGGGCATAAACTCATCCATGTCAAAAGGCATAAATAAGATTATTCATATCAGCTTTACTCAGAGCCACAGTCTAGAACCTACCCCCAGGCCCAGGTACAGAAGAACAGAGGAATACAATGAGTGAATACCACACTATAGTGAGAATGACAGACACACAGCTCACAGGACAATGGAGAGAAGTTCACAAACATCATTTGAACAACAACAATCAGAAACAAAAGGACACACTGGGAGGGTCAATGTAAATAAAATTCAGAAATGGGCAAAACTAAATCAGGATTGTGACTTTGGGGAGGGGTAGTAGTCACTGGCAGGGGTCACCAGGGGACTTCTGAAGTTCTAGTCATGTTCTCTTTCTTGATCCGATGCAGGTTACACAGCTATGTTCAGTTTGTGCAAAATCATCAAGTTGTTCATGATGTGTGTACTTTTCTGTTGTTCTACTTCAAAAAATTTTCGTTGCAAGTAAAGAAAACATATCTGAAATGAACACAATTCTTTTTTTTTTTTTCTTAATAGAGCCAGGTAAAGATTCCTGTCCATCCCAAGGACTGGCATCCAACACCACATCCCCTGGAAGTGTGTTATACAACACCTGCTTCTGTGCACATGGCCATGTGGCTAGTTACCCAGCTGAGGTTTGAACACATCAAATGCTTCCTGAAGCTGAAAGTCATCAGGACACATGACTGGCTGCTGCAATCTTCTTCCCCTTGGCAGTCCCAGAAAGGCAAACCTGGGTCCTGACAAATATGAGTGGCTTTATATGGAAGCAGGTGGTAGAACCGTCACTGCCTGCAGCTGTGCAGCACCTGGGCAGGCATCTGAAGCCGCAGCTCCGCTCAGAGCCTGCAGACCTGAGGTCCTGGGTCCCACCAGAGGAAGACAACAGTCACGGGTCACCTTCTGCCTCTTTCTCATAATTTACTCCTTTTAAATGGTCTCATGAAAAGCGATCACTCAAGGAGAAACTCCTCTCCGAGGCAGAGGGAAAAAAACCCAACGAGTAACAAGCTACAGCCTCTTGGCTCAGTCCAAAGCTTAGGCCCAGAAACAACTAAATGGCCCTGAAACAGCTAAATGGCCCCAGGCCAACTATGACCTAAAGGACAAGCCCCTAGAAAGAATCACAGGAAGCAGGGGAGAGAAAAAACTGAAGCCTGCCCCCAGGACACCCACTAAGACGCAGCCTAGAACTAAGGGGCTTGCATATTCTTCCCACTCAAGGGCCCACAACAAATGTGGGTTGGATCCTGATCTTATCATCCCCATGAAAAACAGCTCAGACCTGACTCGCCTATCACACACAAAGTATCTGGGCATCCCAGCACATGGAGGAACTCTTCTGATTAATTCCATCTGGCAAGGCAGGTGCCAGATTAACTCCTCAAGTGCAGTCAAATCACGTTAACATACAGTAACAGGAAAAAGAGGTGCCTTCCTGGTGACTAACCTTCCCTAGAGGTTCCTGCCTCAAACTAGTAAATGTTCCTCTATTGTAAAATTAACTTCAGGGATTAACAGTATAGGTATGCAGCTAATGATTTATGAGATGCATCACCTTCTCAATAAAGTGCATTCATATTTTGTCAACCTATGTACGTGTCTGCCTGTGAGGTAGAAAGAGCAGATAAATCCATCTCCATGTTACTTTAAAAAAGAACAAACCCACAGAGCCTCCATGTTCCTCAAAACAAAAAACAGAAACAAACCCACAGAGCCTGCTATTTTCCAAACAGAGCTGGTGCCCCAGGAGCCGGCGGACCCCTGGGATGGTGGTTTCACCACTACGGCCTCTGCTCCTTAGGGTCCTCAAACCACTGAGGGGGGGCAGGGGCAGGGGCAGGAGGGGGACGCAAAAGGAAGAAATGCTGCTGAGTATGTCGTGGCCTGAGGAGACAGGCGCCGTCACTCGAGCCCGGCGCCGTCTCCCCAAGTTTCCTAACCGAGTCTCTTCACGCAGAACCTCTCTCCCTCCTAGAAGTTTGAGAGCCCCTCCAGGAACGGTACAGAGAAGCCACGACTGGCCATCGATCAGTGTGCCACTTCTCATCAGGCCCAGCCCAGAATGGGAAATTGGAAGCACACAGGGAGCCAGGTACCCAGACATACTGCTGCTATCTACTACCACCTCGGGGAATCAGGGAGAAGCAAGGGGACGGCCCCACGGTGACCCTCAGCATGGAGAGAAACTGAAAAAGACCCAGGCACAAGAGCAAGCTTTGTCCCCACATGCGGTCGCTACTGACCAGGGAGGGACACCCGCGTGGAGGCAGGGGAGGAGCTCCAGGAGCTGCCGGGCAAGAAAGCCTTCACTGTGGACTCACGCGAAGATTTCCAAATCCCAAGAAGGGGAAGCCAAGGCCTGACAGCCGAGGAAGAGGGACAGCTGGTCAGACCTGGTCATCACGTCCTCACCGCTAGAGGAGACGTTCCTTCAGTTTTCTGGCAGAGTCGCTTCCCAGACATCCCCAGCTTCCAAAACATGGCTCATTACACAAGGTAGTATGAGTCAGGACAAGCAACACAGAAGAAAAACCCACAGGAATCCGTGCTAGGTGCCCAGAGCAGGAGGCAACGGACGAGACAGGACTGCTTGAGGCCAAGGGGTGAAGTGGACGAAAGGGGACTTCACCCTCCCTCCAGCCCCCAGGACTCCCCCACCTGTTGGCCGGCTCCCAGACGGAGCAGGCGAGTGTTTGCCTACACACACCCTGCATCCCTCCCCTTCCAAGTCTCTCAGCTGGGAGGCAGCTTCATGAGCCAGAGAAAGTGAAAAGGCCAACACAAACCAGCCAGCTCCTTGCCCCCACTCTCCTATATACCTCTGACCCTGCATCACCAGAAAAGTGGTTCTGCCTGCAGAGGCCTGACCCCCAAGGAAAAGGTAACCCATCTCCTCTGCAGCCACCAGCCACTGCCTTCAAGCATCTCAAGAAGATCCAAGAAGTCCCTCTAGGAACTGGATTGTGTCCTCTCAAAACCCCTATGTGATGTCCTCACATCACTCCAACGTGACAGTGTTTGGAGACAGAAACTTTGGGAGATAATTAGGTTTAGATGAGGCCATGAGGGTACAGCCCTCACAATGGGATCAGTGCCCTGATAAAAAAAAGAGACACCAGAGAGCATGCCTGTGTACAGGGAATGACAATTAAGTTCACGATCTCATCCTGAAAAAAGTACTCCTGAGTATCACTACAGTCACCTTTGAGGTACTCCCCTTAGGAAGCTATGCACCCATGCCAGCACCAAGTACACCCATCAAAGCAGTTTGGAACTCTTTCTGGAATGGTCAACAGAGTTGATGTCATATTAGCTTTGATGTCCTGAATGTCATCAAAATGTCTTCCCTTTCAATATTTCGGCCAGATGAGGTGAGTAGGGAGTGTGTTTCCATACAGTTATTTGTTTACTGACTAAACACTCCCTCACAGACAGTGCTGTGAGAGCTGGTGTCTTGTCGTGATGCAAGAGCTCCTTTGGGACCACTTCTGCACACACCTTCCTCATGGCAAGATTTTCAGTTAAGACTTTCCTAACTGTTTCTCTATCAATGTTTATTTGGTCTGCTATGCTTCTTACAGTTGGCCAACGATTTTGATGCACAATTTGACACATTTTTGCCATGTTTTCATCAGTTCTGCTTGTTACTGGCCGTCCTGACCTCTCTTCATCAGTGATGCTTTCTTTCCCCTCAGAAAAACATTTAATCTACTTGTACAATGCTGTTTTCTGCATATTATCCCTGTAAACTTGGACTAATATGTCCCTGATTCCACTTCCACTCTTGCCAAGTTTAACAAGAAAGTTAATATTTGTTCATTGCTCTAATTCAAGCTCCAACATTGTCACAGTGGCACACAGAAACATGCAATAATGAACTGCACTCAGCAAAACACCGCCACATGTCGACACGAACACAGCCGTGAGACACTGATACACCAAGTTTACAAAACCTTACTGAGTTGCTTGTACAAGGCTGCCAACATAAGGGCACGGTGATAGGTTTGTGAACTTAATGGTCAGACCTCATACTCTCTGTCTCTGTCTCTCTGGTATGTGAGGACATGACAAGAAGGTAGCTGTCTGCAAGTCAGGAAGAGAGCCCTCATGATAACAAACCGTACTAGCACTCTGATCTCAGACTTCCAACCCACAGAAGAGGGAAAAAAATTTCAGTTGTTGAAGCCTCCCAGTCCATGGCATTTTATGATGGCAGCCTGAGCTAACACACACCCCAAGGAGATTCCTCTTTACCAAGAGCGGGCAAGCATCCACAGGTTGTTCAAGTTAGCTAGAGAGGCATGATGGTCTACTGCCAGATCACTCCAAATGTCCATCCCCAGCTTGGTGTCTTAATGCCAGGATGTCAAGGAGCCCTGCAATCCCTCTATGCTGCGAGAAAACAGAGCTGGGGAGAACCAGGGCAGGGAGACACCAGGTGGAACAGTAAGCCCCAGGGAACAGAAATGGCCACAAAGCCTTTGCACCGGTAGTCTCCCAGGAGATGCAGGCCCCTGAAAGCATACTGACTATGTGATAAGCCCTCATTCCCAGCCCTGACACGGGGAATCTAAAATTAGCCACAGAAAGAGTGTGTTCAGCTCTATGTCTCCTACATAGGGCCTGATAAGTGTCACTACCTCCTTTGGCAATAACTTGTCTTGGGAGTGCTATAAATACCACCTAAGCCTACCCGATGTGAATTATGAATACCAGGAATCGTTTCAGGGTTTCCAGGCACTGGCTATGTGACAGGGGTGTCAAATTCAAAGTCGCCTACACAAGACGCAGACCCAGAGAACACATAAATCCCTGGGGCCCAGCCCTGCATTTTAAAGGGTGGGGAGGACCCACTCGAGACCTACCTCCACTTCTCGGGCGGCTAAGGCTGCAGCTGCCACCGCTGCAGCTCTGAAAGCTGATGAAATGCTTTTCCCCTTTTGTCAATTTGCTAGGAAGCATGAGACTAGGAGAGATAAGATTACAGAAAAAGACAAGAAGGATTCTGGTCTCTCAGATACTTAGATCTGACTCAGAGCTTTCAAGGGAGGAGGCCCTTGGGAAGGGAAGGCCGGCGAGGAAGCAGGTTCTCCCTGGGAGATCCGGGGCTGCTTCATGTCTCCTCAGGGACTTGCATCCAGTAGGTTCTTAAGAGACATCTGTGGGATCATTTTGGTTTTCTGGGTTTCTGGAGTTAGCGACGACAAAACTGTAAGCCCAGGAGCAGGGCCAACCAGGCTGGTCTGGAGAAGCCAAGTGTCAGCCAAACCGCCCATGCCTAGGTGAGCATTTGCACCCTGACTCAGGGAACAGGTGAGGAGGGGAGTGGGCTCTGAGGGCAGGGCCATGGTAGACGTGTGTAGGTGTCGGGGGGATGGTGGAGGGATCTGGGAAGGACTGTCAAGGCACATGGAGTTCCAGAGGCGAAAGGGAGTGAGCATGTGAGAGGATGCTCAGCAGTGAACTGTGAAGGGCAGCCCGGGGCAGGGCACCCAGGAACAAGCTGCAGGGTCTGGCCACCCAAGGGCTGCTGGAGGCCTTCCAGGATGGCACTGCGCAGCTGCGGGAACCACAGACGTCAAGTTGAGGAGTAGGGGCAAGCGGAAGAGGCGACTCTTTAGAAGCGTGTCAACAGACATCTCACAACTAACACTGGGCTATCGGTCTAAAAACAAAAAAAAATCTGGTCTAAAAAAACAATCACTTGCGCGGTACAGTGCCCCAGGCTTTCGCAGCCCCTGTGCTGTCTGGTTTTCTCCTGCGGACCCCCTCCCACGATTTAGTCTTTGCTCACTGGGTTTCACATGCAGCAGCCCCATGCAGAACACCCTCTTCCATCGGACAGCATCCTGAAACACTCAGGGTGTGGCCAAAGTGCACCTCCAGGAACTCCCTCCCGGAGTTCCCCTCACATCCCCTCCCTGTCAGGTGCCTCTTCTAACCTCCAGATTGGAGTGTTTCTGCCTCCCCATCTCATCACCAACTCCTGTAGAGTCAGGGATTCTCATCACTCCTGTCTTTCTCTCTGCAGGTGCCACAGTGCTGTGTCCATGACAGACTCTCAAAAAAGAACAGTCAACCGGATAAGATTTTTTTTTTTTGAGTCGGGGTCTCACTCTGTCATCCAGGTTGGAATGCAGTGGTACAATCATGGCTCACCACAGCTCCGACCTGCTGGGCTCAGGCAATCCTACCATCTCAGCCTCCTGAGCAGCTGGCACTATAGGCGTGTGCCACTATACCTGACTAATTTTTTAAAAATTTATTGTAGAGATTAGGTCTCAGTATGTCACCCATGCTGATCTGGAACTCCTGGGTTCGAGCAATCCTCTCACCTCAGCCTCCCAAAGTGCTGGGATTACAGACTTGAACCACTGTACCCTGCCAAGATGGTTTTCTTTCAAAACGATTATTTATTTTTCTCCCTCCCTTGCTCAAATTCCTCGTCTACCACACAACCCCTATGTCAAGCATTTCTTAAGTTTGATCCTATCAGTCACCCAGTGGGGAGCAGAGTGAGAAATGAATCTATGTGGAGGGACTTGGGGGAGGGGGACGCTAGGTCTCTCTCTTCTCTCCCTTCCCCGCCCTACCATCGCCTGGTCAGAGGAAGGCAGGGCCTTGGGAGGAATGTTCTGGAAGCCATCTCCTCACATTTGCATCTCAAGGAGTTCAGTCCTGACTAGGCTACTCTGGGCCACTCCTCTAAAGGGCTGAATGAAAAAAAAACCCGGCTTTCCAGGGTCTGAGCCAAACTAAGGAGCTGGACCTAACAGCTCCAAACGAAGCCCCCCTCCTTCCCACACCCCTGCCCCCTCCCTCGCCCCCCAGTGTCAAGCTGGGGTCCCAAGGAGATCCGTCAGAGGGTCACCCATGGAGGTGAGGGGCGTGTGGGCACACATGCTGTGCCCGGCTTCTTGAAGCATTTGCTCTAAGGCTCAGGCCAGACACCCCACCCTTCCTGAAGCTCTCACGAAGAACCTGGCCAGAGGACAGGCAGCCCTGCAGGAGACAGACCCCGGTGCCGCTCCTCCAAGCCCAGCCAACCAGGCCACTCCAGTGAGACTGGAAGCTGAAAGCCCTGGACATTCAAATGGCAGAGCCTGGTCTCTCGGGTGTGTGGGACACTCCCTGGAGTGCTGAAGCCCACTCTTAGGGTCCCAAAGGCCCCCTCTCTCCCTCCGCTTTCTGCCTCCTTCCCTTCCCGCCTCCTTCCCGCCCCACACAAACATTTGCTTGAGGACTGCTCTGTAAACTGACATCAGTGGAAAGGAAACATCCCATGTACAATCAGAGTTGAGTCATTAAATATCGCACAGTCCCTTGAGGAAGAAAGAGGCCAAAATGAGCCAGAAATTGCTAGGGCTTCAAAGGCCCAGGCGAAAGCGTGTCAGCCTCTGCTCTGAAGCCCGTCTCCCCTGAGCCATGGAGGCCTTTTCTGCAGGCTGCCACTCACACCCTGCCACAGGCAGCTGGGGGTCAGCCATGGACAACTGGGGGCTCCCGGCCCACAGAGAACAGCACCCAACACTGATTTTTCCCTTACCGACCAACCAGCAGCCACGGGAAGGGCTCGCACTGTCCACAAACTCTGAGCACTATCATTTTCCATCCTCCAAAACACAGGGAGAAAGCAAACCAGCCGCAGAGACCTAAATCCAAGAGGAAAGGGGTAAGTGAAAAACAGCCACATGGAAAGAGCGATTCAAAGCCGGCCTGACTTACAGTGCAGATGCTCAGCATCAGTTGCTTTTTTGTTGAATTCTCACACAGGAGGCTGGCTCGACGTACCACCAAGAACACATTTGAGGACAGTCGACTGTTAGTTAAACAGGAAGGAACAAGAGGGAAACTTGGAGTCAAGTTTCAATTATTCACACTACATAAATCCACCTCTCAGCAGCTGGCTCAGTCAGTCAACAACAGCACCATGGCTGGGGCAGACATGCAGCTGGCTCTGGGGAACTCCCCAAAAACTGTCTCCCTGGGTTCCTGCTAGGAAGAAAGGAGCTTGTATTAGGGCACATGCCTTTGGCACATGCCACATGCAGATCATATTCTGATCAGCAGGTCCTTGCTGCCTGTTTCTCCGAAGGCACAATGAACAGGAGTTTACACAGTTACTTTCCAATTCAATTCTCAGGCCTCAAGCTTTTAATATTTTACCAAAAATATATTGACAATGCCAAATCACCTCCCCCTCTTTCTCACTATATCATCAAATTCACCCATTTTCCAAGATCTTTCTAGCCAGTTCCATAGCCTTTTACCCATGTAATTTATTTTGTGTTCATCGTTGGATTGCCTAGATTTAGCAAGTAAAAATACAGAATACCTGGCTTTAATCTGAATTTCAGATAAACCATAAACAATTCTGCACTGTAAGTATTTCTCATGCAATCTTTGGGACACACCTATACTTAAAAAAAAAAAAAAGCCAGGTACAGTGGCTCAAGCCTATAATCCCAGCACCTTGGGAGGCTGAGGTAAGGGGATTGCCTGAGCCCACAGGTTCGAGAACAGCCTGGACAACTTGGTGAGACCTCATCTCTACAATGCATCAAAAAATTAGCTGGGCGTGGGCGTGGTAGCGCACGCCTGTAGTTCGGGCTACTTGGAAGGCTGATGTGGAAGGACTGTCTGAGTCCAGCAGGTTGACACTGCAGTGGCCGAGAGCGACAGAGTTAAGACTCCAACTCAAAAAAAAGATTCCCTGAAACGTAAATTCTACTGGGCAGCCTGCATTTTATCTGGCAATCCCAGTTTACCATCATTCCAGAGAAAACACTGAAGCTAAGAACAGCTGGAAGCAAACTCCCAGAGCCCTCAGCTGTCAGCCCACTCTACACAGAGCTAAAGCAGTGCACTGGCCCCGCCACTCCGGGCAACAGTAATGATGGGCAGAGGACGGAGGTGCAGGGGGTTTGGGGGGAGAGGAGGAGGAGGAGGAGGATGGGGGGGCTGCCTTCCTAAGTGACACAAGTCAAGCCCACTCTCCTCTACTTTACTTACTGGGCTTTCTTAAAATATCAACACGGGAAAATGTGAGCTCAGAAACACAAGCCAGACACAAAAGAACAAATCCTGTGTGATTCCACGTATATGGTATCCAAGGAGTCCAAACCACAGAGAAAGTAGAATGTGGGTGCCGAGGGCTGCGGGGATGAGCAGTTAGTACTTAAGGGGACAGAGTTTCTGTTTTACAGGATGTAGGGAGTCCTAGAGATGGATGGTGGTGATGGTGTGCAACAGTGTGAATGTACTTCATGCCACCGAACTGTACACTGAAAATGACTGCAGTAGTAAATATCATGTACATCTTACCTCCGTTTTAGGGGACGTTTTGTTTTTAACCAGCCCATCTCCTTCTCATTCCCAGTCTAGCTAGGTCCTTCCCTCTCTTATGTCTAATTCATCTCTGACTTCATGGACGAGGTATACGCTGCTCAGAATCTTACACAATTTACAAGAAAACCAGATAAGCAAGATACAAACGAAAAACAAGAGAGACCTGGATGGAGACAGGAGTAGGTCTGTAGCCCAGGAGGATGTTTCGCAAGCCCACCTGATCCCCATGTACCCAGACCTCGGGGTCCCCTGGAGAGGCACCCTCATATCACACGGTTCTTCCTCCCTCAGGACGCCCAAGGGCCTCAGCAATATACCCCATGCTCCACTCCACACAGGTTCTAGAAACCTGCCAGGAATAGAACCCAAGAGTGGCAATGAAGCCAATCTCCACAGGCACCAGGGAGGCCCCAGACAGCAGAGGCCTAGGCTCCTGAGGAAGACCCCCCACGGTTTCTGAGGTTGGAACACCCCCCCCCACACACATACCCCAACTCTGGAGCCCCCGGAGTGGACAGCACACCAGATAAACATTAAGACCTTGGAGGGAGTTTGATACAAAACAAGATTTGGGGGCTTCGGCCATGGCTCTGACACATATCATCAAAAGAGAAAAAGCAGAGTCAAGGGCAGAGAGCACTCTTGAAGTCCCTGAAGCTCTGAAAGGGCCCGGAGGCTGTCCTAGGGCCACAGCTCAGGCTCCCACACCACAGGCCCAGTCAGCCCTGGCCCCGGTAATCAGGGTATGTAGACAGCTTCTCTTAAGAATCCACATTCTCGTCAGAAACCCTTACCTGCCCACTCCAACCCTGACCTGGCCAGACTGCTAGGTGACCACAACTAGCCCTTCACACCACGCAACAGACTCGTGGGGCAGTCTGTGGACTCCAGGGCTAGTGGTGGAGGCTATGGTGCATGTGGGCCTCAGAATCACACCAGTGTGTCCCAGTCCACCCCTGGACCCTGCTCTCGTCTGCACCATGAGTCAGGAATCTTTAAGTTTAGCAAGAACCTCAGGCAATTCTAAAGACAGAGATTCTCAGACCATATGTGTGTGTGTGTATATATATATATATATATTTTTTTTTTTTTTAATGGAGAGGTAAAATTTGAGGTTTTTTTTTTTGTGTGTGTGTGTGTGAAGTCGTGGGGTACAGTTAAGGGTTAGGTATACAATTGCATTTCATTCAGGCACCCTGTTGATATAGGATGTTTCCCCGTACCCAGACAGATATTTGCTACTGTTAATCCCATCTCCCTCCCCCCACCATAGTTTCCCAGTACGGGCAGTCATTTTCGTATAGTATTGCATTGGATGTTTAAGGTCCATTATATGAGTGAGAACATGTGATACTCGGATCTTTGTTTCTGTGAGAGGTCACTCAGTATTATAGACTCTAGTTCCATCCAGGTTGCTGCGAAATTCATGATTTTGTTCTTTTTTATGGCTGCGTAGTATTCCATCGTGTATATGTACCACATTTTTTTAATCTAGTCTTCTTTTGACGGGCAGCATGGCTGTTTCCAGGTTCCTGCTATTGTGAACAATGCTGCGATAAACATGCGTGTGCAGGTATCTTTTTTATAGAGTGATTTGTGTTCTTCAGGATATATTCCCAGTAGGGGGATTGCGGGGTCATATGGGAGGTTGGTATTTAGAGCTTTTAAGAATCGCCACACTGCTTTCCACAGAGGTTGCACTAGTTTACACTCCCACCAACAGTGTAGAAGTGTTCCCTTTTCACCACACCCTCTCCAGCAGCTGTTATTTTTTGAGTTGTTGATAATTGCCATTCTGACTGGGGTTAGGTGGTATCTCAGTGTGGTTTTGATTTGCATCTCCCTGATGATTAGTGAGGTTGAACATTTCTTCATGTGTTTGTTGGCTGCTCGGATGTTTTCCTTTGTGAAGTGTCTGTTCATATCTTTTGCCCATTTTATAATGGGGTTGTTTGTTTTTTTCTTTTCAGCACGCTTGAGTTCCTTGTAGATCCAGGATGTTAAGCCTTTGTCGGACCTGGAGTTGGCAAATACTTTTTCCCAGTCTGTAGGCTTTCTCCCTGCTCTCTTGATGGTTTCTTTGGCTTTGCAGAAGCTTGTCAGTTTAATAAGGTCCCACTTGTCTATTTTCTCTCTTATGAGCTGTGGGTTTTGGGTTTTGTTCAGGAATTGGATGCCAGTTCCGATTTCCATGAGGGTTTTTCCTTCATTTTCTAAGGTTCTTATGGTTTGAGGTTTTACATTTAGGTCTCTGATCCATTTGGAATGAACCTTTGTGCATGGGGATAGATAGGGGTCCTGTTTCAATCTTCTGCATGTGGTCAGCCAGTTTTCCCAGCACCATTACTGAATAGGTTCTCCTCTCCCCAGTGGTAGGTGGTGGAGGCTTTGTCAAAGATGAGTTGGTTGAGAAATTGAGGTTTTGCTTCTGGAATCTCAATTCTATTCCATTGATCTATATGCCTGTTCCTATACCAATACCAAGCTGTTTTGATGATTGTAGCTTTATAGTAAAATTTGAGTTTTAAAAATATATATTTGGCAGAGGTCGATGGCTCAGCCTATAATCTCAGCACTTTGGGTGGCCGAGGCGAGGGGAATGCCTGAGTTCGCAGGTTTGAGACCTACCTGGGCAACTTGGTGAGACCTTGTCTCTACAATAAATAAAAAATTAGCTGGGAGTGGTAGCGTTCGTCTGTAGTTCTGGCTATTTGGAAGGCTGAGGCAGAAGGATTGCCAGAGCCCAGAAGGTCCATGCTGGGGTGGCCATGAGTGTGCCACTGCACTGCAGCCTGGGCAATAAAGTGAGACTCCAACTAAAAAAAAAAAAAATTCCAGAAATACTATTTGATGACATAGGGGAATACTCACAGATGTTAGGTTAACAAAGCTGAATCCCCAGCTGTATCTCCTACAGGGACTAGCTATGCTAAGGATGCATTTATACACAAGCTAAACTTGTGCCCAAGCTAAGTAAAGAATAAGCTTTCTAGAAACATGACAATCTGTATACACCATCAGCTTCTGGTTTTGTCTCCAGTGCCTGAGCGACACCAGTGCCCTGCCCTTGCTCCATTTGAAGGTGAAATCTAGTGGTTGGGGGGAGAGAAGAGTGTTTCAGGCAGGGGGACTTTTACTGGGTAAAAGCCAAAGAGTGAGGACTTCAAAGACACATTTAGTGTTTCGTCTGGAAGCCGGTTGGCCAGAGTAGAGGTTCTTCAAAGGACAGCAGGAAACAACATTAGATGCAAAATTAGAAAATCAACAATCCTAAAATTCATATGGAACCAAAAAAAAAAAAAAAAAAAAGCCAGAATAGTCAAAGCAATCCTAAGCAAAAAGAACAAAGCTGGAAGCATCACATTACCTAACTTCAAACTATGTTACAAGGCTGTAGTAACCAAAATAGCATGGTACTGGTACAAGAGCAGACACATGGGCCAATGGAACAGAACAGAGAATTCAGAAATAAACCTAACTTACTTTTAACAAAGCAGACAAAAACATACACGGGGGAAAGAACACTCCATTCAACAAATGGTGCTGGGAAAATCGGACAGCTACATGCAAAAATAAAACATGATCCTTTCTTTCCTCATAAACAAAAATTAACTCAAGATGGATTCAAGACTTAAATGTCAGACCTGAAACTACAAATCCTAGAAGAAAATCTAGGAAGAACTCTCTGATCATCAGCAAATAATTTATGGCTAAAACCTCAAAAGCAAATGCAAAATAACAATAAATGCATAAATAAATAAATAAATAAAATGCAAAACAAAAATAAATAAGTGGGACTTAATGAAACTAAAAAGCTTCTGCACAGCAGAAGAAATAATCAATAGAGCAAACAGGCAACCTATGGAATGGAAGAAGATGTTTGCAAACTATATATACACTTGACAAAGGACTAATAGCTAGAATGTACAAAGAAATCAAACAAAACAGCAAGTAAATAACCCTATTAAAAAGTGAGCAAATGACATGAACAGACATCTCTCAAAACAAGACATACAGATGGCCAATAAATACATGAAAAAATGTTCAACATCACTAATTGTCAGGGAAATGCAAATTAAAACCACAATGAGATACCACCTTACAAGGGGGACCCTAAACAAGCAGAATTATCTTTCGGAGGGCAGGACCCTAGTAGTGCAGGCTTTCCCTGCCAGGTAAGTGTCCTAGGAACCCATCAACATCAGTGGACCAGCTAGCATTGTTGTGAGAAGCTGTATTCAGCTCCAGTGAGGTTTTTTTGGTTTGTTTTGTTTTGGGTTTTTTTGAGACTATTTCAACGTGCTTGCCCATTTCATGATGGATGATTTACGAACACACCTGCCCACACCAGACTGAGTGTTCAAGAGTTTTTGACCAACAACGGCATGACCTCCACGCCCCATCCTTCCTATTCACCGGATCTTATCCTGAGGGACTTTTTTTTTATTTTCCTGAATGAAAAGTCCTCAAAGAGAAACATTTTGCTGATGTGGACGAAAGAAAACAAAAAATGGCAGAAGCACTAAAAGGCATCAAAATTAACAAGTTTAAAAACTTTTTTGAGCAGTAGAAAAAGCATCTTGGTAGGTGGTGCATTGCATCAAATGGAGAATACCTTTAAGGTGACAAGTTTAAACATGTAAGAATACACAATTTTTATAAATTCCATATTCTGGGGGGACCCCCTTGTATACCAGTCAGAATGACCATTATTCAAAAGTAAAAAAACAACAGATGCTGGTGCTGATGTGGAGAAAAGGGAACTCTTATACATAGTTGGCGGGGGTGTAAATTAGTACAACCTCTAAGGAAATCGGTATGGAGATTTCTCAAAGAACTAAAAGTAGATCTACCATTCCATCCAGCAATCCCACTACTAGGAATCCACCCAAAGGAGCAGAGGTCGTTATAGGAAAAAGGTACCTGCATTCACATGTTCACCGCAGCACAATTCCCAATTGCAAAGATCTGGAATCCACCTCATGCCCATCAATCGATCAGTGGATAATGAAAACGTGGTATATACACACTATGGAATACTATGCAGTTATCACAAAGAATGAAATAATGTCCTTTGCAGCAACATGGATGGAATTGAAGAACAACCTCCTAAGTGAACTACCACAGGAACAGAAAACCAGACACCACATGTTCTCATTTATAAGTGGGAGCTAAGCAAAGGATCTGCAAAAGCAGAGAGAATGGTGTCATGGACACTGGAGACTCAGACAGGGGAGGGGAGAAGGGGTGGAGGGCAAAAAAAAATATCCTGTCAGGTGTAATGTGACAGGTGGGGGTGGTGGGTCCACATAAAGCCCGGACTTCTTCGCTACTGTACGAATGTAACCAAAAATTATTTGTACCTCCTAAAGCTATTGAAATAAGGAAAGAAAAATGGGTCCCAGAACTTTGGGAGGCCGAGGTGAGGGGACTGCCTGAGCCCACAGGTTCGAGAACAGCCTGGATAACTTGGTGAGACCTCATCTCTACAAAAGATTTTTTTTTAAAAAGTAGCTGGGCATGGTAGTGTGTGCCTGTAGTTTCGACTACTTGGAAGTCTGAGACAGAAGGATAGCCTGAGCCCAGCAGGTCGACGCTGGGGTAGCCGTGAGCGTGCCACTGCACTCCAACCTGGACGACAGAATGAGACTCTGACAAAAAACAAAAACCAAAAAAAACATAAAGAAGAAAGAAAGAAAATGTTCTCCAAAAAAAGAAAAGAAAAGAATACTAGAAAGGTACGGTGGGGTCCGGGTATGGGAACTACTAGGAGCCAAAGAAGGTTTAAGAGGAAGAAAGTGACAGTGGCTGTACATACAGTTCAGCTATGTGACAGAACTCCACCAGGAACCCGAATCCTTTTCCAACCAGGACAGGGAAATAACAGCAAGAAGAGAGCAGTACAGAATCCCATACTTTTGATCGCGAGTAGTAAGCCTGGACATATGGCTACTTCCCAACTTCTTCTTGTTTAGTGTGTGCAGTTTGGGCCAAGTTTCTGTTGTTTGGTTTTGCTCTTAAAGGGGCACTTGGCACTCAAGGCACAGTGGCTCTCAATCCTGGGGTGGTCCACACAGGAATCTGTTAACTTTCCTGCCTTCTGCCAGCTCACTCTCCCTCTGGTCTCTCAAGCATCTACTGTGGGCCCAAGGCTCCTGGCAGGGGAGGGAGGAACAGGAAGAAGGCAGTCCAGCATCAGGACCAAACTCCTGCTGAGACCCTCACCTAGAAGAAGAAAATTCTGGCCAGAACTTTCAGACCTGCCCATGGAAAAGCCACAGCCCCAGAAGTACCTCCATGTGCCACTGGCCTTGGGGCCCCTCCTCTAAAGACTCGCTGTAGTGCCAAAGTTTCTGTTGATAAGTTAAAGTCATTTCATTTCAGGCCTAGAAAACGATGCCCTTCAGCACATTACTTTTCCTATTGCCAAGGAGTTTACTACCCAGCATTCACCATTTTATATGAAAATCAGTTATTATTTTTACTTCCCATCAAATGCTAATTTCCCCCTAAAATTGTAAAACTGAGACACCACTGAGGAACGCAAAAGGAACAAGAAGCCAGTTGCCCCACACACAAAAGATTTTTTTTGAGTCGGAGTCTCACTGTTGGGCAGGCTAGAGTGCAGTGACACGCTCACAGCCACCGCAGCCTCAACCTGCTGGGCTCCGGCGATCCTTCCGCCTCAGCCTGCCAAGTAGCTGGGACTGCAAGCACGAGCTACCGTGCCTGGCTGATTTTTTTACTTTTTATTGTAGAGAGGAGGTCTCGCCAAGCTGCCCGGGCTGTTCTCAAACCTGTGGGCTCAGGCAAACCTCTCACCTTCGCCTCACAAAGTGCCGGGTTATAAGCTTTAGGAGAAGAAACTAGAGGAGAATTCACCCCTATAGTTGTCTGCTAAAAGGATAAATTATATGTTAACATTTTAAACCAGGTCAGCACTTGGGTTCTGATCTGAGGTTGGGCTTTAAAAAGTACTTTCTTGCTTCAGATTTGGGATAACAGATCAGTAAATCTAGAGACCCTTCCCGGAATTATTACCCCTACCAAATAAAGCTTAATGCTAACAGTTTTTATCACAGTCTTCAATAAAATTTTTTTTTAAAAAGTCTCAGCATTTCTGTGATTAAAAATAAGCTGCACCATAGGATTGAAACATAAATGTCTTTTCTCCCCACGGATTACAAGTGTTCCAGCCCTTAATCAAAAGTAATCAACCTGGCAGCTCTCCGTAACTAATCATTCCACATGGGTTTTAGACAAGAAGCACATGATATTGGAGGGACAAGCAAACACACAACAGAATAAACCAAATCCACAGGCGAAGCTCATTCAGCCATCCCAGTGCAAGCCTAATTCTTTCCTCCCTGGATCTGACTAATGGGATCATGCATGTCTGTAACTACGTCTGCAAATGAGTGACTCAATTCAATAACTGCTGCCTAATTCTGTAAAGTGTTAGGATGTACTTGTTTGAGAGAAGCTATACAGAATCAGGTCCTTAACAACTGGAAACCTGTTACTCAGTGCTGTAGACAGGAATCTCCCAAGACTTTTCCAGGGCAATGTGAGGGGGACAGTGACAATGTAAGGGGGTTTCTCTATCAGCCCACTGGGCACAGCCAGAGCCAGATTGTTCTCCAAGTTCATCTTCTAAATCCACGGCCTTAGGGTTTGTTGAAAATATGGACTGGGCCCTCCCTGGAAGATTCAGCCTCAGTGGCAGCCAGCTTTGTCCTGGCCCCTTTAGAGTGAGAAGTGGCCAAGTTCTATTTTGGCACCATGAGCACCTCACGGTAGCACGTCAGACAGCATGAGCCTAGAAATCGGTTGGTGATGGGACACAGCAGGGGCAAAAACAGAAAGGCGTGTGAGTGTGGGAGGGGACTTGAGCTCCCCGCATCTCCTCAGGGATTGAGAACTCTGGAGAAAGGCTATCACTGTCCAAGGAGCACTTCTGGGAAGAAAACTGAGCCTGAGAAACTTGGGAGAAGGGTTGAGAGACCGCCGCTCCATTCCCTTCACTATGTCACAACCCAGCCACAGGCCATTTCCACAGGTCCCCTCCCCATCCAGCCCCACACTCCAGACTCAGCCAGGACCCCACCACCTTGGAAACCCTTCCTTGGCCATCCAGGTCGAAACCACCTCTCCCACTTACACTCCTAACACACTTATCCTTAATACCAACTGCCCAAGATGCAATTCATTCTATAAGTGAATAGTCCATGACTTAAAACGAAAAGATGTAAGGGCTTCTTGAATAACAAAGTCTGGGAGGCCAAAAGTTATGTAGATATGCATTCATTGTGAAGATTAATTTACTAAGAGATCTAAGAAGATCTTTAATAAATAAACTGTTTCATTTTGTTTGACCCAGCATTTTCTAAACTCCATTGACCTAGAAACCCATTTGTTGAGGAAACTCTGCTACCTTATTGCAGAACTGATGATCTATGGAAGAGCTTGGGAAATGTTGACCTATTCCATTCATCTAACAACTAATTATGCCATGCCTGACTTGGACAGTTAATCTTGTGCCATTTAGCTCTGTATTTATGTATTATCTGAAGTAGAATATTTGTTTGAGCTAGGAGCATATCTTACATGTCTTGGAGCTCCTTACAGCCTCTAGTTCAGCCTTAGCAAAGGTACTAGAAAAATTCCTTAACTTGAAAAATTAGATCTGATGGTAAAAACCACAGATGAGGCTGGGTGCGGTGGCTCAAGTCTGTAATCCCTAGCACTTTGGGAGGCCGAGGTAAAGGGACTGGCCTGAGTCCACGGGTTGGAGACCAGCCTGGACAACTTGGTGAGACCTCATCGCTACAATAACTAAAAAAATTAGCTGTGCATGGTAGCGCACACCTGTAGTTCCGGCTACTTGAAAGGCTGAGGCGGGAGGATTACCTGAGCCCAACAGGTCGATGCTGGGGTGGCCATGAGCATGCCACTGCACTCCAGCCTGGGCGACAGAGTGAGACTCCAAATAAACAAACAAACCCCCCCCACACACACAGAGATGGATCTTAGAATAAAATTTATAAAAAGAAAAGAAATGGTTAAAACCATAGAGACCATTGAGTTTAAAACCACAGAGATTCATTTTTATATAAGGAAACAGAAGCCCATAGCCACAAAATCATTTGTCCAAAGTCACAAAAAGTCAATAATAGAACCATGACTAAAATCCAAGTCTTCTGACTCACTAGCAAGTATTTCTTCTGCGATTTAAATAAGCCTGACCCTTCCAGGCTCCAACTCCTTTTCCCACAGGTAAAGGAAAAGAGGGTATTATAGTGATCTGAATACCACAGGCAGTATGACACAGGCATGCCAAGTATAAAGAATTAAAATACATCTGGGCTTGGTGGCTCAGTCTGTAATCCCTCGCCTTTGGGAGGCTGAGGTGAGTGGATTGCCTGAGCCCGCGGGTTCGAGATCTGCCTGGGCAGCAAGACCTCATCTCTACAATAAATCAAAAAATCAGCCAGGCGTGGTAGCGCACGCCTGTAATTCCAGCTACTCGGAAGGCTGAGGCGGAAGGATCGCCGGAGCCCAGCAGGTCGAGGCTGCGGTGGCCGGGAGTGGCCACTGCACTCCAGTCTGGGCGACAGAGTGAGACTCCAACACACACACACACACACACACACACACACACACACACACACACACAAGAATTAAAATACAAAAAGAAGATTTTTAAAAATGCCTAACAGGAGTTAAGCACTCTGTGAAGATTCCAGAATGTTTATTAGGAGTTTAAGGCTTCAGAGTTCATTATCAAGAATATCAAGTGAGAACTCTAACATATGTAGTATGTAGGGCTGAATAAGACACCTGATTGTTTATTGGAACATCACATTAATAGTTTCGCCACTGACCAATGCTTTGTTAAAACACTGGGGTGTCCACATGGCTCTTTAAGCTATGGCTGCCATGTTTCCTAGTTTAGGCCCCTATTCTACCTTGGGGAGGTGAATCTCCTCTCTCTCTCTCTCTCTCTCTCTCTCTCTCTCCAATTTACTTTCTAAATAAACTATATTTTCCAATCTAAAAAAATAGTTTTAACACTGACTTCTAAGAGAGCTATATTTATCTTTACTTATACATTTACATAAGGAAGGCCTGATTATATTCAAACAACTGCTACGTAAGGGTAGCTGTGTGTGCAAGCGTATAATATGCATGAATCACCATTTGTTCCTAAAGAGATCCAATGATGAAACAGTGATACCTCTTATTCCTCCACTAGCCTAAAAGCACCATGGGAGCAGCTCTACCATATATAGCATTTACCTCAGAATCACTTGGGGGCAGGGGTGAAGGGGACTGATATTCACTACTGCAGAATCAAGACCTCCAAAGATCGAGGTGTGGGTCTCTGCAGTTCTACAAAGCCCACAGGTGAGTGAGAATGACAGCTCTGGGGGCCTAGAGTCAGCTGTGCCTCACTTACAGGTGCTGCGGCCCAGGCGTTTCAACAGATCCAGTTCTACTCCTGAAGAACAAGGCCTTCCTGACCCCACGCCTGGTATTCTCTCTCCTGCCTGGAACTTGACCTGGATGGCTGGCCCTAAGCATTCTCCTGGTAACTCTACAGTCGTGCTACATCATCATTATAATTTTCTGAAAGCATAAATAGTGGTTCTTTGTACTCTTAGTTCATCACTAGGGCCCAGAGGTTCCCAGCCAACCCTCACACCCACATGCAACAACACCGCAGACCACTGGCAACACGGCAGTCCCACACCCCTTGCCAGCCCCCAACACCACACATACCCCTAGCAGCAGCAGGCTCTGTTGCTACTCCTTTTGTGTCCCACTCAGTAAAGCACACTAAAATACACCCAAGGGAGAAGCAACTTTAGAAGTTACCCTGCTTCCTATTTTTTAGTAAGTCACTTGCAAGGTGAAAGGAGGGACCCCAAGAAACTTAGAACAAACTTAGTTCACATTTTGCCTCAGCATAGCCATTTTTGCTTAGACTGGCACCCTTTGAATCTAGCACAGGTTAGACATGGATACATTTCCAATAGGCAGGCTTTAGGAAGCATTCAGACACTTTACTGCAGGCCAGGCTGGCAGCCTACTCCACCCCTTTGGCAAATCTCCATCAGATGCAAAGCAAGGACAGCCAACCTTTCAATTCCTGGTTTAGCATAATAATGTCTAAGAAACTTTCAGGTTCCTTGACAAAGGTAGAAGGTCAAAGATCACCCCCTTAGCTGGCTGAAGTCACAGAAATGATAAGATCACCTTTTTGCTGAAGAGCTTGTGGATTGGAACCATCTGACAGGTCTCTTACAGGAAAAACCCCTCCTCTTGTCTCCTCCCATCTAGCCCACCACCATGGCAGCAATCATATGACCAACCCACCCATCTGCCTGTTATCCAACACCTGACATCAGTACCTGCGCTTACCTGCCCCTTTCGTGATGACATGGACCAGACCACCAACCAACCACCTTAATGACCTTCCCCATCAAGGGAAGGATTCAAAGAACTCAACCACAAGCATCCCGGGGCCACTGCCTTGCTAAGCTATGGCGTGGCCATGTTTCCTGGCTTTGGTCCCCTAACCAACTTTGAGGAGGTGAATCTCCTCTCTAATTTAGTTTTTAAATAAACTATATTTTCTAATCTAACTTCTATGCAATTTGCATCTTTCTCACAGCACAGGATCGCACACCAGACACTCCACCCCCAGTGGGCCTCCCCCAACATTCTGGAGGCCCTGCTGGAAGTGTGACCTAACACTTTTTGAGGTTCCACTGAGATCTAATATTTTTGGAGGTCCCACCAAAGTCTACCTAACACAAGGTTTAGTGCCTTAACCAATAATTAGCAGCAACTTACTTCAACACGCCTCATCACTGGTCATGACACACCAGTGAGTCATGATACTGTGGTTAAAGTACCACTGACTTAACTAGTTACTAACAGCCTTGTGCTGGTGCTAGAAATGGAGACAAAGTCAGAAGACTAAAAAAATGATGGGTCTTCGGGAAGTAGAAGTCCTGACCAATTCACAATCAGCAAAGTTCACATTACTGCATTTTACACTATGGTAGTATTCACAAATGTGGGGATTCATACAAGCTCTCAGACAAAGGCCTATGCTTCTTTATGGAACTTATTTCTTACATTATAGACGATCCACTTATCTACAGAAAGAGGGTTCTGCTCTTCTTACACACCTGAGAGAAAGGAGCATGTGTGACTAAAAGTAGTACTTATGCCTGGAAGTTCTTTTATTTAAGTTTCAGATTTTAGCCTTCAGCACCCTTGGTTCAAGGGTAGCATTTCCCAGGCTGAAGTGCAGTGCCACGATCATAGCTCACTGCAGCCTCAAATTCCTGGGCTTGAGGGATGCTCCCAGCTCAGCCTCCTGAATATTTGGGGCTTCGGATGTGTGCCACCATGCCTGGCTAATTTATTTATTTATTTTTTTTTAATTGGAGTCTCAGTCTGTCACTCATGCTGGAGTGCAGTGGCACGCTCACGGCCACCCCAGCATTGACCTGCTGGGCTCTGGTGATCCTTCTGTTTCAGCCTTCCAAGTAGCCAGAACTACATGCGTGCACTACCACACCTGGCTAATTTTTGATTTACTGAAGAGACAAGGTCTTGCCAAGTTGCCCAGACTGATCCCAAACCCGCGGGCTCAGGCAATCCACTCACCTTGGCTTCCCAAAGCTGGGAATTCCCAAATGCTGGGATTACAGGCTGAGCCACCAAGCCTCGCTGCTAATTTAATTTTATTGTAGAGACAGAGTCTCACTATGTTATCCAGGCTGGTCTTAAACTCCTACCTTGGCCTCCCAAAGCAATCCTCCCACCTTGGGAGGTAAAGTATATGCTACGGTAGTAGCCTCCCAAAGTGCTAGAATTACAGGCATGAGCCATCATGTCTGGCCAAAAATGTCGTTTCAGTATTTTCAGGTAGATCTAGAAATACCAAATAAGAAGTGTTGCAATGTATAGATTATAAGACTTTATTAATAAATGAAGTTGTTTAATATTTTAAAAAGAAGACGAAAAAGCAAGAGATCATCTAAAGCCACAGTCCGCATGGGATGTGTCACCGCCCTGGAGCACAATGACTTCATGTCCTTAAAGTCAAAGGCCATTTCTCAGGCCTCCTCATTCTGTCCTCTCAGCAACATCTAGAAATCCTAACCTTGCATTCCTCAGTCCTGGCTTTCCTCCTCCCTAGCTGGCTGTGCCTTTTTAGACTCCTCTACAGGTTCAAGCTGCCCCACCACATCGGTGACTGTTAGAATCCCACCAAGGCTCGCATCAGCACATGCTCAAGAAAGGTTTCTGGCTGAGATGGTAAGCTCTGTTAACATCAATGAACTGCCAGAAACCAGATTCCCGTCTCACACACCCCCTGTAGACTGATTCCCAGACTCCAATAACAGAGTGAAGAATGAGAGAAGTATGTCTAGACTCTACTTTCATTTAATCTCTTCCAAATGCCCCTTAAAAATTTTTTTGTTTGGATTTAGAAATCTTAGTGGATGTTGACTGGGTCCCTTTTGAGGTAGTTGAGAAAAAAAATTGATGAATAGGAAAAGAAATTCTCCCCTACAGCTTTAATAAAGAGCTTGCATTCATTGTCCAGCCTATTTGCATTTTGCTCAGGTTTTTACATTATTACAAAGATGCAGCACTTTTACCAATAAAGGTCACTATCCAGCAGAAACTGTTAACGGTGGAAAACAAACTACAGTTTTATATTAGAACCCGCTGAGGAAGCAGAAAGGACAAGGCCATCGACCAAACACTGCAATTAGAAGAAATATTAGAAGGCCTGCATTAAACCGGATTTTCAAAGAACATACTATTGAAATGATTCGCTATAGTAGTCTGAATAAGGAATGACGTTCACACCCCAGTCACCAGAAGCTGTGAACGATCACCTCACTTGGCAAAGGGGCTTTGCAAATGTGATTGAGCTAAGGATCTCAAGCTAGGGAGATCATCCTGGATTATCCAGGTGGGCCCAATGTAATCAGAGGTTCTTAAAAGAGGGGTGTGAGAGGGTCAGAACGTGTGACAGGAGCAGCAGAGGCCAGAGTGAGCAGGGAAGAGGCTGCACTGCTGGCTCAAGAGACAGAAGACGGGCCCAGAAGCCAAGTGATGCTGGCAGCCCTGAGTAGCTGGAAACGGCAAGGAAATAGATTCTCCCCAGTGCTCCAGAAGGCACCAGCCCTGCTAACCGCCCAAAGTTGAGGACTTCCAAACCCCAGAACCAAAAGAGAATAAGTGTGTTGTGGCATTTGTTACATCAGCAAAATATTTCTATTTTGATTTAACACTGAAGGTTTGGTACAAAAATACAGGGAAAGAAACAAAACAAAACAAAGTGCTTTTCCCTATTCTCTTACAGTCACCAGAATCCCCACACACCAACCCAGCAATTCTGCAGATGAACCTCCAGCAGCCACCAGCAGGGTGTCCTCTACGTCAGTTCGATTCTGACACCATCTTCCTGGAAACAGCGTCAGATCCCACGGGCTGAGGGCTCAGTCCCACAAGACTGACCCCTGCTTCCGATGCCAGTCGCAAGCCCAGGCTGTAGCCTGTGCTTCTGACCCATGGGCTATTCATCAGGGTTTCCAAGACTCCCTCCCTGGCTTCAATTAATTTCTCTGAGTGGCTTACAGAACTCAGGGAAGCATCCTACTTACATTTACCCATTTACCGTAAATAATATGATAAAGAATAAAAATGAGCAGCCAGATGGAAGAGACGCACGGGGCAAGGTCCGGAGGAAGGGGCGCCCCCGACCTCCCCAGGAGCACCACCCGCCAGAAACCACAATGTGGTCAGCTGCCTAGAAGCTCATCCAAACACTGGACTTCGTGTTTCTATGGGAGCTTCATTAGGTAGGCATTACTGGAGTGCAGTGGCACCATCTTGGCTCACTGCAGCCTCCACCCACCGGACTCAAGTGATTCTCACCCCAGCCTCTCAAGTAGCTGGTACTACAGGCACATGCCACCATGCATGGCTAATTTTTTTTTTTTTTTTTGTAGAGACGGTTCTCCCTATGTTACCCAGACTGGTCTGGAACTCCTGGTCTCAAGTGATCCTCCTACCTCCGTCTCCTAAAGTTCTGGGATTACAGGTATGAGCCACTGTGCCCAGCCTGGTGATCAATTTAACCTTTGGCCTCTCTCCCTTTCCCAGCACTGGTGACTGGCATCTATAGTGGGGGACATTTTGTGGGGCTAAACCTCAACCGGAGGGATCTGACCCTGTCTCCAGGTAGACAGTATAAAAACTGAGCTATTTTTCACCAAAGCGATGCAGGGAGAGAGCAAGCGAGGGAGGGAGAGAAAGGAAGGAGGGTGGGGAGAGAGAGGGAGAGAGGGAGAGGGGGAGAGGGGAGAGAGGGAGAGGGGGAGAGGGAGAGAGAGAGGTAGAGAGGGAGAGAGGGAGAGGGAGAGGGAGAGAGAGGGAGAGAGAGAGAGAGAGACACACACACACTTGCACAAAGAGGAAGGGGGAGGGGAGGGGAGGGAAAAGGGAGAAAGACTGAATTAAATTAGAGAACATCCTGCTAGAGAACTGCATGGTGTATAGGAAGTGCTCCCCTCCTCACACACACACACCTGGTGTCAGAAGTGCTGAGTGACTAAGAGAACAAGAAAAGAAATCTTGGCTTGTTCTATCTTTAATTTACCTCCTTGTTTTCTATCTGCTTATATTCAGGGGTGGGTCCACCTGAAGCTCAAGCAAGTTAGAAAGACCTCTTTAAAAAGACAAATTAGGCCTGGCATGGTGGCTCAAGTCTGTAATCCCAGCATTTTGGGAGCCCAAGGTGAGGGGTTTACCTGAGCATGGATTCAAGAACAGCCTGGGCAACTTGGCAAGACCTCATCTCTGTGATAAACCAAAAAATTAGCCGGGTGAGGTAGTACACACCTGTAGTTTCCACGACTTGGAAGGCTGAGGGGGAAGAATCGCCTGAGCCCAGTAGGTCGACGCTGGGGTGGCCGTGAGCACACCACTGCACTCCAGCCTGGGTGATGGAGTGAAAGTTCAACTCAAAAAAAAAAGACAAATCAGCGCAGGGCCCTGGAAGCAACCTCTCTCTGTGAGGGGCTCTGAAGCTGAAACTCCTCAGCTTTATGGCAATCCATCAGCACTCGTACTGGAACCCTTTCACACTCACAAACATCTGACCCATCCTTAGTTCAGAGGAGCACACATCAGGAAACGCCATCTCAGAGCATGAGTGTGAAGTGGGCAGGAAACGGAGAGAGCACTTGTTGAACATGCTGTCTATGATAAATCCACGTGACTGTATCCAGAAGCGGGCTTTGTTTCCCAGGCTATTTTCCAAAAGATAGAAATAGCCCTGTTTTATAGACTGCTTCCTTCAGAACAGTATTCGCTGTCATATTCATTCATGCTTTCAACATTTGCTGAGCACCACATGGGGAGGAAACAAAAATGGTTGGAAATGCCTTGAGGAGCTAAAATTTTCAAGGGATAAGAGTTGTTGTATACCATCACATGCTGATTTGCAAGACAGCTACATTGTAGAAGGGAGGTATCCATCCCAGGTAGAAGCGGGATGGTCAATAACCCTAATGTGGGGATCCAGGAGGCCACAGCCAAGGGCAAAACGGGAATGGTGGTAGAAGAGAACAGAGAAATAGAGGTTGCCATGGAAACACTCACCAGAGCAGGAGGACAGCCAGCACTGTCCTCCCTGGCCTTGGGCACAAACACCACCCTACCCTTTAGGGTAGGGGTCTATTACAGAAAAAAATGCCCTGCCTTTCTTGTATTTACTGATCCACGGACAGGACCACGCTCTTGTCAAATTCACAATGTGCCACACCCAATGAATGGAACCCACATATGCTTAAGCAAAGAGCGAGGGGAGATATGTAAGAATTCGGAACATTTTGGTCTCTACCTCAAATTTAAACGCAAGGAGTTTAAAAAGACAAGGCATACCATACATCTGAGGTTTCAATTCCGCATCAATTTAGATGCTAAACTCCAACTTACATACTCCCTCAGAGAGATGGAAAGAATCAAGTTCATAAGAGACTGAACTGAGACTTGAAAGACAGGAAGGTGCACAAGATTGAGGAGACAGGCGAGCAAAGTTATAAAGGTAAGCATGAACCAGGGATTGACAGCACAGCGTCTGGCACATGGTGTGCTCTTTATGAACAACAATGAACAAACATGAGCATGTCTAACCTAACCAAATGAAGAGACCATCCAGGTCATACTGCATACCTCTAAAATCCAGTCCCTGCGCCCAGAGTCCTCCTGCCTTGCATGGTATCTGAGCCCCGGTGTCCGCACAGGGAGTTCCTGTCCCTAGAATAACCCTGACCTTGGTTAACCCATAGACAGATGAATTGGAGAAACACCCAATACCTTCTTGCCCCCTCTGACTTCATCTCACATCAGCTTTTGAAATCGCAAGTTCACTGAATTCAAGGCCAAAAATCTCAGTGTCCCCATAGGACAGTGCACGCCTAAGGGGAAAAGTCTAACACTAGCCAGAGGCTTTCACAGAGTCTCATTGATTTTGGTCATTCACCAGAAATAAACATTATTCTCACTGTGGGGCTTCTGGAGGCTTGTCACACGCAGACCCAACCCATAAAAACCGGGCAAAGAAATGTTAAATGTTCCGTGTCTCAGGATCAATCTGGATCCAGGCTGACAAAGAGGTTTTTTGAGTTGGAGTCTCACTCTGTCGCCCAGACTGGAGTGCAGTGGCCGCTTCCGGCCACCGCAGCCTCGACCTGCTGGGCTCTGGCGATCCTTCCGCCTCAGCCTTCCCAGTAGCCGGAATTACAGGCATGCGCTACCACGCCCGGCTGATTTTTAAATTTATTGTAGAGATGAGGTCTCGCCTGCCCAGGTGGGTCTCGAACCCGTGGGCTCAGGCAATCCACTCACCTCAGCCTCCCAAAGGCGCGGGATTACAGGCTGAGCCACCGAGCCCGGCTGACAAAGAGGTTTTATCAGACAAGACAACTCCAATGGATTGGCAGTGGCTGCCTCTCCTAGGATAGGTACACAAGTGTCACGCTCTCCTAGTAACGTCTGCCATGGGAGCAAGACAAAAAGTAATGGCACAGGGGCCATGAATTTATTATCCTTGATCCTAATTATGTTACATAATTATATTATACATACAAAAATACATATATATTTATAACTATATTATATATACACACATCCTATATATAATTATCTTTTTTTCCTAATTAGCTTTAAAAAATTAAGGGAAAGCCATATTATAAACAGCTACAACCATACTGTGAAATCTTCAGTACAAAAGAAAATTAAAAGTGGGACGCATGACTTCAATCTGCGCCCAGCATGTGCTAGCACAGCTGTTGGTGAAAGGACCTAACTGTTGAAGCCTGCCCAGCCAGCAGACCTTTCCCTCCCCAGGTCCTCAGGATCATCTGAGCCTGTGAGTATCTCTCACACAGGGGAACCTGGCAGGGTGTCGAGGACTGACCCTGCAGAGTACCATTTACTGGCCAAGGCACTGTTCTGGGGACTTTTATAGTCTCAGTAGCCTTGTGCACATCCTCATTCCCAAGCACAAACCCAAAGATGGCGAGCGCTGGCCGGACCTGCCTCCCAACATCCTCTTGCACCCGCTACACTGTAAACAACATGTGGCTGATCAATTAAACACTAAACTCTACAGGACAAGCAAGAACGCTGCAAGTTACGGAGGTGAGGAGATCACCAACTCCTTCGCATTGCAAAGGTTGACACGACTTGAGAACAAAATCTCAGGACATAGAGCCGCACTTCCGTCTACAGAGGGGAACCAGGTTGAATGGAATCTGGATAGGAAAGGGCCTTTCACGTAGGCTTAGTTTTAACAGGCAAAGTTGTCTTCAAGTTACAAGGATGTGGCATATTTCCACAGGGAAAAGTGTGATAACCTCCCTTTAGATATCCTGCCCAATGTGCAAAAAGCAAGGAGGTGATGTGCCTGCTGTGCCCCTCTGTCATCCCTGAAAGAACCACTACTGGGTTAGGTCATGTCGCAGACTCTTCCTAGAGCAGCAGATGGCTCACTGCCAGGCGTCCTAGAAGTCAGTCTGCCTACCTGACCAAGGCTGGTTTGTAATGGCTCCCTGAATGCTTTTTGGCCTGAGCTCCTCCCACTCCTTCCTCTCTAATGCTTGCCTTTCCCGAGGAGCTGAGAGAAACCAGAGTGCATCAGCTCCCAGCAGAGACAGGAGTGGGAAAGGAGCTGGTTCTACAAATGTCTGGTGTTCCTCCTACACCAAAAAGCCTGTAAATCAATGCGGTGCCCTGCCAGTTGTAGCATAAATGATTCATAATTGTGTTAATCAATACATTTTTGCAGATGCTATTAACCCTGATCGCTTCAAGGAGAAAATATAGCTCAGGATGCAGAGGCTGTTGCACCAAGTTGGTGGACACATAAACACATGCAAATCATGGTGCTTTGCGAAAGTACAGCTTTACAGGGGAAAAAGTAAACCTGACTTACAACAGCAGCACCAGTATCCTTACACAGGGGCAGGATTAGAAACGCATGTCAATAAAGAGATGGCTCCATATATTCCCAAAGCAACAGTACTATGACAATGGCCCTTGCCCAAATTTACCTGTCCCAACAGACACCTAGGGGCAGGGTGAAACAGCACCTGTCTTTGTAGTTAGGTCACACGACAAATAGGAGGCAACATGGCAATACCTTTCACCTCTAGCGATGTAGCAGACATCAATAACCCTTCGCCATACCCTTGACCTCGGAAGCCAACTTGGTCTCCTGAGCTCTTTCTCCTCAATCCTCCCCAGTCACCAGGAGGTGAAGCTGAAGTCGAAACACATTTGTGTCCCTGCCTGACGCCTAATGCTGCTATTGATGAATGTACTCAGTCAAAAGTAATCTTAGATCTCTGGCAGACTGTACACCAGCATGGGAAATGCTCTTTTAAGAGCCCTTGATGATTCTTTTCCTAAAGCAGCTCATAATCAATAAGAGATGAAACAAAACTGTGCAAATAACAAAAAGTTGGTGTGATAAAAGTCCACTGAACAAACGTGTTGGGGATTCTATTGAAACACTAGAGAATGTACAGAAGAGAGAAATCAGAGAATCATGGAGCAATGACCAAATTCACAACAGAGCCCTGGAGACAATACCTAAGCAACCTGAGTCCTCCAAGTCCCTCGAGACCTCTCTCACTGGCTTGCTTCTGCCACACGGGTCTTCACTTCTCAAACACAAGCTCCTGTCTACCTCAGGTCCTTCCCAGGCAGCTGCCTCAACGCGGAAGGTTGTCTCTGTTGACACCCCACCACCCACTCACAAAAGCCTGGCTAACGTCCACTCACATTACAGGCTTAGACGTATTTCCTCAAGGAAACCTTGCCTGTTGGCCGTCTGGCCACCCCATCCGAGGCCAGAGTAGACTCCAGGCCCTCCTTCACCACACTCTCCTCAGCTTCCAGTGACTCTCGGTTTGAGCTCCATCTAAGTAGAAGCATGGTACCTTCGACGAGCTCTATGAGGGCAGGGCAGCTGCCCACTCGACTCACCGCTGTATCCCTAACACACAGGGATACAATGCCTGGAAGCTAGAGAGAATATGGAATCAATGAATCAACAGATCAGTGAATAAGTGAATAAACGACAAGGCAGACAACTAAATTGGAATTGCAGCTCAGGCGTTTAGCAGATCTGTGATGCAGAGAGCAGTAGGAAGTCAGGAAAAAGATGTGTCTATGATATCAGTTTGAAACAAGCAGGCACAAGAAACATCCTGATAGAGTGGAGAAGGTAGACAAAAAATGCTATCACGGAGCATGATACAAAATCCAAAATGCATAAGAAATGAATAAATGTGACTACATAAAAAACTGAAAAAGTAAAAACAGTAAAGAAGCTAGTAAGAAAGACAAAATAGGAGAAAGTATTTGCAGCATGTGACAGACACTACTTTCCATTATATATAAAAAGCAAATACAAATCAGTAAGCCCCAATAACACAACAGACAAATAGGCAAAAAACACAGAGTGAACAGAAAAAGAAATACGAATGACTTAAGCATATAAAGATGCTCAACCTCATGCACAATAAGTAAGTGAAATGAGATACTTTTTTTTTTGTACCAAGCAGATTGGTAAATATTGAAAGTTTGATAATACATTGTGATGGTAAAGGTTCAGGGGGACAGGTACTCTCATGCGTTGTTGGTTAGACAACTCAGATTGATGTAACTCCTTTGGAGGACACTATAGCAATATGAAGGATAAACATACTCTCTGACTCAACCATTTTAGGAACTGATCCCACAAATGTACTCACACTCTACTGACAGAGAAAACGTGTGCACACACATCAACAGCATTGCATAAAGTAGCAAAGACTAGAAGCTACCTAAATACCAATAGGGAGCCAGTTAAGAAATACAACAGAATATAATGCTGTTGTTAAAAAATAATGAGGGTGACCTATGTAATCTGATATGGAATAATTTATAATGGCAGGTTTTTATTTCAAAAGAAGAATCTTTTATACCTTATATAGTAGAGGGAATATGCACGTGAGGGACAGGAAGAGGAAGCAAGGGGAAAGTGGTCAGAATATAAACCTATATACACACATACAGACTACTTCTGGGATGACATACAAAATACCATTAACAGTGGTTGCCAGCCAGGCTCGGTGGCTCAGCCTGTAATCCCGAGCCTTGGGAGGCTGAGTTGAGTGAATTGTCTGAGCCCGCGGATTTGAGACCTGCCTGGCAACTTGGTGAGACCTCATCTCTACAATAAATCAAAAAATTAGCTGGGTGTGGTAGCGCAGCCTGTAGTTCCAGCTACTTGGAAGGCTGCGGCGGAAGGATCACCGGAGCCCAGCAGGTCGAGGCTGCAGTGGCCAGGAGCGGCCACTGCACTCCAGTCTGGGTGACAGAGTGAGACGCCAACTAAAAAAAAAGAAAACACAGTAGTTGCCTTTAAGAAGGGGCCTAAGTTTCTAGTGGACATGGGTTAATACCGACTTACTTTTCACCGCATACCTTTTACTACTGTTTGGAATTTTTACTGCCATTTTGAAAATTAAAATTATATTTAAAAGACAGAGAAGACAGAACCCAAATTACTGGGAGGGGAGAGAACCTAGACAAGAGTCCTGATTCACTCACTCAAGCTCAATTAACTGGGGCTAGAACCAAGGCAGGCATGAGAAGAAAATATCCCTTTTAACAGATCAGGGCTCTTATGTACAAAGACCATCTAGGGTAAAAAGAGTAGGTGACAGACAACCTTGACTCAAAAGCAGAAAACACAGCTCAGGCTGTGACAGATCCAAAGCAAGCAGGGAACACAGTCACAGTCCACAGTCAAGTGAATTAAATATCAGATTCAAATCCCAGAGATTTTCTAACACCAAGACTAGCAGTCGACGTTGTGCCGCAGAGATCTACCTTGATGATAGTCACCTGGGACAGGGATGTGCCTTCTGGTTATCACGTTTTAAAACTTTGGGGAGGCTGAGCATGGTGGCTCACGCCTATAATCCCAGCACTCTGGGAGGCTGAGGTGAGAAGATTGCCTGAGCCCACGGGTTTGAGACCAGTCTGGGTAAGTTAGCAAGACCTCATCTCTACAATAAATCAAAATTAGCCGGGTGTGGTGGCACACATCTGTAGTTCCAGCTACTAGGAAGGCTGAAGGTGAAGAATCACCTAGACCCAGCAGATCAAGGCTGTGGTGGCTGAGAATATGCCACTGCACTCCAGCCTGGGTAACTGAGTAAGATTCCAACTCAGGAAAAAAAAAAAAATCTGGGGGGGAAATCAGACCTCCTGGAGTACAGGAACAGATCAGTCCAGAGGTATCCTATAGCCCTAGAGTACATTTAATAAAAATATAGTGAGAAGTTACAAGCAAAAAAACCTCAGGCTTCTACATCAAGTTGTCTCCTTGTTCCCTGTGGCCAGTGATGGCTAGAGGTGGCAGCTCTGAATGAACAGCCCAGGCCAGAGTCTTGCCAGGGCTGTAGTCTTCCTCTCAGAAAACCCCACAACTCATCCTTGAAGTTGAAACTCACATTATGAAGAGGAAACACCCAGTTCCTCACCCTTGGAGTCCACACCTCACCACCTCTGCCCCTCTGTTTGGGGCCCAATGTCTCTGTCAGCATACCTATCTGAAAATAGAAACCAAGCCACATGCTGCAGTCTATTTCAGAAACTATGTCAGTCACATCTGGATGAGCACTCCCAATGCCGGCCTGGCAAGGGCCTCTCCTTGGCTCTTGGAAAAGTAGCGCACAGATGCTTCTCTCTCCCCTGCCAGTTCCGTGGAGGATTTTCTAGAGTCAGCATGTTTCTCAAGAAGCACAGAAATTCTATAAATATGCATTCTAGGGCATAAACCAAAGGACATTAAGTTAGTCATGGCCAAGTACTAGTCTTCAATACAAGTATTTAAATGAGCAAAACAACCACTAGTAAGTTGCCAAGAACATAGTAAAAGCTCCATAAAACACCTCCTTGCAGTTTCTTGGCCTCTAAGAACCCAAACCTCAAAATGTTTAAAAGTAAAATGAAATTAAATCACATAACACGCATTAGCCCTTCTGCTTGCTTTCAAAATGCTTTCACACACATCATCTTACTGTGGTATCCTCTGTATATCTAGCCCAACACCAGTGAGGCTGAAGCCTGGCACACAGCTGCTTCTCAGTAAATGGCAATCAAGTGAACAAATAAGATTATCTTGGTGAAAAATACAAGTTTTATGGAAATATAAGACAGAAGAAAGTAGAGATAAACACCCCCCCATGTGATGGATAGATTACAAAATTCACTCACAGAGTCAAGCCTACCCCTCCACAGCTCAGAAACATTAGACTCTTAAAAACTCAGTGTTACCTATTTTTCCCACTATCACACTAAAGTCACTGGTATTGTCTGAATGTGTACCCCAAAATTCATGTGTTGAAAACTTAATCCCCATGCAACAGTACTGAGCAGTGTTTAGGTCAAGAGAGCTCCAACCTCACGAATGGCTTAATGCTGTCAGAGAGGGGGCTTTGGAGAGTGTATTTGCTCTCTCTTGCCCTTCCACCACGTGAGGACACCGCAAGAAGGCCCTCACCAGATGCCGGCACCTTGACCTTGGACTCCAGAACTGTGAGAAATACATTTCTGCTCTTTACCCGGTCTCAGATATTCTGTTTTCAGGCACAAAACAGACTAAGACTAAAATCTATTATTTTCTCAACAAATACAAGATTATTTTTCCCAGTGTTAATTGTAACTTATTTCCATAGAACCTAATGAAAAACCTTATTTTTAAAAATCTAATAAAGATACTCGCAGTAATAAAAAATAAAAAATTTTAATTAAACATATGCATGCAGACACTGAAGGAATACAGTCCAGTTGGGTTACACCCAGATGAGGACTGCTACAATTCTGAATCACAAGTGAATATGTAACCTGCAACTGGGAGCTAAAAGAGCAATGTATCTCTCCTGAGCATTCCATGAGTCCCACGGACCCATAGCAAAAGATGAGCCTGGGACCAGACCTAGAGTCTGAGGCCTGGATAAGTTTACCCACTCTGCACTCCTAGCCCTCACATTTCGTTCAACAGAGTTGAAATCCAAAAAAACATTAACACGAAGGTTGAACAGGGCCATAGAACTAAATATGCATGAGTTTCTGGTCTTCCCATTTTTGAAACCTCATCTACATGTAGTTATGCATTTAGCTGAGGACCAACAAACGTGATTTCCCCCCTTTCTTCCTTCTGAACACTTTTTTCCAAATGGAGAAAGTGAAAGAAGACTGCACAAATTCATATTGGCTGAGTTCTAAAGATTCCTTCGGCCTTCAAACTTAAACCACCAAACTCAAACAAGCTAGTTGTCAATGTTTGGTTTCAAAATTCCAGAGTCTGAGTCTACATGTGGTCTTCTAGGCACAAGCCCTGAGAAACCAAACACAAGCAGCATGGTCCCATTTGCAGTTACCTGGTCTGGTGTCCCGGGGATACTGCATATGTTTCAATTGCCTAATTATGTAATTATATGGTTTCATGTTTAATATGTCATCAGTACATAGTCAAATTACATTCCACAATTGTGTAGAGGAGAATGTTCGGCCTTAATTAGTTGTTTATCCCTAGGGCTGTGCTGCTCTGATCCCAGATTCCAAAAACCTAATGTTATTGAACTAGGTCTCTCTTTAACGTTCACTTTAATGTATATACACATATACATAAGCGCCTCTCCTTTCTCCAAGGGGAATAGCCGCACACATAATGCCAAATGTCTCAGCAATCTTATAACCAAGGCTCAGGGACTCCCCGGTAAGCACAGTCCTCTGCTTAAACCCTGGGAACCCTGCAAAAAGATGTCTACCTGTTGAAAGTCCTTCCCCTCAAGCCTCACTCAGTGGCCTGGGGCTCAAAAGTCAGTGCAACATGATTATTTCTCAAAAGAATCCAGAGCAAGGTATCTAGTCTCTCAGATCCTCCCTCACGCTTGATAATACAAATTATCGCCATTGTCCTGGGAACAGCAAAATATACACAAACACACACACACACACACAGACACATAATTTTTTTCTGCTTTTCCTGCTTTATAACATTTTCCATCACCTCCAGGAAGTTTTTGAGACTTCCAGAACAAACCGATCTCTCCAATAGCTAAAGCAAACACCACTCAGTAACTGTTCCAAGTAATTTATCCTAAATTACTCATGCTTCTCCATTACCTTAAAATTGTTCCCTCTAACAATCTTACTGCTTGATTATAAGTATTGGGCCACGATTTATACCTTACTCATGATCCACATGGGGTTTAAACACAATGCAGGGCAACAGTAAGCACTCAATAAATATTTATTGGCTCATTTGACTGGGTCTTAAACAGCAGGATGGGATCTGCATCTGAACTCCTGCAGAATCAAAGCCACTGTAGCCCCAAAATGTCATGCGAATCATAAGCTCAAGCAAGTGCTATCTCCACCTAACACAAATTGCTATCCCCCAAGTAACCAGATTCAGTGTAATTGAGAGGACAAACATCCACGAAAGAAAATAAAAGTTACAGTTCTAATTAGGGCTGAGATTCCTCCAAGCAAGGAGAGATTGGACAGGAAATAGCAGTTGTAGAGTTGTTTTTGGCAGTTTCTATGTTTTAAATTTAGCCATGAATGACCCAATAAAACAGATATACAATTTCCAAACTCACGCAAATTTGCTTTTCACTTAAGAGATCAAATAGTTGTTTAACTTTCCAGACAATGGTATGTTCCCCCAAGTCAATTAAACTGTAATGGGCTTTTCGTCCCTTTAAACACCAATAGTAAATCCTAGCTTACAATAGAAGTCCAATAAGAGTATTCAGAATATGTAAACACAGGCACTGAGATGTAATGTTTCCTTTTAAAAATGTGCACACTTATGTATACTCCAGAAAGCTCAAAGGACAACTAGAGTAAATTAGCTTCTCAGACTATCACAAAATTAGAATTATCAGAAAATCAAAACATTTTTTCTTATCAGTTGGGGCCAGGTCTCAGAAATCTCTGCATTTATATCACCTGAAAACCTTAACCTTGATCTTGAATAAGTCACTTGTAGGCTGAAATGATACACCTCTTGTCAGAAAAATACCAGAATGATGGGCCTAAAGCATCTTTGTTGAAGAAACCGAACAGAAATACAAATACTGCCACATTTAGTTATGTTTGCTTCTAGAGGGTTTCTGGCATTTTTTTATATTGGTGTGCTTGATGTTTTAGAAATTTACAATCAGAATAAAAATGACCTAAACCATACGCACCCTGACCAGAAGAGAGTCAGAGCATCTTCCAGCTTCTCCCAAAACTAACCCAAACTTGTTGGCATGTCTCAGGAAAACTTCAAAACTGCTTCCTTTCTGTAGCTTCTCTGAAAATCACCAGTAACTAAATAAACTGAGCAGAGTGATGTTTCCTGCTAAGCTATAAAGCCGACATGCCAAAAACTTAGACAGTAACTAGGCCCTAGACAGTCAAGATAGTCTCAAGGAGGGTGGGCAGACATTGTTAACAAAGCTTCACTTGCCAGAAACCACAAGGCAGAGCTGGCCAGACACAATCACAACACATGTGCTTCTTATGAGCTGTAAGACGATTTTCAAAGCACCAAAAGGGAAGGAGAGTTCAGGTGGTTTCACAAACGGATTAATTAGTTCATCCTCTGGGCTTCCCAGTACAGCAAACTCAGATATCCCAGGCAGAAGTGTCACGCCCACAAGGCCCCCCACTCAGAAAGAGCTCCTCCTAGGCGTCTTCTCCACCTCCTTCCTTAAATAGCGCCATCAGATCAGTGTGCCCCCAGGGTGGTAGCTTAGAGCTCACCCTGCCCCCCAGGCCAGAGCCACAAAGGTAGGTAGCTTGATGACCTGTCAAAACTGGTGGTCTGTGGCAGGGCTGGTCTTCAGCCTGAGGAAGTCAGGCTGGCTGCATCTGCCTCCCCTGGGGAGCTTTTAATAGAGTCCCGGGTCCCACCCCAAGAGGCTGTGATTCAGTGAGTCCAGGTGAGATTCAGAAATCTGCATGTTCAAAGCTGTCCCAGGTGATTCTCGAAGATTAATCAGGATCAGGATCAATGTGTCTAAATTCACATTAGGAATAACCTGAAGGACACATGATGACATTACATGCTGGAAACGACAGGGTTCTCAGAATGCCCACACTTTCGGCTGAACACACAACATATGACACATGGTACATTCATCAATATTCCTTTCTCAGAGATACCTGCCAGGTTTCACATCCCATCTCTTTAGAGAAATGAGCACAGATAACATTTATATTTAAAAAGGGGGGGAAAGAGTTTTTCTCTTCTCAAAAGCATTTCCCACATTCAGTTGTAGTAAGAATCAAAAGAGATTCTCCTATGAATATGGAAAGCTAAAAGTCATCAATCCATTCTGGATGTCCAGGGCAAGGAATGAACTTGGCCTTAAAATGGCCAGGAGATCAAGGCATGTATTTCTTCTTGAACCAAGTTTACAATCCTGCTCCTACTGTTCTTCTTAAAATAAATTCGAGAAGCACAAACATTACTTCCTTCCACGCTAAGCACAAACCATAGAAATCAAGTAAAGAAGGAAACGTCTGTGCATCCATAAAGACAAACAAACAAAACACCTTCTAGTTATAAACATTTACTGTTTGCATTAACTCCACTCAAGTTGTAGGCTAGTTAGCATTGGAGTTAAAGCCACCACAGCAAGATGTGACTCCTCTGTTCCTCTTTCCGCCACGCTTCCACCTAATTTCTAAAATTCCCTGTAAAAAAATGCAAGCTTTCTCAGGATAGGTAATGTTAATGAGCTATTAAAACTTATTTGTCTTCCAACACATAAATGAATCCCCTACCCTTTCTTGAGAACAGGCTGTAAAAATGAGTTTGAGGAAAACTTGGACCAGCACAAGGGGACTGGGGTAGAGAAGAGAGGGTGATGAATGTTCAAGAACTGGAGGCTGGCCGGGCATGGTGGCTCACACCTATAATCCCAGTACCTTGGGAGGCCGAGGTGAGAGGATTTCCTGAGTCCACGAGCTCAAGACCAGCCCAGGCAACTTGGCAAGACCTCGTCTCTACAACAGATCAAAAAATCAGCCAGATGTGGTGGCTCATGCCTGTAGTTCCAGCTACTTGGAAGGCTGAGGTGGAAGGATCACCTGAGTACAGCAAGTCAAGGCTGTGGTAGCCATGAGCATGTCACTGCACTGCAGCCTAGGCAAGGGTGAGACTCCAACTCAAAAAAAAAAAAAAAAAAAAAGAACTGGAGGCTGAAAGTCCTGATGTCTTCCTCCCCTTGTGGGCCCTGTGGCTCCTACCCTCTAAGAAGCCAGCCATATTGCAGAGTAAGGGAATAAGATGTGTGTCAAACACATCATAGACATTAGTCATTCTACAAAGACTTGTTGATGCCTTCCATGTGTCCAGCACTGCCCAACCCCGGGAACAATCCTCAGAGTTTTCAGGCAAGAAATTGGGCAATTACCAGAGTGTCTGACGGGCAGCAGCCAGGGTGAGCCACAAACAAGGAGTCAGGGGCTTCCCAAGGAAGAGGCTGCAAAGCTGAGATCCAAACTATACATCCACTAGCCAGGTAGCATGGCCAGAGAGGAAGCTGTGAGGGTCTGGGCAAAGAGGCAGAGCAGGGGTCACCAGAGACCTGGACCACACAGGCACTGTTCAGAGGACAAAGGAGGGTAGCAACCCAGAAGGGATGGTCTGACCACATGGCTGGTCAAGAGATTCTTCTCTGAGGGTCTCCTGAGGGGTGGAGGGTCTGAGGGGCATTGAAGGCAGGTTTCTGCTGAAAAACTGTCCCCAGAGGTTTATGCAGACTTGTAATTTGGTCACATTAAAAAAGAGAGAGAGGGGAAAGAAAAAGAATGAAGGACCTGGAAGTGAAGACGGGGCAAGATGTGTTTTGTGATCTGGAAGGTTGCTCTTTGAAATGCTATCTCTGGCAGCAAAAAAGAAAACACAGTTGGCAGCATCTAAACCTGATTCCACATTGCAGAAGACACAGAGGAAACAGATAGATCCACCCCCAGTTATACCCAGCCCCTCTATCCCCCAAGCCATTACATCTCTCCTGAAATTTCAACACAGCCTAGTTGACAATCTCTCTGCAGACCAGACTTCAGTTTCAACTAGAACGTGGGCTGGTCTACCTCTAGTGCCCGGAATAAAGAAAAGGACTAGGTTAATACTGGTTAGAACGGTGGCTCTCGCTGGGGTGATTTAGCCTCCTGCCTCCCAGTGGACATTTCACAACGTCTAGAGACATGCTTGGTTGTTGCAACTGGGAGAAGTGGGGGTGCTACTGGCATCTATGGGTGGAGACCAGGGATGCAGCTAAACATCCACAATGCACAGGGCAGCCCCTGCCCCCAAGAATTATCCAGGTCAAAACGTTGATTGTGCTGAGGGTGAGAAACCTCAAGTTAAAGGAGTGAATACATTTTAAAACACGGGCAGCAGCAAGCTCTGTGAGCAGCAGAGTAGGGTTGCTGCAGAAGGGGGGGATACAGGAGGACAGGTTGGTCCTACCCACCCCAACCCAGCAGAGTTGAACATGGCCAAGTTCTGCCCATTTCTTATTCCAACTTTCCCACTCTGTTGCATCTTCCTCCTAACACCTTTAAGTCCCACTTGGAGGGTTCACCCCAAGACACTCGGGAACTACAGAACAGGGGCTACAAGGTATTAAAACCTTGGCCAGGCCAGGCACGGTGGCTCAGCCTATAATCCCAACACTTTAGGAGGTTGAGGTGAGTGGATTGCCTGAGTCCATGGGTTCGAGACCCACACGGGCAACTTGGCGAGACTTTGTCTCTAAAATAAATCAAAAATTAGACAGGTGTGGTAGCGCGCACTTGTAGTTCCGGTTACTTGGAAGGCTGAGGCGGAAGAATCCCAGAAACCCAGGAGGTCGAGGCTATGGTGGCCGGGAGCGACAGCCTGGGCGACAGAGTAAGACTCCAACTCAAAAAACAAAAAAACAAAAAACGTGACCAAGGAGGGCGAAAGCAAGAGGACTGCAAGTAGACAGAACTTTATGTGTCTGGCCATAAATCCACACAGGGCCCCAAGCTACCTCCCCCTCTCCCCGCTCCTGAGTTCCTAGGAGATGCACACTATCCCAGCTCTCCTCTTCAGACTCATAATTCCTAACTCTTGTGGACAAGAATATAAAATAATTACTATGAGGACATCATACAAAGACTTCAAAAACTGCATGCACAGCCGCCCACCCCCCTCCACCATCACTGACACCGGCCACTAAAACACCCAAGTCAATGACCCCAGGGGTCCTCCTGACACCTCCAATCCCTCCGAAGTTCTTCCGGTTCTTCCTCAGGAAGACCCTCTGAACATCCCCTTCTCTTGCCTGCCACCGTTAGTCCCCATCATTTCTCACCCAAATGATGGCAACACCTCCAGCACAAAGGTTGCTGGGTGGCTTGTTAAAAATGCAGATTTAGTAGCTTGAGGTGGAGCGAAAGAATCTGCCATTTTAACAAGCACAGAAAGTGGTTCTGAGGCAGACGCTTCCAGACCACACTTGGCCCAGCAGGCTGTGGAATCTCAGCCCAGAGAGCAGGCACCGCAGTTGACTCTGTCCCCGGTACTCACCACAAGGCAGGGCCTCCCAAAAGAAACGTTTGCTGAGGGAGTGAAAAAAATACTGTGAAGACTGTAGACCAACTGGAAACCACAGTGGAAAGACAAAACTGAATGAACAGCTTGCTCCTAGTACGCCCCAGGACCCCAAGGATCTGATCAGGCATGAGTTTAGGTGACTGTCCGCATTTGAGGCCATATCCCTGTTATACAAAGACTTCACCAGCCAAACCAGGCTGAGGGTATTGGCTGAGAGTATCATGGTCTGACAGGTTCTTATGCACATTCCCTCCCCCCCTGCCAACCCATGCCAGTCAAAGCTCACAGCAGGCGTCCCTTCCCTCCCAGTCAGAGCCAAGTCCAGGTGGGATGTCCCAGGAATGGGCAAGGGCTTTGTTCCTCTGTATCTCCCAAGGTATCTGCTATAGAGCCTCTAAATGTTTGCTGAACTGTTAAAATGAAATGGGAAGGGACAAAGGTGAACGTTTACAGGCTGTACCTACCCTACTTTACAGTTTACAGGCTGTACCTACACCTACTTTAAAGCTCAACATAGGTATTTGGCAACCCATACAGGGGACGCAGGGAGCACATGAGTGACCGCAATGAGTGTCACTTCGAGGACACCACGCCACAGCTTCTCCAGGACCCTTCCCAGGCAAAGTCTTAGGACAAAGGCTTCCACAGAAAGGTAACATTTCCACGTAGCATTGGAGAAAGGCAATTCCCATAGCCAAGTCTCCCTCACCCCCCCCCAGTAAAGATGCAGTTAACAGGCCAAGAGGCCTTAGAAATTGGAGACCACAAGCAAAAGAATGGTGGATTTAATGCCCCCCAAAAGCTCTAACACAACACAGGCTAAAGGCACTCTATGAACAAACCTTAGATGTGGGGTAATGAGTAGGTTCACCCCCTCAACCAATGATGGCAAATTAACTGAGCGACTATTACTAAAAGCAATGATGCAAATGCTTTGGACCAAGTGAGTCCTGTAGCAGGCAGTCAGGCTGGGACCCAACCCTGTTGGACTAGCCCTTGCAGGAGGTGTCATTTAACCCAAGAAAGACACCACACTTACCCAACAGCACGCCAAAAAAAAAAAAAAAAATCCTAAGAACAGAAGAAGATGAACGCCAAAGCAGAAAGACACTCCAAACCACAGGACTAACGGGCTGCGACAGCCATCCACTATTTTCTCCCAGCCCTCTTGGGAAACGCCTCTGGTGAAATCTAATCCTCCCCTATAAAAATCCATGCAGGCTCTGTGATGCTCAGAGGCTCTGTCTCGTAACTGGATCCCATTGAAGTCACTGCTATTCACCATGACTGCAAGGTGAGGTCATTAGGGCCCCAGGAGGAAAGGGGACAAGCCAGGCTGCTCAGTGGATGCACACCCATCGCAAGGCAGGGCTCAGAGCACACGGGAGAACCTGCCAGAGATCATCCTCAGTCTGTTGGCCCAGGCTGCTCATCGCTGGCAGTACATTAGAATCACCTGGGGAGCTTTTGAGAATAGGGGTTTCTGGGCCACGGCATTGAGTTCAGGTTAGAGATGGGGATGGGCACTGGAGTAGGTTAAAAGCTCCTGGGTGAGCCTAATAAGCAGTCAAAAGTGAGACCCTTTAGCCAGTGCCAGGAGTTTGGCTAAAGGACACACGAGCAGTCCCAGGTGGCTGCCCAGGCAGCTGCAGTGGCTGGTCACAGGACAGGCACTCTTCCTGTTTGCTGCCACCAGAACCCACCCTCCTCCACCCCTGCAGACCTCACTCAAGGAAGACAGCACCCAGCCTGCCCGATGCCTTCGCCACTCAGCTTCTCTGCCCTCTCTCTTTCCACAGCCATTCACAATGCCAGTTGCTCCCCTTTACTGAAGCCTCATCCACAGCCCTCAGGAGGGGAGTGAGGTGCAGCAACCCAGTCATGAGTGGGCTTCCCACAACCACCCCAGTCATCTCTGGGCTGAAGGAAAACAGTCAGTGAGCACTGACTATATGCCAGGTCCCATGCTAGGTGCCTTCTGTGCAAGATTCCACTGAATCCCACCACAGCCCACTATGGTAGCTACCATTATTATTCCCATTTGATAGATGAGGAAACTGAGGCAGGGACAGTTAAGAACTTATTCAATGTCTCATAGCAAATCAGTGTCAGAACCAGTATTCAAATTCAGGTGTCAGGGCTCTAAGTCTGTGCTTCTAACTATTCTACTAAGATTACATTTAGTTCCAATCAACATCAAGATTGGTCTTTGCAGAGAGGGAAAGCTACCAAATGAAAGCACAAAGTCAATTAAAGCCCTGAATTTGATGTCTCAACAATCAATTTCATCAGCACGGATGGGGAAGACCAGATTTTACTGACCGTTCATGTGAACAAGATCTGTGGTTTCAGGTGACCGTCCATTCATTCACACACATTTGCAAGGCACCTATTATAGGTCAGGTATACGGCTAGGTGTTGATGACACAGAGACACAGGGCCTACCCCCCAGATGACTTTATAAGAGCTACTGTGATCCTGGGCTGCATCAGGACAACCTCCTCCCCCTGGAAGAAGTCAGACCATGTGGGGGGGACTCCAAGAGAAGGTGCCTCTGAATGACTGGGTGGTTTTTAATGGAAAACCACGCAATTAAAGAACAGCACCCATGCTCCACTCCAGATCATCTAAATCAGCATCTCCAAGGAGAGGGGATCCTCGCATCACAGGTCACAAATTTCCACAGGTGTTTCTGATCAGCCAGGGTTCAGAGTCAGTGTCCAAAGGACAGTACCAAGAAGGTGAAAATTCAGAAACCACACACACACACACACACACACACACACACACACACACACAAGAACCTGAAAGTCAGCCAATTAGAGATGGCAGAGGGTATAAGAGGGACAGATGATTTCCTGTCGGTGACATTTCTATGTTGCTGCTAGGATGCCAGGGAGCAGGATAAGGACCAATGGGTAGAGTGAGAGGACAACAATAAGTTGGGCGTGGTGGCTCACGCCTATAATCCCAGCACTTTGGTAGGCGGAGGCGAGAAGATTGCCTGAACCCAGAGTTTGAGACCAGCCTAGGCAACTTGGTGAGAGCTCGCTTCTACAATAAATCAAAAAAATTAGTTGGCGTGGTAGCGTGCACCTATGGTCCCACCGACTTGGAAGACTGAGGTGGAAGGATCATCTGAGCCCAGCAGGTGGAAGCTACAGTGGTCATGAGCATGCCACTGCACTCCAGCCTGAGCAACAGTGAGACTCTGCTGGTGCCTTCAATCTGGAGACCGCTGAGGCTCCTCTGGTGGTCTTGCTCTGAAAAGTTGTGTTGTAAATGGCCTAATGCTCAGATAACTTGGATAAACATTTACCGTAATAAACGTAATAAAGAACTACAATTTTTTTTTTTTTTTTTTTTTAGTTGGAGTCTCACTCTGTCGCCCAGACTGGAGTGCAGTGGCCACTCCCGGCCACCGCAGCCTCGACCTGCTGGGCTCCAGCGATCCTTCCGCCTCAGCCTTCCAAGTAGCTGGAACTACAGGCGCACGCTACCACACTTGGCTAATTTTTTTGATGTATTATAGAGATGAGGTCTCGCCAAGTTGCCCAATTTTAAATGAACAGGAACTAAATGATTTCATTCTTCTGCACAAGAGCAATCTGAAGTCACACACCCATCGTGTGTGCATTTAGGGAATAGGGACGCTTAAAAAATTCACATTCCTCATCTCCATCCACAACACCTGGACTGTAAACCATCATCTTAGGTGATTCACTGCTGATGGAGGGAATTCAGGCCTTCACTTTGAGAAACTCCCTGGTAGGCAAGTCTGATACAAAAAATGACTCCCTAAAACCCTTCCTGGTCGCAGTGATCACTCCTTCTAAAGTCACCTTCAGCAACACTCATGTCTCAGTTCCAAATACAATCTTAGGTTGTTTTCCTTCATATGCACACAGAGGTACAGGTGTTAAGTGTCAACCTACCCCTAGTAAAATGGCATTTTACACCTCTCTCCATGCTTAGGAAACACCAAATAGGATATCTACACAAAGGGGTGCGCCGAGAATGTAAGAATGTTTTTTTAACCACCTATTGATACATACTCAACTGATTTTTGAAAAGTCAGTACTGCTGAATCATTACCATCCGAAGTAACATGAAACTCTATTGAAAATACTTATTTAGGCTAGGCATGGAGGCTCATGCCTGTAATCCCAGCACTTTGGGAGGCAGAGGTAGGAAGATAGCTTGAGCCCAGGAGTTCGAGACCACCCTAAGCAACATAGCGAGATCTCCTCTGTACACACACATACACAAATGTCAAAAAATTAGCCAGTTGTGGTGGTGCACATCTATGGTCCCAGCTATTTGGGGGGCTGAGGCAGGAGGATCACCTAAGGCCAGGAGTTTGAGGCCGCAATGAGCTGTGATCTTGCACTCCAGACAGGGCGACAGAGTAAGATCCCAACAGGGAAGGGAGGAGGAGAGAGGAAGTGGGGAGGGAGAAGGAAAACCTTTTTAAAGTAATCATTTAAAAAATTTAAATGCCATTCCACTAGTTGACTCTGGTCCATCATGAATGCATTAAATTCTAGACCACACAGTTCTCATCATGCCTGTTGTAAAGTGAATCAGCATTTTGAATTTCCCAGTTTTATGAAGCTGATTGTTTTGGGGGGGGGTTTAAATCTTCAACTGAGGGCCTAACATAAGAACTCAGAACACAGCAAGGCTGGATTAACAGGGAATCTTGAAGAGCCCTAGCAGAGGCCTGTCTCTCAGAAAGTAAACCTGACAGGGATAAGGAATCCCTTGGGCTGTCAGGAAATACAGAATTCAGGCTTCTTCTTGGAATAGTGCAACCTTTCTGGAAAATGGTGCTCTCCAACCTGCCTCCAGAAGGAACTGCATTAAGAGCAGGAGGATGCTCCAATAGTTTGGTATTTGCAAGTGGCCAGCTCTGCTCCATAACATGGGCAGACCACTGAGGAAGACTCCTGAAGGTGTCACTCTGTCGAGACTTCTGACAACAGTGACTTCCTTGTCCTTCAGAACAGTTTCAGATCTTCCAAGGCCTAAGGCAGCACCGTCCCATAGAAATAAGTGCAAGTCATCCACGTGATTTTAAATCTTCTGGTAGTCACACTAAAGCCGCAATCTTTTTGACATCAGGGACTGGCTTCATGGAAGACAATTCTTCCTCGGACTGAGGTAGGGAAGGGATGGTTTCGGGATGAGTCAAGAGCATCACAACTATTGTGTACTTTATTTCTATTATTATTACATTGGAATATATAATAAAATAATAATTATTATGCAATTATTAATTTGATAGGAGTCTGCAAGCAACTGATTTATTATACTCTGTGCAGTCCAACCTCCCTGCTCATGTTCATTTGTATTTGCAGCCACTCCCCAGTGCTAGCATCATCACCTCAGCTCCACCCCAGAGCATCACGCATCAGATTCTCATAAGGAGCCACAACCCAGATCCCTCACATGCCCAGTTCACAGCAGGGCTCGTGCTCCTGTGAGAATCTAATGTCCCCACTGATCTGACAGGAGACAGAGCTCAGGTGGTCAAGCCAGGGATGGAGAGTGACAGGAAATGCAGATGAAGCTTTGCTGGCTCACTCACCACTCACCTCCTGCTGTGCAGCCCAGTTCCAACAGGCCGTGGACCAGTATCAGTCCGTGGCCCTGGGTTTGGGGCCCCTGTTGTAAAGCATAAGAAGAAACAGGTGAAGTTACTTTTAATAATATATTTCATTTAACTCAATATATCTAAAATATTATCATTTCTACACATAACCAATATAAGAAATCACTAATGAGCTATTTCACATTCTTTTTTTGTCATGCCAAGCCTTCAAAATCTGGTACGTATTTTACATTTACAGCACACATCTCAATCTGGAAGCTGAATTTTCATCAGAAATGCCTGATCTATATTTTGATTTCATAACATTTATAGCTGAAGAAGCTGATTCACATGCCCAAGTTATTCCAAACTTACTTAACAGTTTTCCAATAACTGGTTTTACATTTAAATTTAAATGAAATAAAACCAGAAATTCAGTTCCTCAATCCCACCAGCCGCATGTCAAGTGTTCAACAGCTATTCTGGGCAGTGACCACCATATCAGACCACAGAGGTCTAAGGTTTCTTCTTTCCAAATGATTCCATGCCAAATACTTTCTTTTCTTAATCATCAAAAGTTATAAGAGCAACTCAAAGCACAAAAGCATGAGGGATTTGTTGTGTCATGTGTAACTGTGTCACCATAATGTAGTGTCCTAAGGAGAGGGGAAGAGACAGGGATGGAGGCCGTGTCCCAGAGCCCTTATAGTGGGCCAAGCACTGCACTGAGTATACAACATCCACTTCCTCGGTGGTCCCTGCCATCTTGCAGGTGACATATCATTAGGGGGATTTACTAGATAAGGAATCTGAGATCAGTCCCAATAGAGAACTCACCCACAGCTATTCCCAGGGAGAACCTTCTTTCCTCATCTTGCCACATCAGGATCCAAGAATGAGAAGGGAGTGGCGGGGAAGAAACCATGTTGCATCCTCTCTACATTAAATACCAGGTAGAATTCAAGACAGCTAGGAGGCAGGTAACCATAAGTGGCAAAACTAAAACACTCAGACAACCATACCATGGCCTGAAAAATGAAAGTGAGATGGGAGGGGGGACCAGAAGCATAAGAGGGAGAGGAAGTCTGAGAAGCCTACTTTTTACATCTCTGTCCCACTGAAGATATAACTCCTCCGATGGTGCCATTTCAGTGCCCACTGGCCCACTGGCACCCTTGTGGCCAAGAGTCAAGTACGATACTGAATGTCTATCCCCAGGGCTTGTAGCCCTCAGAAGCTTTTCCTAGTTTTAAATTCATAAACCTCATTACAGACTCGATTCAATTCTTCCAGACCCAAATACCAAGTCTGAGGTTCCCACAGTAGGGTTGAATCAGGCAGAGAAGACAATTTCCTGATCTAGTAATTGAAGGGTGACCAAGTAGGTGAAGCAACATCTGAGAGAAAGTTCTACACATAAACACTGTCATTTAATTCAGTTTCTTGGAGAGTCCATGAAAGGACATGACCATGAGAAGACATGTTCAAGCAATTTTCTAAGCTGCCCTGGGCATTAGAGGAAGCACAATGTACTTAGTCCAAAAGGCATGGGAGGTCAGGCACAGTGGCTCATGACTGTAATCCTAGCACTTTGAGAGGCCAAGGCAGGAGGATTGCTTGTGCCCAGGAGTTGGAGACCAGCCTAGGCAACATAGCAAGACCTCATTTCTACAAAAATCAGAAAAATTAGCCAGGCATGGTGGTGCATGCCTGTAGTCTCAGCTACTTGGGAGGATGAGGCAGAAGGATTTCCTGAGCCCAGGAGGATGAGGCTGCGGTGAGCCATGATTGTGCTGCTGCACTTCAGCCTGGGTGACAGTGAGGCCCTGACTGGAGGGGAGGAGGGGAGGGGAGGGGAGGGGAGGGGAGGGGAGGGAGGGGAGGGGAGGGGGAGGGGAAGGCATGCGAAACCTTACCACTTCCCACAGAGAAAGCCCAGGAACCAGGCTGATGAGGAAACATAAAGATTCCTACTGATTCTGACTGGCGAGTAAAAAAGAGACAAAAGTGTCAAAGAAAGCAAGCTGGGGAGGGGGACGGGCAAATTAATTGGTGCTTTGTTTTACGATAGGGTGTCACTCTGTCTAATCACAGCTTACCACAGCCTCAACGTTCTGGGCTCAGGTGATCCTTCTGCTTCAGCCTCCCAAGTACCTGGAACTACAAGCGAGTAGCTAAGTTGGACTACAGTCCTGTGACCTAGAAGCTCTGTTCCCCACTTCCTCAGGCTGCCAAGTCTTCTCTCTCCACACCCAGAGCAACTTGGCCAGTAGTTGCTACTGCCCAGCCCAGAAGTCTGACAGATCCACACTACAGATCATGGGGTTACGGGCCAGCTTTTGAAATTGAAGTGGTGGAGTGCCGTGGAGATGGCATCAGGTGTTGAGGTAACTGTTGGCAAGGCTACCTCCTCCTGCCCCCAAGTCAGGAAGGTCTCTGGAGACAGTACTGCATCTGATAGCTGAGGATCCCAAGGCCAGTGAGAGGAGACAACTGTCTAAGGTCAGCACCCACATCGGAGGCGCAACCTCCGAGTCCTAAGAACATCTGTGAGCTCAGAGCAGGCTCTGCACTCCAAGATACTCAAGCCATCCTCAGCAGGACAGAGGGGCAGGGTCAAATGCTACATAAGTCCCCCTCACAATGACCATGAGCTGTCTCTTTGAAATGCAACATCAAGGAAGATTACACTGTGTTCCAGGAAGGAGAAGACTCAACTCAGCTGTCACCTGGTTCCAAATTGCAAATCCTACCTCCAGTTTTAAAGATCCAACAAATTTAGCAATTTAATCTCAAAAACATGAATACAGTGGGTTGTATCCACTTACCTACACAAAAGAGCAAGATTTCTTTCCCTCTTTGCAATCTCTTTAGCGAGTTGCCTGTGGTGCACATCACATTCTGGTTTATTGCTTAGTCGATAATAAAACTGTGTTCTTTCTCCTCTACTTTTGTGGAGAGGTTTTCTGGGTTGGACGGAGATTTTATTTTTAATTTATATTTCCCCCAACACTTTTCACAGAATCACCTCACCCTCCACCCAGACCTACCTACCTCCTTGAAGTTTATTTTTAAGCCAAACACATCTTCAAATAAAATGAGGTAGATTTAAGTTTGATGATGTGATTTGCCATGTGGACGCAAAGGGGCACTCAGAGATCCTAAAAGAAAACCGGGCACTTGAGCAGAAGAAAAACCCCATGGATCACAGAGCCCCCGGACTCAGCGGCCTAACCTCTGGAACACACTGTTCCCTGCAGGATGGGAAGGGGGGCCAGAAGGGTAACAGACAGTAGTAGAAGGTCTGATAAACCTTGGGCAGCCCCCATTGGAGCAGAAATCCTTGGAACTCTGCATCTGCTTCCCCAGAATGGAACAAGAGTTGAATGAATAGATGCTTTTAGCGGTCCTCTTTCCCCTCCAAGTCAAAGTAAATCCTACCTCAACATTTAGTTTGTTTCCATTGGAAACATTTGTTCCACCAGGAAATGTTTCTCTGTCGTTCAGGCTGGAGTGCAGTGGCACACTCACAGTCACTCCAGGGTTGATCTGCTGGACTCCGACGATCCTTCCACCTCAGCCTTCCAAGTAGCTGGAACTACAGGTGCTTGCTACCATGCCCGGCTAATTTTTCTTGATTAATCATAGAGACGAGGTCGCGCCAAGTTGCCCGGGCTGGTCTCAAATCCACGGGCTCAGGCAATCCACTCGCCTCAACCTCCCAAAGTGCTGGGATTACAGGCTGAGCTACCCAGCCCAGTCAGGAAATGTTTCTTAAGCAGAGAGCTTTGGCTAAACTGTTATAATGAAAAAGTCTTCTCAGAAGGCTGAGTGCTCATCAAACATTGCTACCAAGCTGCCAGCAGGAACACAGGTGGGAATTTGTATTTCCTCAGCAGAAACCTGTTTCCCTAGGAAGGCCCTCAGTTGGTTTGAGCCCCTGTCCCACCCATTCCTCCCCAAGATCTGTCCATCTCTGCCTATCCGTGACTGTCAAAGGCATCCTTGAAAACAAAACTTGTTTTTAATTATAAAGATGTGGGGTACAATGCAGGGTTAGGTACACAAACGTTGATTATGCAGGTACCCTTGTTGATGAGGTATGCCCCTCCCTCTAGCAGTTTCCCTCAAGGGCCAATCCCACCCCCAACCCCCTGACAGTTTCCCACTACTGCCAATCCCTTTCTTATAAAACTTCTCAAAGCCGGGCTCGATGGTTCAGCATATAATCCCGCACCTTTGGGAGGCTGAGGTGAGTGGATTGCCTAAGCCCACGGGTTCGAGACCCGCCTGGGCAGGCAAGACCTCATCTCTACAATAAATCAAAAAAATTAGCCGGGCGTGGTAGCGCGCACCTATAATTCCAGCTACTCGGAAGGTTGAAGCGGAAGGATCACCGGAGCCCAGCAGGTCGAGGCTGCGGTGACCGGGAGCGGCCACTGCACTCCAGACTGGGCGACAGAGTGAGACTCCAACTCAAAAAAAAAAACTTCTCAAATCTACTCCTTCTTGAGTCACAACCAGAGTGTGCATTTGTCAGAGCCCACATTGGAGGTGAACTCGACGGTTCTATCCATCCAGACCTTGGAGCTGTGGTTAATTATTACTGAGCACTAATGGAAATCTCACTTTATTAACCCCATCAAGCTGACCTGTGCTACTAGAGCAAGAGACCAACCCAACATGAAATGCTTTGGGAAACGACCCACTCAGCTGGACATCCAAACAGCTTCTGCTACTAACTACTGTGCAATGGTGCTTCTCAAACTTCAATGTGCAGCAGAAACTGCCAGAGAACTTGTTACAGCACAAACTCCTGAGCCCCAGCCTACAGCTGGTGATTCAGTCGGCTGGGGTTAGGGAGTCTGTGTTTGCAACAAGTTCCCAGGTGATGCTGTGGCTGCTAGTCCTGGACCACACTTTGAGGAATCTACTGAAAATAGCACTGCAGCCACCAGTGGGAGGGCAAGCCACAGCTTTTTTTTTTTTTTTTTTTTTTTTTGAGTTGGAGTCTCACTCTGTCACCCAGACTGGAGTGCAGTGGCCGCTCCCGGCCACCACAGCCTCACCCTGCTGGGCTCCGGCGATCCTTCCGCCTCAGCCTTCCAAGTAGCCAGAACTACAGGTGTGCACTACCATGCCCAGCTACTTTTTAATTTATTGTAGAGATGAGGTCTCGCCAAGTTGCCTGGGTGGGTCTCGAACCCGCGGGCTCAGGCAATCCATTCGCCTCAGCCTCCCAGAGTGCTGGGATTACAGTCTGAGCCACTGAGCCCGGCCAGGCCATAGCTTCTTACTGGACTTGGTGGCAAGGTAAGCCCAGTGGTTCTCACATCCAAGTTCTCTGGAACACTGGAGTTCCACCACCGAAACCAAAGCATGGGATTTCCTCCCTTCTCCCTCCACCCCATTTTCAAATCAAAGTAAACCTCAGGCATCGCTGACTGCTTGCATCTACTATAATCTAAAATGATTTAATTTGTCAATAAATTATATATTTTTTGCTAATACTGAGTTCAACCAATATGACATAGGATTAAGAAGCTGTAACAGCCTGCCTGACACAGGCCACACCACATGGAAAGACAACAAAATTCAGTGCACTTGGCCTCTAGCACAAGTTCAGCTCCCCTGATCACTGCAGCCGGATGCTCTAATCATTTAACATGCCCTTGAACCACCAGAGAAATGAAGGGCTTGGCTCCTGCTTTCAAAACTCAATCTAGTGGACAGAGACAAAAATGGGCATACACACTGAACCATTTTTAACTAAGACAATGTGTATATGTTGCTAAACAGTGTGGCCTAAACATCACAGGCTTCAGATTTTCTACACAAAAAGTCCTGGCGTTCCAGCACAGAAATGGCTGCATCCTCCCCAGGTCTCTGCAATGAAGTCTTTTTGGATCCCCTATTCAAGCAAAAAGAATCGTGACAGAGTTGCAGCCTTCCTACAATTTAATTTCAAAAACTTAACATGCACCTGTTCCTGTGGACCTTGGCAACATACAAATCCAGCATACAAATCCACACCCCAAGTTTGAACACAAACATCCTGCCACTTTCAGTTGAGAGGTTTCTTTCCCCTGTCCTGTGTTTCATAGGTCACTCTATCTGATGTCTCAAGCCAAGTGAGACACTATCTGATGTAGCAAATCTGACATTTAGGATACTTAAAGACTTGTGATTTTTTTCTTACCTGACCATTATCCTTGTACATGTAAGTTAGACTAGAAATCAAATCAGTAGGTTAAAATATACTATTTCGTTAAAAATAAAATAAAACCCTTATGTTAGCTTTAAAGAGCAAATAGAGACCAGGCATGGTGGCTTCACAACTATAATTCCAGCAGGGAGGCTGAGATGGGAGGGTGGCTTAAGACCAGGGAGTTCAAGACCAGCTTGGGCAACAGAGTAAAACCCCATCGCTATAAGAAAAAAAATAGAAAAAAATCATTTTTTAAAAGTGGGGTTAGAGCCAGCCCATCTGGATCCAATCATTTTAATTTTACATATTTAGCATCTTCCATCCCAGATGGAAGGCCTCAGAACCCAAGGGGCAGTGCATGGGACTAAGATCCCTGGATCCCAACTGGGCTTTGTCCCTAATCCAATGGACCTTGGGCAGGGCCCTGACCTCCTCTGGCTGTTTTCTAAAGAATCTTCCAGGCCAGGACACAAGCGCTAACTAATAATATGACTCAAGTGCTGATGAATTTATAATGACCTTCCCTCTTCAGCTTGATTTTATCTGTGGAGACTTCCGTTCTCCTTGGAGGAGACACAGGCCCTGTTCATTTCTCTCTGGGGCCTGACGCTCCCATCTCCCCTCCTCTGTGTCATCCACTCTCCCAAGCCCGGCAGTCTCTCTACTCCCCTGATTCAGCTTCTCCGAGCAGAGCTGTGATGAGAAAGAGCCCCCAGGAGAGTTTCCCAAATTGGCACCGAGCTCTCCTCGACTAATGTCTAGCACAGCAGGCCTTTAGTTCCTCAAATAAGCTTCTAATTGTCTTTTTGGAAATGTGCACGGACGCTTATTTCAAGCCATTTGGCAAGTGCCTGGCAGGGTATTTTCTCTGACACTGCGCGTGGAGAAGGAGGATTTAAGAGTCCAGGGGAGCATTAGAAAAATTGTACTCTATCTGATCCTGCCCTTGGACAAAAATAAAACAACTTTTTTCAGAGACCCACCACTGGTATGATGCGAGCCCCCACAGGTCTCCAGATTGCTAACTTTTACATTTGGATCTAAGTCTTCTCCCAAGGACAGCAAGGTGTCCTGACAGAGGTAATGGAGACCAAGAATTATGATGCGCTTGGGTGGTCCCAGTCATGCCAGACAACATGCTCTCCTGTCCCCCGCTCATTCTTCCAAGGGCAACATTAACAGGAGGACAGCTGGGACCCTGCCATCAGAGTTGGATAGACTTCAAGGGTCAGTGAGAACCAGAAGGGCAAGAGGATGTGGGCAGAATACTCAACTTGGAGCCAGAAACCCAAGTTCAAATCCCTGGCCTACCATCTCTTCCAGTTCCTCAGAAGAGGCTATCACACCTTGTTACTGCCACCTCCTCGGTTTAAAATACTAACAGGTATCCCTGCTCTCCAGGCAAAACCCCAAACTGATTATGCACACAAGTTCACCTCAGGATCTGATTAAAATGCAGATTCTGAGTCAGTAGGTCTGTGTGGAACATAAGATTCTGCATTTCCAACAAGTTCCAGGCGACCAACTTTAAATAGCAAGGACAGAGGGACTTGGGATCTGATCCAGTGTCTCCCAAATGTCCCTAGTAAGAATCATATGGGGTAACTGTTAAATGCACCAGAGTATGCCTGGTGAGCTGTAAATTTAACAAGTACCCCAGTGAGCCTTATAACCAGAGAAGTTTGGGAAACCCCGAACAAGTTCATCCATATCCCTCTTTTAAAGCTCCCACACAACCCGGGGTGCCCTTGCCTCCTCCCCTTGGTCCTCTTCAGTTAACACCTAATAAACCAGTCCCTGCTTCCAGGGGTCCCACAGAGCACATTTAGAGAGCTGAATGGTCCGCTAAACTTTTTCAAGTCCTGGCACACCTGGGAAATGATTGTATCTATAGAGACTGAGGAAGGTATCAGTCACTATCTCAGTTCACCAGTAACCATAACTCAAACTCCCTGACTAAAAAGCTCTGCTCCAACCTCAACCTCTTTAGTCAATGAGCAAAGCCAACCAGCAGAGCCCTCCCTATTGCTCTTAATATAACCCAAAACAGAGATGAAAAAACATACCAGACTCCTATCCTGAGGTTGTCTCTAAGGGTCATGGCAGCACGGGGACAAGCATACACATTCATTTACACACCCTCCCTCAGGAGAAACTACATCTAATTACCATATGCTCAGAAGCACACACTGTGTGTTTTACACCCATCATCTATTGAATCTATTGCAACAACTCCATAACTTCGGATGATGTATCATTTTACTGATGAGGACACCGAGGCTTACAGAGGTTAGGGGACCTGCCCAGGGTCACACTATAAATGGTGGCCACTGTGTGGTAGGCTCCCACATCAGCATGCACGTGACCTTTTGCAACACTCATCCTTCTTCTGGTTTGTTTTAAAACCCCTGTCCACTCGCACCCTTCCAGACTGTGCTACCCTGAGGGAAGGGTTCAAGTCTGTTTTGTTTCAGACTGTACCTACTGTGCACCTAACAGACATCCAGAAAAAGATTTATGAAACTGATGAATGACTCCAAAGCTAGGGATCCTCCACAAGAATAGGCTGCTTCCAAAGCCACAGCAAGCATATAGGTACCCCCTGGTGTAAAAAACTCCAACTTGTAAAACATGAATTTACAAGACATAAGTTGGAGAACAAACATAAACAGCACTGGTCAGCAAGTAAGAAGACCTGAAGGACCTTTCTCCCACTTTTGCCACCTTACCATCACCTTTGAACAAGGCTCTCTGCACCCCAGTTTCTTCATCAGTATGATAGTTTAATTCATTCCCCCCAACCTCTGTGAACTCCCACGATGGGCCAGATGTGGTTCAAAGAAGAAAATGACTAAAATAATGAATGAGATGCCAAGTCCATCCTTCAGTAACCCTGCACCAACTCCACTCCACCCAGCCCACTGAGCACTAACAGAGAGAAGGCACACAGAACAGTTTTCAAACAAGTATGGGAACATTTCCATCACAAAAGGAATCTTTACTTTGCAAACCAATTCACAAAAAGTATGGCTAAAGTGACAAGTTACCCTGATATATTTTTTAGGCAGGTTTATTAAAGTATAATTATGTACAATAAAATTTACCCTTTTTTTTTTGAGTTGGATTCTCACTCTGTCGCCCAGGCTGGAGTGCAGTGCCAAGCTCACAGTCACCCCAGCATCGACCTGCTAGGCTTAGGCAATCCTTCCACCGCAGCCTTCCAAGTAGCCAGAACTACAGGTGCACACCACCACGCCCAGCTAATTTTTGGTGTATTGTAGAGACAAGGTCTCACCAAGTTGCCTGGGCTGGTTTCAAACCTGCGGGTTCAGGAAATCCACTCACCTCAGCCTCCCAAAGTGCTGGGATTATAGGCTGAGCCACCAAGCCCAGCTTAAATACCTTCTAAGGTATATAGTTCTATAAATTTTGGCAAAGACATGTAGATTCTATTGCAGTTTTTAAAGTAGTTTACCTCTCACTTTTCAAGTATACATTATATAAAGTGATATGTATATGACACAATGACACAAAATTAATTTTAGCTCCCACCCCCTCCCTTTTTTTTAGACAGGGTCTTGCTCTGTCACCCAGACTAGAGTGCAGTGGTGCAATCATAGCTCACAGCAGCCTTGAACTCAAGCAATCCTCCTGTCTCAGCCACCTGCATAGCTGGGATTACAGGCACACACCACCATGCTCAGTTAATTTTTAAAATTGTTTTCTAGAGATGGGGTCTGGAAATGTTGCCCAGGCATCTTGAACCCTAGCCTCAGCAAATCTCTACCTCAGTCTCCCAAAGTACTGGGATTACACATATGAACCACCACACAAACTTAGCTCTCGTTTCAAAGAGTGAAAGTTCACCATTCTGCCAGAAGGAAGAACACAGAAATGAAAATCTTGACTAAGGGAGAAATATCAATTTACAGAAATATCTGCAAAGCATGGAGCACAGAATACCAAAATCTACTGCACTGGTCAATACAAGGTATCTCCTTTACTGATAAGAGAGAGTGGCTCCTCCCAAGCCTCCACCTCCCTTCTGAAAGCACTCACCAATTTTTTGTTTTTGTTTTTGTTTTTGTTTTTGAGTTGGAGTCTCACTCTGTCACCCAGACTGGAGTGCAGTGGCCACTCCTGGCCACTGCAGCCTCGCCTGCTGGGCTCCGGCGATCCTTCCGCCTCAGCCTTCCGCCTCAGCCTTCCGAGTAGCTGGAATTACAGGTATGCGCTACCATGCCCGGCTGATTTTTTTTTTTTTATTTATTGTAGAGATGAGGTCTCGCTGCCCAGGCGGGTCTCGAACCCGCGGGCTCAGGCAATCCACTCACCTCAGCCTCCCAAAGGCGGGGTATTACAGGCTGAGCCACCGAGCCCGGCTGCCATGGTCATTCTTAACTACCGGTGCAGTTTAAAACCACAAAGCCTCCTTGGTTTAACTCAAAAAATCTCTAATATATTTCACATAGTATCAATGCTCCAAAATAATATACTAGACAAGGAACATAAATTTATTTTAAGACTTATCTTAAAGTGAATTCCATGCAATTATATAAAAATGGGAAGGGGAGTGATTATTCAAATAGAAATATAACAATCTATTAAAATTGCATTTCTGCTGCAGAATGAGGTCCTGGTAACTTCAGACTAGATAACAGCATTAAAACCCAGAAAATGAAGTCAGGCTCGATGGCTCAGCCTGTAATCCTGCGCCTTTGGGAGGCTGAGGTGAGTGGACTGCCTGAGCCTGTGGGTTTGAGACCCGCCTGGGCAACTTGGCAAGACCTCATCTCTACAATAAATCAAAAAAATTAGCCAGGTGTGGTAGTGCGTGCCTGTAGTTCCACCTACTTGGAAGGCTGAGGCGGAAGGATCGCCGGAGCACAGCAGGTCGAGGCTGAGGTGGCCAGGAGCGGCCACCGCACTCCAGTCTGGGCACAGAGTGAGACTCCAACTCAAAAAAAAACCCAGAAAATGGAAACATGCCATTATACACAATTTAGCAGTGTTTATAACCCTACTATGTGACTTGCTTCTGGTAAAAAGCAGAACTGATTACCCAGCTCTAGTTCAGTGACACTCAAACTTCAGTATACCCAAGATTCTTTTGGTTGTGAAAACTACAAATTATTGGGCCACACAAGGTCCACCAAATCAGAATCTTTGGGAATTGAGCAGCTACAAAACGTAACCTTAATCACAGGTAATTCTAATGGTGGTGAGACAAGGACCACACTCCAAGATCAAGAGATATGACCTTAGCTAAGAGACCATATATTTTGTTATATAATTACTAGAATAAAGTTAAGATGATGAAATAACTTGGTGATTGGTCCTGAATATGGGTTATAATCTATAGGCTAATTGCCAAAGTGTAAAAGTCATTTCATTATTCAGAGAGACTGTCACTGTAATATCAACAGCTGAACTATATAATGGCAATATTTCAGTAATACTGGGTTGCCTGTTCCAAGTGTGGTCCCCTGACCAGCAGCTCAGAATTCTGTGATCTTGCCTTAGACCTGCTGAAAGAAAATTTCTCGGCGTAGAGCCCAGAAATCCATGTTTTAAAATTTTCCCCAGGAGTTTTTTCTGCACTGTGCATGCTCCAACACATTTTAGTTGATACAAACATATTTTATAACAGTAAATACTTAATAATCACATTTTTTTTCTTGCCTTGTCCTCTTGCTGGTTTTATTTTTGCTTTGATAAAGTCCACTTATTTATGGCCACACCCTCTCAATATATCTCCCAAGCACCACCCAAAACTCTGGTGCAAGGTGCATTTGTATAGTACAGAAAGTTCAAGGCAAATTTATTTTCCACCAACTGAAGGACAATTAGCATGGCCTGGGCAGCCAAAGAGCTCACACCCTGTCCATCAGAATAGAGCCTGGTGTACTCTACAAGAAGCCAACCCCCTCGGGCTCGAAGGTCTGCAACATCCCCTGAGTCCTGTGAACACTTTCCACGATGCCTCCTAGGGCCTCCCATGCAAGCCAGCTGACAAAAAAATCAAACCAGTACTTGGTGATAAAGGTGTACTTTTCCTCTAAAATAGTATGTCTATGAAAGAGTGCCTTCGTGTTCACGTTTTTGAGTGCATCAAAATCTCCAGGGAAACCAGTAACGATACAGATTCCTTAGTTGCCACATCAGCTTCTGACTCAGAAGCATTCCAAAGGACCTTCCAAATCTGTGTTTGTAATGAGTTTCCCAGAAGATCCATATGGATATCAAGGTTTGAGACTCACTGGTGGTGTGGGAGAAGCCTACAATGCTGAGAAGAACTGAGCCTGACTCAAACATACCTCGTAGTTTGTGTATAAACCTTGCAACACCTCAGTTTCTCAAAATTGTAATAATAATACCTGCCTCATAGGGCTATGCTGGTAATCAATGTAAGGTCTTAATCAAATGTAAAGTCAACAACACCAGCAGTACAGAATTCCACAGTTAAGGACTTGGGTCCCTTAGTGTGAAAAGGTAACTTCACTGACAAGCATTCCACACCAGATTCAGACTCTGAAACAGAAGTCAGTTTGGCAATCTGTATTACAGGTTGAAAGATGTCCCTCACTCCCACCAAAATGATCTGTCAAAGTCCTATCCTTAATACCTCAGAATATAACCTTATTTGAAAGAAGGTCTTTGTAGAGATAATCAAGTTGAAATGAGGTCATCAGGGCAGCCCCTAATCCAATATAACTGGTGTCTGCATTTAAAAAGGGCAATGTGGACACAGAAACAGACACAACAGAATCAAGGAATGACAATGGGAAGAAACAGGGAGGATGACCATCTCCAAGAAAAGCAGAGAGGCATGAAACACATTCCCCACACAGTCCACAGAAGAAATCAACCCCTGCTCTTAGACTTCTAGCTCCCAGAACTGAGATAATAAATGTCTGTTATTTAAGCCACCCAGTTGGGTAGTTTGTTATAGCAGCCCTCGCAAACTAATACTAGTTGTCAGCTTCCAATTAAAGAGAAAGGTTTCCTTCCTGTCCCTTTGGTGGAGGACGCTTGGCCACCTGACTCCCAGGGCTTGTTGTAATATCTTCGTGAGGAATATTCATAATTCTGCATATAAACAACTTATGAGGTTCATCAAAGATCCAAAGAGCCAGCGGGGCGGCATTTGAGCAAGGTGTCACTGCAGGCTCTGTTGTGTAGTCTCAAGCCTGTAGCAACTGTTGCAAGACCAAAGTACCCAAACATCTGCAAGTTAAGAATCAGCACATCATTTACCATCCTTTATAAGTGTCAACATTCATCCCAGCATGGCCAGCTTGCACCCTTTTGACCTTCTGTCAGAGTCACTCTCATGGCCAGCTTCCAGTTCCCCACCAGCCTGTCTGAGAGCTGGCCGAAGCACACCCAGGGCCACCCTGGGGATCCTAACAGAGAAGATTCATAAAAGCCCTCAGGGAGGTGATTTTCCCAAACTGAATGCAGCTTTCATTTTCACATAAGTAGGACAAAACACATTGGGAAATGCCAGAAAATGCACTTTCCCCAAAAGAAAATGAAAAGCCCTTTCTATATGCATTTAAAATGGAACCCTACAGGGTCTGTCTTAGTAACCAGAGGGGGTGCAGGAGAGTGAGAAGCAAACCACAACACAGGTGAGATGGTTGTCCTGCATCAGAAAGGAGTCCTTCGTGGGCAACCGCTCCAAGCAGCCTAGGATACTGGCTCAGCCCTCAGAGATTCAATTCAGTGAGCAGGATGAGGTTTAGAAACAGCATTCTGAACAAGCTTTCCTAGCGATTCTGATGCACACTCAGGGCCAAGAGCCACAACTCTGAATCACAGGCAGGGTCCAACAGCACATCACAGCAAAAGCAGAAAGCTTTTGGTAGGGACAGGAAAGCAGCATTCCTGTGCCAGCTTTGCCAAGCATCACACCTTCTGAGCTTTAGTTCTTTCCCTGTCAACAGAGAGGCCAACCTGTAACCATTCAGATCACTCTTTCCTAAAAAAATATATATATATATTGGTAATAAAAATAAGCTTCCCTCGAATCCTGCAATGCCCCACAAAGATACCTGCCCTTCTTCTGGGATAGACTAAACCCACTTGCTCTGTGCTTGCACGTCAGGCTGCCCTTGGCTGAGGTAACTCAGGGTGAGCTTCCTTGACCTGGGGGGAGGGCCCAGGAGCGACAGGTGTTGAGCCCAGTAGCAGCTCTTCAAGGAGAAAATTAAGCCTCTTAAGACACTCTCCATGTCACCTCTCAAACACAGGAATAATCCACACTTGCCTTCCCTTGGAAGATCTGCCATGCATAACATCCGGCTACACTTGGAAACTAGCCTCACTCACATCCAACTAGGACCTAGGTGCAGATGCCAAGTAATTAAACCAGTGTCTCGAGGCGATGCAAACAGAAAGAGAAGAGAGTAGTTTTCATTTAAACGTGCAATGCTTTGGGGTCTCCTTTACTTGGGAGTTTGAGAAGACAGAGCAGAGAGGAAGGAATGAACATCTCACCCACAGGCAGGAATTCACTCCTCCAGAAGCTCAAACACTTAGGAGGAAGAGGAGACCTCTCTCCATGTGGTCAAGTGGATTCTGGGGATGAGTGATCAAGTCACCAAAACATTAAGGGCCACGATAAACACTTGAGACAAGTCCATTTATCATCTTCAATCCGGCAACAAAAGTTTCCAAGTAGACAGCTCAAGGGCCCCCTTCAGAGATAAAGACAAGAGCTGCTACCATTTGTCTTCATTCAGTTGTCCTCTGCAGGTGCCTTCCATCACTCAACAAGAATTTAGCAAGGATGTGCTTCCTTCACTCCACACTTGAACCCCCAACTCTCAACACATGACCTCAAAATACTGCACCACGAGACGCTCATTATGCTCTTTCTTAGCTCCACTCTGGAAAAGATGCATTTTGCCTCATCCAAGGCTAGCCTCTAACCAGCGTGTTTCCTTCATCAATTACTCACTGAGAATATTCTGTTGAGTACCTACTATGCAGCAAAAATTGTTCTAGGCTTTTGGGGATACAGAGGCCGAGACGATTTTTCTTCGGCAGCTTATAGCCTAAGCGCCATGAGACAGTCATGAAATGAGTCATGTGGGTAATATCAGGGAATAATAAATAATATGAAAACCAAAAAGGAAGAGGCTTAAGAGCAGGGGCTGGGGAGACCAGTGTGGCCTCATAAGAGGTGATGCTGGAGCAGGCTCCAAAAGAAAGAGAGATGAGAAAATACCTCCAACTTTCAGAAGCCAGGAAGACAAGATCCAGCAAGAGAGCTGGAGAGGCCAGAGGGCAGGAGACCCACACGAGGGTTGTGACATGGAAAGCATGTCACAGAAAGCAGTAAGCTGACTAGCCACTGCAGAGAGCCTACAGAAGACAACAACTAAGAGTCAGCAGTGGATCTGGCCACTTAGGCACAGCTGGTACGATGGGACGTGTGGTTTAGGTGAAAGAGTAGGGCAAAAGCCACGGTAGAGTAGGTTCAAAAAAGAATGAGAGGGGAGGAAATGGTGTCAGAGAGTTGGACCGTTCTTTCAAATATATTTATTATAAGGGAGAGTCAAGGAACAGGAGAACCACTGACCAGGATACAGAGACAAGAGTGTTTTGCTGCTGCTGTTCTTTTTTCTTTTTTACCTTAAGATGAGAGACACTACAGCCCATCTTTCTGATAGGGACTGTATATCAGTGGGAAGCCGATGGTGCAGAAGGGAAAGGAGATGCCTGCATAAGTGAAAGCCAGGAGAGGGGATCTGATGCACATGTGGTTACGATGTATGTGGGGTTACAGATGCTGGTTGGCTAGATTTCATGTGGGAAGAAGAAGAAACTAGATTCGAATTGTTTCTTTTCTCAGCAAAATAAGCCAGGTCATCAGCTGAGAGCAATGTGGATCTAGAAGCACAGTGGACCTGGAAGTATCAAGAGTCCCCTTAAGACGTGTGAGCATAAGTCAAAAGTGAGATGATGCAGATGGCTAGGTTTTCTCCAGCCAGGTTCCTCAGCCTGGAGCTGAAGCAGGGTGAGCAGAGGGTGGATTTATTACCCAAGGGTGGGGCTGCCCCAGGAAAGTAAGACCAAGGCAGGAAAGGTCAAGGGAGTTGAGGATATATACAAGGACCTGAACTGATAAGGATGAACAGGGTCAAGAGGGGTGATGGACAATGAAAAAGAAAGTGTCACCAGGGCAGAGACCCATGCAGGGTACAGGCTAAGTGGAAGTAAGTACTATAGGGAGTAAGAGGAAAAAGGGTGAGGGTCAGACTGAAAGGCAGTGAAGATTCTGGTGGAGGTGCCATTACTGGTGATGATAAGGTCTACAACCATGTTTGTCCAGTGATGGGCTGCCAGTTAGTAGACAGTGAAACCAGTTTAGTAGGTCAGGACCAGCATTTCTTTTTAATGAAACAGAATAAAAAGTATGAGAGTGCATTAGACCCAGTAAGGGTAGATACTGTTTCATGAACTTCTATTTCAGGTTTTGTGTTTATATTGAATCATCGCGTAAGATATATTTCTCCTGTGGCTTGGGATTTAAAAAAACTTTAAAGACACTGTGACAAGGTTTCTTGACCTTGGAACTACTGTTTTGGATCACATAATACTTGTTGCGTGGGGCTGTCCTGTGCACTGCAGGAGATTCGATACCATCCTTAGCCTCACTAGATGCCAACAGCATCCCTTCTCCCCCCTCCCAATCAAAAACAACTCTAGGCCAAGTGTGACAGCTCCTCGCACTTTGGGAGGCCAAGGCGGGAGTATGGCTTGAGCCCAGGAGCCCTAGACCAGCCTAGGCAACAGAGTGAGACCTTGTCTCTACAAAGAAAATTCAAAAATTAGCCAGGTTTGGTGGCACACACCTGTAGTCCCAGCTACTCAAGAGGTGAGGCAGAAGGATCGCCTGAGCCCAGGAAGTCGAAGCTGCAGGGAGCCATGATCATGCCACTTCACTATAGTCTGGGTGACAGAATGAGACTCCAACTCACACAAACAAAAAAGAATGTCTCTAGACATTGGCAGATCTCCTCCTGGTGATAAACCCCTGAGAACCAGTGGTCTAGCAATAACCACAGGAGGAATGGCTAAGGCAAGGTAGAGGAAAGGACATCTGGAAGAGAGTTGCTCAAGAAACTGAGAGGCAACCTAAGTAGATGTTCACGTCCCCAAAAATGTTGACAGGAGGAAGGGCTGTGAACCAGGTGCTAAAATCATCAAAGATCAAGTCCAGGTGACACAGAGGAATATAGAGGACTGTCCTCTACTCTGACTGCACATTAGAATCATCTAGAAAATTTACCCATCAACTCCCAGGCCCTATCACAAACCAACTACATCAGAATCCACAGATAAGTCCAACGTGCAGCCAGGTCAGGGAACACTGTAGAAGAAACCCATCCCAAGAAGCCCCATGAATGTGACCTCCTTCAAGACAATGTGCTTCCCTCCCAGTTCTTTTTTTCTGCATCTCATTATCACTGCCAGTTTTGCTTTCCTTGTAACTGACATATGAAATCACAAGAATAAAAGGCTCTAAACCTAAGTGACTAAAAACAGAATACATGTTCATCTGCCAAAGAGCTTTAGAATTAGGGGACCAGTGAGGAAGGAAGCCTTTTGAGGAAAACTCTGCTCGAGCTCTTGGTCATCCAAGTCTCTCAAGGACATCCAGACAAGCAAGGGTCCCAGAGGACAGCCAAGCACTTATGTGTCACTGATAAGCATCATTAGAAACATAATCCCTTTGGTGACAGTGCAATAAACACTTGGTGAAATGAATGGCTATTGCACTTAATTTCCTCCAAAAAATCCACCAATGATCAGATTACAACACAATTTAAGCCACATTTATCATCTGGTCACATATTATTCTCAATAGCTTGCACGTAGACAATTTTTTATTAAAAGAAATCAACGGGCTAGGTGCAGTGGCTCAAGCCTGTAATCCCAGCACTTTGGGAAGCCGAGGCCAGAGGATAACCTAAGCCTGCAGGCTCTAGAGCAGCCTGGGCAACATGATGAGACCTCATCACTACATCAAAAATCAAAAAATTAGCCAGGCATAGTAGCGCACACCTGTAGTTCCGACTACTTGGAAGGCTGAGGCGGAAGGATTGCCAGAGCCCAGCAGTTCAACTCTAGGATGGCCATGAGTGTGCCACTGTACTCCAGCCTGGGCAACGGAGTGGGACTCCAACTCAAAAAAAAAAAAAAAAAGAAAAGAAATCAATGGTGTCAAATCTTGAATATACCTGTATGATGGGGGGAAAAAACAGAGGAATCAGAATCTCCTCTTTCTCATGAGAATCCACTACAGATTTTTTTTTTTTTTTTTGAGTCAGAGACTCCGTCTGTTGCTTGGGATGGAGTGCAGGGGCATGATCGTGGTTCATCGCAGCCTCAAACTCTTGGGCTCAAGTGATTCTCCAGCTTCAGCCTCCCAAGTAATAGGATTACTGGCATGCGCCACTATACCCAGTTGTTTTCTTTTATTTTTTGTAGAGACTAGGTCTTGCTATGTTGCCCAGGTTCACGTTTAGAACAGTACCCATAAACTTTGTTTGACATTCACTGCTGATGAAACAACATCTATCTGTAAAACTCTAAATCTCCAAACACCTACAACAAATTCAGGTAACAATTAAGTAATATAACCCAAATATTAATTTTTTCCAGCCTGGTGGAAGTGGCAGAATTGAGATAACTTGTCTCTACTGAGACTCTTAACTTTCATCCCTACCTGGGTAGAGAACTGGCTGGAAAAAAACACAAGCTTTGCACACCATAGGTAGCCAGTTACTCTAAACCACTGGTTCTATTTCCCAACAGCAAGATCACCTCTCCCAGGGGCTTGTCAAAACCGCATATCATCAGACTCCACCCAAGATCTGAAACTCAAGCCCCAAAATCCAGGATTTAACAAGCCCTCCAGGTGATTCTGATGCATGCTAGTTTCAGAATCACTGACCTGATCTCAAGCATGGTTTTCTTTTCTTTTTTTTTTTGAGTTGGAGTCTCATTCCTTTGTCCACACTGCATGCAGTGGCATACACACTCATGGCCACCCCAGCATCGACCCGTTGGGCTCTGGTGATCCTTTTACCTCAGCCTTCCAAGTAGCCAGAACTACAGGTGGGCACGACCGCACCTGGCCAATTTTTTATTTTATTGTAGAGACGAGATTTCACCAAGTTGCCCGGGCTGGTCTGGACCCTACAGGTTCAGGCAATCCACTTGCCTCGGCCTCCCAATAGTCCTGAGATTACAGGCTGAGCCACCAAGCATGGTTTTCAAATTGAGCAGCAGAGACCTAGTTTCCACTGGGCTGACATTCTGGATCTCCCACCAGGATTCACAGGGTCACAGAGTATATCCTTTTAACAATGTGGATGGAGATTCCACTGCTTTTGAAAACTGGATTTTAGCTACAATTGCCAAGAATCCATCAACTCTATCAAGATTTCAAAGAGTACATGAAGAGGCTGGGTCCAAATGATGCAGGTGGGTGGGACAGGCAGCTCAACCAAGGATGGTATGGAAAGAGACCTGGGTTCAAAAGCCAGCACAGCTATCAGACAACATCCCTCTGGGCCGCAGCTATCTAGGAAGACTCCTCAATTGGCCAGAAGCAATCCCCTGCAAGGGACGCCACTGGTCTTCCTTCACAACAGAATCAGAGAAAGTGAAGGCAAAGCAGAATGCTTGGGAAGAGCTTTCCTGAGCTCTTATTCTCACTACCCTCCTGGGGACAGAGAGAAACAACTTTCCCTACAGATATCCTTCACATCTAAGGTATTTGCTAAAAATTGGGACATCTGGATTAGAGAAAATAATTAACTGAAGATTTCCAAAGATGTAAGAAACTGCTGTAGGAGCCATCAGAGAAAGTAAGCAGGATGTTTCCCAGCCTTGTTTCCAAACTGGTTCCTCTCATGTTTCCTATCCATTAGCCAAATAATTTTTTAAGTTGTTTTCACACAAGAGAGGTTGCATGTTTGAACAAGTCAACCAACTGATGTGTAGACGGAGAAAGCTAATTACCCCCTCCCACTGCCAATTTGAAATAATATTAAGTTTTGTATGTTTTCACGTTTTTCTCCAAGGTCATACACATAGGGTTTCTTTTAAAAAATCAGATGTAGGGTTATACAACATATGATACTCTACAACCAGCTTTTATTGTACCTATTACTTTTGGTATATCATGTACAACCCTCACAAAATAATCCACACTATACAGGTACCCTATTTTATTCTTCTTGCCGATGGACACTCATGTGGCTTCTAGTTTACTTACTGCAATAAATCATATAGTAAACATCCTCGCACACTGATCCTTACATGCCAATGCTTTTATTTCTGCAAGACAGCACTCCAAATGTTGGAGTGCTCAGTCATAAGGCATGCATGAACCAAGCTTTCACAGAAACACGCTTTGCCTAACTTGTGTAGCAATTCATACTTCCACAAAGGGAGCCTCTGAGTGTTCCCACTTGCAACTCTCCAGCTAACAAAGGATGTTACCAACCTTTAAAAGATGTATCAATTGTATAGAAGGAAAACTAATATCTCATTTTTATTTGCATTTCCCTGACCATTAGGGAGGTTAAGAACCTTTTCATTTGTTTATGGATCATCTCTTCTGGGAACTGCCTGTTCCCATCCCTTTCTTATCTTTCTACAGTGTTGTATTTCACCCAGTATTTAATCGCACTCATCCCCTCACTCCAACTCTACTAGATACACAGAGTACAAAAGAACTTCACCCGCTAGGAACACAATGTCTGCGGTGAGGGCAGGGGATGACTTCTTAGCATAAAGTACACGGTAAATCCTCAGAAACATTTGCTGAATAAGTGAATAGCAGGCGGAGGGAATTGTGTTTGCTAAAATTTCAGTTAGAAGAGGGAAAAAGAGACAAATGTTCATTACTTGCTCGACATTTTCAGAACAGCATCCGTTTGGGCTGAAATTAAATTCTTGTTTAAGAGAGAAACACCACCACAGTCTTGGCATGGATTCTGAAAAGCCACTGTGAAATCGGTGGCAAGCCAGGCTCGGTGGCTCAGCCTGTAATCCCGCGCCTTTGGGAGTCTGAGGTGAGTGGATTGCCTGAGCCCGCGGGTTCGAGACCCGCCTGGGCAGCGAGACCTCATCTCTACAATAAATCAAATAATCAGCCGGGCGTGGTAGCACGCACCTGTAGTTCCAGCTACTTGGAGGGCTGAGGTGGAAGGATAGCCGGAGCCCAGCAGGTCGAGGTTGCGGTGGCCGGGAGCGGCCACTGCACTCCAGTCTGGGCAACAGAGTGAGACTCCAACTCAAAAAAAACCCCAAAAAAACATTAAAAAAAAAAAGAAAGAAAAAAGAAATTGGTGGCAAATGAGCCTAGGCCTGATTCACAGCTCTGGGTGACACCTAAGTAAAGACGCTCACAACCAAAGTATTTTGTACCCAGTCTTGCCTGCCAGCTGTCATTCAAGTGGCACCTGCCACAGAGCCAAAGGTGGTCAGGATGTTTGATGCACAAGCAAGACCTACCTTAAGCACTTCTCTTTTGTTTTTTTCTCCCTCTTGCCCAAGATGTTTGTTTTTTGTTTGTTTCTTTGTTTGTTTGTTTGTCTGCCTTTTCAAAATCTCCTGCTTACTGGGGCCTGCAGGGGAGATTTGACAGAGTTCAGATTCCTTAACTCTGAACTTTAGGCAAAACATCTGGTTAAACCCATCGTTTATCCCCATTACTTGTAATCGTTCTGTTTGGCTTATGTTTTTAACTAGTCTCCTTATTAAATATAAAAGTAAGAGGATTAAAAAGTTCTGGGGGAAAGTACTGTAATTAAAAAGTCACCAGTGGGCATGTTAAGCTGTAATTCCAGCCCTGCTTATTATGTTTTCCTTCTTGTTTTTAAAAGTTTTTGTACCCAATAAAAATAACTTTGAATTATTTAACTCTTTTTTAGTACTTCCCGTATTGGCCAAACACCACCCAAAATCTCCAAGAAAACACTGTGACTCAAAAGTTCTGGAGCAATCATGTCACAGATCACAAGTTGCAGACCCTGTCCCAAGAGCCTGGGCATGCCACAAACACCACAACACATACACCACACAGCCTGTTACAGAGACAGACAACTTTCCAAAACACACAGGCATTTTCTAACGTTTTGAAGTTACAAAATCTCCCTGGGAAAAAAACGCAGGGACTTTGATCAACTCATAAAATTATGATAATAAGAATCAGGCAAAAGGCAACAACGCACAATTTATTACTATTTGTTGAGGGGGGTGTAAAAATAGATAAATATTAAGCTAGTAAACTTAGGGGAATAAAGATTGGAAGATTTGCAATAAAGTTTCCATTTTTTTCAGTTAATTTTTATTATATGATGTTTAACACATGCACAAAAATATATGTGGCATATAGGGGTAGACCCAAGAAGACCCAGAATTTACTTATTAAAAAATCGTGTATTTATTCTGACATGTTTAAACTTCAGTCACCTTCAAAGTATTCTTCATTGATTGCAAAACACCTAACGAGACACTTTTTCTAGTGCTCAAGACAGTTTATGAACGCATCAATTTTGATGCTTTTTGATGCTTCTGTCCTTTTTTCTTTCACACATCAGCAAAATGTTTCTCTTTGAGGACTTTTTTCTTCCAGAAAAACAAACAGAAAAAGGCACTCAGAGCCAGACTAGGGAGGGTGGGGCACAGGGGTCATGCCATTTTTGCTCAAAAATTGCTGAACACTCAGCATGGTGTGGGCAGGTATGCTGTCTCAATGGAAGAACCAGTCACCTGTTTGCCACAACTTGGGATGTTTCTTTCACAACGCAGCCTCTCACAACAACACTACCTGGTCCACTGATGCCCATGGGATCCCAGAACACTTATGCGGTGGAGGAAGCCTGTACTACAAAGAGCTCGCCCACCAAAAGATAATTCTGGGTTTATTTGGGTCCCCCAAAATAGTTTTTTTTTTTCTGAGCATAGTTGGTAAAAAAACAAAAAAATGTATGTTGTTCACCACCTATAACCATCTTTAACTGCTCTTAGGAAACTAATGATGTTCTGAAAGTGAAGCTTGAATAACTGGGAAAAAATGAGCGTAATTTTGAGCTAGGAAAGAAAAAACTGGATTAGCGCACGCACACACACACACACACACACACACACACACACACACTCCTCTTCTTAAACTCTAACTTCGTCACTTAACTGGTTGGACTTGGTGGCTCAGCCTGTAATCCCAGGACTTTGGGAGGCCGAGGTGAGTGGATTGCCTGAGCCGCGAGTTTGAGACCCACTGGGCAACTTGACAAGACCTCATCTCTACAATAAATCAAAAATTAGCTGGGCGTGGTAGTGCGCGCCTGTAGTTCCAGCTACTTGGAAGGCTGAGGCGGAAGGATCACCAGAGCCCAGCAGGTCAAGGCTGCAGTGGCCGGGAGTGGCCACTGCACTCCAGTCTGAGTGACAGAGTGAGACTCCAACTCAAAAAAAAAAAAAAAAAAAAAATACTGTAGGGAGGTCAGGCACGGTGGCTCAAGACTGTGATCCCAGGACTTTAGGCCAAGGCAGGAGGATCACTTGAGCCCAAGAGGCCAACACCAGCCTAGGCAACATCCCCATCACTTAAAAAAAAATTGTTAAACATCGTAGAAACAGTGTTTGAAAAACCTGAACGAGTCAGCAAAACGTGAATTCAAAACATACAAATAGCTAAGCCTGTACAGACTACCTGTAGTAATTCATTCAACAGGATCAAGTTTTTAAAAGTTCACTTCCCTTTTGGAGGGAGAAGCCCAATATCAATATCAAAACTGAGACTCTAATAATAACTCTTTGGTATCTCTTTGATAACCTGAATGGGTACAAAGGCAGAGAGAAATAAGGGGCTTCCCCAATCTGAGGAGCCTTGTTTGTGGGATTAAGGCACCACCACTAAGAACGTAAACTTTACAAAGTAGACGGACGCTTTCGGCAACTGGTTTTTCTTCTATATTAGCTCTACTAATTTGGAGAAATGCATCTTGGGCTCTGGGTGTTTTCCACTATTCGAGTGCTCAATAAAATTTTTTTAAAGAGCATTAATGTAGGCATCCCTCCTCTCTCTCGGTCCACCATCCCGCCTGCATTTCCGCACAGATGTCCCAAATAATCGATCAAGATAGACAAGATTCTAGAAAGTCAATAGCTGACATTCACACTGGAAACACTTTAGATAAGACTACATGAAGTGAAGGAAGGAAGGCGCAGCCTAATCCCTAACATCGCAGTGGTCCCCCAGACTAGCGTCTCCCCCTGCCCCCCAGGGGGTCTGGCTTCGGTGGTCCCTTCCAACCTCTCCAACGACGAAGACCCAAAGTGCTGACACGATCTCGATACGGTGACATCATTTCAGCAACGCACCCAGGAGAGAAACTGACGCGCCCCCCACTCAGCTGACGGAAGGTCAGCAAACAAGTCCAGCACGGCTCCTTCGCCAAGCAGAGACCACATCCATGGACAAAGTGAAGACCCCCGGCGCCCGCTCCTGGGAGCCGCTGCCTCCAGGCTCGGAAGGGGCGGGGGGAGCGCGCAGCCGGACGACTGTCCGACTCCACACTCCCAGGACAGTCAGAAGGACACACGAGCGGCCCTAACGCATCGGCGGCACTTAAGACGTGCACGTGCTCTGGGGACCCTCTCTGCAGGACACCACTCCTGCCCTCCTGTCTTACAGTGTCTACGCCGACGCTTCGGCTCTTCGCGCGCGCCTTCTGGAAATAGCCAGTTTTCACCCCAAAACGTGGGGTTTCCGGCCCGAGTCGCCCCGTCCCCCCAGCGGGCAGCCAGAATCCAAGTTTCCCCGCGCGTCCCCCGAAGCCCCAACTTCTGGAAACGCCCCCTTCCTCGCCTGCGCGAGCTGGCACCGCGGCGAGGGCCGCGGGCTCAGCCTCCGTCGTCGCAAAAGGCTAGGAGCCTGCAGCGCGGGCCGGTCGGCGGCCTCGGGCCACCGAGGCCAGGCCCGGGGTCCAGGCCCACCCAGGGCGCCTCCTCCCCGCTGGGCGCGAGCTCCCGCGTCCCGCCGGACCGGGAGAGCGCAGCCCAGGGACGCCGCCGAGCGCGCGGCCGGGAACGCTGGGCAGCGGCGGCCGCGGGGAAGGGGCGTGTTCCCGGAGCCTCCCGGCCCGAGCGCCGCGTCTCGGGGGTCCGGGGGTGGGGGCGGCCGGCCGAGCGCGCGGTCCCCGGCGGCGGCTCGCGGCTCCGAGCCCCACCGGGCCGGCCCCGAGACGCGCCGGAGCCCGCGCGCCCTTGCGGGGACAGCCGCCTCCGCGCCAGCCTCGGCGCGCAAACTTTCCGGCGCCGACCGCCGCAGCCGCCCGCCCCCTCCCCTCCCCTCCGCAGCCAAGACCCACCGAAAATATGGCGCCCTCGAAAGTCGTCCCTGGGTCCCCCCGGGAGTCCCGAAACACCAGTCTCCGGGTGCCCCGGCTCCCCGGGGCGCGACGCTGCAGCCGCGGGGCCGGGGGAGAGAAGGAGCCGCTCGGCCCGGGCGAGGCCAGCCGCGGGGATCCACAGCCCGGGTCGCTCTCGGCCGGCAGGTCGCGGTGGCGGGGCTGCCGGGCGAAGGGCTGCGCGTCCGGCCGGGACCGAGCTCCGCGCGGGCGGGCGGGCTTCCCGGAGCCGCGGCGGGAGACTTGTTTGGAAAGTGGTGCTGGGGTCCGGCTGCCCGCGCCGGGACGAAGCTGCTCGCCCGCGCCCCTCTCCCAGCGCGGGGCGCGGCCGGGCTGAGGGGACACCCCGCGCAGGCGGAGCCGCCTCTCGAAGCCGCGTCGCCGCCGCCCCGCGGGAGCCCCCGAGGAGACCGCTGCCCGCGCCCGGGAATCCGCTCTCAGGCGCCGGCGGCGAGGTGCTGGCCAGCCGCCGCGCCCGGTCGAGCGCAGCGAAACACACATGTGCAACAGACAGGTGCATTCGTTTCACCTTATTTTCATTTTCCTGCGAAAAGCGCTCCCAGACCATCGCAGTCTGGGGGCTTTGCAGGTTTCCCTGCGCGGGCATCACTCGCGAGAAGCAAAGGCGATGGAAGCCCACCCGCATTTTCCTTCGGGAGAGGGGAGGGAAAGACCTGAGAAGCCCCGCAACGTGCGCGCCGCTGGAGGATCAGGGAGCCCGAGCGAGCCGCGCGCCTTACCGGGGCTGCGTTGCCTGTCCCCTCGCAGAGCGCCCGCCCCGGGGCGCAGCCGGCGTCCCCCCGCGCGCCCGGCGACCGCTCCGCTCCCGCCGCCGCCTCCGCCGGCTCCGGGCGCGGAACGAGAGCCGAGGGCGAGCGCGAGCGCACGGCCCGCGAGCGCCGGGAGCGCAGGAAACGCGTCATCACTCGGGGACGGCGCCGCTCCGGTCCAGCCGCGGCGTCTCGCGGCTCCGGAGCTGGGTGGGCGCGGGCGCTCGGGGCCCCCGGGCCTCTCCCATGCGGCGCCGGGTCCGGAGGGTCTGCGGGGGGTTGGGACGAGGACGACGCGCCAGCCGGGCTGGCGCGAGGCGAGGGGACTGCGGGATCCCCGGCCCCCCAGAACGCGGGCTGCGCTGGGTGAAGGGGAGGGGAAAGAACAGCCTTGTGGGTTGGGCCGTGGACCCCCGAGCGCCTCCCCGGGCCCCCCGGCTGGCCCTGGGGGATGCGGGGTGTGGGTCTGACGGGAGGACCGCGGCGGGCGGTGAGCACCCGGGCGAGGCTGCCCCTCTCTGCGCGCGGACCCCGACACCCTGCCGGTCAGAGGTCACCCAGGGATGTAGAGAACGACTGTAGGGGTGAGGGGGAGGCAGGCCTTTGCTTTGCTTTGTTTTTTTAAGTAGACGGTGCCTCGTTATATTGCCCAGGCTGGTCTCGATCCCATAGCCTCAAGCGAGCCTCCTGCCTCGACCTCCCCAAGTGCTGGGATGACAGGCGCGAGTCACCGCGTCCACCCAAGACTGTCCTAAGTTAATGAAATAATTTTTTTCTTTTTACCATGACCTTGAATAGTCAGTTATGTACCTCTTACATTCACAGTCACTAGTAAATGCTGTAAGATGACATGGAGCAATGAGAAGGTCATTAAGGGGGCGAGGAGACAAATCACAAAACACTACGGTGCCGTATGGTTCCGGTTTTTAAAACTATGATGTACGGAGAAACGGAGAAAAGACTGGATAAATAAACACCGAGATGTTGACTAAGTCCCTCTGTGGTTGGTGAAATTGAGGGGGTGATTTTTCTTTTTCCACTTAGTTTTATTTTTGATTTTTCTGTGAGGGTCATGATACTTCTGTAATTAAAAGAAGAAAAGACTTGGCTTTTTTTTCCATCCCAATACTGAGTGACCAGGATAGAGAGCCTTCCCTCCAAGAAATAGGCAGTGAATCTCTTCAGTTTCTCAAATGAAACTGCTGGCAACTTTTTAGGGTTTCTCAGAGCATGAAACTGCTGTCACCGTAAAACAGAGAGTGAGTTGATTTTGTGAGTTGAAACTATATTGAAAGCTAGGCATGGTGGCTCATGCCTGTAATTCCAGCATCTTGGGAGGCAGAGGCGCAAGGATGGCCTGAGCCTTTGGGTTCGAGACCAACCTGGGCAACTTGGCAAGATCTCGTCTCTGCAAAATATTAACCAGACATGGTGGTGCATGCCTGTGGTTCCAGTTACTTGGAAGGCTGAGGCGGAAGGATTGCCTGAGCCCAGTGGGTCGAGGCTGTGGTAGCTGTGAGAGTACCACTGCACTCTAACCTGGGTGACAGTAAGACTCCAACTCAAAAAAAGAAAAAGAAAGAAACTGTTTTGAGTGAGTCCCCTGGGACGTGGGACACTGGATAAATCTGGACACTGCAGACACAGTGGCATGTCTTCCAGGCTGATGAACCTAACTGTATCATGACAGCAGAGATCTTTATAATCTTCTAGTAGAGCTTTGTAACTTATTGCAGAGGATAAACAAAACATTAAAAAAAAAAAAAAACAGTCACAGAACCAATTACTTGGCAATGTAAGTCCTGAAAGTTGCAGGACTTAAACTGTTTCTAATTGCACAGGTAAAAAGTTTCTGTTTGCCACACCTTTTCAAACATTTGTGTCTAATAGAGTAATTAGTGGTTACTCTGGCGATCCTTCCGCCTCAGCCTTCCAAGTAGCTGAAACTATAGGCACAGGCTGCCATACCCAGCTAATTTTTTATTTATTGTAGAGATAAGGTCTTGTCAAGTTGCCTGGCCTGGTCTCGAACTCGTGGGCTCAGGCAATCCACTTGCCTTGGCCTCCCAAAGTGCTGGGATTACAGGCTGAGCCACTGAGCCTGGCCAAATATGCTATTTTTATAAAACAAGCATTTATTGAGTATCCACCATGTCCTGGGCTCTCTCTCCACCACAGGGATGCCGAGGAGATCCTTGTTCTCATGGAGCTTATCTTCCAGTATTGAATGGCATCTCCCTGGTGGTGAGTGGGAAAGCGTGGGGATACTTTGAGGATGATGGATTAAGTGATGGAAAATCTTGAAATCCAGGTTGGGGAACACACACACACACACACACACACACACACACACACACACACACACACACACACACACACATTCTGCGCACACACACACACATTCTGAGAAGCTTGAAGAGAAGCTATTGGGTCCTGTGACCCAAGGACTAAGCAGAAGAGAAAATTACTTTAGGGCCGGGCTGTAGTTCCGGCTACTTGGAAGGCTGAGGCGGAAGGATCGCCAGAGCCCAGCAGGTCGACACTGGGCTGGCTGGCCGTGAGTGCCAATGCACTCCAGCCTGGGCAACAGAGTGAGACTCCAGCTCAAAAAAAAAAAAAAAAAAAATTTGTTCACTACTTATTAGGCTAGTTCCTGAGATATTTGAAAAGTTATCTCTCCTTTTTAGAGTGTCAGCATAATCCTGTTGTGCTAAGGTCTTTGTGAGTAACAGCCTTGGTTTAGGTCAGTAACTCCAGTCTTTTCAAAATAGCAGCTACGTCCTAAGCAGTGAGAGGCTGGTGTCTGAGTACTGGTGCATTCCTAATCCAATGAGCACTATTCTGTGGCTTTTTTAAATCAATTAAGTCCCTTTCCCCAGTGAGAAAGAACATCAGTTCTAGAATTCTTTGCTTTAGACCTGGCTTCAAACCAGTTGCCCTGGGCGTTTCTTAATTTTACAGTGCCTCAGTTTCTCTAACCACTCATGACTTCAAAGCCATTTACTGTTTCTTCAGAAAAATTAGCCATTCTGTTTCCTAGCAGTATAGTTTTCAGAAAAGTTCCCTAGTAGAAGTAAAATTGATTTTACCAGTAACTTATTAATTTATCTGAAGTTGAGGTGCCTCCCATGCCCCTAAAAAGGTAGTTATTTCTAAATTTAGGATCAGCTACTGCTAGTTTCTGTCATTACCACTCACAGTGATCATAGCCCATTGTAGACCAGCAAAAAAGAAAAAAGAAAAAGAAGTCACTAACTTATTTTAACAGGATTACATGTTGGGGCTGTCTCCACCCAGCAAAGGAAAACATGGTAGTAGTTTATCTTAGAGTATCTAAGACCTGAGATAAAACTCATTCCATCTAAGCAATTTTCCAAGAATTTGCATTGTTCTTCTTCTGCCAGGCAGATAAGTAACAATACCTAAACTCATTGTGTATGAACAAAGAGGAACATTTGGAAAGATAAACTAACGAGATAGCTTCCAAGTCACTTGTCATAAATACATCTGGAGTTAAACTCCCATTTTCTCCATAAGTTAGAGCCTCTATCACCCAAGCAGGCGTTGCTCGGTGCTCAAGCGCCAGATGCTGAAGGGTTGCTTCCCCACTCCAGGTCCTGCAGCACATGTGGCTATCTGGGGTCACCTGTGCTCAGCTTTCAGAGCTGAGCAAACTCAACCATGTTCATATTGAAGAGCAAAAAGAAATTCCACCAAACACTTTGTTCCACCTTTGTTTATAAGCGTGCGTTTTGTGCTGTAGTAAAATATTTTCTAGGGCTTCCTCAATACAATACGCCAATGGTTCATGATTCCCGCCCCCACCACCACCACTTTAAAAAATATTTGTATCCCCTCCTGGGGGAAAAGTGGAGGTTGGAGCCACATTTTCTGAAAATTGCCTGTGACTTAGAACCGGAGATGAAAACAAGATACTTGGGCTTCTGTTATCATTTGATATCTTTAGGTTTATAGAAATCTCTCCATTTCTCTTCTGAGTACTAGGCGAGAATATTCACTAATCATTACAGGAGGGAGGATCTGAGTTGTAGTACAGAGTATGGTGTATAAGTCATTTGTATTTCATTTGGAAGACAAATATTAGACATTTTGCAAAAATAAATATTTTTTAGCTGACCCTAAGCATGGGGCCTCATCTCATTCTCAACTATTCAGGCTGGAGTGATAGATGCAGATTTAAATTTATTTTTTTAAAGAGAAAATTGCTCATATAGGTCCAGGAAACCGTTATCATTGTACCCAACACAGGACATGCTTGAGATTTTCTTTTCCAGTCGTGTATGAAACACACTAGAGAAGCTTCTTTAAATGTCTCTGAAGCAGTATACTGCCTAGAAGAATATAATGTCAATGATTATTTTGCAAAATTGAATTTATCTTTAATCCAAATTACATGGTTAATACAGAATGAATAGTGTAAGAGGCAGGATTTGTTTGTTTGCCTGCTCATGGACTGGAGAAGACATATTTGGAGTTATGGTACTGTTGACTAAAATATTTTTATTATAGATTAGCAAAACAGCTGTATTAAATAAGTATCTTTGCTCATTTGGGATTTTTTTAAAATGTTGAATATAAACATGTTTTCATGAAATGTTCTATAATACCAAAATACTATAGAAAATTTTTTTTTTTTTTTGAGTTGGAGCCTCACTGTGTCGCCCAGACTGGAGTGCAGTGGCCGCTCCCAGCCACTACAGCCTCGACCTGCTGGGCTCAGGCGATCCTTCCATCTTAGCCTTCCAAGGAGCGGGAATTACAGGCATGCGCTACCACGCCCAGCTGATTTTTTTATTTATTGTAGAGATGAGGTCTTGCTGCCTAGGCAGGTCTCGAACCCGTGGGCTCAGGCAATCCACTCACCTCAGCCTCCCAAAGGCACGGGATTACAGGCTGAGCCACTGGGCCCGGCTAGAAAGATTTTTAAACTAAAAAAAAAAATCTGTGCTCACAGCCAGTTACCCCTCTCTCACTAAAATTTGTTGGCTAAGATTGACCTTTTTTGGCTCTGGAGATTTTTAAATTTACTTATAGGTGTTCCAAAACTCTTTTATTTTAAAACATTTTATTGGGCCAGGCTCAGTGGCTCAGCCTGTAATCCCAGCACTTTGGGAGGCCGAGGTAAGAGGATTGCCTGAGCCCTCAGGTTCAAGATCAGCTCAGGCAACTTGGCAAGACCTCGTCTCTACAATAAATCAAAAATTAGCCAGATGTGGTGACGTGCACCTGTAGTTCCAGCTACTTGGAAGGCTGAGGTGGACGGATCACTGGAGTCCAGCAGGTCAATGCTGGAGTGGCCGAGAATGTGCCACTGTACTCCAGCCTGGGCGACAGAGTGAGACTCCAACTCAAAAATAGGGACCAGAGCCATTTTAATTTTAAAATCATATGTTTACTGTCATGGAAGAAATATCATTCTAGATACCTAAGATGGAATAGATTTGTTCTCAACAAAATAAGATGATTAGATCATATCTAAGTCATTTATTTTTATTATATAGTTAAAAGTGATCAACTGAAATACAGTAAATGTAAGCAGAAATTACTTCACTTTTTTCATGTTACTTCAGGGAGGTAAGTGGTGACTGTGGGTTTACATCAAAGACAAAAATAAATATGTCCAGCACAATGGTTATTTGCTGATTTCTTTAAATCAATTTAACAAACATTTACTAAGTTGATTCCAGGGCCCATTATGAGCAAGACACAATCCCTCCCATCTGTGGCAGAATCCAAAGAATAAAATACAACCCCTGCCCTCCCTTTTAAGATTAGAGAGGCCACATCAGATATTCAAATTGATTCTGTTGATTAAAGGTCTGTAAAGGTCTCCTTTCATCTTATCACTTCCTTCAGAGTTACAAGCTTCAGGGTTTTAGAAAACATCAAAAGAAGAATTTTGTTTCCTGAGACCAGTCCTAGGCACAAAGGAATAGATATGGTTCTTGTCCTGTCTTCTGTTGCCCAGAGCAATCTAGATGGTCTGGAACCTTCAAGATTGACTACATATCAGGAGTTCTGATGAGCCAGCTCATCTGTCATTTGTCTCACCGTTTTGAATATACATTTGCTTCACTTCCTGCCAGATCCATCTCCTAGAACTCTAGTAGTTCAGGAAGTTTGGGTTTTCTTCAATTTGCCTCAAAAGGTAATTCCATTGAGATTTGCCAGACTTTTGGCATTTTCACATTTCTTTCTAAAAATAATTGCAAACTCAGAATTTCCAGCATGACCAGAACCACCTCTGCAAAAACTAAAGCTGGCATGCTGCAGAGCCATGTCAGAGGTAAGTTGGAAGGCAGCAGAGAAGAGAAGGAAAAAGGAAGTAACCATTCAGGTGATTTTTAATGCATCACTCTTAACATTATTCTTTTTTGTTTGTTTGTTTTAATATTTATTTTAAAGATGTAGGGTACAATTCAGAGTTAGGTATACAAATGGTCATTGTGCAGGTAAAGTTTGGGCCTCTCTTTGATCCCCTCTTCACCTGGTTTGAGATCAGGTACGCTTATTGATGAAGTGTGCCCCCCTCCCTCCACTGGCAGTTTCCCACTACTACCAATCCCTTTCTTGTAGTTTATGATAATTGTTCAGGGTCCATTTATGAGTAGGAACATGTAGTACTCTGTTCTTTGTTTCTGTGATACATCACTGAATAACATGATTCTTTGAGTGTTTCCCCAGTGCAGTCTGAAATAAGATGAAGACAAAAACCTCCAGCACCAACCCAATTAGCTTAGTTATTTTCTATTCAAAGATAAAATAGTAAGAAGGGGAAAACATTTGCTCTGCCCTAACAATAAGAGGATTATTTGCAAAAACATTATTTTGGTCTCCTATGAAATTACATGTTTTTATGATCTTTTTAAATATATTCATATGTTGCACAAAACCACAAGGCTACTATGGAAAAATAGTACTCTACCATGTTAGTGGGATGAAGTGGCATTTTAATATCACTGAGCTCTTTCATTCCACACCTGTAACTCTTTTCTTAATGAATCCTTCTTGCTGTCATATCTAAGTACAGAGTGCCCAACACATAAACTTTTGACACACTGGGCTTCAGTCATGCTGCTGACTGATGCGTCTGTCTTCATGCGCCTTACCCACTGGTACGGCTACATAGATTTCTGAATGGATCAGAAAGACAGTAAAATAAAAGAATTGATCATACTAAGGGTTCTTCTTTTTATGCCTCTGATCAAAATTAAAGCACTAGTGAATTGATATTACACTATATAATTTTGTTATTAAACTATAATAGCAATTTCTTTTTCTTTTTCTTTTTTCTTTTTTGAGTTGGAGTCTCACTCTGGCACCCAGGCTGGAGTGCAGTGGCATGCTCATGGCCACCCCAGTGTCAACCTACTGGGCTCTGGCTATCCTTCTACCTCAGCTTTCCAAGTAGCCGGAAATACAGGCACGCTTTACCATGCCTGGCAAATTTTTTGATTTTTATTGTAGAGACAAGGTCTCGCCATGCTGCCCAGGCTGGTCTCGAACCCGCTGGCTCAGGCAATCCTCTCGCCTCAACCTCTCAAAATGCTGGGATTGCAGGCTTGAGTCGCCGCCCCCGGCCTCAATTCATTTTTAGTGAATTGATGTTAAACTATCAAGTGCATGTACAAGCATAGACATATGTTCACTTTTTTCCACAAATGGTAGCATACTGTTCTGCTCCTTGCTTTTTTGTTATTTCTTTGTAGGAAAGTTGTTTTTTTGTTTGTTTGTTTTTTGAGTTGGAGTCTCACTCTGCCGCCCAGACTGGAGTGCAGTGGCTGCTTCTGGCCACTGCAGCCTCAACCTTCCAAGTAGCTGGAACTACAGGAGCGCGCTACCACACCCAGCTAATTTTTTGATTTATTGTAGAGATGAGGTCTCGCCAAGTTGCCCAGGCGATTCTCAAACCCGCGGGCTCAGGCAGTCCACTCACCTCAGCCTCCCAAAGCACGGGATTACAGGCTGAGTCACCGAGCCCAGCTTATTTTTCATATATTTTGTGAAAATTGTCAAACATGTAACAAAAGTAAAGAGAATTAAAAGATAAGCCCCATGTAACTCATCACCTAACTACAATAATCTCAGTTGTTGCAAATTGCTTTGTCTATTCTTTATTTGCATATGTTTATTTTATGTTATGAGACAGAGTCTCGCTGTGTTGCCCAGGGTAGTCTTGAATTCCTGGCCTCAAGTAATCCTCCCACTTCAGCCTCCCAAAGTGCTGGGATTACAGGCACGAGCCACCATACCCAGTCTTTTGTGTGTGCACATTTTAAAGCAAATGTCAGACACCATGTCATTTCACCTCTATTCACTGAACATGCACTGCTCTCTAAATCACATGAACATTTTCTTCTATAAACACAATAGTATTATCACACCTAACACAATTAGTAATAATTCCTTGGTATCATCTATATTATGGTCATACCCAATCTATACTCACAGATATCCCCAATTGTCTTCAAAATGCCAAACATTGGTTTCCTGTGTTTTTAAGTTTCTTTTTATCCCTATATCTAGAGTGGCCCATTCTTTTTTTTTTTTTTTTTTGAGTTGGAGTCTCACTCGGTTGCCCAGACTGGAGTGCAGTGGCCGCTCCCGGCCACCGCAGCCTCGACCTGCTGGGCTCCGGCAATCCTTCCACCTCAGCCTTCCGAGTAGCCGGAATTACAGGCATGCGCTACCACGCCCGGCTGAATTTTTGATTTATTATAGAGATGAGGTCTCACTGCCCAGGCGGATCTCAAACCCACGGGCTCAGGCAATCCACTCTCCTCAGCCTCCCAAAGGCACGGGATTCATTCTTATTTTTTTCTAGGGCACTGACTTAAAGAAAACTCTTCGATTATCCTGGAGACTGTTCCATATTCTGGATTTTTATTTTTTAATTTTTTTTATTTTTTTGAGTTGGATTCTCACTCCGTCACCCAGACTGGAGTGCAGTGGCCGCTCCCGGCCACCGCAGCCTCGACCTGCCAGGCTCCGGCGATCCTTCCGCCTCAGCCTTCAAGTAGCCGGAATTATAGGCGCGCGCTACCATGCCCGGCTAATTTTTTTGATTTATTGTAGAGATGAGGTCTCGCCTGCCCAGGCGGGTCTTGAACCCGCGGGCTCAGGCAATCCACTCACCTCAGCCTCCCAAAGGCGCGGTATTACAGGCTGAGCCACCAAGCCCGGGTCATATTCTGGATTTATGTGTTGTTTCCCTGTGATGTTGTTTAAAGTCTTCTAACCTCCTACTGTAAACTTGAAGTTGGCTCTATCAACTTAATTAACTTCAGGTTTGACTTTTAGGTAACCCTCCTTCTTAGAATGGTGCTGTGTGTCATTATCTCAGAGGCACATAAGGCCAGCTTGTCCATTTTTCAGTGAAGCTGAGATTGGCTAGTAGGTCAGGAGGTACTAACCAGATCCCGCTATTGTAAATTTCCTATCAGCCTTTTATCAAATAGTTTCATCCATTTATTAGTGTTGCCTGAATTAAAGACACATCAGGAGCTTCAAGCAAGGGATATTCTAATTCTAGCATTAGTGTGTGTGAAAGAGTACACTTGGTGGCAGGCATCTTCTTTTTCTGAAAAGGTTCATGAGATCTTAGATCTTTATTTACAATAAAGCTTATGGAAATATGTGATCACAAGAATTGGCATTAAGACTATTCCAGATTCCTCTAACTTCCATTCAAAGGTGAAAAAAACCCCTAGTTTCAAAAGCTTTGTCTGTTTTTAAAGGTTTAAAAAGTCTAGGAGCATTTAGGAGCAGCTGATATTGTCACTTGGTCAACATGTCATCGTGTCACTATGTCATATTGTCACGGGGGCTCTACACCTGTATAGTATTCTAAATATAATCTATTGGAAAATTTTCTATTTGCATAAGAGAGCCCATCCTCGTCTGCAAGAAGAAATATTTTCATCCAATCTGAAATTAATTATAGAGTCATTCCCCTTATAGACTGTTGGAAAGATGGAAATAATCCTCTCTGGGGAGAAAATCTCCAGGGAGATGAATGTTCCCAGATTGCAGGTAAGGCCATGCGGAGGACCAGTGTGGGACTGGAAGACTGGAGAAAGGGAGAGGCTCTCTAAGCATCTGGCATTTCTCTAGAAAGAGGCATGTCTCATTAAGTAGAGGCTTTCAAGCCTGGACTCACTAGACCACTCGTTCAACTATCTAGGCCCTGCTCCAAGAGATCCAAGTTGACTAAGTCTCTTCCTTGAGAAGCACCAGGTGACCATAATGCACCTAAGCCAGAGAGTGCATTCCCGAATCTTCACAGACTCCATTGTACCAAGTCCTGAGGGTCCTGAGCCTCATGCCCAGGCTCATCGGAGCATTGCCTAGCAAAGCCAATTCATTACAATACTGTTTTCTCAGAAGAGTTACCGTTTGTAAAAATTATGGTTTTGTTGTAAGATTTTAGACACAGGTCTTGTTCTGTCACCCAGGCTGGAGTGCAGTGGTGCAATTATAGCTTATGGCAGTGTTGAACTCCTGGGCTCAAGGGATCTTCCCACCTCAGCCTCCTGAGTACCTGGGACTATGGGTGTGCACCACCACTCCCAGCTAATTTTGTTGTAGTAGTATGAATTTTTTTGTAGAGGTGTGGTCTCGCTATGTTTCCCAGGCTTGTCTTAAACTCCTGGTCTCAATCAATCCTCACGCCTTGGCCTCCTAAAGTGTTGGGATTACAGGTATGTGCCACCATGCCTGGCCTGAAGCATTACCGTAAGAATTAGAAAAGACTCTCCATTACATTACCGAGTGAAGATGCTTGTATTTCTCCATACGCATAAGGCAAATATCACATCTGGCTGGAGAACCTTTTTGGACAATGCACACACCATACAGCAGAGGCTAATCCTTACCCTCCAGTGCTCTACTTGCCATTCTGGGCTGAGTGTGTCCTGCAGTGACTCCACCATGCCCCTCTTTCTGCCCTTTGTGTGTGGGGGGGGCGTTCTGGAGGCGTTTTGACCCACAATGGCTAACAGAATATTCCAGTAATACGTGGCAACACAGTAGGTACCTGGGCCACTATCAGGGGGAGAGCAGACCAGCGAGAAGCCCAAACTTCACCTGCATGCAACTTACTTATGTAGCCAATCCTTACTTGTACCCCGCAACTCTAAAATAAAATATTTCAGTGATGGTGCAGGATTCATCATGGAGGAACAGAGGCAGAGCCAACGCAAAGAGAAGATTTGCATGCTGCAGAGGGACCCACAGGCTTTCCAGGGAGCAGGTGGGGAAATGGAAAGTGAAGAGCAGTGGGCAGGCCAGGACTGATGGAGACAGAAGAGTGAAGGGCGTCGAGGGATACAGCAGCAAGGGTGGATGGCCCACCATGAAACAAGGAGTAAGAGTCGTGGCTTTAGGAGAGATTGGAAGAGAAGAGAAGTGACTACCAGCAGATGATGCTGGGAACGTCTGTCCCCACAGGGACAATGTAATGACAACCATATTGGGCGCTGAGTTAGTGAGGCTGTCTCACACCAGTCCACCCCCACATCCCCACTCAACAGCTCACCCCCATATTGGCCTTTGGGCTGGATAATGAACCCTTGAAGAAGGGGAGAATGCCAAAGTAGCAAAGAGTTCCATGACATGTTCCCAGATGTGATCCTTTCATGCTCTCTGCAAAGTCCAGGAAACAAGCAGAAACACTGAAGGGACTTGGGAGAGCAGGTCTCCTAGGAAGGGTGAGAGTCACTCAGATTTGTTTCTGAGCCGTGGAGGCGGGCTGGAGAGAAAAGACACCTAGAATGCAATATTTTTTGCTTATTCTCAGATTCCAGGGAAGTAAAACAAAACTAGGAAAACCAGTGGAATGACCCAGTAGCAAGTAACTGGGAGAGTGTCCCAAGTCAGGAGGGTTAAGAGGTGGAGCACAGAGATGAGATGTTGGGGCAAGAGATGCAGTGACCCGGGATCAGGAAGAAACCAAGCTCTGATGCTACCTGAGTGATCTGGAATGGGGCAAGATGTTGGATGACACGTGGGTGCCCTTGCTGTAAGTATGCTTCAGAAATCAAAGCTAAACAGACAGATAGCTCGGTAGGAAGGTAGGTAGATCGATGTTTTAATTAATTCAAACTCTTCAGTATTAAGAAGTTCCTAGCAAACAGTGCATTCAATTAGATGTGTTTTCAGGGTCTAGCACTGTATTAGACACATGGAAAGCTCCCAATAAATTTCTTTCTTTTTCTTTTCTGCCTCTCCTCTTCCTCCTCCTTCCTTCCTTCTTCTTCCTTCTTCATCAAAATCTCACTCTGTTGCTCAGGCTAGAGTGCAGTGGCACGATCATAGTTTATCGCAGCCTCGACTTCCTGGGCTTAGGCAATCCTCTCACCTCAACCCCCCAAGTAGCTGGGACTAAAGGTGCTTGCCACCATGCCTGGCTAAAATTTTTTGTAGAAATGAGGTCTTTCTATGTTGCCTAGGCTGGTCTTGAACTCCTGGACTCAAGTAATCCTCTCAAAGTTCTGAGAGTACAAGTGTGAGCCATCACACCAGGCCCCTAATAAATTTCTTGAATGAATAAACACACAATGGGGAAGTTCTAGCCAAATGGCCTGATATGCCAAACAAAATAAGTGGCCTGAACTCTTTGTACCACAGACATTCTCAGTGCTGTCCCATGACTGATGTTCCTGCTATGTTTTAAATTATAGCACTTTAACTTAACTAATATTCATGTATCTGTTTTGTCTGCCAGATGTTAAGCTTCCTGATGGTTTGCTTCCTGAGGGAACACGTCTTACTCAGCTTCAAGTCTTCAGTTCTTACAATAGTGCTTAGTACAAAGAAGGTGAAAATATCTATTGCACGAATGACTAAAAAAATGAATGGGAGCCGGGCTCGGTGGCTCAGCCTGTAATCCCATGCCTTTGGACGGCTGAGGTGAGTGGATTGCCTGAGCCGGTGGGTTTGAGACTGGCCTGGGCAACTTGGCAAGACCTCATCTCTACAATAAACCAAAAAATTTAGCCGGGTGTGGTAGCACACACCTGTAGTTCCAGCTACTCAGAAGGCTGAGGCGGAAGGATCGCCGGAGCCCAGCAGGTTGAGGCTGTGGTGGCCGGGAGTGGCCACTGCACTCCAGTCTGGGCGACAGTGAGACTCCAACAACAACAACAAAAAAAGAATGGGACACTTATCAGAGGACCCAGATTTTTTTTTTTTTCCTAGTCGGAGTCTCACTCTGTTGCCCAGGCCAGAATGCAGTGGCATGCTTATGGCCACCCCAGCGTGGACCTGCAGGGCTCAGGCGATCCTTCCACCTTAGCCTTCCAAGTAGCCGAAACTACAGGTGTGAGTTACCATGCCTGGCTAATTTTTTGATTTATTGTAGAGATGAGGTCTCACCGAGTTGCCCAGGCTGTTCTCAACCCATGGACTCAAGTAGTCCTCTCACCTCAGCCTCCCAAAGTGCTATTATTACAGGCTTGAGCCACCATTTTTTATGTTGACTCAATTTCATGTCGTCTAAGCCACACCAGATTCTCCTATTACACATTTGAAAAAGTAACTTGTACAGATGGGGGCAGGGTGTGGGCTGGAAGGTCTAGAAGAAAAGGAGACCCCTTGCAGGGCTTGCTGTCATTTGCAAGAAGGTGAGCACTGCTTTAGCTACAGTTGTGGTTTACCAGCTAACCCTGACAGACTGGATGCCACCAATGTGGTCTGGTGTTGACTCTGGTGGTTTCTTACTCATATATTCTTTGGTGTTTTTTTGGGAACAGATTCAGAAACTCCATTTCTCATTTCTACAGAATGAGCATGGCTGGAGCTGCCATTCCTTCAGAAGAAATGACAGCCTCTCATGTTCCCACAGACAGATCATCAAGTGGTAAAATATGAAATGACTTATAAGAGGGATTGTTCGAGTCTTATGTCTTGACTTTGCCCATTGTTAAGATCAGCGATATTAGCTTGAATTTAATTCTTATGCAATCGAGAACCTATTGGAGAGGTTCTACTTTCTTCTTTACCTAGTTCTAGTTGAGATTATGCAGTTAAATTCTATCAAAGGTAATCATTCCCAATGGGGACAGTTTATTAAAGAAGAAAATAAAAGCTGAAATGGGAATCAGGGCCAGGTGCAGTGGCTCAAGCCTGTAATCCCAGCACTTTGGGAGGTCGAGGCAAGAGGATTGTCTGAGTCCAGGGGTTCGAGACCAGCCCAGGTAACTTGGTGAGATCTCATCTCTACAATAAAATTTAAAAATTAGCCAGGCATGGTAGCGCACGCCTGTAGTTCTGGCTATTTGGAAGGCTGAGGCGGAAGGATCACCTGAGCATGCCACTGCACTCCAGTCAGAACAACAGAGTGAGACTCCAACTCAAAAAAAAAAAGGGAATCGGGAAACTAGGTTCCACGGTGGCTCCATGGTAGCTGTGTGACCTTGGACATTTCCTATCACTCCTAACATTAGAATATTTCCTTTTTTTTTTTCAACCCCCTGCATGCAGATCTCAGAGTCTCAGGGTCTGTTTTCTGGTGATCATAATTCTGTTCCCCGTTACCTTCCTGTCTCTCCTCACGTACTCACCCTACCCGCTGTGCAAGGTGGGCTGAATGAACTCACGTCAACAGGGGCCGAGGCAGGCGGAGAGAAGCCTGTAGTAGGAGAAGCCCTGCTCTTTGTCACCACAATTGCTGAAACTGACAGTGTTTCTCCCAGAGTCCAAGTCTCCTCTAGCCTTGCCAAGAACAGAGGAAATGTTCTCCATCAGTAAGGCTCACTGTGTTTATGCCTCCTCATCTCTTCTCATATGTATATCTAATTCCTGGCAGTGGCTGGAGCAGAGAGACCGGGTTTTACATAACCTAAGACCAACAGAATATGGAAAAGTTGGCCGGTCTTCTTCTTCTTCTAAAGCCAGAGAAAACCCTTGGTTTTCGAGTTGCTTCCTCTTTCAAATGAGAACCAGGATGAAAATGATCACACAGTGGTGGTCTGGGATCCATCAGCAGAGAGGGTGTCAAGGTTTCAGTAAAGCTTGCTGTTATCTTCCACAAAAATGGGGAAAATTGCTTCTAGGCAACCCCTGGCTCCCCATGTGTTCTAATACAGTGTCCTTTTTGTTGCTCTTATGAGAGTGTTGTGCCATTTTAACTAGATTAATTCAGAACCAACATACACACGCAAACACACACACACATCTTTACCTTAAGAGCCAACTGCCTGCATTATTGTGTCAACATAAACATGCCAAATGACCAGTACTTACTAGCATTATGCAATATCATTTTCTTTCTGCTGTATACTTTCCTTCAATAATCAGGAGTATCTGGGTCTGATTTTTTTTTCTCCCTCGTTTTTTGGGTCAGGATCTCAGATGTTTTATATGATTTATAGAAGCACAGTCCTTTGAAATAAGACAATGGACTGCAGACTTGGGGCATATTTAAATAATTCCAACATTGTCTGGTGCTGTGTGGTTCCAAGGAAAGAACAGTCGGCACCAGAAAGTTTCCTGCTGGAATTCTGCCAGAGAATAGCTGGCCGTCCTGGGGAGGGCCCTCATTATGGGACTTTGCTTTTTGTAAATGTAATAAATGACTCACATCTGCTTATAATATTATGGAGGTCTACGCGAAAAATACTTCTTACATAAAGCACATGGTTTACTTTAAAAATCGATACTTTCTGTTTGTGGTATTTGTCAGAGTATACAGAAGAAAGATCACACCTGTATTTATGCGTAAGTGTCTAGGCCACAGTACTCACGTCCTGGTCTTATTTTGAGTCACAGCGCGATGTGGCTGAAATGTTAGAAATTGCCTAGTCCTTCCCCATCACAGTACCACGGAGACCAGGAAGAGGTCAGGGATTCTAGGGTGGTGTGCCTGGCGTGTGAGTCAGGGCTCAGAGGGTGCCTTCCTTCCCTTCTCCCTCCTTCCTTCTCTCCTCTCCCCTCCCGCCTCCCTTTCTTCCTCATTCCCTCCCCTTTCTTCCTTCCTCCTTCCCTTGCTCTCTTTCTTCCTTCTTCTTGTGGAGTTAGGTTAGTCTGCTGCACATCACCAGGCTGGACGCTCGCACATTTTATCCTGAGGACCACTTTCTTCCTCCCGTTTGGGCAGCCATTCTGATGTGTTTAATGTACGTTGCTTTAATCTTTATGTATTTGAAAAGTGTGCTGGTCACAGTGGTTCACATCTGTACTCCCAGCACTGTAGGAGGCCAAGGTAGGAGGATTGCTTGAGGCCAGGAGTTCAAGACCCTGTCTCCAACAATAATAATAACAATAATAGTAATAGTAACAATAATAATAAACTTGGTGTGATGTCACGTGCCTGTTGTCCCAGCTACTCGGGAGGCTGAGGTGGGAGAGTCGATTGAGCCCTGGAGTTCAAAGTTACAGTGAGCTATGATTGCACCACTGCACTGGGTGACAGAATGAGACCCTGTCTCTGGAAAAAAGAAAAATGTGTATTTCTCCTCCTCTCCTCTTGCGCTATGCTTTACGATTCTCCCATGTTCTGTGTGTGTGCGTGTGGTCCACTGCTTCCAACAGGGGCAGCCCTCCATGGCCACTGCTTTTCCTATCATGGCACCTCATCTACTAGTCACTGTCTGACAGTGATTCTGTGATACCCAATCTTGGTTCTCTCTCAAACAAAAATCATATGTTTTCCCTTATTAAACTTATCAGGCAGAACAAGTCCAAGGCATATAAGCAATTCGGCAGTGGCATCAGTAACCTTTCACCTCTAAGTAAATGACTGGTATGATTTAATAGAATACAGACGTCAAGAGTTCAAAAGCTATTTTTATTCAGTCAAAATGGGTGGAATACTTTTATAATGTTGTGCCAGCACTAACTTTAGTTCTCAAGAGCAAAATATCTTCACTGTTGAAAAAAAAAAGGGAGAGAGAGAGAAATTTGGCAGGAGGACAGAGAATGGAACCATTTTTCTGAAGGGCAATTTGACAATAGGTATCCAAAGTCTTTAGTTGAGTAATTTCACCTCTAGGAATATATCCTAGGGCAAATAAAAATGAGTAGACATGTACTCATTGTCTACTATTCAACAAATAATATCCAATCTTAACCAAAAATATGTCATACTTATATAGAAAAAAAACGAGTAGACAAAGGTTCATCAAAGAATGTTCTGTGCAGTGGCATTTGTAACTGTGAAAAAACTGGAGCCAATCTCAATGGGTCACAATAAGGGATAAGTTGAGCTATGATATATTCTATTAATTCTTTCATTCAAACATAATTATTGAGCTTCTGCTGTATACTAGGCATGATGTTAAAGCCTGGGACTGTAAAGAGGTTCCACATAGACAAGACGCCATCCTGGGAGACAGGGGGGTCATTAAACCTGCTGTACTGGGAATACTTAGGACACAATAAAAGCAGATTACAAAGAAACACTTTACTATTACAATATGCAATGTTGTCCTTTTAGAGTTGTAATCATAGAATGTTACTCAAAAAAGAGAATTTCTTTCGAGAGTCTTTTTGAGATGCATTGAATAACATGGTAACAGCAGAAAATAATTGTGTACTTTATATTTTAAGATTGTTATGAGAGTAAAGTACAAATGTTCTCACCAGAAACAAATGATAAGTATTTGAGGCAATTAACCAATTAAGAAGATTGATTTCATCATTCTGTATTGTATACATGTATCATAACATCACTTTGTACCCTATATATACATATATATATATACATATATATATATATATATACATACACATATATAATTATAATTTGGCAATTTCTAATACATTAAAACAGCTTAAGTACAATCTATTTTATTTTATTTTTTATTTCTTGAGTTGGGGGTCTCACTCTGTTGCCCAGGCTAGAGTGCAGGGACATGATCACAGTTCACTGAAGCCTCGACTTCCTGAGCTCAGGTGAGCCTTCCATCTCAGCCTCCCAAGTAGCTGGGACTACAGGTGTATGCCACCACACCTGGTTAATTTTTTTTACTTTTTGTAGAGATAAAGTCTCACTATGTTGCCCAGGGTGGTTTTGAACTTGGGCCCAGGCAATCTGCTTGCCTCCACCTCCCAAGATGCTGGGATTTCAGGCATGAGCCACTGTGTCCTGCCAAAAAAAATTTTTTTAAGAGCAGAGGTTTTCCTATAAGTTCAGTACAAAACGAGAGACAAGCCGGGCTCGGTGGCTCAGCCTGTAATCCGGCGCCTTTGGGAGGCTGAGGTGAGTGGATTGCCTGAGCCCGTGGGTTCAAGACCTGCCTGGGCAGTGAGACCTCATCTCTACAATAAATCAAAAAATCAGCCAGGCGTGGTAGCGCATGCCTGTAATTCCGGCTACTTGGAAGGCTGAGGCGGAAGGATCGCCGGAGCCAGCAGGTCGAGGCTGCGGTGGCCGGAAGCGGCCACTGCACTCCAGTCTGGGCGAAAGAGTGAGACTCCAACTCAAACAAACAAACAAACAAACAAACAAAACGAGAGACATAATTCTAAAAAATTAATTACTCAAGGCAGGTGCATGCAACCTCAGAGGCAGTAATGATGCCCAGAGGCAGTAATGATGCCCAGAGGCTGCTATTCTCGGGGCAGGTTGGCGTTGACTTTATCCTAATGAGCCCAGCAATCCTTAGGCCACTGGGCTAGTTGCTGAGAGGTCTGAGTTCCAGCCATGACAGCATGTGTCAAAGACAAACTTCCAACTGTTCATGACTCCATTTGCCATCTATAAAATTAAGGTGCTGGGCTTGGAGTCCCCTAAGAACCCCTTCAGTCCTAGAGTTCTTTCTATTCTCTTGATGGCATTTCACATACTGTCATTTTACTATTTTTGACTGTGTTGTGATATGTTTGTGCTTTTAAACTCTCTGAATGACTGAATTGGGTCACTGCTTCACAAATCCAATTGTCACCTGTCAGCTATGGAAAGGTCTGGAGAGACTTGATTGTCCATGCTAAGAGCAGTTAAGTTGTGCTGAACCAGTATGTCCTTAGGGTTTTCTTCTCCAAAGTGTATATTACTAATAAGTAGCAAAACTACCTGCCACACACAAATAATTGAGATATTTATAGTTTTATCCCACATACTCTTCCTAATAAAAATGTTTACTTACCAAGTTAGTTTTCCTCTGAAAGTGGATTTTTATTTTTATTTATTTTAGTTGGGGTCTCACTCCATCGCCCAGGCTAGAGTGCAGTGGCACACTCATGGCCACCCCAGCATAGACCTGCTGGGCTCTGGCAATCCTTCCACCTCAGCCTTCTAAGTAGCTGGAACTACAGCTGTACACTAGCACGCCTGGCTAATTTTTGACTTATTGTAGAGACAAGGTCTCACCAAGTTGCCCAGGCTGGTCTCGAACCCCCAGGCTTAGGCAATCCACTCACCTCAGTCTCCCAAAGTGCTGGAATTATAGGCTAAGCCACCGAGTCTGGCCTGAAAGTGAATTTTTAAATTTCTCATTTTTGTTTTAGAATTAGTAAGTCAAATGCTATGTCGATGTAAGAGCAAATTACTCCATCAAAACCTAAGGAAACACTTCTTATTCTCATCCTTTAATAAAACAATTATTTTCAAAGACCTTTTCTGATTGCCACTGTACAATGATTAGACTTTGAACTGTTGAAAAACAAACAAACACAGTTACATTTTCGGAGATAGACAGTTTACAGAGCAATGGAAATATCTAGTGAAAATGTGTAGTGGGCACTTGTCAGAGTTATAGTTCAGTGACTTCTTTGCTGTCTAACCTCTGCCTAGTATTTCTGAACTTCCTTGTGACTGTTCATAATCTTAACCAATATAATACTTGATTACAGCATCTTATGCAAATTACCTCAATTTTTCTAACAGTGTACTCTGTAACCTTTGACAGTAAAAACAGTCATTATGCTCATTAGAAACACAGATTCTTATCTGGGTTCTGTGACTCACGCCTGTAATCCCAACACTTTGGGAAGCTGAGGCAGAGAGGATCACTTGAGGCCAGGAGTTTGAGACCAGCCTGAGCAACACAGCGAGACCCTGTCTCTACAAAAAATGAAAAATAAAAATTAGCTGGGCATGGTGGCTCACACCTGTAGCCCCAACTACTTGGGAGGGTGAGGTGGGAGGTCTGCTTAAACCCAGAAGTTCAAGGCAGCAGTGAGTTATGATCATGCCACTGCACTCCAGCCTGGGTGATAGAATGCGACCCTGTCTCTAAAACAAACAACCACCATAGATTCTTGTGCTTAACCCTAAACATGCTAAATCAGAATGTGTGGGACTGGGACCTTAGGGATCTAAATTTTGGGCAACCCCTCCCCTAAGTGATCATGTGCACTAAAATTTGAGACCTGTGTCAAATATTTGTGTGTGTGTGTGTTTGTGTGCAGGGTGTCACTCTGTTGTCCAGGTTCACTGCAGCTTCAGCTTCCTGGGCCACTGTGCCAGGATGCCTTCTCACATATTTTATCTTCTAATTTATAATCCCTCTTTCCATTTTCCCAACATATCAAATTCCCAGGACTGGTCCTTGAAATAAGCTCCACAGTTAACTTTTCTTCCTGGAGGCTGACTTTTTTTTTTTTTGAGTTGAAGTCTCTCTCCGTTGCCCAGACTGGAGTGCAGTGGCATGCTCACAGCCACCCCAGTGTCAACTTGCTGGGCTCCAGCGATCCTTCCACCTCAGCCTTCCAAGTAGCCGGAACTACAAGCGTATGCTACCGCACCCGGCTAATTGTTTTATTTTATTGTAGAGACGAGGGTTCACCAAGTTGCCCAGGCCGGTTTCGAACCTGTGGGCTCAGGCAATCCACTTGCCTTGGCCTCCCAAAGTGCTGAGATTACAGGCCGAGTCACCGAGCCCGGCCAGAAATTGGCTTTTAATGCTCTGTGTGTGTGTTAGTGTGTATATCTAATTTCCTCCAGGAAGGCCCTACAACAAGTTCTCATTTTTCACCACTGTTAGTTACCATTTGGACTTTTTTTCTTAAAGACACTAAGTTCCTTATGAAAACATTATGTATCAAAGCTGACTTTATTCCACTGTAGAATTTGAAATTAGAATGTCTTTCTCCTGCGAAAGGCAATCTACTGATTCAACACAATACCCATGAAATTATCAGCATCATTCTTCTCAGACCTGGAAACAAAAATACAGAAATTCATATGGAAACATAAATGACCACAAATAGCCAAAACAATCCTCAGCAAAAGAAACAGAGGGAGGTATCACACTTCCAGACTATAAGACTATAATAATCAAATCAGTCTGGTATTGGTACAGGAACCGGCATATGGACCAATGAAACAGAAAAGAGATTCCAGAAGCAAAACCTCAGTTTCTCAACCAACTCATCTTCAACAAAGTCTTCAACAACAACCACTGGGGAAAGGAGAACCTATCCAGTAAATGGCACTGGGAAAACTGGCTGACCACATGCAGAAGACTGAAACAGGACCCCAGTTATCACCATACACAAAATCAACCTCAAATGGATCACAGACCTAAACATAAAACCTCAAACTATAAGAACCTTAGAAGATGCAGGAGACAGCCTTATGGAAATTGGAGGAGGAAAACAATTACTGAATGAAATCCCAGATGTCCATGCCATAAGAGATAAGATATACAAGTGGGACCTCATATAAGAAGAGCTTCTGCAAAGCAAAAGAAACCATCAAGAGAGCAGGGAGACAGCCCACAAAATGGGAAAAAATACTTGCCAATTGCATATCTGACAAAGGCCTAACATTCAGGATCTACAAGGAACTCAAAGGTGCTGAAAGGAAAAAAACAAATAGATCCATTAAAAAGTGGGCTAAAGGCATGAATAGACACTTCTCAAAAGAAGAGATACAGGCAGCCAACAGACACATGAAAAAGTGCTCAGTCTCACTAATCAACAGAGAAATGCAAATCAAAACTGCATTGAGATATTACCCAACCCCAGTAAGACTGGCCATCATTAATCAAGCAAATAACAGATGCTGGCAAGGAAGTGGAGAAAAAGGAACTGCTCTACGCTGCTGATGGAAATGGAAACTAGTTCAAACTCTATGGAAAACAGTGTGGCGATTCCTAAAAGAACTAGAAATTGACCTTCCATATGCTCCAGCAATCCCCCTTCTGGGAATCTACCCAGAGGAACTTAAATCACTCTACAAAAAAGACACCTGTACATGCATGTTTATTGCAGCACTGTTTACAATAGCAAAAACATGGAACCAACTGTGCTGCCCATCAAAACTAGACTGGATAAAAAAATGTGCTACATGTACACAATGGAACATTATGCAGTCATAAAGGAGGACAAGCATATGGACTTCACAGCAACTTGGATGAATTTAGAGTCTATCATGCTCAGTGATCTATCACAGAAACAAAGAACTGAGTATCACATGTCACTCATAAGCAGACCCTGAACATTTACCATCATACTATAAGAAAGGGATTGGCAGTAGTAGCTGGAAACTGCTAGGGGACGAAGAGGGCAGACACACTTCTTCAGTAAGGGTACCTGATCTCAAACTAGGCAAAGTGGAAGCCAAAGGGAGCCCAAACTTTATCTGTATGATGACCACTTTATACCTAATCCTGAATTGTATCCCACATCTTTAAAATAAATAAATATTTTAAAAGAATGCCTTTCTTTTATTTGTATACAAAAGAATATATAAGATCTATAGATCTAGCTCTATCTATGTCTATATCAAAAAAAGAAAAATCCTGCCCTTCATTCGTACTCAGTGCTTGTCCAGTGATCTGAGCAGCTCTAAGTTCTAGAGGGGTGTTGACCCCAGCCCACATCAGCCTGCTTAGATACTGTTCAGAAAGAAAGTGGGAAACAGAAAAGACAGCAATGATACCTAAAGTTAAAGGACATGTTTACATTCTTTTTTGTGTGTGTGTATTCAGTGTCTCACTCTGTTGCCCAGGCTGGAGTGCAGTGGCATGCTCACGGCCACCACAGCCTCGACTGCTGGGCTCAGGTGATCCTCCTGTCTCAGCCTTTCCAAGTAGCTGGAACCACAGGCATGTGCTACCACACCCGGCTAATTTTTTATTTATTGTAGAGACGAGGTTTCGCCATGTTGCTCAGGCTGATCTCAAACCCCTGGGCTCAGGCAATCCTCTCACCTCCACCTCCCAAAGTGCTGGGATTATAGGCTTGAGTCACTGCGTGCGGCCATGCTTAGTGATTTTTAAAAAATGCGTTGATAGAGTCCAAAGTTGGAGTGCACCATAAAGGTTTCAGGTGAATAGTTATTGCTCAAAGGATAGTTTTGAGATGTCAGAAATCTCTTCTAGGAATAGACTGAACCAGAAATGACTGCAGTTAAAAGCCTGAGGTTTGCCTGATATACCTGCAATTTTATTAAATTCTCCTGTAGAAAGAAAATAAACTACAATGGATACTTTACTGACCAACTCTTAATACAAGTATGCAATAAACCAGACATTGACCACAAACCTGGGTGAAGACATGCAAGCGTCCATGGGGGGATTGTAACTGCTTTGGACATTGTTCCTTGGGGTTGTCCTCTTAGTGAGTGGCTTTCTTTTCCCTCCAGATTCCTTTGTTTCTTTATTCACAATTCTCCCACATGAAATAGAGAATTACATGATGGAGGATGACTTCAGAAGGCAGGTTGTCAGGGGCACTGTGGGGTCTGACTTGCTGTCTGTATCCCTCTGGGGATGCCAGGTTGTGAGGACACCCAAGCAATCCAAAAAAAGGGGCCCACATAGGTGGGCATGGTGGCTCACACCTGTCATCCCAGCACTTTGGGAGGTGGAGGTGGGAGGATTGCCCAAGCCCACAGGTTCAAGACCAGCCTGGCAACATGGCAAGACCTCGTCTCCACAATAAATCAAAAAATAAGATAGGCATGGTGGTTCATGCCTATCATTCCAGCACTTTGGGAGGCATAGGCAAGAGGTTTGCCTGAGCTCTGGGGTTCGAGACTGGCCTGGGCAACTTGATGAGACCTCTCTACAATAAATCAAAAAGTTAGCAGGGCATGGGTGCGCACACATGTAGTTCTGGTTACTTGGAAGGCTGAGGCAGAAGGATTGCCTGAGCCCAGCAGGTCGAGGTTGCGGTGGCCATGAGGGTGTCACTGCACTCCAGCCTGGGTCACAGAATGAGACTCTGACTCCAAAAAAAAGCGGGGGGGGGCATGCAGGAAGGAACTGAGGCCTCCTGCCCACAGCCAGCAGTAACTGCAAGACATGTACATGAACCACCTGTGGAGCAAAGCTGCCACAGCCCAATCCTCAGAAGACTGCAGCTCTGACTGACATCTTGCCTGGAGCCTCAGGAGGGAACTTGAGTCAAACCACCCAGCAAGGCTGCTCCTGGACTATAAATATTTATTGTTAGGCTATTAAATTTGAGATAACTTGTTCTATAGCAATAGGTTATGAACACAGAATGTAATCTGAATATGTGACTAATAACAAGACAGATTTGGTCAGAAAATGAACCACTGGATTCTAGTGGCAGAACTCACTACCAGAGTAGAGAGAGGGGAAACTGAGGTAAGATGGGAGAGACCAGTACACGAGCATACTTGGCAAAATTATTTGTTTTTTAAAAGAATGTGTGTGTTTGATAAGAATCGTCAGAGAAATCTAAGCAACATACACAGTGTCTGGCTTGCAATGGTGGGACTAAAGATTTTTTTTTTTTTGAGTTGGAGTCACACACTCTGTCACCCAGGTAGAGTGCAGTGACTCTCACAGCCACTGCAGCCTTGATCTGCTGGGCTCAGGTGATCCTTCCACCTCAGCCTTCTAAGTAGCTGGAACTACAAGCACGCACTACCACACCTGGTTTATTTTTTGATTTATTGTAGAGATGAGGCCTCACCAAGTTGCCCAGGCTTGTCTTGAACCCATGGACTCAGGCAATCCTCTCACCTCGGCCTCCCAAAGTGCTGGGATTACAGGCTGAGCCACCACGCTCAGCCCTGAAGATTTTTTTTAAGATGGTGCCAAGGTAATACACATTGAAGAGAAACCGTACTTCAAGTACACACACTACCCTTCTGCTTTTCACTTTCAGTGCAGTGTTCAATAAGTTCCATGAGCTAGTCAACACTTTATTATAAAATAGGCTCTGTGCTAGTCTATTTAGCCCCACTGGAGGCTCATGTAAGGGTTCTGAGCACGTTTAAGGTAGGCTAGGCTAAGCATTAATTTCAGTAGATTAGGAATATTAAATGCATCTTCAGCTTATGGTATTTTCAACTGATGATGGATTTATGAAGACAGTACCCACATCATAAGCTGAGGTGCATCTGTGTGATGGAAAAACAGAAGCCCAGCTTTGCTCATGTGAAACTTGGGTGTAATGAAACTGCCTTGGGACTTGGTACCAGGAAACCTCGGTTTGAATTCCTTCTCCACCACCCTGAGCTAATCACTTTACCTTTCTGAGCTGCAGTTCCTTAACTGAAAAATGAAATTATAACATCTACCTGACAGGGATGTTGTGAGGATTAAGTAAAATGACATATAGGCATGTGTCTGACATGTTTGCCTGATATGGTTGCTTGATTAATCCATTGTCATTGAACCAATGTCTCTATTTCTTTTTTTTAGAATTTTCAGTTAAAAAACCTGTGAATGAATAGTTATTTAGAATAGGCTATGAGTCAGGCTGTGCTCTGTGGTGGAGAGAAAATGGTGAACCAGATGGTAAGACTCATGGAGTTACCTTCATGGAGTTTACAGTCTAGAAAGACAGACAAGAAAGCAGGTAGCTCTAAAGAGGTGTGCCAAGGGCTATGATTGAGAAGAATTTTTCATACTATCTTCATCCCAATCTGCCTCTATATGGCTTTTATAAACTGTAAAGACCAGGCATGGAGGTGCTGGGCAATCTAAGGGCATGATTGTACCACATGACCTGTCCATTACTGGGCTAAAAGGCAGAGTGTTCCATGTGATCCAATGTAGGAATGTCAGTATGGTTGTGCCTCACCCACCTAAGCAGTCACGGCAAGACTATTCTCACATGAGTTTTTTTTTGTTTTTTTTTGGTCAAGTTTTTGTGCCCTTATTACAATAGGCTAGAACCAGCCCTTGATTTATTAATTTTTTTTTGAGTTGTAGTCTCACTCCTTCACCCAGGCTGGGGTGCAGTAGTATGCACGCTCACGGCCACCCCAGTGTCAACCCTCTGGGTTCAGCGATCCTTCCGCCTCAGCCTTCCAAGTAGCTGGAACTACAGGCGTGTACTACCACGCCCAGCTATTTTTAATTTTATTGTAGAGATGAGTCTTGCCATGTTACCCGGGCTGGTCTTGAACCCGCAGGCTTGGCTCAGGCAATCCACTCGCCTCGGCCTCCCAAAGTGCTGGGATTACAGGCTGAGCCACCCAAACCAGCCGATTTATTAATTTTTTAAAAGAAAAATTTAGTTTTGAGTTATAATTTATACACTGTAAAATCACCTCGTCTTAAGTGTACAATTGAACAGTTTTTAGTAAATTGACAGAGTTGTGCACCCATCCACACAACATAGTTTTAGAACATTTTCCATCACCCCTCAAAGAAGCCTTATGTTCATTTGCAGTCGCTCTCTGTTCTTACTCCCAGTCCCTGGCAACCCTGAATCTATTTTCTGTCTTGATAGATTTGCCTATTTTGACATCATATAAGTGGAATCAAACGATACGTGGTCTTTTTTGTCTGGCTGCTTCCACTTAAGCATCATGCTTTTGAGGTGCATTCATGTGTCCTTCCATTGCTGGATAGTATCTCAATGTATGGGCATTCCATGTGTGCTGTCTATTCACTGGCTGATGGACATGTGGGTTGTTTCCGCTTTGGGGTGACTATCCTTGGTTTCACTTAGCTCTCCCATGAACGGACCCTATTTCAAACAGTTATCCTTGTTTTTGCCCCAACTGCAAAAGCACAAGGACATTAAAGCCTTAGCAGCACCTTAAAGAAAATGGGGGTTTCCTTCTATTTTTTTCTTTTGTCATCTTTCTGTTTGGTCTCTGTCTTTCTCTTGCCTTTCCCTGTCACTTCTCCCTGTTTCTTGCCTCACTGAGTTACCTCTTAGGACACATGCAGCATGGTTTTCTGGTAAGAGTCTTTTTTATTCTTTTGAGTCGAAGTCTCTCTCTGTCACCCAGGCTGGAGTGCAGTGGCATCCTTACGGCCACTGCAGCCTCAACCTACTGGGCTCAGGCGATCCTTCCACCTCAGCTTTCCAAATAGCTGGAATTACAGGTATGCGCCACCATGCCCAGCTAATTCTTTTGATTTATTGTAGAGACAAGGTATCACAGAGTTGCCCAGGCTGGTCTCGAACCCCTGGGCTCAGGCAATCCTCTCGCCTTGGCCTCCCAAAGTGCTGGGATCACAGGCGTGAGCCACTGCGCCCGGCAGGAATATTGAATGACAAGCCAGAATCCCTGGGTATAAGTCTGGGCTTCAGTCTGCGGTTAACTAGATCCCTTCCGAGTCTTAGTTACTTCATTTAAGAGAGAAAGACTAGAATGATTTTCTTTTGGAAAAAATCTTTTTCTTAATCTTAAAATTTTACTTAGAATCCCAGCCCATAACGGATTAGACTGTCGCAAGTTTTGAAGTGGGAGGTGGATTCGGGGGTCCTGTTCCCTCTGTTCCTGGAGTAATCTGAGGACTTCAGAACCCTAGAGCAGGGGTCCCCAGCCCTCAAGTACTGGTCCGCGGCCTATTAGGAACTGTGCTGCACGGCAGGAGGTGAACAGCAGGCGAGTGGAGCTCTGTCTGCTGTCAGACCAGTGGCGGCATTAGACTCTCATAGGAGCATGAACCCTATTTCGAACTGTGCACGTGAGGGATCCAGGTTGCTCGCTCCTTATGACAATCTGATGTCTGATGATCCTCCCCTTGCAACCCCCATCTGTGGAAAAATTGTCTTCCACAAAACCAGTCCCTGATGCCAAAAAGTTTGAGACTGCTGCTGTAGAGTGTTCCATTTAGAATCCCTTGGATTTGGTCAGTTCTAAGAGTCTATAAAAGCATTTTTAGCACTTCAGAGATCCTCGTCTTCTTCCAAAATGTGGAAGAAAACGCAGGGTAGTGGCAAGAGCACCAGACATCAGAATCAGGGGACTTTGCTGCAGTACTTCTTACCTGTGTCATCCTGGGCAAACTATCGAACCCCAGTCTTTGTTGCCAAATGTGTAAATTAGAAGTCATGGTACACACGGTGCTACCATGTCATCTGCACACTTAACAGACAGGAATTCAAGGACACAATTGGTACAGAGAGAAAGTAGTTACTATGCTGGTCCTGCTCCTATTTGCCCCCAGCTGCACCCCTCACCCCTCACCTGCTCAGTGTTAGACAAAGGGGCGCACCATGTCGTGGCCAGAAGACCCACTTGCTGCCGACTTCTGCTGTCATCTGCCGCTGGGAGGAGACTGTGGGAGACTGGGAGGCCGGAAGCAGGGGGCAAGCCAGGATATTTCTCCCTGCCCGTCTCTTCTCAGGTGGCTTCTCTAGCGGCAGCTGCCTTTCCCTTGTGGCTCCAGTTCCTGCTCAACGGGCTCACCTTGTCCAGCTTGACTTCAGTGCTCCCAGCCCTGGTTCTGGTTCCACCTTCCCTTCCCATTTTCCTCCAACCAAGGGGTGCAGAGGCCTTCGGAAATCGAGAACTGCTGGGCTCCTTGGCTTCTCTGCCAGGTGCGGTGGCTCATGCTTGTAACTCCAGTACTTTGGGAGGCTGAGGCAGGAAGACTGCTTGAGCCAAGGGCTTTGAGACCAGCATGGGCAGCATAGTATGGTGGTGCATATCTGTAGTCCCAGATACTCAGGAGGCTGAGATGGAAGGGTCAAGCCCAGGAGGTGGAGGCTGTAGTGAGCCATCATTGTGCCACTACACTCCATCCTGGGTGACAGAGTGAGACCCTGACTCAAAAAAAAAGTATATGCATATATGTGTGTGTGAGTGTGTGTGAGTGTGTGTGTGTGTGTGTGTGTGTGTGTGTGTGTGAACACAGGGGGTTCCAAAAAGTGTATCCATATTTTAAGTATGATGCTCGCTGAAAAGATGGTGTTAATCACATGAATGCTCGTGTCATCATGCAACAGGCAGGACAAAGAAAATCACAAAAGCACGATTGAGTGAATGTCATACTGCACGTTGCTACCATAACTTAATTAAACTAGAAAAGTAAAACACAGATAACGTCTCTCTGTTTTTGTTTTTTTTTGAGTTGGAGTCTCACTCTGTCACCTAGGCTGGAGTGTAGTGACATGCTCATGACCACCACTGCCTCAACCTGCTGGTCTCAGGAGATGCTTCCTCCTTAATTTTCCAAGTAGTTGGAACTACAGGCATGTGCTACCACACCTGTTTAAATTTTTGATTTATTGTAGAGACAAGTTCTCACCAAGTTGTCCATGCTAGTCTTGAACCCCTGGGTTCAGGCAATCCTCTTGCCTCCACCTCCCAAAGTGCTGGGATGACAGGTGTGAGTCACCGTGCCTGGTATAATATCTCTTAAAATATATATGTGTGGCCAGGTGTGGTGGCTCAAGCCTGTCATCCCAGTACTTTGGGAAGCCGAGGTGAGAGGATTGCCTGAGCCCAGGGTTTCGAGACCAGCCTGGGCAACTTGGTTAGACATCATCTCTACACTATATCAAAAAATTAGCTGTAGTTCCAGCCACTTAGAAGGCTGAGGCAGAAGGATCACCTGATTCCAGCGGGTTGAGGGTGGGGTGGCCATGACTGTGCCACTGAACTCTAGCCTGGGCGACAGAGTGAGACTCTGACTCAAAAAAAGAAAAAAAAAAAAAAAAAAGACCGGGCTTGGTGGCTCAGCCTATAATCCCAGAACTTTGGAGGCCAAGGCAAATGGATTGCCTGAGCCCATGGGAGCCCGGGCAACTTGGTGAGACCTCATCTTTACAATAAATAAAAGCTTAGCTGGGCATGGTAGCACATGCCCATAGTTCTGGCTACTTGTAAGGCTGAGCCAGAAGGATCGCCAGAACCCAGCAGGTTGATGCTGGGGTGGCTGTGAGCATGCCACTGCACTCCAGCCTGGATGATGGAGAGAGACTCTAACTCAAAAAAAAAAATATATATATATATATATATATACAATATATATATATATATATTATATACATATATTTGGCTTCTTAACTCTCTTTCCTGGACCTTCCTAACACCTCTGCACTCTATTCCCTTTATTAAAGTCCCTCCGTTGGAATAGCTAGTATGGTTTCTGTTATCTTGGTTGGACTCTGACCGATGCAACTAAACCCTCAACAAAATAAAGGGAAAGAAGAAGAATTTAAACAGGCTGGGCAATACCACTTGCCCTTCCTCTCCATAAATCTCTGTCCCAAGTGAGGGTGAGGTGGGAGACATGTAAGTTCCTCAGTCAGTCTCAGGGCTCCATGTCTTGCCTTGGGTTTTAAGTTGTAGAGGTGTTTGGTATATCCTGGCCTCTAAAGGCAAACATACTTACTTACATAGACACAAAATTGTGGTCAGAAGATGTTAGGTGTGTGTAATTTTACCTTCCTTGGTGACTATAGAAGCGAACCCTTATGCAAGATATAGTTCTGCTGAGAATCGCAGGGTGACATGAGGATCAGATGAAATAATATGAATGAAAGCATATTATAAATGGTAACATTTCAGACAAATATGGGAGGGGGCCCAAAAAACCCAAAATTTATTTATAAAGAACTGTGCATTTATTCCTACATGTGTAAACTTCAGTCACCTTCAAAGTATTCTCTGTTTGATGCAAGACACTTTATGCTTTTTCCATTGCTCAAAACAGTTTTGAACTTGTCAATTTTGACACTTTTTAGTGCTTTTGTCATTTTTTGTTTCACCTCTTTCACATCGGCAAAACACTTTCCTTTGAGGTTGTTTTCATCCAGGGAAACCAAAAAAGGTGATTTTGGGGAGATCAGGTAAATAGGGAGGGTGGAGCGTGCTGCTAAACACTCAGTGCAGTGTGGGGAGGTGCCCTTGTAAATCATCCATCATAAAATGGGCAAACACCTTGAAAGAATCTCCAAAAAAAAAATTTGCTGACATCAAACACTGCCTCTCACAACAATGCTAGCTGGTACGCAGATGCTGATGGGTTCCTAGAACACCTACCTAGCAGGGAAAGCCTGGACTACAAGGGGCCCATCCTCTCCCCCCAAAATAAATCAATAAATAATTCTGTATTGGGTACCCCTTTGGATAGGGCATTATTTTTACTTATATTTCAAAACCCCATCATCCAGGAACAGTGTGATTTAAGTCTTTTTATGGACTTGAGGAGGTACTTTGAAGTTTTTCTAGTTTCTCCATTGTTTTCTACAGAAAAAGAAACTAAATCATGCTCCATAGAGGAGATATGGAGAGGGCATCCACCCAAGTTGATGTCTAATTTCTTAACTAGAAGAACAAAAACCAAAAAAGTTATATTCCTTTATTACAGTAAAATTCATTGGCATTGACAGAATCAGAAAAAGATCACCTTATCCTTTGTCTTAGAGACGAAATTGGTGTTGGGAGAAGTATGACATTTTTGGCTTTACATGCTGGGTGCTCAATGTCAAGCTCAAGTTCCTTGGTATTTTTCTATATGTTCCTTCTAAAATCAGTGCTAAACATCGAAAAGGAAAATAAATGTACAGTTCCAGTTTTCTCTTCTTCAAGTCAGAAGGATGATTTTTTTATGACAATATTTTTACACTGCTGCACTAAACCACACATTACATGAATGTGAACTAAGTCCTCACAAATTTTTTTCCTCCCAAAATGTGGATCTTGTGGGCATTTTGTGGGCATCTATTTTGAACATGTAGATATTGTAAGTCTTTGTTCAAATCTTCCCTCCAATTGCTCTATTGCCTCTGTCTTTTAGGACCAAAGACTGAACATACTTTTTTATTCTAATAGGTAAAGAAGCCAGTGTTGCTAACAGGACACTAGTACATGCTGACCTGTTCAGTTACTCATTTCCATTTCATAGAATAATGGTGATAACGATGCTGATAAGTCTCTTAAGATTGCTATCTTGGCCTTCTTAAATTAGAGTTGAGAAACAGTTGCTAGCCAAGCCTCATAAAGCTTATTCCCTGGTTTCTGTGTTTGATAAATCTGTCTCTGTGGTGACACATACCCGGCTGGACCCATAGAGTGATAAAATTCTCTTCTTCTTTTCCAGTCTTTCTTTTGGTCTCTACTCAGCAATATGTTGAAATTTCTGTGTAGGTGTCCAGCTTTTAGACTTTTCTGAGTGTTTCCAAAAATATAACAAAGAGCCCAAATCCATTCTTAAGTAGTTTGAAATGTAATATTTTCTATTGAGAGGAGAACTGATGGATATTGCTAGATTGCTGCTACCCTGTGTACACATAGGAGTTGGGGTATTGGAGAAGGAGGAATGAAAAGAGAGACAGGCAGGGTCTGTTCTATTTTGCAAAGGGCTGAAATTTATAATACATGCCACGTAATCAGGCTAAGGACAAATAGCCCCTAGGAATAAATTTATAGTGAATTGACCTATATTTCACATTAGATAAAACACACTTAAGTCATTAAATGAATTTCTCCCTCTGGTTCATTAGTTCTCAGCATGCCTTGATCCTTTGCTCATTTGTCATATGGCTCATGAAAGCTGAATATGGGAAAAAAGAAACTAAATCATTGCGCCTGTCCCCTTCCCCGGTCAGGATATGTTCCCCATAGAGGAATTATTACGGTGTTGGAGACTGACTAGTTCTACCGTTGATCTTGGCCAAGAGACAGAGAAGCTGCACATCGGCGTTATGGCGTCCTGCCAAGCGCCGTGCACATTAGCAGTGGCGTGCCTGTGCTCACTGTACCCGCGAGTCGTCTGATGCTAAGAGCTTAGATCCAGCGTATGAGAGCCCTCGAGAGTGGATCTCATCATAGTCTGAGAAGCAGGGTGGATGAGTAAAGAGGCTAGTCTTTTAAAAATTCCCACTTGAGGCTCAAACCTTCAAGCTTTCCTTTCCCTCTGGAGACACTCACAGAGTGAAGGTGCTGTAGAGGAACCACTGTGGGTCTGCCCCGGGTAGTATTTGCCACACTAAGGGTACCTTATTTTTATTTTAGATTCCGGGGGTACACCTGTTTATTCGTTCCATAGTCATATTGGATAGTGGTGGGGATTGGGTCTCAGGTGGCCCATCTTCCAAAGTACCCCATTGGTAATTTCTGAACCCTAGTCCTCCTCCTGCCTCCCCCCTTATTGGTGTCCCCAATGTCTATTCTTTCCTTCTTTCTGACCCTGTAGCTGTTTTCCATAGAGGTTGAACCAGTTTACAATCCCAATAACAGCAGATGAACTGGGAACCTGTTTTTGAACGGTTTCATGAAGCTGCTGCTCTGGCTTTGGAGAGTCTGAGAAACAAGCCGATATTATAACCCTAACCATCCTCATAAGCCTGGGAGCAGCTGAGGGCAGCATTTGAATACACAAGGTCAAACATATAATAGTGCTCTAGGGTAGAAATGGGAGCTCAGTAAAGAAGAAAGAAAAAGAGTAGCATAAACAGGATTCAATATGTGTCATCAATGGCTGCCCCCAAACTCATGGGATCTTAGTTGGCATTACTAGAGGTATAGACAATAGAAAAGAGGAGGTACACTGGGAAGACCGAAGTTATTCTATTTGTCTAGCATTTTGGCCAGTACTTTAAGAGGTACATAGGCAAGGTAGAACATGTTCAGAGGTAAGTAATCTGAGAGATCCATATAAAAAATGATTCTGGTCAGGCTCAGTGACTCAACCTGTAATCCTAGCACTTTAGGAGGCCTGAGGCGAGTGGATTGCCTGAGCCTGTGGGTTCGAGACCTGCCCAGGCAACTTGGCGAGATCTCATCTTTACAAAGAATCAAAAAATAAGCTGGGTGTGGCAGCACACGCCTGTAGTTCTGGCTACTTGGAAGGCTGCGGCAGAAGGATCGGTGGAGCCCAGTAGGTCGTTGCTGGGGTGGCCGTGAGTATACCACTGCACTTGGGTGATGGAATGAGACTCAAAAAAAAAAAAAAAGATTCTACCCAAGTAACGTATACTAAGCCAAGTCTTGAGCTGGGGGTTAGAGACACAGAGATGAAGAGGACACCTTTCCTGCTCTTAAGGAGGTCACAGACAGTAATGGCCAAGAGAACTGAAGTTGTATAGTCAGATAAAAAGTAAACTTTGTGTGCTCTAATATTTAAAAAATCATCACGTGCAAGAGTGATTAGTTCTGTTCTCTGTGTTACTGATAGTGAGATAGAATTAAATCCAGGGGGTGGAAGTCATGAAGACGCAGTTAAGTTCAACATGAGGATGAAATTGCCAACAGTGAGCAGAATCTAAAAGCATAATGTAAGGTCAGGTGCAGTGGCTCATGCCTGTAATCCCAGCACTTTGGGAGGCCGAGGTGGGAGGATTGCCTGAGCCCAGGAGTTCAAGACCAGCCTGGGCAACATGGCGAGACCTCATCTCTACAAAAAAAGCCAAAAAATTACCTGGGGGCGGTGGCACGTGCCTGTAGTCCAAATTACTTGGGAGGCTGAGATGGAAGGATCTCCTGAGCCTAGGAGGTCAAGGCTAGAGTGAGTGGTGATTGCGCCACTGTACTCCAGCCTGGGAGAAAAAGAAAAAAGGACAACTCTTGGGTATTTAAGAAAAGGCCTAATGACGCTTGGCAGGAAGGAATGAACAGTGGAGGCGGTGGTTGAGATATATATTCACCTACCCATTCCCTATTTGCCCTAATCTATACCAGTTCACCAAACACACTCCTATATCCCATATTTTATGGATATACTGGTGAGCAAAGCCAAAGACCCTTCTTTGCAGCTTCTGCCTCACAGAAAGAGATACATATGCATTAAAAATCACATGTAAATATGCAAAACCACAGCTGAGAAGAGTGTTTTGATGGAAGGGCACACGGTGTTATACAAGAAATGAAAGGGTGTTTGGCCTCTTTGGGGAGTCCAGTGAAGGCCTTGATGAGGAACTCTCCCTGAGCTAACATCTACAGACAGTTGGGGAAGAGAAAGGTGTTTCAGGCAAAAAAACAAAACAAAACCAGACTGTGCAGGATTCCACGGTGGGAAGAACCCTCTCTGCTAATGCAGGGATAAGTCTCAATGACCTTTAAGGCCTTTTTCGTATTTTATTTTTTGAGTCAAAAATCTTCCTCTGTTACTGCAGCCTTGACTCCCTGGGCTCAGGCCATCCTTCCTCCTCAGTCTCCTAAGTAGCTGGGACTACAGACATGTGCCACCATGCCTGGCTAACTAAAAAAAAAATTTCTATAGAGATGGAGTCTCACTATGTTGCCCAGACTGGTCATCAGATTTTCAAAGGGACAAAAACTCCCCAAAAGTTAAGAGCACCTGCTACTAGAAAGAACCATCAAATATGTTTCATTTTTCATTTAAGAGTAGTGTTGAAGCCGGGCTCAGTGGCTCAGCCTGTAATTCCGCACCTTTGGGAGGCTGAGGTGAGTGGATTGCCTGAGCCCGCGGGTTCGAGACCCGCCTGGGCAGGCGAGACCTCATCTCTACAATAAATCAAAAAAATCAGCCGGGCGTGGTAGCGCATGCCTGTAATTCCGGCTACTTGGAAGGCTGAGGCGGAAGGATCGCCGGAGCCCAGCAGGTCGAGGCTGCGGTGGCCGGGAGCGGCCACTGCACTACAGTCTGGGCGACAGAGTGAGACTCCAACTCAAAAAAAAAAAAAAAAAAAAGAGTAGTGTTGAATCCTGCCAACTATACCAAAAATAAAAAAGAAAGAAGAGTGATGTTAATCTTTTCCAAGAGTTCCTAAATTGTTGAAGAATTAAATACATTATTTAGCTTCAGCTAGAAATAGGGATAATATTGTCACTCACAAGGTGATTATGAGGATTAAATAAGTTAATATTTGCAATCACTTAGAAAAGTTGCTGTCAAATCATAAGCCCTGCACACATGAATGTAAAGTAACCTTAGTTTACACATCCCCTACTTTCTCCAACCCCAAGGAGAAAGCCAAGGTCTCTAAAGTATAGAGCAGCTGTCTCTTGACAAGCAGCTGAGACCTCCTGAACAATTTCTAATACAGAATCTTCCCCAGGGCAGCGGGCTCTCCCTGTCCAGGGATCAAAATGTATCTAGGTCATTTGAGGAAGTCATTAGGCAGGAGAATGTTGAAAGTGCTGCAGTAAAACTCCATGTTAATGATGCAGTTAATAAGGACAGTCTTTCGTTTGTAGGTAAGAAAAAGCAAATTATATGGAATAGATAGATAGATACATACGTGTGTTATGTGTGTGTGTGTATACCATATTTCAGTAAGAAATTATTTTATCTTCTTTTTTGTAGAGATGGGAGGGGTCTCACTATGTTGCCCAGGCTGGTCTTGAACTCCTGGTCTCAAGTGATCCTCCTACCTAGGCCTCCCAACGTGCTGGTGTGAGCCACCATGCCCAACTATTAATTTTCAATTGAGGGACTTTTTTTCCAACAGCCAAAGGAGACACCTCTGAACAAAAATATCTGAAACTTGCAGATATGTAACCAGTAAGAATCTTACTCTTTCCTTGTCACCTCCCTCTTGCCAGAAAAAAAAATGTAGACATATATATACTATTTTATTAATTATATAATTATGTAATTTAATTGTATTATTTAAAAGACACTTTAAGTCCTTTGGATACTTTGAGGACTGTTGAAAAAGTGGGCCGGGATCTGTGCGTCAGCCTGTAATCTCAGCACTTTGGGAAGCCGAGGCAAGTGACTTGCCTGAGCCTGCAGATTTGAGACCAGCCTGGGCACCTTGGCGAGACCTCGTCTCTACAATAAATTAAAAAAAAAATTAACTGGGCATGGTAGCATGTGCCTGTAGTTCTGGCTACTTGGAAGGCTGAGGCGGAAGGATTGCCGGAGCCCAGCAGGTTGACACTGGGGTGGCCGTTAGTGTGCCACTGCACTCCAGCCTAGGCGACAGAGTGAGGCTCTGACTGAAAAAAAAAAAAGAAAAAAAGAAAAAATGCCTGCATAGTTCAACTCTAGGTCCTTTGTTTTTCTGCTTTTATCTCACTCACCTCCAGTCATGCACTCACTGGAGAGTTAATTCAGCTCTGTCTCACAAGCACTGAGCACAACTACTGAGCATAAGTACTGACCACACGTTTTGAGCATGTAGTCTGTGCCAGGAGCACGGCATAAAGCAAAGAAAAATCAAATGAAGTCTCTAGTCTTTGCCTCTGTTAGCTTGTCTGTGAAACAAGATACTTGAATTAGATGATTTTTTTTAATTTTAAAGATGTGGGGTACAGTTCAGCATTAGGTATACAAATGGTCATTGTACAGGTAAACTTTGGGCCTTACTTTGGTCTCAAATTAGATGATTAATCCAGGTTTTCCCAGTCTGAGGTCTATGATTCCTGTGATATTGAAGTAAAACCAAGTAATTGTTTCAGCTAAAAATTATTCAGAAATACTTGTGAATAGTCTTGATGATGATCGAATTGCTACATAAATCCCATCCCCTCCATGGGGCACCCTTGAATCATTAGAAATGTATCCTTAATACGAACAGTGTGTCATGAATAACGATGGGTTGTTTGTCTAGTGCTGCATATTACCGAGAACTCTTTACAACCACTGCGGGCCAGAGAGCGCTAGCACTGTGGAAGCTCTTCTCCTTCCTTCCTCTTCCTCTTCCTCTTCTTCTTCTTCTTCGTTGGAGTCTCACTCTGTCGCCCAGTCTGGAGAGCAGTGGCACGCCCACAGCCACCCCAGCGTCGACCTGCTGGGATCCCGTGAGCCTTTTGCCTCAACCTTCCAAGTAGCTGAACTACAGGCGTGCGCTACCACGCCCGGGTAATTTTTGATTTACTGTAGAGATGAGGTCTCGCCAAGTGGCCCGGGCGGGTTTCGAACCCGTGGGCTCAGACCATCCACTTGCCTCGGCCCCGCAAAGTGCTGGGATTACAGGCTGAGCCACTGAGCCTAGCCAGAAAGTCCTTATTTTTACACATAAGGAAACTATGGCAGAGAAAGGTCGGAGGTGGCAGAGCAAGCACTCGAACCCAGGTCTGACTTCCTGTTAGGGCTCTTTCTGTTCACAGGCCACTGCGCTGCTGAATCATCATTGGACACCGTCCCTCCTGTCGGCGTGCGCGGGGGCCGTCCTGCACGTCTCCCTGTGGTACTGCAACACCCTGCCCATAGCACCGGCTTCTCCCTGTACCCGTTGCAGGCCTCCTCCCACATTTGTTTGGCCGGGCTGGGAGCTGCTCTCGGGTGGACCAGGGCTCTGCGGATTGGCCTAAAAGTCCGGCTTTAAATGAGTCCCCACTTGCCTGTTTCCCAGGGCTGGAGAGACCCCAGACTCAGGGCGCTGCCACCTGTGGCAGCCCACTCCCCAGGCCGGAAGCACAAACCCAGAGTTCATCTTCTGTCTCATCCCAGCAGCACAGGCCCTGAACTGGTGGTAATCGCAACCACCCGCAGGAAGCCTGCCATTAGCAGGGCTTGTTCTGTTTAAGGTTTTGATCTCAGCAAAGATGAGAGGGTCATATAAGTGCCTCTGTGTGTGACTGAGAGACCTGCAGCCAAGGCAGCCTGGCTGCCCCCTCAGTGTCCAGGGCAAGCTGATGCTTCCATGCAGACCCACCAGGGACCAAGCCCCAAGGAACCTTTCCAATAGTGATGATCAATAATGTGCTTGCACTTAGGTGGTAGCAGGAATATTTTTCAAAACACTGTCGCACTAAAACAAACAGGTTAGGGCAGGCATGACCGACCTCCTTTAGGACGAGGTAAGGGAGGATTAGCCACCTGAACTCAAGGTCCATGGAACTATTGAATTGCAAAGTTGAGACAGGAATGCAGGTCTCTCATACCTAGCCCTGTGACCTCCCACCGCCTGTTGTGCTGGCCCTGTTGGTCTCGGAGACTCTGTCTCCCGCTCCAAGTTCCAGTGCTCTTCGGTGGTCGGGACACCCCCACCTCATCACAGCTTGGAGGCCTGCTTTCCCTTGGTGAGTGGCAGGGACTTGTGAAGCCACTGTCTTCTTCTCTGTCCCCCTCGTCAGGCCTGTCTCAGGGGATCATAGCTCCCCGAGAAGAGCAGTGGGATGGCGTAGATGAGAACTGATGAGCAATTATTTTACTTCTTATTTACTTATTTTTTGAGTCAGAGTCTCACTGTTACCCAGGCTGGAGTGCAGTGGAATGCTCGCGGCCTCGACCTGCTGGCCTCAGGCGATCCTTCCTTCTCAGCCTTCCAGGTAGCTGGAACCACAGTGTGTGCCATCATGCATGGCTAATTTTCTCATGTATTGTAGACACGAGGTTCGCCAAGTTACCCAGGCTGGTCTAGTCCCCTGGGCTCAGACAGTCCTCTCGCCTCCACCTCCCACAGTGTTGGGATGACAGGCGTGAGCCACCACGCCTGGCAGATGAGTAATTATTTGACGTCCTTGTCAGGGATACCGTGGAATCCTCAAGCATAGGGCTGTCTGCAAGTGAAACCTCAAGAGCTGTTTCTGGGCACACAAGGTGCACTGGAAGCATCTGTTTATTCCTTAAACTCTGTTCTAGAAGCCACATAGCATCGATGATTGGGTGGGGATGGGAAGAGGAGGCGCTCAGGCCCAGGACATCACTGAAGTTCTGAGCCCAAGAAGAGTGCAGTAAGAAAAGTGGGCAGACAGGTTCAAAAGAGCTGTGCCCAGTTCAAGGGCAGACAAGGAATCGCCCCGTGGGGGCTGCTGTTGAAAACGTAATCAGGTTCATGGTGCTGAAGACAAGCTCCCATGGTGAGCCAAGACCCTGTGTGTTGCTGAGTCCTCCTAGAACTATTACAGTGGGTTCCCAGCACCACTCCACCCAAGGCAGGGAGGCTCCACCAAGCCGCAGAGCAGCCCTCCGTGTGCCCTCTCACTCCCCACACCTGCTTCTTCTGGAAGCCCAGGGGTCTTCTGTTGCAAAGGAGCATGTAAGAATCCACCCCAAGACTCGGGTCTTGTGCTGGTCTACTGACTTTTCAGCAGGAACCTTGGGGCTCATTGGTTTATATATTTCCCCAATAAAAAAATAAGAGTCTCTGCCAACCCTCTCCATCCCACCTACCACTGTTACAGTCTTTCCAGACTCTCTCTGAATCTCCTGCCTCCTTGCTCCTGTGATCGAAGCATATGCTTCAGAAATACACCCATCTTCTCTCTTCTCTGGGCTGGCAGCCTCACGTAGCAGTGCCCTCCCAAGGCCCGGACACTCCCTCCCTCACTAGGAAACCCTCTGCTAATGTGCCACCCGGAACTCCCACTGGTGTCAGAAGAATATGATTGCTCACCTTAACTGGGCTCTGACTGCAGCTCAGGCTCTGTACGAAGTGGTTGGCTTGCATTATCTCATCGAATCCTCCTAACAGATGATCAGTCTGGGTACCATTATGACAGATTTTACAAGTGAGGAAACTGACACACAGGCAGGTTAAGTAATTTGCCCGAGTTCACAAGATTGGAAAGAACACTTGGGGTGCTCTTGCTGATACAAACACTGCTTGTTTTATCTTTGCAAGCTCTAGAATAAGCTCCTTGAAGGAGAAGGATGGGGTCAAACAGAAAGCACATTACCATTTTTAATAATTGTCCAAATTGTCGACAAAAATGGTTGTATAATTTATATACCCCCATCAACTCTGTATGAGAATGCCTGTTGCATCCTTGCCAATCCTGGATATCTTCAATTTTGTATCTTTGTCTATTTGATAAATAAGGATCTTGTTTTAAAACTTATTCTTTAGTTAATAGTGAGGTAGAACATATTTATTGGCCAGCTATAGTCTTCTGCACAGGTAAACATGTTAGTCATACAAAACAACTGATTTTCTCTCACAAAATCTACAATCCCTTTATTCCCTGTCATGATCAGCTACCAGTGACCCACGATAGAAATCCAGGAATGGACTTTGGATCTTCCTTCTGCCTTTCCTCTATAGTCGGTCAGTTGAGATGTCCAGGACTCTGCCTCGTAAATGCCTCTGGGATCAACCTTTGATGTGTGGTGTGGGCTCCTGCGTGGTATGGGCTCTTCCGACATGACTCCCACCTCTAGTGGAAGACTGCTTTACCGCAGGCCTGCTTCTGCCCTGCCTGACCCTGCCAGGTCAGAGAGCCTGTGGGCAGACCACCTGACCCAAGAGTTTAGCCTGGGAGCCATGACCTTGACCAAATCTCTTGCTTTATGCGACATGGGTTCACCCTCCTTCCTGTGTCTGTTCACACCCCCTTGTCTGCTCCCATGGCCTCTGTATCTCTTGCTTTCTCGTCTGTCTTCCTGCGTGTTTTCCAATCTGTTTCTCTGTCCATTTTTTTTAATCCCACTTGTTTTGCTCCCTTTTTGTTTCCTCACAGAAAGAACAGGATCTCAGGGCTCCCAGAAGAAGGCAGGGGGGACAGGCATGGCCTGAGCCTCCACTGCAGGCAGAAACGTTGACCTTCTCTTGTGCCGTCTCTAGGCATTGCATGCAAACCCCAATGGGGTCCCCACAGCAGACCCATGCCTGCTGGCCCTAAGGCTCGCCGTCACCATCAGCAGGGCATATAATCCTCAGGAGTCCGTGATCTCACCCCCACATTGTCATGCCTGTCTCCCCACTCGCACAGTGTCCCTTCCGTAGCTCTTGGCCCCATTCCTGAAATTGACAAAGACCTTTGCCTCTGAGCATCCCTCTTTTCGGGACCCTCAGCCACCACACCTGCTTCTGTGTCCCAGCCCTCGTCCCAAGAAACACCAGGTTGCCCCACTGCGACACCATAACAGAGGCCAAGATTTTTCAGGAAATCAGTCCAACAGCAACCTGGAAGCTGGCCTCAGCAGATAGGAAACTTCAGTGATTTGTCAGACTCATCCTCAGAAAGACAAGGACCTTTCATTTTCCCCATAGAGATGTTGATTTCCCTGTTGGTGTTAAATTTTTAAAATGTTTTTTTCCTTTATACACTTAGAAGGGGGGACACAAAAAACCTGGACTTTATTTATAAAAAATTGTGTATTTATTCTTACATGTTTAAACTTCAGTCACCTTCAAAGGACTCCCCAGTTGATGCAATACACTTATCAAAACACTTTTTTCACTGCTTAAAACAGTTTTTGAACTCATAAAAAACTTTCTGATGCCTTTTAGTGCTTCTGCCATTTCTCGTCTCACCTCTTCCAGTTCCCTTTGAGGACTTTTTTCATCCGGGGAAGCAAACAAACAAAAAATTGCTTTGGGAGGAATTGGGTGAAGAGCAATGGTGGGGCATGGGGTTCATGGTGTTTTTGGACAAAAACAGATAAACTCTCCATTCAGCATGGGCAGGTGCACTCATAAATCACCTGTCATGAAATGGGCAAATGTGTTGAAAGAATCTCCAAAAAATTCCCTGGAGCCAAGTGCATCCTCTCACAATAACGCTAGCTGGTCACTGATGCCAATGGTTCCTAGAACACTTACCTAGCAGGGGGATACCTGTACTACAAAGGGACTGCCCTCCAAAAGATAATAGCATTTTGGGGGGGTGCCCCTTTCCATGAGGGAAAGCATCGGTGAGTTGGGGGTGATGCTAAGTAGTGAGGCAGATGAACTGGAGTAGAAAGGGGGTTCTTTCGGAACGTTTTGGAACTCTGTAGGTGCAGGGGGCTGTTTCTGGGGAAGATGAAAAATCAAATGGAATGCAGTGAACTACAATCTGAGGTTTAGAATCTTTGGCGATCCTAACAATTTGAGTCCTCCGCGAGTGACAACATTTTGGCCAAATGAGCTGGGTTAGAGAACCTTCATTAGCTCTCTCTTGGGAGGAGCAAAAGGGGGGTCCCACATCAGGCTCACTCACCATGCTGCAGAGGCAGGGAGGCAGGGGTCTTCACGCCCAACGGAGTCCTGCACCTGATCCTCTCCTGCAGATGAGGCAGGAGTTCAGGATCGACAGAACTTTGGTGCATCCACATAGCAGATACGTGGCCCCCTCTCCCTGAACAAACAGCTGCCCTGTTTCCTCCTTGTTCTGGCTTGAGAGCCTGCTCAGATCAGGTATGTATACCACCCTTTCTTTACCCATTCATCTGTTGATAAACTCTTAGGTTGTTTCATGTCTTGGCTGTGTGCTGCAATAAGCAGGGGAGTGCAAATATCTCTCCAAGATCTAGATTCATAGAAAGACAGGCGATTTACAAGTGCATCTGACCAACCACACTGAGTGTTCAGTAGTTTTTGTTTTGTTTTGTTTTTGTTTTTGAAGAGACAAGATCTGGATAAGTTGCCTGAACTGGTCTCGAACCTGCGAGCTCAGGCAATCCTCTCGCCTCAGCATTCCAAAGTGCTGGGATTACAGGCTGAGCCACCGAACCTGGCCAGATGTTCAGCAGTTTTTGTCCAAATCACCATGCCCCCCATGCCCCACCCTCCCTATTCACCCAATCTCTCCCCAAGCACGTTTTTGTGTGTTTGTTTCCCTGGATGAAAAAAGTCCTCAAAGGAACATGTTTTGCTGATACGGAAGAGGTTCCCCTTTGGTAATGGATGTTTCTATGCTCGATCTGTGTTCTTGAATTTAACTGAGATGTGGATGCCTAGCAAGGTCAACATTTATGTTGTCATTTTCTAGAAACCCAGTCGAGGCTTCCCGTTTCCAGCAAGGTTCTAGGGTCCTAAAGCCACGCTTCTCAAACTTTGGCAGGCATCAGAATCATCTGGTGAGTTTGTTAAAAATGCATCTTCCAGGTCAGGCGTGGTGGCTCACTTGGTGAGACCTCGTCTCCACAATAAATCAAGAAAATAGTGGGGGTGTGGGGGTGCACACCTGTAGTTCCAGCTACTTGGAAGGCTGATGTGGAAGGATTGCCTGAGCCCAGCAGATTGAGGCTGTGGTGGCCATGAGTGTGCCACTGTACTCCAGCCTGGGCAACAGAGTGAGACTCCAACTAAAAAAAAAAAAAAAAAAAGTATCTTTCTGTAAATCTGAATCTTGAAGAGATATTTGCACTCCCCTGTTTATTGCAGCACACAGTCAAGACATGAAACAACTCAAGTATCCATCAGCAGATGAATGGATAAAGCAAATGTGGTGTATACACATACACACCACACACACACACACACACACACACACACGCACTGGAATACATTCAGCCTTAAAAAAGAAGAAAATATTGTCACGTGCAACAACATGAATGGGCCCTGGAGGACGCTACACTAAGTGAACTCATCTAGCCACATAGATGTTGCATGATCTCACTTCAGTGTTGAATCCAAAATCGTCAAACAGGCTGAGCACAGTGGCTCACATCTGTAATCCCAGCATTTTGGGAAGCCGAGGTGGAAGTATTGCTTGAGCCCAGGAGTTCCAGGCCAGTCTAGGCAACATAGTGAGACTGCGTCTCTACAAAAAGTGAAAAATTAGCTGGGTATGGCGGTGTGCACCTTTAGTTTCAGCTACTTGGGAGGCTGAGCGGAAGGATTGCCTGAGTCTAGGAAATGAAGGCTGTGGGGAGCCATGATCATGCCATGCCATTGCACTCCAGCTGGGAGACAGAGTAAGACTCCAACTCAAAAAAAAAAAAGTCAAACAGAGTACCAGAGAGTAAAATGGTGGTTGCCAGGAGCTGGGGTGGGGAGTGGAAAATGGACAGGTGTTGATAAAATGTACAAAGTTTTGCCAGTGGCTCATGCCTGTCATCCCAGCACTTTGAGAGACAGAGGCGGGAGGATTACCTGAGCCCATGGGTTTGAGACCAGCCTGGGTAACTTGGCGAGACCTCATCTCTACAATAAATCAGAAAATTAGCCAGGCGTGGTGGCGCACACCTGTAGTTGCAGCTACTTGGAAGGCTGAGGTGGATTGCTTGAGCCCAGCAGGACGAGGTCACAGTGACTGAGAATGTGTCATTGCACTCCAGCCTGGGTGACAAAGCCAGACTCTAACTCAAAAAAAAAAGGTACAAAATTTCAATTATGCAAAATAAGGTCTAGAGATCTAAAAAAAAATTTTTTTTAAAGAGACAGACTACTACTTGTAGAGTATCAAGAATGTCCACAGTTGCCTGCAAAGGTTTCTGAGAATACTTCCGTCTTAGCAAAGATTTGTGGTTACCAGGAGTTAGAGAGGTGGGGAGGGAGAAAGAGAGGTGTGAGGTCAGTTATAAAAGGGTAGCATGAGAGGCCTGAATGATGGAACTATTGAGTGTCCTCACTGCAGTGGAGGGGACATGAATCTGCACACTTGATTGAATCACGCAGAACTAAGTACACCACGCGCACATGAATTTATGTTAAAACTGGTCAGATCTGAATGAAGTGGTTGGGTTTTATCAATGTTGATTTTCTGGGCATAGTTACACAAAGCGTTGCCTCTGAAGAAAGTTAGGTAAAAGGTTTACAGGATCTCTTTGTATTATTTTTTACAATTGCAAGTAAACCTACAATTGTTGCCAAATAAAAAGTTTTAAAAATGTTTCAAATGCATATTCTGGCTGGGCTCGGTAACTCAGCCTGTAATCCCAGCACTTTGGGAGGCCGAGGTGAGAGGATGGCCTGAGCCCACGGGTTCGAGACCAGCCTGGGCAACTTGATGAGACCTTGTCTCTACAATTAAAAAAAAAAAAAAGGCTGGGCATGGTAGCGTGCACCTGCAGTTCCAGCCACTTGGAAGTCTGAGGCAGAAGGATCGCTGGAGCCCAGCGATCAACACTGGGGTGGCCATGAGTGTGCCACTGCTCTCCAGCCTGGGCAATGGAGTGAGACTCGAACTCAAAAAAATAAAAACATTAATAAAATACATATTCCTGGGCCCCTCCCCACACCTGCTGAATAGAAATCTCTAAAAGGGCGAGGCCCAGCTGGGTTGTATAACCCATCTCAAAACCAGTGACCCCAAAGCCCCCAGCTGGTCAGGCAGGAGCTTCCATGTCTTGCCCGCTGTGTTTTTGTGAGGAAGGCTGGAGGCAGGAGGGTGCCGCGTGTGGCTCTGCATGTGGTCTCTCAGTGTTCACATCTCTGTGTTTCATCTTTTCACGAGACAGGCAGATCCTCTGGACGGGACCCTGCTCTCTCTTCTCCATCCCTCCTGATTCCAGCTGATTCTCCAGCCTTTTCCTCCCACTCAGCCCAGATCAAAGAGGTTCTGTCTGCATAGTCCATCTATTTCTTTTTATTTTTTTTTGTAGAGAGGGTCTCGTTGTGTTGGCCAGGCTGGTCTTGAACTCCTGGCCTCAAGCAATCCTTCTGCCTTGGGCTCCCAAAGTTCTGGAATTATAGGCGTGACCCAGCATGGCTGTCCCCTCTCTGGGTGCTTGACTATGTCCTGAAATACTAAGTCCATCCCCAAAGCCTATTCTCCTGGCCTCTCACAATCAGGACACAGCTTGTCACTCATCCCACAGTAAACTCCTGGGGCCTCTATTTGACGATAAGTTGGCCCCATGCCAGGTGGCAGCTTAAGCACTTCACATACCTCCTTCTGGCAGCTCCACGAGGCAGGGCACCTCAGTGTCTCTATTTTTCAGATGAGATGAGTAAGGCTTAGAGAAGTCCTGTGTCTTCCTCAAGTCCACACAGCTAAGAGGTGGTGGGTTGAGGACTTGAACCTGGCCTCTGACTCTGGCATCTACCCTTCACCATCTTGTTGTTCCGGGAAGGCACCTGCCTCTGTGTCTCTGACCATCTGCAGGAAGTGTCCTGCTCGTCCTTCATCCTTTCAGCCTCCCGGGCAGCTCCAGGGGATTGTCAGTTTGACCCTAGGACGCGACTGACTCTGAGTGAAGTTCGATCATTTGCTGGCTGTGTGATCTTGGGCACGATAACTAGCCTCTCTAGGCCT